>CM050323.1:69675306-70875306 GCA_027475135.1 Bactrocera correcta | reverse complement strand
CATTGAGGCAAGAAATCGCAGTGAAGCTGCGGGACCTGGAAGATATCACCACAAAAGAAAACATAGCAGAAGCAATCCGATCAGAAATTATAGAACTTGGCCTCTTTAACGTAGTAGCGGTAAAAACTATCAGAGTGGTCTACGCGGGCACACAAATAGCAGTGATAAGTCTTCCTCCGCAAAAAGTGGGATATTTACTACAGGGCCAAAAGATCCGGAAGGTTAGACAATCTGCAAGATTAGGGAGAAGGCTCAACTGAAAAAGTGCTTTTGGTGTCTCGAATATGGACATGTGGCGAAGGCGTGCAGCAACCTGGAAGACAGGAGTAAGTGCTGTATTAAGTGCGGAGAGGAGGGTCATTTTGCGAAAACCTGCACTAATAAACCCTTTTGCATTGTGTGCAAAAAAGAGTGGAAAAATGAACACCGAACACCAAATAGAGAGCCGGAAAGGTCGCATTTACATAGCAGCGTGCAGTGAAAATACAAAGTGAAGATCCTGCAAATAAACCTGAACCACTGTGAGGCTGCTAAGAAGCTATTGACGCAAATGGTATGTAAATATAGTATTGACGTAGCAATAATTTGTGAACAATATAAAAATAAAACGACTGACAAGTGGATCTCAGATACCACAAAAGAGGTAGCAATATGCGCATGTGAAGACAAAACGTTCCAACACAAACCACTGACTGGAGGGTCTTTTACGCAAGAGCGAAAATATATGGATTCTACTTCTACAGCTGCTACATACCGCCATGTATACCACTTGACGAATATGAAAAAATATTTGACGAACTTGTGAAGGATGCAATGACAACTACCCAAAACATAATTGCGGGGGACTTCAATGCCTGGGCGATAGAATGGGGAAGCAAAGCTACTAACCCGAGAGGAAGGGCACTGTTTAAAGCCTTCGCGGTGCTAGACGCTGTCCTGCTGACTACTGGAACAAAGAACACCTTCGAAAAGAATGGACGTGGCTACATTATTGACGTATCCTTTGCTAGCAGAGCATTAATTCGATCAACTGACTGGCGGGTAAGCGACATATATACCCAGAGTGATCATCAGGCTATATTAATAAATATTAGTAAACCCACACAAGGGCTACGCAGAATCACTTGTCGCTAAGGAGTGCAGTTTAAACGATGGAGGATCGAAACACTTGACGGAGAACTTTTGCAATTTATGCTGGATACCCTGAAAGAAGATACTGACGTAGAACTCCAAGCCAAACTGCTGGTAGAACACATATCCAAAGCCTGTGATGCGGCTATGTCCAGAAGGAAGCAAACATCACAAAAAACTTGGTGGAATCGTGAAATCGCGTACTGAGAAGCGAGTGTCACAAAGCGAGCGCCGGTTCCAACGTAGCATAGGCAGCGGCGATTTTACGAGACTGAGAGACATTTTCAAGAGGAAGCGCAGGGATCTCAAAAAAGCGGTAAAGGCGAGTAAACCTTCTTGTTTTAATATCTTATTCGACAAAGTTGACGAAAATCCTTGGTGTAAGGCGCACAAGATAGTAATGGGAAAGATAGGAGAGGGCCAGTGGCAAGCACCGGCCAGTCCCTCTTTGCTAAAAAATGTGGTAGAAACGCTATTTCCCAAGCAAAGCTTCGAAGTGCTACAAGCTGCCAAATTGGCAAAATCAAATAACAAAAACTAAAAAAAAATTTTGTGGAGCTTTTTAAACGATGTCTACGAGAAGGGATCTTCCCCAAGATATGGAAAATTCAACGCCCAGTGCTTTTGCAGAAGGCAAACAAACCAGCAGGGGAATCTAGATCTTACCACACTCTATGCATGGTCGACACAATGGGAAAATGCTGGAGTGGATTATCTGTGTCCGACTAGAAAGCTACCTAGAAGGGGAGGCCTGCAGTTTATTAAATAACCAATACGTCTTCCGCAAAAAATGCTCAACTGTTGACGCAATTAAGAAGCTCACAGGTATTATGGAAAATGCCATCGAAGGAGAAAGGTGGATGTAATACTGCGCGGTCATAACCCTCGATGTAAAGAACGCATTTAATTCGGCTTACTGGCCCCACATACTGCATGCGTTACAAGCGAAAAAAACACCAACATACTTGCTGAGCATCATACAGAGCTATTTGTCCGAAAGGCTGCTGCTCTACAACACAGACGAAGGTCCAAAAGAGTACACGGTAACTGGTGGTGTGCCACAAGGTTCCGTACTAGGTCTACTCTTATAGAATGTCCTGTATGATGGGATACTACGCCTCCCGCTGCCTAAAGAAATACAGATTATCGGATACGCCGATGATATAGTGATAACCATATTGGCTAAAGGACTCCACCAAATTCAAAGGATATGTAGTGAGACGGTACCAAAAATAAAGCACTGGCTAAATAGCTTACAACTCCAACTCGAGGAACAAAAAATGGAAGCATGTAAATGCGGCCTTATCCAGAATTATGGCCAACATAAAAGGTGAAAAAAAGCAGCAGAGCACTTTTGGCTAAGGTTAGCCAGTCAATCCTAATGTATGCTGCACCTGTATGGGAACCAGCACTAATGCAAAACAGTTTTGCAAGAACGGCACAATCAGCGTTCCGGCTAAGCGCAATTAGAACTATTAGCACTTTGCCGCCAGATATAATGGCTCGAGAACTAAAGCGGATTTATGACAAGAGCAAACTCATAGGCAGAAAGCTGACAGTTGTAGAACGAAAAGGGGAAAGACAAGAAAGCATAGAGGAATGACAAAATCGTTGAGACACAACAACAAAGGAAATATGAACGCCCCGATTAATCATAAATGTACAAGAACGGGTGGAACGAAAGCATAGCGATGTAGACTTTTATATGACGCATTTTTTGACAGGACACGGATGTTGCAAAAGAGACGAATTTGGTATGCCATGGAGAAGACGACAGCTCTGCACAAAAGCAGTGAAGCAAGAGCCTGGGATATAATGCTTAGCGGTGGTCCCGCAGGGCCTTCCATAAAGCTACAGATGACGGAGTTAAGGGTTTTTAATGTTTCGTTATGGTAAGATGTTAATTATTAGGCGTGGTTCCAAATGAGGTGAACCTTTAGCGAGCAGTATGGATCGTGCATACTGTATACTACTAAGTAGCAGTTTGTATGAAAGATTCTCCCTTCGGAACAAAAAAAAAAAAAAAAAAAAAAAAAAACTCAGTGCATATACAATATACTTATGCATGCTTGTATTCGAATAGTGGAGCCGTTTGGGTGTTAAGTGGCAAGCAAACGCTGACAGTCACACATGCAATGACATCACATAAAAACTCATGACAGCATGCTAGCCGGATGTCTGCCCTGCAAGCATTGTGGCGAACAAGTAGCGTCGGCGGCAGCGTGTTTGTGGTTTCAAGCTGATATTTTGTAGACGCAACTCTTTTGCGCCGTAAAGTTAGCTATTAAAAGTGTAAGAACTCATCCGTCCCTCGCTTTGTGACTGCAACGAACAGCTATCGCATACGAGCGTATTTTTGACTGTTGGTCAGTGCACTTAGGAGAGCTGTGTGCCGCAAATTCCAAGCTTTTGAACACACTCAATTTAGCCCACTGGTTTATTTAACGATAAAATGTGCACCAACAAGGGGTATTCGTAATGCACTTCACTGATGGGCAGCTGCAACAAGAACGAAATTCGCCGACTGCAAGGATGTGTCTAAATGCTTATCGAAATTTCTAAAAATTAAAATTTGAAGCATATTTCAAATCTAAAAATAGAATAGCATACATTTAGGCACATATTAATAAATTCTTGTGAGTAACTTAATTACAATAGTAGTTTCATTATTGATCTAACAACGGAAATTCACAAAATACCATGTAAATTATTAGGATTGTCACATTTTGTAATATATAAATATTTTTCTTGAGAGTTTCGTGTTGCATATGTAAGGCTATTGGGAAAATTATTTAATGCATTTTGATGGTATTACCATGTATTTAAAAATCAAATTAATGTAGTTTTGTTTAAATATATACTATGGCTTTAATAAAGTGTTTATAAATGTTGATGTTAACCGAAAAGTATGCAAATACAGAATGACTTGAAAGATTTAGTAGTCACTCTAAAATCGTGGATGATAGAGAAATTAGCTACATGAGCGGAATAAAGGCATATATATAGATTGCATTTTAGTCACATAAGGATCGCAATAATTGGATTGTTGAGTTTAAACGATTGGGAGTAAAAATTTAAATTAGAATATAGCAGATGCACTATTGGAGAAAACGTGCTAAATTCTATCTCCTAATTAAAAAAGCTGGCAGATATTCGATTTATCGGACTGTTTGCATTAGAAAGATTAGGCTTAACAGTAAACTTAAAAGACGCTTAAAAAGGTATTATACAAAAACTTGTCCATTCACGTAGCCAATTGCGTCATTTAGGACATTGGTAGCTTGCACAGCAGCAAAACCCACTTCTCTGCATATGCAATCACACATAGAGCACTTCAAGCACTAACTAACAAAAGCAGTCAATATGCCAGTGAAAATGTATACTACTTGAATTATATAATATTTATTTACCTCACCAGCTTATTTCTCAGATATATTTTATATGCTTTAAGGAAGTATGCCACGTCGATACTGAGGTGAACTACTGTACGTATGTCAAAATAATTGCAATATATCAAAGTATTCACAGCTGTCTACAACGGTACTTGAGTTACATTGTGGCACAAACCTACTACAACCATGATATCCTGTGAGTTCTCTTTGAAGAACACTGTCAGTAATTGCATGAAAAGGAACTCCTACGCACTCAAAGATATATTCACCTGAATATGTAAACATGTATATGTATTTACTTATATATTCAACGGCGTCATGCACAAGGCAAATCTAGCTATCATCGCGCTACCCCATTCAGTATACCAGCAAGAACATACGCACACCTATACATAAGAATGTGGTACACCGAAGCTATACATTATTTGTAGGGAAATATGTATTAATATGAAAGTTGCAGCAGTTCTTCCGTGCAGAGCAAATATATGCCAAGTTGATAGCCCATATCAAAAGAGTCAAATGTAAAATGTTTCACAGTGGTTTGAGGACAGTGTTCATGTGAGAAGAAATCATCCTAGGGATCGAAAAAAGATTTACAGTTAAACGAACTTACGTTCAACTATTATTCTACTCATCCTATAATTTCTTCTTTGAGTAGCATCAGTGTAGGAGGGTTGAGAGCAAGAGCTAAAATAATTTTTTAATCGTAAGAGCCTTCGTACGTATATCTCTTACGGTCGATCAATTTTGGGCTTCCTGTGAATCTCGGGTTCAGAATAAGGTAAACCGTGAAGCAATCGAGTGAGAAAGAGCTCGTACTTCGAAGTAATATCTATGTACATTTTTCAGCACAAATCGCTCACTGTGTATGACAACAAAAAAACTGCAAAACATATCAACTGAGCAACCAGGTCGAAGTAGTGAAAGTCATACAAGTGCTCAGGAGCACGCGTAAAAAAAACCGAACCAAGCGACCACACACACATACATATCTATGCATTCACTTGCATATAAATAGTGATTACATTGTTTTTAGCATGAATGGTTCTATACCGTGGGTTAAGCGAGATGGTCCTTGTAGTGCTAGGTTTTCCTATCTTGATTTAGAGCCTGTCAACGGTTTGCGGTGCCATGTTGTATGTGCTGAACGTAAGCATTCATGCCGTATTTTTCACTTTATAGACGTATGTATATGTACGTTTGTATTTGTAACTTAGCTCGGTATTTCCAGATCATGGTCAGCGAATCTACAGCGTTGTAATGCTCTATTCAACGGCCTGCATAGCAGTGGCGTCGTCGAACAGTTGTTTTTGTTGCGAACGCAGCCTTGAATTTGCATGACTCGGGTGAAAAAAAATCGTGTTTGCCATTATTTAAATGCAAATATTTAGATTGCAAGAGAATAAAAAACACACGATCTCGTAGCATAAAATCTTTTTTGTCTGCTCGAGAAAGGCATAGAAGTTCATAGAAAACATCGACGCTGCAGAATATTCTAGTGAACACACATAATATGGCGTGCTTCATTCGAAATGAGTATTTCTTTATTTTTTGATTTTATTTTGACAGCATTTTTTGTACTCAAACTCGATTTTACTTTCATTTTCGCATTCAGTTTCGAAATATATTTTATTTCAATGGTTTTAAAGGCACTGTATGTATTAAATTGTAACAAAAAATATAACAAAAAGTTAAGACTTTACATAATATATTGTACTTTAATATAAAATTTGGACTCAGAAAATATTTTTATGACCGAAAATGACAATCGTATTAATAAAATTGGCACATTTAGGGTTGAAAAGTATGCTTTATAATGCCCACTTGGCTCTCATGTGAAAACAATTAATTTGTAGCCTGTGACTGGGCCAACAATCGTCCTGCATTCTTTTCGAAACTGCGTGAGAAAAAATCTTGCGCGTCTTCCTTCCTTTTACGTGCACATGGTCTAAGCTACATGTCTTAATGCAGTTTTTTTTTTACTCACTTCCGTATTTCCTGAACTGGTTCCGTAGTGAAGTGAATGGCACTTTGGCAATTTCATCAGTTATTTCGTTACAAGAAACGGGGTTAGGACTAGTTTTCACCTGGATAATTATTCATTTTAGACACAAAGTGTCATTTTAGACACGATGTATTAAAAAAAATACGCTCACTCAATATTATTCAGGTATTAAAAGTCAGACGGAACTTTAGAATATTTTTCTTAGGTATATGGGCTCTAAGGAAAGTAATTTACTTATTCTAACTGAATTTCAATTATATATCAAACACACCTATCAATATAAGCGGTCTACATCTTCGCTATCTGGGGGCTCAAAAGTTATGGCCCGATTTTGACTCGATCTGCTTTGTTTTAAGCTTTTTCCCGATAACCTCATTAGTGCTTGCATACAAAATAATTCCAGAATCAACTGGAATTTAAAATTGAGTTATGTGGGATGTAGGCGTGATTTTGGTCCGATTTCGCCCACTTACATATTGTAACATTGGAATATTAGAATTATTGAACCGAATTTGCTTGAAATTGGCCTCATACCAACTTTGCATTTTTTTGCTCTTCTTGGGATCAGAGTCCCATATTTTTGAACACCGATTCTTATGTAAAATTTAACGAGGAATCGAATGGAAAGGTAAATTAAAAAAAAAAAAACAAAGTTGGTGGAAAAGCACAAAAAACCGGGTTTTTGGAAAAAAAATGTTTTTTTTTTGGATTTTGAAAATATTTTTATCAAAAAGCTGAGATTTTTCTACATAAAATTGGATAACTTAAAATTTTACTAAAAGAAATAGTCATTTTTTTCTTTGATCTCAATTTGAATTGCGCGCCAAAAAACAAAGGAGCAACTATGACCACTAAAAAGTTAACAGATATTCTTCTTTTAGTCTATATTATGATATTCTAAAGTTTGGTCAAAATCGGAGAACCACGGGTACAAAACCATGTCGCCAATTGATTATATATTATCCATATATTATGGAGGGTGCCACCCCCATTGTCTAATTTTAAGGTTTTGTTTAAGGCCGTTTTGTGAACGTATATGAACAATATAATGGGTTGTCAAAAAAGTCTTGCGGTATTTTTATTGAATCAATTCGTGTGGCACCTATACATCGAGCTTCTTAGGGGCTATAAGCTTCTTCAAATGGTTTATAACGGTTTGATGACTACTATGCCGGTCTCTTTCGACTAATTCAGCGATTTTATCGCAATTTTCGACGACAGGCCTTCCGGAGCGCGGGGCATCTTCGACCACCTCTACACCAGAACGAAACGTTGAAACCATCGTTGTGCGGTGGAAATGAGAACTGTATCGGGTCCATAAACTGCACAAATTTCATTGGCGGCTTGAGATGCATTTTTGCCTTTTTCGTAGTAGTACTGTAAAATATGCCGTATTTTCTCTTTATTTCGCTCCATGTTTGCGACGCTATAACTCACAAACGACTTAAAAAAAAACGACAATCAATCAAACACGTGTTAGCGCGTGAAACGAGCTTTCCAAAAAGGTATAGCATGACCCGATGCGACGAATAAAACTAGAACTACGGGCTTTCAGCGCCAACTAGCGAAAATACCGCAAGACTTTTTAATATTTTCATTTTACTCAAGTTAAAGCTCTCACAGTAAAAGAGGAAACGGCAAAGAGACATCCTGATTTCAACTCATCTCGTCATACTGATTAATTATAAATGTATATACGCACAAGCCCATATCTAACTCTGCTTTTCAACGTTAGGTGAAAGCAAAAAATCTTTTATACTCTTTAACAACATGTTGAAATAATATATAATGAATGAATATATTTTCCATAAATGAAATCAACCAGGGTTGGGCATAGTGCACTAAAAAATAAATGCAATAAGGTTTCACTAGCACTACTTCTTCAGTGGTAGTTAAACAGCAAAATTCACTATCACTGAAAATTTAGTGATAGTGAAAAAAAAATGCACTACCACTAAACCTTTAGTGATAGTGAAAAAAAAAATGCACTGCCACTAAACCTTTAGTGATAGTGAAAAAAAAATGCACTACCACTAAACCTTTAGTGATAGTGAAAAACAAATTGCACTACCACTAAACCTTTAGTGATAGTGAAAAACAAATTGCACTACCACTAAATATTTAGTGATAGTGAAAACCTTTAGTGATAGTGAAAACCCTTAGTGATAATAAACATTTTTCAGTAACTTAACACTGTTTCTTGAAGAATAAAAATAAGATTATGTATGTATATGTATAAACTGAAGCAGTATGAGGCAATGTATTCAAAATAAACCATATATTTGAATAGAGACTTCTAATTATGCCGCACCAAAATTAGGAAAACATAATTCATGTTTTATTTGCTTTTTTTAATACCAACATTTCAAAATTACGGTCGGTGAGATTTTGCCTTGTCGATCGATTGACAATTCCAGCAACGGAAAAAAGTCTTTCCACTGGCGCAGAGGAAGGAAGAGGTGTGTTGTATTTAAAAAAAAAATTTTTTATAATAAGAAAGCGGTGCAAAGCATCAATGCTTCTATCAGCGTCATTCAAGTACAAAGTTACTTCGGTTGCTACAGCTCCGCCTTGTGCTCCCCAGTGTACATTTGAACATTCATACAAACATATGTATCGCTTTACTACTGAGCTGCAGTGCAATTTTGATACTGCCAAATCAAGTAGTCTGCACTTGACACCAAGAAATCATGTTTTATTTCGTTGGATTGGCTTAATGACAACGTTTAATTATACCACCTATATACCACGAAACATTTTTATCAACAAACTAGTTGATAATTAATATCGGCCATAAAATATAAATTCAAATGTATTTAGTTAAAGCTCATATTTCACTAAAGGTTTAGTGATAGTGCATTTTTTTCACTATCACTAAATATTTAGTGGTAGTGCAATTTGTTTTTCACTATCACTAAAGGTTTAGTGGTAGTGCAATTTGTTTTTCACTATCACTAAAGGTTTAGTGGTAGTGCAATTTGTTTTTCACTATCACTAAAGGTTTAGTGGTAGTGCAAATTGTTTTTCACTATCACTAAAGGTTTAGTGGTAGTGCAATTTGTTTTTCACTATCACTAAATATTTAGTGGTAGTGCAATTTAGTGGTAGTGCAAAAATGCCCAACCCTGAAATCAACATATTTTGCAACCCCAAATGCGTGCTTTTATTTACATATACATATGTGACCTGGTCTACGGAAAGGGGGCTTAGGTGTCAAAAAATCAATTTGCACTTTTTAATTGATTCGGATGGAAGATGAGATGCTTTTTCACGTGATAGAATCCAAAAAGTCATAACTTGTTTGAAAGTTTCCTAAAAATGTAGAGAAAGAAGAGTAAAAATACGAAAAAATATAATTTTTTTGTAATGAACAAAATACATTGAGTTATAAGCTATAAAGGCATGATTATACACTAGAAAAACGTATTATGGGCCAAAAATAATAATGCTGAGTAGTTTATGTATTTTTCTGTGTTGTCGTTTTTCTTGAGATCTTTTTACGTGTTGATCCTGAGGAAGATGGACCTGGTTCCTCATCTGGTTTGAGAACATCTTCACTAGTTTTTGCCTGCCGTTTCTTCGATGGCAAATCTTTCGGCAATGGAGCCACAATATCTACTTTAGATATATCCGAAACAAAGCTGCGAAGATTGTGATAGATGTACCACTGACGTTCCAAAGATAAACCGGCTGGTTGTATAACTTTCGGCATTTCAGGATCGATAGGTTTTAACAGAAGCTTAAAGGACTGCACTTCTTCACTGTCTGCGATTTTCTTTGTTTTTGAACAATCTGTAGAGATTATGATAAGATGGAATTGCGTTATTTCAACAAGTGACTTGTACAGTGGTTTAAAATAGCTGTCCCATTCATACCAGAGTAACGATTAGGCGCGAACTTAGTGTGCCCTGTAAGTAAAATTGAATAAAATAGTTTTGTTAAGACCCCGAGCCAAACGCCATTGCAGATATGATAGCACAGTGTTATTCTTATTCTGCCCAACACAATTGTCACAGAAAAGAACAAGTGTTTCAATGTCTTTATAGTAGGTTTCCAGGTGATAATGCAGGATGCTCACAGCACAGTTCGGTCTTTTACCAATGTCATCTTTTCCGTCTAGCATGTAATTGTACTGTAAAAAAAAATTATAAGTAAGATCCTATAAAGGCGAGCAATTTGAGTTCCTATGATTCAGTTTGAAATTCTAACCTGAACTTTTTATTTTTCGTCTGTAATTCCGAAGACTCCGCACCTCTTGGTTGCTTTGAAGTATGCTGTACCAGGTTGTTGTGGACTGACAGGGAAGTGAACGGTTTGGGCAAAATCTAATGACAGAACGACTGCTGTAGGGTCAGTATTTCTACACCAACTTTCATAATATTCTCGTTGATTTCGAGCTCGGTGGAGGTGATCAAGAAATTGATTAAGCTTCTGTTCGCGTTCAATGTCAGTAACACCTTTGGCTTGCGCAATCGATATTGCGTTTCCTATTAAAAGAAAAAAAACTGAATTTAATCTCAACGTTTGATACAACTATAATATGAGCAAATAATGAGCTGCTTACCACGGCAGACATCGCAGAGATCATCCGCTGGTTTCATAACTGTAACGTAGGGTATGTATTTGGACCATATCCGTCGAAAACTTCGATTACTCATCTTCAATTCGTCATCTCTGAGTGAAGAAATGTATTTTCGATACGATTCGCTGGATGGCAGTTTCATTTTCCGAAAATCCTTAAATTTTGGGAGTCGTCCGGGCAGTGGAAGGCCATTAAATCGGCTATAGACTCAATAAATTTAACAGCTTTTTCGATGTCAGCCGGTTTAAATGACTTTGGATGTGTACTCGGTTTATTTGCCAGTCCGTGTTGGCGCACTGTTACACCCTGTGCGGCAAAATGACGTACTAAATGTTCGTAACGCTTCTTCCCACACGCATGTACAAAAAGGAAAAACGAACGACAAACAGGTACTCTGTAGAAGGTAAGTGTAATTTTATGCCTCATAACTTCTGTATCCTGTCCCTGTCCATATTTCTTCCGCCCAGCAAGCTTTGCTTATATACTTTCTAGCTTTTTGTTACTCATAATTCCAGCTTCGATGTGACTTAGTATCACTAAATCAAGTTCATTTTTCGACATCTCTAAACAATTGCTCCGCGTACTCTCGATCATTTCCCGTGGTATATGACATTTATTATTACAATGGAAATATTGTCCGTATACGGCACTGAACTCCTCATCAACTCTCATGCTTCATTTCATGCGAGATGCGAAGACGATAATCAACAGAAACACTCACACAAATGTGATAACAGAACATCCGGAATGAGAGACGAATCCAGACGAAGACAACAGCAGCTACGCGGTATTAGAGTAAACGTCACTTCTTCAGTGTTACTTTTTTAAATGTTCCACACTAGCAACTTACACGATAAGCTATAATAATATTCCGACCAAAAACAACACTTACGGACGTCCTTGAAGCCTCTGGAAAGAAGAACAATTAATGAGATAACGAGAAACTGACGAAACGAGTTGTTTATTTTTAACAGTTGTTTCCCATAAAACTAATTTTCGCACGTTAGCTCCCTTTTCGTAGACCAGGTCACATATTTTAAATGTCTTAAGCTTTATCAAAATAGTAATTTCACAAGTTTTGGATATTTTATCATCATACATATCATTTTATGGGGATCTGTTAAGAAATTGTTTTTATTCACAATTTCAGACTCTAGAAATTCTTTAATTATTACTAACAAAAAATTATTTTTGAAAAGACTTTAATTATAAGCTTCAAATATCTCATGAGTAGTAACGCTTTGAGTAAGTAATGAAAATACCTTGAAAATAATTTTGATCTAGTCAAAATATTTCAAAAGCAGTTTTGTCAAACCACCCGTCATGTGAACGGAATGTAACTAATCAGAAAACAGCTAATGCTGCTTTACCATTAATTTAGTAACTGAAATTTAAATTTCGTCAGCAACCCAATCGAAAACCAGTTCTTATAAGAACTATTACCGAAATTGTAAAAATGGATGAAATGGGACGATAACCCCGCTCACTACTGTTAAAAAGTACTAAAAGCGTGATAATTGAATCACAAAATATGGCAGAGACATTAAATATTATGTCCGAGATGATATGAGACGGCTTTAAACAAGCCGATGGACGATGGGCGTGGCACCGGTGTACAATCAAGATTAATGCTTTTAGCATATGCCATCTTATGACCATAAATATTCTGTTCAAGCCCCTAGGTTAGGTTAGGTTAGATGGCTGATCAAAGATCGCACGTGGACTATACGTAGTCCTTTGTGATGCCAAAGAAAAAAGAACTCCCGTGTTCGAACTTACAGATCGGCAAAACGCTTGTTAGTCGATACAAATTTGCAAAGGCGCTTGATATCTACACCCACCAGTTCGGTAGGATGTCTGAAGGTATATGCCCCCAAGTGCCTGAGCCTTACCCTCCCGAATGCGGGACAGTCAAGAAGGAAGTGCTGGCTAGTTTCCGCCGCATCTTCTTCTAAGCAGCTTTTGCAAGCAGCATCCGGTAAGATTCCTAGTCTTACAGCATGTATGCCAATAGGGCAATGGCCCGTAAAGAGCCCGACTACTAAAGAGAGGCTAGCCTTACTGAGGGCAAAGAGATATTTAGATCTTCTGTGATCTATCTTGGGCTAGAATGCTTTCGCGACCGCGCAAGTACTAATGCTCGCCCATCGTTGACCAAGCATCCGCGAGGCCAGGGTTTCCAGCAGTAGGACACAAGAAGACACCGAAGCACCGACCCGTTCCCATTCTACCGATAGTGGCTCTAGGGTGCCCTTCCTTGCTAGCTCATCAGCTCTGCAATTACCCGCTATTCCGCTGTGGCCCGGCACCCATACAAGCCTATAGTAAATACTGTCGCCGCCAACGACAGTACCGCCAGACACTCCTCAACCAGCGCTGAACGCACTGTGAATGAATTCAGGGCTAGTATCGCTGCTCTACTATCTGAGTGAATGGTCAATTCCCTGAAGGTGGACACTCTCCGGAGTAGCAGATCTGCTGCTACCTTGATGGCTGCAACCTCAGCCTGGAAGACACTGCAATAGTCGGGAAGTCTGTCTCTAGAGCTGATAGAGAGCTTCCGACAATAAACCCCTCCACCAACCTTCCCCCCAAGCTTTGACCCATCCGTAAAGAAGCTTACTGACCCTCTCCTGCAACGGCTTCTTCTCACCCATAACTCCCTCTTCGGTATATGGGTAGAGAAGAAAACGCGAGAGTTTGATATGGCGACTCCATGATCCAGATGATCCGGTATGCAGTCAAAGCTTGTAAGGATGTCTGAGTGTTCAGAAGCACGCTCTTTTAGGAACCCAGATTCCCTGAGCCTAATAGCCACTTTTGCGGCCATACACCTTCCGGCAATGTCCACGGGAGTTATGTTCAGAATTGCATTAAGTGCCACGGTTGGGGCGCTTTCGAGTTTCTTAGCAAGTGTGATCTTCTGTAGAGCCCTCCACCACGTAAAGACTCCTTAGAACATTATGGGCTTTACTATGGTATCATAGAGCCAGAGGACCACTTTCGGTGAGAGGCCCCACCTTTTGCCGATAGCCCCTCTACAGCAGTAAAGGACAATCGATGCCTTTTTGGCTCTCTCCTCGATGTTCGGCTTCCATGAAAGCTTCTTATCCAGGATGAGCCCTAGATACTTCACCGTATCCGCCGGTTTCAGGGGAATACCTCCCATTTGCGGCAGCGGTGCCACTGGGATTTTATATCTTCTACTGAATAAAACCATTTCTGTTTTATTCGGGTTTATGGCGAGTCCACTTCCGACCGCCCATTTTGTTACAACGCCGAGATATCCCTGCGTCAGCTCGTATACGGTGCTAAGGAACTTTCCTTTGACCATAAGTGCTACATCGTCTGCATAGGCGATCACCCGGCAGCCTAGATCTTCTAGTTTCTTAAGAAGGTCGTTAACCACTAGGATCCATAGAAGAGGAGAAAGAACCCCTCCCTGAGGGGTTCCCCTGCTCACACTTCGCCGCGCGTGCGCGCTGCCCCATTCTGTTTCGACCACTCTGTCACACAGAAGACTGAAGATGAGGTGCTTGAGGTTCGATTCAACCCCAAGACCATCTAGAGCAGTTATGACTGCCTCCGGCAAGACATTGTTGAAAGCTCCCTCAATATAAAGAAAGGTCCCAACAGCGAAATCTTTAGCTTCGATGGCTTCCTCCAGCCACGACACGATAGTGTGCAGGGCAGTGTCCACCGACCTGCCTTTACGATACGCATGTTGCGCTCCTGATAGGTAGTCTCTCGGAATGCGCCTCCTTAGATCCCAGTCCATCAGTCTCTCCAGAGTTTTGAGCAGAAAAGAGGAGAGGCTGATAGGTCTGAAATCCTTGGCCGCGACATGGGAGCTCCTGCCAGCCTTCGGGATGAACGTAACTTTGACCCGTCTCCAGGCCCCCGGGATGTAACCTAATCTGATGCAGTTCGCATAGATCGGTCGCAACCATCTGCATGACACTTTAACAGCCCGCTGCAGCTGCGCTGGTATGATGCCGTCCGGTCCCGGGGACTTGAACGGTTTGAACGAATTAATCGCCCATTCCAAGTGACGCTCGTCCAGAAGGTCGGCAAAGGCCGTGCAGTCAGCATGCAACTCTCCGAGAGATGCCACTGTAGACGTCGTGCTGTTAGGGAAGTGAGCATCGAGGAGCAACTGAAGTGTATCTTCACTGCTCAGGCCCCACTTCCCATTTACATCCTTAAGATAACCCAGAGGCACTGGGTTTTTAGCGAGAATGCGCCTGAATCTGGAGGACTCGTGGCAGCCCTCCACTTTCTCGCAGAAAGTTTTCCACGAGATCCTCTTAGCCTTCCTTAACTCGGTCTTGTATATCGACAGTCCGGTTTTATACAACGCCCAGTCGTCAGATAACCCGCTCCTGCGGGCCCTGTTAAATAAGCGTCTGCAAGACGCCCTAATTTCCGAGAGCTCCATGGTCCACCATTGAGGTTTCCCTCTGCCCTTCGGTGTTTTAAGTGGACAGGAGCTCTCTAGTGCAGAAATGCACGCCGAGCTGAAGACTTCGACCCACCCGTCCACCGCATCGGTGGTGCCCAACGTGTTCACCCCCGGTGCACGTGGCAGGGTTTGCCAAAGCCTCCTTCGATAGCTTTCCCAGTCCGTGTTCCTCGGATTTCTGAATGATTTCCTAGTCGGACCCTCTCCGACTAAACTAAAACCGATATACCTGTGATCCGAAAAGGAGTGATCATCGAGGACCCTCCAATTCGAGATCAACGGGGCAATCCCATGAGAGGCTAGGGTGAGGTCAAGAACCTCCTCCCTGCATGCGGTCACAAAAGTTGGAGAATTTCCCCTATTACAAATGCGAAGATTTTCGCTTACAATAAAGTCAAAAAGGGACTCACCTCTATTGTTTGTGTCCGAGCTTCCCCATACCGAGTGCCGGGAGTTGGCGTCCGAGCCGATGATGACGTCGGCACCATTCCGGGATGCTTCAGCCAAGGTCTTCCTTAGCAGTACAGGAGGTGGCTCCACCACATCATCGTGTGGCATATACGCGGAGATAATCCAGACATTTCCGGTATCACTCTCCAGTTTTGCTGTTACTATATCAGCATTGCTGAAATTAGGTAAAAGAAGTACCATTAGTTCATTTCTAACCAGTATACAGGCTCGGTTTCTACCTGCATCGTTGGTCGCCAGCAGCTTATGGCTCCTCGTCCTCAAGCCAGAGATCCCGCTACTAGTCAGCCACGGTTCCTGGATAAGGACGACATCGGCTTCGTCTTGCTCCAGACGAAGCAATAGATTGGCGGAGGCCGCCTTCGAGTGTTGGAGATTAATCTGGAGGAATTTCATCCTTCAGACTCTCCTCTAGAAGCGCCAGTTCAGCGCTCATGTCGTGATCGACCCTCACCTCCTCAAACAGTTGTTCGAGGCTAAAGACGGAATCGCCAATCGACGAACCGCCTCCAGAACTCGCCACATCCGAGAGATTAGAGTCGTTATCTGCGGTCGCCTGACCATCGATAATGCCGTCTGCCTTCCCCCCTGCATCTGCAGCTCGGGTGCCATCAGCCCTGGTATCCGTTGGGAGTACCTTTAGCACAACCATCTCGAAACCATAGCTGATGGCTCCCTTGGTTTTGCTGAGAGGACCGATGGACTCCTCGTTAAGCATTATCAACGCTTGCCGATATGGTTCATCGGTTCTCTCCAGCCTGATGACCCTCCAGTCATGCGTGGGGAGAGAGGGGTTGCAGTACTTGAGGATTTCCTCAATCTCACTTGCAGTAGAAGGTTCAGCCGGCAGCCAGACGCGAGCCCTAGGACGAAGAGGGAGGTCCGCTCTGTCCACGGCCTCCAGTCTGGCTCCCTTCCAAACCTCCCCCACCTGAGATACTGCCTTCTTATATAAGATGGCCGATCTTTCATCGGCACACCTTGTCAGCTTATGCAGCCCATGATGCCAACCGGCACTTACGCATTTAGGAGGTGGTCCCGGGTTTTCCTTAACCACCTTAAGGAAGACTGAAGAGATAGCTGCCGCTACTCTCTTCCACTCCTCGTGAGAGATAGCACCGTCCTCCCTGCTGCGGTCTAGCACACCAAGCACTCTTGCACCGGCGCTTTTAGCGATTTCGCAAAAAGTTGGCGCAGCCCCCGTTCGCGGTTTCTTACCAAGGGAGGTTTCTCCCTCATGCGACCTTTGCCGCTTAACCGCTGGTTCGGGTCCCTTCGTTTCGAGTCGTGACCTATCGGTCTCGCTCTCTCTCAGAACCTTCTTAGCCCATTCGAGCGTATTGGCATGCTGCTCAGATACCTGACCAGCATGCTTGCCCCCGTAGCGCTCTACGATTTTCGCTGCCAGTCTGCGGTCCGACTTCAGCTTTCTAGCTAAAGCTCCCCTGCTAATGCTCCCTGTGGTTCCCTTCATAATTTTAGCAGAGGTTCCTCTGCTGGTGCTCTCGATTCCGCCGTGCACGAAGGCTCCACCCTTCACTACCTCGCTTGCCGGCGGCTTTGCGCCGGCTCCCCCCATTCTGCTACCTGATGAGGAGACTCCTACCGAGGTCCTTGTCCTCCCGCTGCAGCTGCCCAGCGACGGTTTCGTCGTCATAGGAGCAGCAGCCCCGCCTGGGATAAGTCCGGATGTCGATTTCGACATCCCTTCATCTCCCTTCATCTCCCTTCGTCGCCTTCTCGTTCGTTTGTGTCTTGTCCATGCTAAAAGGGTCCCCACTTAGAGCCGCTATCCGTCCCCCGGAAGGTAGTCGCCTTTTATGGTCCCAAGGTTATCTCTGTGATGAGGCCAAGGCGAGGGTTGACGTACGCCCTTATGAGGCAGTACGTTCAGAGCCGACCAGCGTAAAGAAAGAGTCCTCTCAACTTACACCTACCACGCCAACTTAATGACGACGGGGGGGGAACGTACTCTGAGGCCTGCCATGGTTTTAACGGGACGGAGGCAGTAGCGACATTAGCCCAGCAGCCATTTCTGATGGGTGTCACCCCATCATACTCAGGTGCCAGAATGTCGCCACCACCAGCCCAGGGTTCGACCAGATCCAAATAAGTTTAACCTACTCTAAAAGCCAATTCAATGCTAAAGTCGTCAGGAGTTGTAAGGCCGTGAAGGCCGCAGGCCATTTGGCGTTACCCAGGATGCACCGACGTGGAGGCGACCTGCTCTACATCCCAAAAAAAAAAAGGTAAAGGTAAAAAATTATCATTATTGTAATTAATTGCATATTAAATGTATTCAACAACAATCAGTTTAAATTCGAGCGGTTAATTTCTCGTTGAGTTATGATGTCAGCAATTTTGAAAAATGGCGTTTCGAGATAAACGCGTTTAAACTTATATATGTATCACTTATATAGCTTGTACCTCTGAGCGATATCTAAGGAAAACTCATAAATTAATGTCATCGGGTGTAAATCCATAATTCAAAATGTAACAAAATTGAGGTTATCTACGATAATAAAGTCCTTGCTAAACCTAAAGCTAACTCAAAATATTTTTTTTTTGTTTCCGATTATTAAGAAAGAAAGATTAGGTCTAATATTGATTTAAATTTATAGACCGTAGTTTAAAGTGAGGTTATTATAACATTTAAATTCAATACAAATCTGAAGTGAGGATATGTAACTGAATAAAATAAAACACAAACTAACACACACATACACTCACGTTCAACACATCACAGCGGCAGACGTGCTCGTACTATTTCCGCCAAACAAATAAAAAAACTGTAATTTTAAGAAAATATAAATAATTCGACAAATTGGTAGCATTGCCTAAGAAATTTCGGAAACATGTTTTGTAATCACACACAACAGCACAGTAAAAATGAAAGTTGACACGTGTGTACAATACCTATGCATGGATGTTTTGTGTGGGTATATGCATACATAATGCAAATGGCCAAATAACTACCGTCTCGTACGAACAGTTAGAGCAATATTGTAACAACAACAAAAGCAAAAGTAATGCCAGAACAACAAAAGCGTAACGTGGAAAGCAACTAAATTGCACATATAGTAGACGAAGCTAGTGAAAGCAGACAAGGTGCTTGCAACAGAGCTATGACAACAGCAATAACAAGCAAAAAAAACATAAAACTATTAACGTTGGCGGCACTGAAACCATAATACCCTGTTCAGATGCATTCTTTATGGCAGAAATAGTGTCCGATCTGAACAATTTCTTCGGAGATTTTAACCTTGAAAAATAATAAAAATTTGTTTGTAAGATATCACTTCAAATAGCGAAGTTTGCCATACAGCTTCTCCGTTTTTATCGGCTACTTCGTATGACGGCTATATTGGTCCAAAATCCACGATTCCGAAAAATTAGCGGTTTCGCGAGAGGAAAAGTATCGAACTGATGGATATAAATACTTATATAGACGAACAGACATACGTACATGGCTAAATACACTCAGCTCGTCATCCCGATCATTTAAAAATGCACTTTATAAGATCTCCGACGTTTTCTTTTAGTGTTACAAAAATCATAGTAACCTGAGTATAACCTGCCTAGGGTATAACAAAAGCATGCGAAGCAAATATGCCAACAACAACAAGAGGCAGCTGAAAAAATCCGTATAGCTGCAATTATCCAGCAGCACAAGCTTCCTTTCGTTTATATACATACATATGTGTATAAGCGAACGCACTCGCAAAAGATAAATAGAAGGCAGCATCACATAGCGAGCATGACATTAAAAACAATAACAATTCAAGCAATGAACGCCAATTTACTAATACATGGCATCCATACAGTGTTTACAAACTTTGGCCTTCATCGTTCTGCTGTTATTTGCTTGAATGCATGCAGGAGTCTCTCTTGTTTCCGGAAAGTGAATCTTCTAAAGGTACTGCCGTGCACGATTTACATAGTCGGCTAGAAACTTATGCTTCCCCGCTGCCGTTCTTTCAATCTGAGTTCTCGGAGCGCTACTGCGCCCACTTTTTCATTTTATCCCACACCAGCTCTGATTGCAGCGTGTGACTTACTATGTTGTCGGCCGTCAATCCTTCATTTACTCGTTTTTATACCCTGAACAGGGTATATTAAGTTTGTAACATCCAGAAGGAATAAAGTGTATGTATATATATGTAAATGATCAGTATATCGAGCTGAGTCGATTTAGCCATGTCCGTCTGTCTGTATATATACGAACTAGTCCCTCAGTTTTTAAGATATCGTTTTGATACTTTGCAAGCTTCTCATTTGTCGGAACTGCCAATATCGGACCAGTATAACGTATAGCTACCATACAAACTGAACGATCGGAATCAAGTTCTTGTATGGAAAACTTTCACATTTCACAATGTATTTTCACAAAAGTTGGCACGGGTTATTTTCTAAATCAACAATGTAATATCCGAAGAAATTGTTCAGATCGGCTAACTATAGCATATAGCTGCCATACAAACCGAACGATCGGATTCAAGGGCTTCTATGAAAACTTTCGCATTTGTCGTGGTACCTTCACGAATTTGGCATGGATTACTGCTTAAGGTAACAATATAATCTCCAAAAAACTTGTTCAGAACAGATTACTATATCATACATATAGTTTCCATATAAACCGAACACATAGTAACTAACAGAAATGCACCTGTGCAGGGTATATAGCTTCGGTGCAACCGAAATTAACGTTTTTTCTTATACTATCATGGTCTCTCCACCACATACCTCAATACCTGTCTTAGATTGTATATTGCAATTAAGGGAGCTTAAAATATCCCAAGCAGATACCGCAACTCATATCGCCGACAACTTTTGCTTTTGTATCAAAGGCTCTGCGGTACAGTGTTTTTCGTCTAATCTATAGTATTTCTTAGAATTAATTGGACTTTCCAGAAGCTTACCGAGTACAGTCGATACCTTTTAACGATGCCAGCCTTTTGACTTTCTTCAGCTTTAACCACCAGATTTATGTTTTGGCCTGAGTATTGAATTCAGAAGAAATGTTTTGGCCAAAAACTATTTACAAAAAACTCAGGGAAGACTCATTCACTCATTTTTCTGTTAAAAACTTGGTTTAATTATACCAATAGATGTCTTTTTATATCCTGAATAGTAGTTGAGTAGAGTATTTACTTTTCTGCATCAGTTAAGTGGTTATCAACTAATGACAACAACATTAAATAATAGATTTTCATTATGCATTTTCAAAAACTAATTTCATTACATTATTACGAAATGTTAAATTTTCGAAAATTCGTAAATAAAAAGTTTGCATAAATGCCAATCAGCGCAGGGCTCCATTCTATAAATAACTCTTAACAATTTTTTGTATTTTACATCTGTACGCACAAACACATTAGGTCGAGCCAAAACCAATCTGTTGAATTCAAGTGATAGAATTACCTATTGTGCTTCAAAGCATTTAAATATATGAATTTTTTAATTGAAAGAAAAATCACTTGATGTAGATTTTTAAGGAAATTTACATTCCATAAAAATCTGTTAAACAAACACTTTTAAACCAAACAAACAAAAGTTATGCTATACTTAAACAAAGAATGTTTACGTGTTATTTATATGTACAACTTTAAATATTAATATAAAGGACTTTAAGGAATATTTTTATATCCTGGAAAGGGTATATTAAGTTTGCTACGATGTAACACCGAAAAGGCAGCATCATAGATAAAATATATACATAAATCAGCATGACAAACTGAGACGATTAAGCCATGTCCGTCTGTCTATCCGTCCGTCTCTCTGTATATATTCGAACTAGTCTTTTAGGTTTTGAGGTATTGATCTTAAATTTTTTTATTCGAAGAGATGTCTGCAACAAATTTGGCATGAATTATTGTATAAAACAATCGTGCAAACTCAAAAGAAAATTTTCAGATCGGATCATTATAGCATAAAGCCACCAAACGAACTGACCTACCAAAATTCTTGTAAGGAATCTTATAAACTTAAGAAGGGTATTATTCAGTGCAACCGAAATTAGTTTTTTGTTATGCAACTCACTCTAATACATATGTATATCTTCTTTTTACTGGTTACGCAGTTAAAGTCGAATTAACTGTTAATTCGAGGCTTTCCTACGTGGCGGATCTCAAACCCACCACAATCCTGTGGAGGATGTTTTGCCTTCTCATTTTAGCTCGCCTTCAAACGAATGTTCTTAGGCTACCCAGAGGAATCGTTTTTGGCCACTCCCTAGTGAATGGCGATCAAAGAACTTTCCTCACCTGCGTGAACTTCTACATATAACTTCATCCATCCATTGGGACATATGTATGTAATAGAACAATATACATATGTTATTTCTTTTGCTGTTGTTTCTATTGAATATGTTAACAACAGGCAAAAGTCACAACAGAAAATAAACCAGTTAGAATAATGCAGTTCCACAACGACAAACGTTTTGCACGCTTTATTCGCTGCCCGCACCCATCCATTTCCTTCTCTCCCTGCGAACAAAATTAAATGAAAATTACACATAGTGAAATGACATATAATTGAGATATAGTGCATTTATGCATTTATAAATGCATATATGTATGTATGTATAGGTATAATATATATTTTTGCTTGTATAAATTATTAAAACACTTAGTTGGGTTGTTTTTTTTTTGGCACAAGAGCAGCCGTTTGTATCGGTCGAGTTATTAACTGATTTGCTAATTAAAATATTGCGACGACTACGCCTAAATACCTGACTCTTTGTTTTACCTGTCAGTTGTTGCACATGTTTTGCCGTGTGACTTGCAAAATGCATTTCGGCAATTTACCTCTTGCTATTGGCTTTCCTGATGTAGCGATGTTGTTGTTGTCACGCGCTACCTGGTCGACGCTTCGTCATCAGTATCGGTGGGAGAGTTGTTGTTATGCTATTTCCACACTCAAACCTGCCGACGCACCGTCAGCAATATCGGTGGGAGTGGAGTGTTGAACGGATATGCGTTTACCGGTGTTAACTACCCCCCCTCTTGAAATGAAGGCATCCTCGGCTTCTTTGATGACTTTATTCAATATCACCATGCTGGTTTGTCTTCGTTTCACTAAGATTGCTCCAATTACAGAGATGACAAATAGGAGTAAGAGAAGTGCGCCCCCTGATTGTAATGAACGAGCGTTAACGAGATCATGCAGCCTCGCTATGTGCTTAATGTTTCTTATATTTACTTTCTGTAAGTATGGTAACGATAGTAAATTAATGTGTTCGGTGAAATTTACATATTGTGCGCGTGCAGCTTCGAGATGCGATCGAATAGTTTTAGCCCAGTTGACGTAGGTCGTAATGTTTACCATGATCTCTGAATCAAATGTTACAAGGAAAGTTCCCTTCATTAGTTTCGTCAAGTTGTGGGATTGTATAGACGCTGGTTGATCGTTGATTACCAGGATGTCATTATCAACTTCCTCAATAGCGGGAACGTTATTAGCGGATTTTGACTTACATTTTGTGGAGTGTTGGTTAAGTAGTTGTAGCGTACACTGGCTTTCCTTCAGAGGCTGACAAATTTTGCCGCTACAGTTTCCTTGCAGTTGTAGAGTGGTAGTATCTACCACTACATTCAGCAATAACGTCTGTTTCTAGAGAGATAATTTTTCCGTCATGGATCACTCGCAGCAACTTTACATTATTACAAAATCTGTCTATTTTTGGGAATTTAATAACAAAGTAAATGCAATTTGTATCTTGAAATATCTTAATTTTAGAAATGGACAATAAATCACTTATGCTAATATTTGCAGAGTGTTCAGCAGCTAACAACTCATTGATCTCCATACCATTTAGCAGGATAGGGTTGACGATATTTAACCTGCCCAGAGTGATTGACGTTAAAATGGTTTCCAATTCCATTATAACTGCTCTATTTCTGGCGGAGGCTAGAGAAAAGAGATATCCCGTATCTATTTGAGTGCTTTTTGCATTTTATAGTAATTTGTTTACTGTCACTGTCATTTCGTTTATTTTCTTTTGTGTAGCTGAATTTATCGCTATTTGTTGTTCGTTTGTTTCTAATAGGGCTTTGGTTCTGGTCTCGAGCATTTCAAAGTCGTCGGAGTCTGGAGTCCCTGTTACGTATTTCAAGGCAGTCCCCAGAATATTTATACCTCTAGCGTACCGATGGTGTATTTTTATTGCGTCCAATAGTTGCAGTATTTCATTAGCGTCATTCTCTAATAGTCGTTTAATATGTGATTGTGGGAATTGGATCAGTAGTTCGTCTGTCTCCTCAGCTATTGCTTCGAATGTTGATAAATTGGTTCTATGAAGTAAAAAGTCATGCTGCTCATAAACAGCTACAGCTCCGGATGTAATTGGAATGTAATAAGAGTTGGTATAGTCGAGTATTCCTGCGTTAGCTCGAAAGCTTAACGAAAGCAGTATGATTCTATGGGCGACAGAAAGGAGAGCGGTCAGTGTCTCATATTATTTTTGTGCACTTTTCGTTAATCAATTATAACAAGTGCCCCAAGATCCTTTTGGATTTTCGGTGTAAAGTTTTGAAAATTTGTTTCCTATTCTTTTATTAGTCTTCACATAAACTTTATCCCCTGGATTATACTGTCGTGTTTGTCTATTTTCATTATGTTTTTGTAAATCTTTCTGCTGAATACGTGCAAGTCTAGTTTTTATTTCCCTTATTAATTCGTCCGGTGTTGAATGTATTACGTCTATTGCTTTTTTGTTCGTTACTGAATGAATTTGTGCGGTTGTACTTAGCTGTGGCTAGCAGAATTAGCTCAATTGTGTTAGCGATACCAGTCTCAAGCTTCTGACAGCGGGCGATTTCCGTGAGGGTACTGTGAAATCTTTCTACCTTACCGTTCGTCGTACTATGGGCGGGTGGGGCGTTGTAGATTTCGACGCCAAAGTGATTTTTGAGTATAGATTTAATGGTTTCTGAATTCAAAGATCTCTCATTGTCAGAGACCAACACCTTAGTATTTCTGTAAAAGTTCAGAAGTTCGTATATGGCTTCTTTAACATCAACTAAGGCTCTAGATTTGATTGGAAATACTATTGCAAACTTTGAGAACTTGTCTATTGATGTTAGGAAATGTGTCTTATCGGTGGAATAAATGTCAACATGAATGATTTCTCCCGGTTATTCAGGTAAAGGAGTCGATCCTATTTCCGGGTTTGGGGGATGCCGTTGGTATTTGGCCTCGTGGCATATCTTGCAATTAGAAATTATTTCCCTAAAAATTTGCCGTATTTAGGGAAAATAATAACTTTCAAGGACTTGTTCCTGGTTTTCGCGGAGTGACCGATGAGCTCGGTTATGTTTAATTTAAAGTATCTCGCGCTGGTCATCTTTGTTGAAGACATCTATTACCTGTTTGGTGATATGACGGAATTTGGCGGCCGGATATGCCGTGACCAGCTCATATTGAATCTTTGCCAAGATGGGCAATTCACACAGTAAGCCGTTCACAACATTTGGGTTGACGCATTGTTTTATAGTTTTCATCAGTTCCCCTACGTTATTGAACGATATTCGGTGCCTCATTCGGGATTTAAATATAATTTTCGAGTTAAGCGTTGTGGAATTTCCTTCTTCAAGGACTATTTGATTCCGAAAACAATTTATGGGGTTCTTTACAGTGGGGATTGTTTGAGACAGCGACTCTTCGCTATTCGCAGCCATGCTTGCCGAGTCCATGTCGTGGTCTAATGCATCGGCGTCTGCGACGAAGTTTTCCTTACCAGGCTTGTAATGAAACTGCGGTGAAAACTCTTCAACAAAGGCACGCCATTTTTTCATTTTCGCGTTCGGATTTTTATCGGATAGAGCGAATGTGAGGGGTTGGTGGTCGGTGTAAATATTCAAATTCTTTACGCCATACAAATAGTTACGCAGCTTTTGTAGAGCCCATACTATTGCCAGCAGTTCTCTCTCATTGGTAGCGTAGTTCTCTTCGGTTGAAGAGAGGGTCCTGGAAATCATGATGATAGGTCTTCCATTCTGTGACAGAACGGCGCCTATAGCATAAGAAGAGGCATCTGTAGTCAGATCAAATGTTTCCTTATACTCAGGATAAAGAAGCGATACGTCTTCTGATGCAAGGATTTCCTTAATCTTATTAAATGCATTAAGTGCTTCTTCATCAAGGGTAATTTGAATTTTCTTCGACTGATTAGCGACTATATTTCCGTTTTTCCCCCTTAGGTACTTCGTTAGAGGTCTTGCAATCGAGGCATAGTCCTTTATAAACCGTCGATAGTATACTGCTAATCCTAGGAATGAACGCAAAGCTCTTAACGATTTTGGGATAGAAAATTCTAAAATGTCTTTGACTTTGTCGGGGCATGTTTTGATTCCCTCCTTTGATAAGGTAAAGCCTAGAAATTCAACACATGCCTGAAAGAACTTGGATTTCTCAAGGGAAACGCGCATATTGGCATCGAAAAGTTTTGTCAGGATTTGCTCAATGTCCTTACTGTGTTGTTCGGCTGTTTGGGAGAAAATTATAACGTCGTCTATGTAAACATGGCACGTTTTCCCAATTTGTTCTCTAAGGACATCATCAATAGCCCTCTGGAAAATGCTAGGGGCATTTTTAAGGCCAAAGGGGAGCCGACAAAATTCGTACTTTCCATTATTAACTGAGAAAGCCGTTTTCTCCCTATCCTTTTCCGCAAGTTTGATTTGGTGAAATCCTGATTTAAGATCTATTGTCGAGAAAAATCTAGCACTTCCCATGTTTGCCAAGATTACAGAGGTGTCCGGAATTGGGTATTTATCGTTTATTGGCTTAGTGTTTAGCTTTCTAAAGTCAATTACGAGTCGTGATCGCTTGTTGCCCCTTTCGTCTAAACCTTTCTCATCTACAACCCAAATTGGGTTGTTATAAGGGGAACGGGATGGTCTAATTATTCCGTCACGCAACAGATCTTATATCTCCCTATTGACAAATTCCGCAGAAGCAATGGGGTATGGGTAACTTTTTGAGTAGATAGGTAAATCGTCCACGGTTCTTATTGTACCTACAATGTTGGTATTGTTGGGCAGTGCTTCATCTGGATCAGCGAAAACTTTAGCATGACGCTTTAGCAGTGTAGAGATATCAATATTGTCCTCGCTTGTTTTCGATTTACTTTCTGCTAACTTGTTAACGTCCGAACAGTAGTGGTACAAGAATTTTTCCTTTCCACCGTCATAACTCAACGTACCACTCTTCAGGTCAATACGACCATTTACCTCTTTTAGTAAATCGAATCCTATAATGCCGTCAAAAGTTTCTAAACTGGGTAGGACAAAGAATTCAATATTCTTATTATTTATTCTACATTTTTTGTTTATTACATCGGTACCGTGGATGGATTTAACAGTGAAAGGGTTATTCACAGTTTTTATTATCTTTAGAGCGTTAAGGTGTTTAACATAGCTCTTTGCATCACCGGTGTCGATTAAAAATCTTATTCCTCTTCCCCCAAGCGTCCTTTCGACATAGGGCAAGAGAGTCTTAGTCCTTAAAAATTAACGTCGTCCTTTGGTCCGTCCAATAGTCATCATAGCCGGTATCACTCCAATATTCACGTTCTAGTTTGTATTGGTCCTGGGTGAGATTGTTGATACGCTGAACTTTTTGAATTGGCAGCTGATTACTACCATGCTGCCTTTTCTCAGCTTTTTCTTTATTCAAGCCTGTTGACACGGGCTGTTGGCGATTAAATGTGCCGGTCGTATTTCCGTTATCTGGACGGTTTATCTTAGGGTAGACCCTTGATTACGGTACCTATCGTCATTACCACGGAGTTGCTCGGGTCTGTTCCGTCTGAATCGGGAATATGATGGGTCTATGTCCATTGGTACTGGGGTTTGCTGAGTTCGAGTTTGTTCTCGTTGGTCTTGAGGTATTCTACGGTATTGGCGTGAATAATAATAAGGGTCTAAGTTATGGGGTGCCTGCCTATTAAAGGAGCATGCAAATGTTGATCTGGCTTGATTCGCTTCCAGTTCCTGCGCTAGGGCAAGTGCTGAGGGAATATCAGCGGGTCTAGAGGAGAAGAGAACATCGCACAAAGGGTGGTTGAGTCCCGAGATGAACACGCAAAGGGCATCATCCCGATATTTCTTGTTAAGTGATCCTATCAGCGTGGGGTTCTCACCGTGGGTCATGATTGTTTTATTGACTATTAGAGTCAACTTTCTCTCCACTGCATCATAGAACTCCACCACTGATGATTTTCCTTGCCTAAGGGTCGACAAACACAAGGAAGGTTCGACGTCGAGAAGCTGCAATCACAACAGACAGCCGAACGATTTTCTACTCGGCTTGCACTCCTGCTCTCTGAGAGCACTCGTCAACAACTCGGTATAAGGGAGCTGTGGGACGGCATTTCAAACTCCTTACGTACAGCTGCAACCGAAACCATTGGTTTTCGGAAAGTGCAAAGGAACAGCTGGTACGACGAGGAGTGCCGTGTCGCAGCGGAGAGAAAACAGGCAGCCTACCTCGCAACGTTACGATCAACCACAACACGTGCGGGATGGGATAGATACCGAGAGTTGAAGAGGGAAGCGAGACGCATTTATAGACAGAAAAATAAAGAGGCCGAAATGCGTAAGTACGAAGAGCTTGATAAGCTGACCGACAGGGGTAATGCTCGAAAATTCTACGAAAAGATGCGGCGGCTTACAGAAGGTTTCAAGACCGGAGCATACTCTTGCAGAACCCCCAAAGGTGATCTAGCCACCTAGCCACCGATGCCCAGAGCATACTTAAATTATGGAGGAAACACTTCTCCAGCCTGCTGAATGGCAGTGAACACACAACACCAGGAGAAAACGAACCCGATACCCCAATCGATGACGATGGAGCAGATGTTCCATTGCCCGACCATGATGAAGTTCGAATAGCAAATGCCCGCCTGAAAAACAACAAAGCGGCAGGGGCCGACGGATTGCCGGCCGAGCTATTCAAACACGGCGGCGAAGAGCTGATAAGGCGCATGCATCAGCTTCTTTGTAAAATATGATCGGACGAAAGTATGCCCAACGATTGGAATTTAAGTGTGCTATGCCCAATCCATAAAAAAGGAGACCCCACAATCTGCGCCAACTACCGTGGGATTAGCCTCCTCAACATCGCATATAAGGTTCTGTCGAGCGTATTGTGTGAAAGATTAAAGCCCACCGTCAACAAACTGATTGGACCTTATCAGTGTGGCTTTAGACCTGGTAAATCAACAACCGACCAGATATTCACCATGCGCCAAATCTTGGAAAAGACCCGTGAAAGAAGAATCGACACACACCACCTTTTTCGTCGATTTCAAAGCTGCTTTCGACAGCACGAAAAGGAGCTGCCTTTATGCCGCGATGTCTGAATTTGGTATCCCCGCAAAACTAATACGGCTGTGTAAACTGACGTTGAGCAACACGAAAAGCTCCGTCAGGGGTCGGGAAGGACCTCTCCGAGCCGTTCGATACCAAACGAGGTTTCAGACAAGGCGACTCCCTATCGTGTGACTTTTTCAATCTGCTGCTCGAGAAAATTATTCGAGCTGCAGAACTTAATCGAGCAGGTACAATCTTTTACAAGAGAGTACAGCTGCTGGCGTATGCCGATGATATTGATGTCATCGGCCTCAACACCCGCGCCGTTAGTTCTGCTTTCTCCAGACTGAACAAGGAAGCTACTCAAATGGGTCTGGCAGTGAACGAGGGCAAGACGAAATATCTCCTGTCATCAAACAAACAGTCGTCGCACTCGCGACTTGGCTCCCACGTCACTGTTGACAGTCATAACTTTGAAGTTGTAGATAATTTCGTCTATTTAGGAACCAGCATTAACACCACCAACAATGTCAGCCTAGAAATCCAACGCAGGATTACTCTTGCCAACAGGTGCTACTTCGGACTGAGTAGGCAATTGAAAAGTAAAGTCCTCTCTCGACGAACAAAAACCAAACTCTATAAGTCGCTCATTATTCCCGTCCTGCTATATGGTGCAGAGGCTTGGACGATGACAACAACCGATGAGTCGACGTGGCGAGTTTCCGAGAGAAAAGTTCTGCGAAAGATTTATGGTCCTTTGCGCGTTGGCCACGGCGAATATCGCATTCGATGGAACGATGAGCTGTACGAGATATACGACGACATTGACATAGTTCAGCGAATCAAAAGACAGCGGCTACGCTGGCTAGGTCATGTTGTCCGGATGGATGAAAACGCTCCAGCTCTGAAAGTATTCGACGCAGTACCCGCCGCGGGAAGCAGAGGAAGAGGAAGACCTCCACTCCGTTGGAAGGACCAAGTGGAGAGGGACCTGGCTTCGCTTGGAATATCCAATTGGCGCCACGTAGCGAAGAGAAGAAACGACTGGCGCGCTGTTGTTGACTCGGCTATAATCGCATAAGCGGTGTCTACGCCAGTAAAGAAGAAGAAGAAGGGTCGACAATTCCTGTTCAATGAAATAAATTGGTCTTTTGTCCGCATAGGCAAAGTCTAGTCGAGAAATGATAGCGTGAAAATTTAAAACTGTATTAAAAGAGGATAAAACGCTATCTGCGGCTCCTACTACTTTATTTCGTATTATGCCTACCGTTTGGTAGTGCCTTGAGCTCCCCTGATACGCTTCGAACACCCTATAAGCAGTATGAGCTGCTGGTCTCCAAGACACATAACGAGTCGCGTCGCCTTTGAACTCCGGCAAGGTTTTCACAAGGCTCAAGGTTTCGTCACATGGTATTCCGGGTTGAATAATCACTGGTTCGTATTGGGTAACACGAACTGTTGTTTCGATTCTTGCTAACCTGTTTGTCAGTTCGTCATCCCGAGACTGAAATTCCCGCCGGGAATGCTCGGTCGCAGCACGAATGTCAGTATTAAGAAGAGCTTCTAGAGTTTGTGCGTCCATATTTAATTTTTTCTAAGTCAGTCAAGTGCTAAGTGGATAAAGGGAAATCCCTTATAACCGTTACCCACCTTTACAAATTTAATTTATTATTTAAGAACTACCACAAAGGATAGTAAAAAACAAATTTATGTTTTTCTTTTGTTTTTAACAAAGTTAGCTGCTAAATCACTCTACTCACATGAAATTTTCCATATCTCGAGAGCTATGTCACTTAATAAGGTATGATAAGGCAGCAGCACGATCATTCCTGGGGTTGTGATCCAGCAGCAGGAAGACAGGATTACGATGATTAGGATGCTTTATTTCTTAGAGCATTGGCTCCACACTTTCTCCCACGATTAGGTAGTGTTTAATAATAAGAGTTTAATGAAATGTTTGCGGTTTGCACCATTTCTAGGTAGTGTATTAATTTGCGGTTAAAATTTTTTAAAATAGAAAATTGTCTGTAGCTCTCACTATTTATGTAGTGTTAATTAAGTTAAATGTTTTTCCGCAACTGTCGGGTGGATTCGAACCACGGCCACGCACAGGATTTGTCCTATATAAGGATAACACAAGAACTGCACTTTGGCCCCACGTTGGGCGCCAATTATTATTGGGTTTTAATGTTATTTTATTTCTCTTGTTTGCACAAGAGCAGCCGTTTGTATCGGTCGAGTTATTACAACTGATTTGCTAATTAAAATTTTGCGACGACTACGCCTAAATACCTGACTCTTTGTTTTACCTGTCAGTTGCTGCACATGTTTTGCCGTGTGACTTGCAAAATGCATTTCGGCAATTTACCTCTTGCTATTGGCTTTCCTGATGTAGCGATGTTGTTGTTGTCACGCGCTACCTGGTCGACGCTTCGTCATCAGTATCGGTGGGAGAGTTGTTGTTATGCTATTTCCACACTCAAACCTGCCGACGCACAGTCAGCAATATCGGTGGGAGTGGAGTGTTGAACGGATACGCGTTTACCGGTGTTAACTTATATTTGATATGTCTATGTGGCATAGTAAGTTTGCATATCGAAGAAAATGCACATTTACATACAAGACACATACGGCATAAATGCATTACAAAATGTGTAATTTTGTAAACTATAATGTTTTTTGCGTTCAGCAGCGTTAAGATCAACTAATGCTTTGACAGCACAGGAATCAATTTAGAGCGAAAGCATACTGATATCTAACTATGCGCTATGGATATGAGTCATAGATACATATATGTATATATGTAAATATATAACATACACATATTTATACGCACATGTATATGTATATACATACATATGTATAAACACCAGCATTCGCAAATACATCTGTGTTTCGGCACATTTCCATAAATGAGGTGAAAGACACATATCGATATGCATTTGAAATGTGTCTAGCAGCATGCGGTTGTGTATATCTGCGTGAGTATGCATGTAAGCGTGAACGTGTCAATTGCAATTATCAGTGATATTTCCTAACCTAATTTAACTAACCTAACCAACTATGAAACAGTTTCGCATGTTAATAAATTTTAATTAATTTTCTCAAGTGTCGCTTAAGCGGCATTTTGTTATATATTTATGTATAAATGTACAGTTACGTTGTCAAAAACTTAAATAGAGGATGCTAGTTACGATGTAACTTACAAAAATTAAGTTACAGACACTTCCTTAACGCACTGACCCGAAACATTAGTCGAAAGCTTGAAATGGATGAAGATCTTGATGATCCAAACTTAGTTTACAGTATTACAGTTAATATAAACGACTATGACAAGGTAAAAATGAAAACAAGAAAAAATATTAATTTATTTTCACCGTGAATAAAACACCCTTCACAAATAAAAATATATAGTGATCCGCTCTTAACAATTTCTTTGGAGAAACTAACACATACTATATTTGGTGCCTGACAAATAAAAAGTTCTCAATGCAGCCACTTGATTCCGATCACTCAGTTTGTATTTTGGAAAATTCCTAAAATTACTTTTGGCGGCAGTAATCGATGGTAAAAGAGATATAGTATAGCCTACCTGGTGCAGAAATATTTTCTGAAAAACACGGCGTTGGACCTATTAATTTTAAAAATTAAAAAACAATTTCTGCTCCAGTAACTCTAAAGACAGAAAAGGAAAAGCGAAACTTTTTTTCTGCAGGGAAATATGGTAATTAATGGTGTAAAACAATAAAAGTACTCGGAGCGCCACCCAGTGGACTTTGATGTACAAAAGTTCTTGGATCCAACTGGTGGATCTTATCAAAGTTTCGCCATTGCCGCCACCAAAAGCAAGAAAACTAGAATAATATCCAGAAAATTCCAGAAAGTAAAGTACTTAGTATTCAGTACTAATAAATATAGAGAAAAGATGGAAATTAGTAGGGTATGAAATAGAGCTAACAATATCAGCTATCTTCTGTCAAAATAACTATTCCGTGGGAAAGGAAACTAATATAAACTACCAATATTAATATAGTAGTGAGGCCAGCTATGTAGTACATAAATTTCCCAGACGCACTTTCAGAACACATCAAACTGAACAAATAGCTAAAATATTAACTATCAGCTCCCGCTATGACTTCAGCTAGAATACTCGCCCAACCAGAAAAGGTTGTAAATTCTAAAGCAGGCAATAAGTCAGATTTTATTGGAGCTTATTTAGTGCATATACGTGTTCAATCAAAACAGAATGCAGTCAGTAGATATATGTACATAAATAAGGTAAAAAGTTATGCATTTCCGAACATACCATTCAATAAAAATCTGAGGACGAAAGGCAAACCAATTCAAAGAAAGGTAGAAATTTATTCTATGAGAAGCTGATGAGTAGTGAGTCAAACAAATTTTGAAATATTAATGGTTTCGTTATCCAAGCTTCGAAGACGGCCTTGCTTAGATGATGGCGAAATCTTGAATATTATCAGAGCTTAAAGGTCTTTGAATAGATATAATAATTTCTTTGGAAAGTTTAAACAAAAGAAAATATACGAAGCAATATATCGATGGCTTAAAGAGGGTAAAATTATGAAATTACATACACGCGTCACTCACCAGCTGCATACATGTACACTTACTTACCGTGGACTTGTACGTGATTTCGACTATAAACTAAACAAAAAGGACTCAAAACTTTGTGATTGCGCTCACTGAAGGGTATACCATAAATATGAATACAAGATCATAGCATATTAAAATTAATAGACTGGGACACTATACGATTTCTCGTAAATATCGAATATTTACACGCAAGGGTACATACTTATTATTTAAATTGCCACGGGGTGTAATTGTATGTACATGGAAGTCGGTATAAGTGAGGTCTTCGCTATTTTATAATTGAAGGATGTATTGGAATATGTATCGATTGCAAGAGAGGTTTCCAACTGAAACATAAAAGCAAAGTTTTGAAATACTTTGCCACTCAGTATCAATACTGTCGGTTCGGAAAATTCTTCGAGGGCGGTGCAATAAGCACTTATCCTTAACAGCGTCACTACAGACAATTAAATTGGGATCGAAATTTTGTTTTGACCGTAGACCGAGATGGCTGCCACGGTTGCTTACTTTAGACAACAATCGCAGTCCACTTCAGAGTAGTATTTGATACTATGCCAGCGAAATCTAAAGAGGAACTTATGTCTTGTGAGTCGAAACAGTGGACATCAGCAGACGATCCTGTTTCGAAGAAGCCAAAATCTTTCTTATAGGTTGGTAAAGGCATAGCTACCGGTTTTTGTTATTTTTTTTATTAATTATTATCTTTATTGGTAAACTTTTGCTCCACTTATGTAAATGACTCAAATGCGTAGTAATTTGGTGTAATCTTGCATCGCGGATTTCAGTAGCAATGGTAATTCCGCGTTCAACATTCTGCTCTTCTCGTAAATACTAGTTAGTGTTCGTGCAGCGGGCAATATCAAAGGATGGATGCAAGTTAAATCTCTGATTACAAAAATAACGTTCAAATGCTCCAACAGCCTAGGTCGTTACTGAGGATGTCACTGCTAATATTTTCATAAATGATGATATCTGGTTGGGTAGCGCACTCTTCAAAATTGATCCACAATTGATGAAAGGCTTTGAGTTTGCCAAGCAGAGTGGCGCCTTGTCGTTTGAAAATGACGGCGGTCGTGGTAGCTTTATTGCCAAGAACTTTATACCCTTCTTTGGTAACACACTTTCAAAATCCGGTCATGCTACGGTGGTCACCGTATACACGAAGAACACTAATGTCATGGATATAAAAACATCATTAGTCCTCAGACCTCAGGTTTTGAAGTTGGTTGGCAAGATTTCTAGAGAACTTCTAAACAGATCTTCATAACATTTTACACAGATCTTTGATATACAATTCCTTAAGGCTTGGATGAAGCGTAAAAAAATTTTATACGTAGTATATGGGAGTTGGGATACACATACTAAAAATGTTGATTGTGTTTTATTAGGGCACCTTCCATGGGTCATATGGAGAAAAGTCAGCCGAATGTTCGAAAATTCTAATATAAGTTATGCGGTAAGTTGGTCAAGTTTTCGCGCGATTTTATTTATTTTAAGCAGAAAGAAACTCTATTAAGAGTAAAACCCGCTTAATATTTACCAATGAGATAACTTAAATATTGGCCAACCTAAGCAACATAAAGTCATTTGGAAATTTGAAAATCTTTCAATATTAGTTATACGTCGGCTTGGGGAAGTATTGATCCCATTCAACCCATTTTTGATACACAAAATTACTATTGTCAATAATGCACTCTTTCTATGTAAATTTGATTTGTTTTTCTCACACCTTGAGCGATATTTTCAGTCAAAGGTCGACTATACATAGATATTATGCTTGGATTCGCATATTAGGTACCTATGGGCTTGAACAGTTTGGTTGGATTGGACAATTTTTGGTCATAAAGGGGCATACTTTAATCGAATTATTAGCGCAAAGCGTTATAACAAATATTTTCTGATTTGTGTAGTGACAAGTGAAAGAATCAAATGGAATTTGAAATTGTGTTATATGGAAGGCTGGCTGGTTGTGGGCCGATTTCGCCCATTTTCACACTGTAACATAGCAAAAAGAACGTACTGAATTTAGTCGAAATTGGTCTGGTCAAGTCCCGAGACATGGGATGTCATCAAAATGAGGGCGGTGCCACGCACATTGTGAGATTCTCACTCCGGCTTCCAAAGCCTTCCTACACTATCATGGAGGTGAAACTTGATGTTTCTGGCATAATTAGTTATTGATTAACTGCGCTTTAAGTGATTTTGAGCAGTATGGTTATATAGGCAGTCTTAGTTTTAGGTATATGTACAACCGTTAGGTGAAAAAGAACTATAATACTTTTTAGTAGCAGGTTGCAAGAATAAAAAAATGTCGTGAAATTTTCCCAAGAAATTTTAATTTTTTTGTGAAAATGTCTGCGAATATCCAATTTTGAGTTGTTTTTCCTTTGATCAAGTTCTAAGTTAAGAGTTTAACTAAAACATATATTTGAATATTTGAGATAATCCTGTGAAGAGTTATCTTGCCACTAGAAATGGCGTTACAACGGACGAGTTTTAATATTACTTTTTCCCAAAAATTCCAGAATTCATTCTTAATAGTGTATATTTTTATCAATAAAAGATTCTAATAATATATATAATTTTTGTATGAGAAAAACGATTGTTTTTACCCAAAGAAACCCATGTAACCCATTACACCATACCTTCTGAAAGAAAGCCGCGGTGACGCAGGTAAAACGGCAAGAAGTCCATGCAAAAATTAAACCTTGTATCTAAAAAATGTTACATTAATATATATTGATAAATCTTCGCAACCAATCCGTTAACCCCATAATATCCAAATAACCCAGCTTTAGAATTTTATCATTTTCCTCTCAAACCGTTTGCTTATACAGATTCTCCCAAATTAAACGTTAAAAATAACCTAAACTGTTGCCCGATATTCAGGTGATTCTGCTGTTTGAAAACTCACGAGAACTTACTGGCACTCACACACTTCCCGGTGATTTAGATTAGAGAACCTTAACCGTTTGCTTATACTGATTTCTCCCAAAATAACTGTTAAAAGTACCCTAAACTGTTGTCAGATATTCAGCCGATTCTGCTGTTTGAAAACTCATGAGAGTTTACTGTCACTCGCACACTTCCTGGCGATTTAGATTAGAGAACCTCAACGGTATAAAATGAAAGCTCTCAACGAGCGTCTTATTGAGAAGCTTTTCACTCAGCAAATCAACACTGCTTTCATCTTCTATATTCAGCAGATTCTGCTGTTTGAAAACTGGCGAGAGCTTACTGGCACTCACACACTTCCTAGCGATTTAGATTAGAGAATCTTAACGGTATATATTGCAAGCTCTCAACGAGCGTCATATTGAGAAGTCTTGCACTCAGCACATCAACACTTGCTTCCATCCTCCACATTCAGGTGATTCAGCTGTTTGAAAACTCACGAGAGCTTACTGGCACTAACAAATTAACCGGCGATTTACCTTACAGAACATTAACGGTATAAATTGAAAGCTCTCAACGAGCGTTTTATTGAGAAGCCTTGGGCTCAGCAAATCAACAGTTGCTCCACCCTCCATCAGAACAACGTTTTGCATAACCAATATATGGTATGAAAGTTTAACCGCTAACCGCGAATTCCCGATGGCTCAGCTAGCGCTTGCTGCACTTTCTATTTAAACAACTGTTATACGAAGGCACAATTTAGTTTGTGTTAAAGCGTCTCCGGTAAAATACGGCGACAAGTGAGTAATGGATTACGCGTCTAATTCATGTGCCTTTCGTAAAATTTTTGAAATGCACGCGTCCAGCCGTTGCTGTGTGGCAAGGACACATGCGTGCATTTTGGCTGTTGCCGGTTTTGTTTTACTTGGCCAGAATTGGTTGATTGGACGCGTTAAGCTAACGGCTACGCAGACGGTAATTACAAACGGTTAATAAAAGTTTCGTTTCATTGATTTCAACGCTGATTTCGTTTTGATAGAAAAAGCTGAAATTTTAAAGGCAAACTCAAAAAAAAAAAAAAACAAAGTCACAAAACTCACTTGATATGTCGTGTTTTGTTGGCTGAGCGGATTGTGTTGCGCGATTCAGTCTGTCGTTGACTAGCGTTTGCGTTGTGTGAGTGGCGCTTCCGAGAACGATTGTCGTGAGTCGTTAAAACTGCTTTTCTGTGTTTACTTGGTAGCATAATCCTGCCAGTGATTTAAGCTGTGTAATGGTAGGTGAATATATTGTTATTTTTTCTAGCAAGCAATAAAATATGATTTTATGCTTATATGAAGTAGGTTGTTTTGTTTTCAGGTGTGCAGAAATGTTTTTTTAAGTGCTTTTTGTAAATGTAATTGATTCTTTTTCGAAAAATTTGCACGTATCTACTCGTATGTTTCCTCCTGGCATGTAAAGTTTCTTCAATCGTGAATTTGTCTGTTCGCTTAGAAGGTTGTGTGAAAGAGGTAAATATGTAAATTGTATTCTTAGACTTGAATTAATGAAGACATCGGTGTCTTCATTCATAAAAATATGCGCCTTATAGCGATAATTTTGCATTTTTTGCTGTTCATGGGATCAGAGTCCCATATTCTTGAGCACTGATTCTTATGTAGAATTTAAGTAGGAATCGAATGGAAAAGTCAATTTTGGAAAAAAAATATTGGTAGAAAAGCGGATTTTTGGAAAAAAAACGTTTTTTTGGATTTTGAGCAACAACTTTGCATTCGTTTTGCTGTTCATGAAATTAGAGTCCCATATTTTTGAACACCGATTCTTATGTAGAATTTAACTCGAATGGAAAATCGAATGGAAAAGTCAATTTTGACAGAAAGTTGATGAAAAAGCACAAAAAGCCGGGTTTTTGGAAAAAAAATGTTTTTTTGGATTTTGAAAATTGTTTAGATTTTTAAAATACTTTTATCATAATTTTTTGAAATTTTTTTACATAAAATTGGATAACTTAAAAACAATGGAGCAACTTTGACCACTAAAAAGTTAACAGATATTCTTCTTTTGGTCTATATTATGATATTCTGGAAGTTTGGTCAAAATCGAAAAACCACGAGTACAAAACCATGTCGCCAATTGATGGAATGGCGCATATACTTTATAGCGTTTCCGACGCTTCTTTCTGTTCTGGGTATAAATATACCGGATTATAGTAGGTACCGCAAACGCTTAGACTATTCAAGGTCATTAAATTAAACTGTAAACATTCAAACAAATTCACACTTTTAGTAACTACAGTCTGTCAAGTAAGGGCGTGGTCGACTTTACCGACAGTTAGTGAAAGTCTTCCTTCGCGAGCCGATAGAGGGAAGCTTTGTCCTTTATGCATTGTCAACAAAGGTTCAGTTTTCGTTGATCTTTTGAAAGAGAATGACGTTAAATGCCATGAGTGCTAAGTACGCGTCGCTCTACGAAACTGTGTTCCTTTGCTTCCACCGGAAGGGCCCAAAATTTCGCAACCAGCGGCTGATTAATATATGAGAAAGTCGAAGGCATTTGTACAGAAGTGGATACAACGATATATATAGGCTAAAAATGTCGATGATTTACCAGAACGTGGTTCGATAGGAAAAGTGAACAAAAAAGATGAAATAAGGATAGTGAATCTGTTTTCGCGGAATCCTGTTTTAACACTGCGGCAAGGACACGCAAAACTAATGGCAAAAGGTTTACATATATTCTACGAAACTACCCGAACCCTTCTTCATACTTTTGATCTGAAATGGCGCAACACAGTGAAGAAGCCTCTGTTGGCTGAAAACCTTGTGACAAAGCGATCCGCTTGGGCGCATGAGAATATTGATAGAGATTTTGAAAATATCACAATAACTCACACCAATTTTCGTAAAGATATATTGTAAAATGAGGAAGTTTCCCATGCAATAATTTGATTCTCATCATTCAAAACTATAGTTAACCGATCTGAGGATTACATTGTTGCTATAGAAAAGAATTTATACCAAATTTCGTAAATATATCTTGCCAAATGCATAAGTTTTCCGTACCAGCACTATATTCTGATCGTTCAGTTTGTATAGCAGCTATGTATATGCTATAGTAAGCCGATCAGAAGAATTTCTTCGTATATTACATTATTATCTTAGAAAATAACCTGAGTCAACTTTTGTGAAGATACATTGTCAAATGTGAAAGATTTGCTTACAAAAACTTGATTCCGGTCGTTCAGTTTGTATGGCAGCTATATGTTATAGTGGTCCCATATCAGCAGTTCCGACATGGCTAAATCGACTCATTCTTGTTTTTACATTCTCTGACTCAACATACAGATCATTTTTATATATGTACACTATATAGGGTCTCCGACGCTTCCTTCTAGGTGTTACAAACTTCGTGACAAACTTAATATACCCTGTTCGAATATAATAAGAAACATTTTATAATAATATTACGTTATAAATTACATAGACATACAAGTATTGGCTCGACTAGGGTTATTTTTATAATCCGAAGGCCGCCAACGCAGAAAGGAGTATTACGCGAAAATACTTTAGTCACCACGGGCATTGGCTCGACCAGGGTACTTTGTTCATAATGTTAAAATTCTTGATTTATTCTTCAAAATCTATGTCATTTCCCAGCATCTAATCCCGCTTGGCTCCAATACTCTTCAATGCGATTGGCGATTCATGATTAATGTCTTCAATTGACTCAAAACGCTTTCCTCGGAGCCGTCGTTAGAGTTTGCTGAATTGTCAGAAGTCACACGGTACTGGTGATGGCGAATATGGTGATGGCGACAAGATACTGGTTGACAATTTGGCTAAAAACTCACGAAGAATTATTGCAGTATGCTACGGTGCAATGTCGTGGTGCAGAAACCAAGAGTTGTCCGCACACAATTCCAACCTCTTTTCACGAATAGCTTTAGGCAAATGACGCATAATATAATATTCTTTGTCGGCAGTTTAGCCGGTCCGAAGGAATTCAGATTGCACGACACCTCTATAATGGAAGAAACATATCAACATAATATTGATTTTTGACATGTTTTGACATGGTTCACCTTTGCTACGATATGCGGCCTGTTGGTCATCTGTTTCTCGGTTGTGAGCATAGATCCAAGGCTGATCGCCATTAATAATACATTTCAGGACACCACGATAGTTGGAAAGTATTGTTTCACAGACGTTATAGCGGCGCTGTTTTATTAGGAACAAATGATCTTGATGATGGTTCTCACTTATCATTCCGGTTTCCTCCTTTCTTGGTTTTCATCAGATCATATTTGGCGAGAAATGTTGTCAAAATAATGAAAACGGGTAGTAAAATGGTGTTAATTACGTTTGCTGGCATATTTCGCAAAGCACGGTAATATAAAATGACAACCAAATGAAAACAATCAAACTTCGATTTGTAGTAACAGTTGGTCCTGATTGCCGTACGAACAGCTGCTAAAAAGGATAAAGCATTTTTAAAAAGTTTTTTGGCGAAATTGCGGTACGTTTTTTTTTTTTAATTTTTTCAGTTTCAGCGGCTGGACCAAGAAGTTGAATCCAAGGAAGGAACATGGAACTTCCTTTCCACTGAATATGTATACAGACAGAACCCTTCAAGATGCTCAATAGCTTGAGGTGGCTAAAATATTAAAATGCGCTGATCGGAAAGGGCAGCCAAATAGAATTCTTCCAAGCGCCCTTTAATCGTATAAGTCACACAAAAAGTGTACTATAGAAGGTGCAAGAAGAACGCCCATGATGAGCCCGCTCTACATATCATTGAAATTTCTAGAGCCGACTTTGCGTGCTGAAGCGAATTTCACTTCAAATCTAATTAATGTTAGTATATACATACATAATGCATAATAAATTGTAAAAAATATTACTATTTGATTACCACATGAATGTTTGTAATTATAGGACAGTCCATCGGCCTTGAGCTGTCCAACAATATTGTTGGAGTCGGAAATTATATCTGGGGATATACCACCAACGACAATCACATCATATGGTAATCAAGAAAGATGTCGAGGGCAAAAAGACGATGATGAGTATGCTAAAGTAGTTTAACGTGCGCTAGAGATCCTCACATAGGCAAGAATCTCTATAATTAGCAAAGGAAATGACCAAGGCAAGAGCAGTTGCACAATTGTACATATGTGTTAATAAAACTAATTTCGCTATTTTCCTTTATAGCTCCACATCATGCCGTTGAAAGTTCGCAAAACTTTTTTCTATGCTAGTCAAATGAAATGTACTTTATTTTTTTATATTTTATTTTCAACGGAGAAAGCAAATTTTTAAAATACTATATTTATTGGTAAATTGAATATAGTATGTACAACAGTTTAAATATAGAATAAAACTGAGTAATGGAAACTTTTTTCATTTGACGTATTTATAGCTATTTTTAATTGTATAACAATTATAATTAATAAAAATATAACTTTTTTTGTATAAGGTATGCATTATATAAAAATATACTGACTTCAAATTGATATTACTTTTGTTTCATCCAAATTTGAAAAAGTTTATAAAATAGAATAATAAATGAAACTTATAAAAGAGAAAGGTACTACAAAGTCGAGTTATGAAATACTACATAAAACTTTCATGAACATTAATCGTGTCTGCTAAATCGATCCTTCGCCGAACTGATGGAAGCATTCCATTTTCCCTCAACTCCATTTTCCAATTACCGGGATCAGTAATGCCATTTGAGCCTTTGCCTACGTCAGATAATCGTAGATATAAAGGCTTGCATATTATTAAGAAATAAATTTCACCACATTTCTTGCTCTGGATAGTCTATAATGAAATATCTTGCACGGCGTCACTTCCTTGCGTAAGTACGTTTTTAAGCGAAAAGCGTCGTCAGCTACTATGACAAATGGCATTTCATCACGTTTATGTGGAAGTGGCTTCGAAGACGGAAAATTTAAGAGCCATCGAAAGAGCGCATCTTAATTTGTTAAATAAACAAGATATTTAAATTTTTTTAAATTTTATTATTTTTTATTTATTTATAGTCGGCATCAACCATATCCATCAGAAAAACAATTTCTTGTTCTGTAAAGCTTTAAAAATTGCATTACACGTCTTATGTTCTACATGACAAATGGTAAATTTTCACAACAGAAAAATACTCATTTGGTACGAGAATTTATCGCCTGTGGACAAATAGCGCAGTGTTGCCGCCAGTCTTTCACCGACCGAGATCCCTTCTCGGATTCTTGTATTTCTTTTATAAATATTGGATAGTCGAAAAAGTATTTTCGTATATTGTGTTATCGTTTCAGTCGTATTTCTCCGATGCTGCATCAGTTAGTGTAGCAGAACAATGGTAAGCGAATAGTAACAGGAGACGAAAAGTGGATCAATTACGTCAATAATGTGCGAAAACTATCATGTTCCAAGCGTGGTGAAGCTCAGCAAATCAACAACTGATGACATTGAAGCAAGAAATCGAAAAAACGGGCAAAAATAATAAACAAAAAGACAGACCACATACATCTCGGCAAAAACTGGGACAGCTTTGCTGGGAATAATATCTCTAGTGGTCGACCAAAATGGAACATATTTGGTTCATTAAAAATCATTATATTAAAAAAAACAGTAAGTTAAGGTTTGATTAAAAATACGGAAATACTTTTTGGACTACCCTATACGAGTACATGCGGTAAGGCGCCCAACTAAAAAGTCGAAGTCTTCCAGAGTCATCCTCAAGAAGTTTTCCAACCACTTTGGGTCCTGAGAAACCAGCGTAAGTTTAAGTATGGTGCAAAATCCACAGCTAGAACGACTCTCGAGGCTAATCCCTTACTGCTTTGATTTTTTTTAAATAGTCCTCTTTTTCCGTGCTTTTTGTGTCGTTAGAATACATAGCGCTGCAACAGCGGCAAATTTTGCAACTTGTATTTATACATTTTTTTGCTTTTCACGCACTTTTTTAAAAGGAATTATATTTTTAATATAACAGCTGTTGAAATTTTTTGTTCACAATTGCCATCTTCAGTGAAAACTGGTTGTCAATCATCTGATACCAAACTTAACGACAGGTTTAGAACTGATGTTGTAATGAAAATGCATTTGATATCAGATGAACAGCTGCTCGTTGAGGTAGTCAATTATTTTTCAAGCATTAATATTTTTTTGCCCACAGTACTACACACATATTTCGTTAAAAATATTAGATACAATTGAAATAAATTAATATAGATGATAATATTGTCCTCAGACTGAAATTCACACTGAGCGCTCTTTTCCTCTTTGGGGTGTATGTGGCGAAGATATTGTATGTAAGAACGTTTAGAAGATGTAGTTCTTTCCGAAACAAAAAAATTCTTAAAGATTTCACGTGTTGACTTACTCTATTTGGACGAAGGTAGTATTTCAAATAATACTCCGAGATATCTTTGGAGTTAAAATCTGTTAAGTTATGGGTCAATTCAATATATATAATTATGATAACATTTGCAAATGATTAATAAAACCATAAAGAGATTAATCTTTTACAACTAAGAATTTAGAACATTTATTGTGACACTGTTACTGAAAATTGCACTCACTTCGAACAATTTTAAATTACCATTTCGAACGACAAAGTGCGACAAAATTCAACATCACCTGGTGAGGAAACAACTGAAGCTAATTTACGTTTAAGTGGAGGGCACTTCGATGGGACCGACTTAGATGAAAGATAATCGAGCAGAGCGCGGATACAGCCTTAGACTGAGGTTATGACGGTGCGGAGGAGCTGTGACTCATTTACTGATTTTGATATTAGGCTGTTAAGCGTAAACAGCAGCCGCAGCAAGACTGACAATTAAAAAATTAGCCGGCGAAGCAGACAAAAATTGGAAAATAAGTAAAACCATTTCGCAAGTCTACAATTTTTAGCAACTTAAAAATGTCGCTGCAATAAAATGCAGCTTTGAGAGCACGAAATGCGAGCGGGACGAAAAGTATCAAGTAGTTGCGACACATAAAACAACATTACGATCCCAAAGCACCTGCACATAAACTTTCAAATTTAAAACCAAAAAAGTAACTTTTCTCATTTCCTTGATGCGGTGCGGCAAGGCAGCAAACCACAGAGTCAATGGTCGAGCTATCCAAACTGGCTGACAAGTTGGCTTTCTCAACTCATCTCCGTTGATTAGTCTCGCACATTCGGTCGCTTGTCCTGCACGTCGCGTGGCTCTTTAGTCGAGACTTCACGTTGGCAGTTGGCGACAGGACATTTGCGGCTGTTGTGTGTCCGGTAATACTTTGTAGTCCAACATTCACATTGCAAAAACTTGCCACCAGCCGCAGAAACAATGGCAATAACGGAGCTGCTACAAAAAAGGTCTCAAAGTTGTTACTTGCAAAATGTGTATGGCTTGATCGGCATAGAGAATTTAATATGCGAGCTAATCTAAATGGACTTGAAACAACGGGTCTTTGTGTATGCTGTGACTCTCTTGCTATCTCAATAAATGTTGGTAGTTAAGAATTTAACAGACGTTCCCTAGAAAATCCTGCCTCTTGGCCGTTTGCGTTCGAACTTACTGATAGATTTTTGGTAAGAGGTGTTTCTATGAGAGTACGCTGCAAAAGTTATGAAATATTTTCCCCTTTAGCTCGAAGGTCTAAACTCAGAATTATTCCTGCCATCAGAGCTCAGAACTATTCGTCGAGTTCATCGTCATTCCTTCTGCGTGTTACAAACTGTTCAGAGTATACAAATTAAATCAGAGACTGCTTAACTTTCTCTTAAATTAGGATTGCATTTACGCTGTCAACAGCCTAATTTCATGCTAAAATTGTGTTGTTATGTGCAAATATTCCCCAGCAGCACATATAAAAGGCTCCGTCACAAACAAAGCATTCTCTTCCATCCACTTGGTTGGCTGTGAAAAGTTTGCATTTAAATGCGGCAATCGACCAAGTGGCGAGGTAGGACGGAAACACGCAACAGGAAAAGTTTTTCCCACAAAACACAACAACAACTACAAGCTCAAAAACATCACAATTAAAAGCCAGGCAGCGATAAAATGCAAAAGTGTCGGCCATGTTCATGCGCTTTGGCAGGAAGTGTTGTTTGCAGTTGCGAAAATAATAAATGTAATGTAAAAAATAAAATAATAAAGTCAAAGGGAAAGCGCAAATAAATGTAAAATGTTGGAAACTCAAGAACAGCGGGAATCGCACTGTCGGCACTGGGAGGTGGAATACAGTTTGTAATTTTTTTGCTCCCCTTAGGCCGCCAGAACTTCTTGGTCATTATCTTCGTTTTGTGCGGATCACAACGATAACATCCAATGACCCCGCACGTTCATACCGCTTTATCCTTTATTGTAGCCCTTGCGTTGGCCTCATGTCTTATGACTCATACAGACTAGTGCTGCCGCACTATCCCACTTCTTCTGTCTCGGGTAGGACAGGAAATTTTGAAGTTTTTAATTACCGCAAAGCGAAAGTTTAAATTGTGTTTTTCCTCGATTTTTAGTGTTTGGTATTGATTGGACTGTGGTTTTTTGTTTTAACCGAGAGCTATCTCTTCCTGCTTTACCTTTGCTTAATATCTTTGTCGGTCAACCTGGTCGAGTATTTGCAATTTCCTCTTTACGCTCATTTCTAACTTTATACTTGGTTATAAGTTAAGGCGAATTCGTTGTTGTTTTTTGTGAGTTTTTTTCTTCATTTTTCATTTATTTTTCTTAATTTTTCATTGCTTCTGCGGTTAGAAGTAGCGTCGGGTACACTTTGTTGAAACATATTTTTCAAAAAGCTCGCATTAACACTACATTGATATACTTTGCGTATCGACTGTCTCTAAAATTCTCCTCGTCGTCTCAGTCTCCGTCTCCGAAGCTGTTTACACTTGCGAACTTATTAAATTTCTTAGCTGATATGCTATTGTTTCTTCATAATTTTGCTATCCTTTTCGCTGTATATTTTTAAAATTAATTAGGTTGATGAAGTGGAAATTGCACTTTTGAGATTTCCCACTTCGGCAATTTGTAAAAAAAAAAAAAAGTAAAGCTAAGCGGTTGGCTGGTTCGACCAGACGCCGCTATGAGTTATATGCGCGTGTAATATGCTCTACTAACGGCTGTACTGAGCTGCGCTCAGTTAAGCCCATTAGCAAAACAAGTAAATGCCTATAGGTATTTGAGGAACTTAATTTATTTAAAGTTGTTGTTTTTGTTGGGCCTGGGGCATGAGCCTAGCTGTTGGTTGCTTTGTTTTAAGGTTTGAGATAAATATGATAAGGAAGTTATACATATATTATATAAAATATAGTTGGTGTTACCAACAAGACTTTACACCATACTGCCTCGTTTGTTTAATTTAACGAACACTTTTGTATTTAATAATCAAAGAAGGAAGTTTGTCCCTTTTTAAAACGCTACTTGTAATGATTGTGGTATACTAGCTACCTGAAAGTAGTATAATGTATTTACCGATCTCTACTCCATGACACAAGGCTTTATGTAAGTCCTAAATTGCCTTCTGGTCATAATCCATCGAAAGCTTTTGAAATAAGTTTTCTAATTGCAGCCTCAGTGGTTATAAAAATACTGATATAGACATATGGATTTTTGAATCATTATCGAGAGTTCCATTAGTTGAAATTTTATGATCTATTGAACTACGAAGTTAATTGATTTTGATTTTGATTCCCAGATGAATGCTTTAAGGTCAAAAATGTGTTATCTATAAGGGGGTAGGAAATAAAGTTTTAGGGTTATTCAGAATTTCTGTACTCACCTAGATTCAGAAAGGAGACCGCTGATTACAAAGATGCTGCGAGAATTTAATGAAATGATTGTTTACAAGCATACTGACCGCATTATTGTATGGATTCGGGTTCTTCTACATTCTAATATGAATTGGTGATACTTGAATTATTATTTATTCTATTATGAAATAATACAAATTTTATTACATTAAAGCACACATTTTTTTTAATTCCGAAGTATTTAAACTTAAACAATAACCCTGATTGATTTAAGATCTCAACTAATTTTTAGAACTTTTCTAAATTCTCGCTTTATATAACTGTATAAATGTAAATGATTTAGGTATTAAAATTGTTAGATATAATCAGACCGAAGAATATAATCTGTTAGTTAATTAGTTTATACTTCGTTAAAACACTTAACTGTGGTCATACTTTTTGTTCAATCTCTGTAGTGTGGTAAGTTTTGTTCAAAACCAGCTGAACCTATGAAAATTTTTTCTCAAACTATTTTGTAGCGTAAAAAAACAGAATTCACGTAAAATACTACCGAATAACAGGTAACAAATTTACAAAGCTCATGTGAATACCCCTATTAAAAATAGGTTGCATATTTAAATTTCCAAAACACTAATTAGTGATCCCACGTTAATCAATAGCCGCAAAGGCTTTAGCTGAAAAGTTTTATAAAAACACGAATATTTGTTATAATAAATCATATTTATGCCCTCTTCTGAGCAGAGAGGTGTCCTTAAAAAAACCATCCCTTTGGCCCCAATACACTTGTAAAAACGTTTTTGGCAATTCTCGAAACAGTCAATTTGCGGAAGAGCATTCAATGAGCGATGTGATTTATAGCGTTTCCCGGAGCGGTCCTCTGTATTTGCTAAATACCCGGAAGTCACTCGAAGGTAAATCAATGCATTGCCAAAAACCAGAGCAGTCGTCTACAATTCCGTCCTCTTTTCAGGAATAGCTTCGCGGAAACGAAGCATAAAACTCAAGGACTATTCTTCGTTGACAGCTTGGCCGGCCGGAATGAATTCGGGGTGCACCACACCTCGATAATGAAAGAAAAAATGACCTTTTCGGCTTCGGCTCACCTTTGTTACGATATTCGGCTGATTGAACGGATGTTTCCAGGCAATTAGTATAAATCTCATCGCAGTTAGTAATATGTTAATTTTAAAAAAGATTAAGATTAAAGATTGTAAAGAGTTACATAAAGTATATGTATTTGTAATAATTTTAAACCTATTATAAGTATTTTGTGAAGAAATTTCAAATATTTTTTTCAGTATTAAAAAAATTAAATACTATATTTTTAAAATTCTATCATATCATTGACATATTTTAATAATACTACCATTTGACAATCTTTTTAAAGGTTTGTACCTCCTGTTGATACACCCTACATGAACACAATTAGTGTTATAAAACTATAAGCACATACATATGCAATGACAAATTTCGAAACCAATTAGAGCCCACCAATAAATAAATACAGTACTACATCATTGCAGGGACAACGAATGCACAAAAGGTGTAAATATAAAAATTAAGCACTCATTGTGCGTGTAATTCCGTGCGTGTGTGCTTCTTTCTTTTGTAATTAAAGTAAATGTAAAATTAACAATAAATAAAATAACAATAATTCAAGTAATTGGCATTATGGTGCTGATATTTTGTGGTTTGCTCAGCTGCAGTCTGTTGCTGTTATTGGCATTGAATATTAATCATTTAAGTAATCGGCGTCAAACTATTCATAACTAACTAATTTTCGCACACAGACAACTATTTATTTGAATTGATTCTCATTTAAATTTGTACAGAAAACTACTTGTTTGAGTGCGAGCCAACGAAAAATATTATTTGATGAATATTTAAAAGCATGTTAAATTACTACAAATCAATTTGCGCTTCATTTAATCGCTGCTGATATGTGATTAGGAGTGATTTGCTTCAATACTGAATTTGGTATTTATTTACAATTTTATACTCTTGCAACCAGTTTCTACAGAGTATTAATGTTTTGTTCACCTAACGGTTGTACGTATAACCTAAAAATAATCGATGGGTATATATATATTAATATAAATGATCAAGATTACGAAAACAGTTGCAATCCGGTTGACTGTCTGTCTGTCCGTCCGTCCTTCCGTCCGTGCATGCTGTAACTTGAATAAAAATTGAGATAACTTCATGAAAATTAGCATGTACGTTCCTTAATACAAAAATAATCTAGGTTCGTAGATGGGCGTAAGTGGACCTCTGCCACGCCCACAAATCACCAATAACCGAAAACGTATAAAGTGCCTTAACTAAGCATTAAATTAGGATGTAAATCTGTAATTTTATATAGAGGATCGCAGAGGCAAAGGACACCTCTGGGCAAAAATTTTTGAAAAAAGTGGGTGTTGCGTCAAACGACAAGATATGTATATTTAAAACCTAAAAACTTAGATTAAGAAAACATGAATTACAAAAATTGTAATAAATTGAATTATATTAGTACTGTATACTTACCCTAATAATACATTTATAATATTAAAATATTACTTACCTTACTCACCTTAACTTAATCTGTTACAATATTTAATGAAATTGGAAAATTATTGTACTTCTCCCTTTTTTAATACATATGTTTAATGGCTAAGCAATTATGTAGATTAAGTGAAATAAAGAATTTACCCTCATGTGAACCGTTGAACCGAACGCACGCTTGTTTTCATTACCGGAGTAATTTACAAATCTTTTCGCGACAAATCCCTAACTCTTTTCGTGACTCAAAAACGCTTGAGACATTTCAGTGGGCCTGGCCCCGCCCTGAAGCAAGTTTAATGTACATATCCCATAAGTCGCTCATGCTACAACTAAATTATGAGAAGGCCGTTCCCATAACTGGTGTAAGAATTGGACGATGGGTGTGCCACTGCCCACTTTTTGTTGAAATGCCATAGGTACCGAATATTTAGACCCCGGTACCTATAGTTGCCTTTGGTGGAAAATGTAGGTCAATGTTTGATATATATAACTGAAATTAAGGGATAATCCTTCTCTTGTAATGGTATATGTGTATGTCAAAAATGGGTTGTATTGGACCAATACTCCCCTTAGCCCCATATACACAATATAAAGATTTTCGAACTTCGAGGTGACTTTGTACCTCATATATCGGTCAATATGTGAGTTACCCAAATGAAAATGAAAGAGTTTTATTCATAACAGTGTATCTCCTTCTTCTTTACTGGCGTAGATACCGCTAACGTGATTATAGCCGAGTTAACAACAGCGCGCCAGTGGTTTCTTCTTTTCGCTACGCGGCGCCAATTGGATATTCCAGGCATAGCCAGGTCCTTCTTCACCTGGTCCTTCCAACGGAGTAGAGGTCTTCCTCTTCCTCTGCTTCCCCCCGCGGGTACAGCGTCGAATACTTTCAGAGTTGGAGTGTCTTCGTCCATTCGGACAACATGACCTAGCCAGCGTAGCCGCTGTCTTTTAATTCGCTGAACTATCATCATTCCATCGAATGCGATATTCGCCGTGGTCAACGCGCAAAGGACCATAAATCTTTCGCAGAACTTTTCTCACGAAAACTCGCAACGTCGACTCATCAGTTGTTGACATCGCAAAAGCCTCTGCACCATATAGCAGGACGGGAATTATAGAGTTTGGTTTTTGTTTGTCGAGAGAGGACTTTGCTTTTCAATTGCCTACTCAGTCCGAAATAGCACCTGTTGGCAAGAGTTATCCTGCGTTGGATTTCCAGGCTGACATAGTTGGTGGTATTTACGCTGGTACCAAGATAGACAAAATTATCTACAACTTCAAAGTTATGACTGTCAACAATTACGTTTGCGAGTGCGATGACTGTTTGCTTGATGACAGGAGATATTTCGTCTTCCCTCGTTCACTGCCAGACACATTTGGACCAGACGGCTTGGAGAGGTCCTTCCCGATTCTGACGGAGCTTTTGGTGTTGCTCAACGTCAGCATACACAGCCGTATTAGTTTTGCGGGGATACCAAATTCAGACATCGCGGCATAAATGCAGCTTCTTTTCGTGCTGTCGAAAGCATTTTTGAAATCGACGAAGAGGTGGTGTGTGTCAATTTTCTTTAACGGGTCTTTTCCAAAATTTGGCGTATGGTGAATATCTGGTCGGTTGTTGATTTGCCAGGTCTAAAGCCAAACTGATAAAGTCCAATCAGTTTGTTGATGGTGGGCTTTAATCTTTCACACAATACGCTCGATAGAACCATATATGCGATGTTGAGGAGGTTTATCCCACGGTAGTTGGCGCAGATTGTGGGGTCCCCCATTTTATAGATTGGGCATAGCACACTTAAATTCCAATCGTTTGGCATACTTTCGTCCGACCATACTTTACAAAGAAACTGATGCATGCTCCTTACCAGCTCTTCGCCGGCGTGTTCAAATAGCTCGGCCGGCAATCCACCGGCCCCGCCGCTTTGTTGTTCTTCAGGCGAGTAATTGCTTCCTTCTCCTGGCGTTGCGCGTTCACTGCCATTCAGCAGGCTGGAGAAGTGTTCCCTTCTTGATTTAAGTGTGCTCTGGGCATCGGTGACTAGATCACCCTTGGGGTGATGAGAGTATGCTCCGGTCTTGAAACCATCTATAAGCCGCCGCATTTTTTCGTTAAATTTTCGATTACCCAGTCCGCCAGCTTATCAAGCTCTTCGTATTCACGCATTTCGGCATCTTTCTTTTTCTGTCTGCAAATGCGTCTCGCTTCCCTCTTCAACTCTCGGTATTGGTCCCATCCCGCACGTGTTATCGTCGATCGTAAGTGTTCTGTTGCACTTTCCGAAAACCAATGGTTTCGGTTGCAGCTGTACGTAAGGAGTTTGAAATGCCGTCCCACAATTCCCTTACACCGAGTTGTTGACGAGTGCTCTCAGAGAGCAGGAATGCCAGCGGAGTAGAAAATCGTTTGGCAGTCTTTTGTGATTGGAGCTTCTCGAAGTCGAACCTTCCTTGTGTTTGTTGGCGTGCGTTTTTGCTGCACAGAGACGGGTGCGAATCTTGGCTGCAACAAGATAGTGATCTGAGGCGATGTTAGGACCTCGGAGCGCACGCAAATCTAAAACACTGGAGACGTGTCTTCCGTCTATCACAACATTATCGATCTGGTTGGTGGTTTTTGATCCGGAGACAGCCAGATAGCTCTATGAATCTTCTTATGCTGAATTCTAGTACTACAGAAGTCGTTCGTCCTCAACCCATTTGGGGATGTTTCCTCGTGGAGGCTGAATTTACCGACCGTAGTGTCAAAGATACCTTCTTTGCCCACCCTGACGTTAAAGTCGCCAAGCACGATTTTGACATCGTTGCGGGGGTAGCGCTCATAAGTGCGCTCCAAGCGCTCATAAGAGGCATCTTTGGTCACATCGTCTTTCTCTTCCATCGGGGCGTGGGCGCAAATCAGCGATATGTTGAAGAACCTCGCTTTGATGCGGATTGTGGCTAGACGTTCATTCACCGGAGTGAATGATAGTACTCGGCGACAGAGTCTCTCTCCCACCACGAATCCCACACCAAACCGGCGCTCCTTTATATGGCCACTGCAGTAAATGCCACAAGGACCTAATCGTCTCTGTCCTTGTCCCGTCCATCGCATTTCTTGGGCGGCGGTGATGTCAGCCTTTGTTTTTACGAGGACATCAACCAGCTGGGCAGCGGCACCTTCCCAGTTAAGGGCGGGACAGTCCAGGTGCATGATTTCAATTCGTAGTCCTTATTTCGTTTTCCATGGTCGTCATCAAAAGAGGGTCTCTCATCCGAGGCTGGTTGTTAATTTTTATTGGGGGTGGTTTTTTACGTGGCGGGTCCTAAATCCAGCGCACAACCCTATGCATGGGATGTTTCGCCTTCTCACTTTAGCTCGCCTTCAAACGGATGTTCTTAGGCTACCCAGACCGGAAGTCGTGAGCTTCTTGAGCCATATGTAAAACAAGCGTTTGTGGCCTCTCCCAAGTGAATGGCGATCAGAGAACTTTCCTCACTTGCGTGAACTTCTACAAATGTCTCCATCCTTCTTTTATTTTTAATCACTGCAATTTAAAAATATAACGATTGCGCATATTTGTGTTTATGTCAGAAATTAAAAGTAAACAAATTATATGTGTATGATGTGCACCAGAGATCTGCAGTGAATACTTGGCTTATGCTTATACTCACAAATTCATGAATCTTCCCCATTGTGCACTCATACTTGCTCTCTCTAAAAATATTATCTTCTCACAATCACATGGCTTGCTTGTGTAATAATGAGTGTGAATATGTCTCACAATCACTTATCGCTCACACTTGGCTTGGCTTGCTTCTCTGTATACAATTGTTTGAGCATTTCGTTGTATACCATAAGATGAGTTGAAAGTCTCATAGTTTGACCATGAATATATTCACTAATAAGTGGCTCATTGCTTATTCATGAATACATTCACAAATTCCGTGCCTAATCAAAATATGTTTTATACCTACGCTATTCCTTTTAAAAGGAACGAAACGCGTGATTCTAGTGACTTCGTAAAAACTACAAATTTGGAACTTCTTTATTTCTCATCCTTTTATTCAAATATTTTATTTAGCCTAGATGCAAGGTTTCATCTTACATTCTAGAAAGTGCAGAGTAGAGGTGGGCACGGGCCGGGCTTTTTTTCGTGGTCCGCGGGCTTACACAGGCCCGGAGCGGGCCCGGGCCCTAAAATTACGATTCCTGCGGGCTTCGTGCGGGCCCGGTTCGTAAAAACCCGAAATAGGCCCGTAAAAGCCCGAAATAGGCCTGAAAACAATTTTGATTTGATCGCGCTATTTTTTTTTTATTCTCGAATTAGAACTGCCATTTATCGCTTTTAATTGCTTATCGATACCACTATCGATTTGCGACAAACCATTCAGGAAGCTGTGAATAAAACAAGTGAATGTGTAAAGCTGATACAAAATGAAAAGGGCAGGAGTGACGTGTGGAAGCTGTTCGATTGCGTTAATTTAAATGGCAAACGATTTTATGTAAATCTTCAAAAGATATTGTTGGCCCGTACCAACAATTATGCCCGATTCGTATACAGCGCATACGTGCTAAAGCACCCCCTTGCCCACAGACCTGTGTTTCCCTGCGGAACTACCTATAGGCTTTCCTTCGCAGGGCAGGTATTGTTTAAGTATATAACATCTCTTTTATATATAACTTCTTATTTTGTCATACGTTTGAAGCTTCTCGGGACTGCACTCTCGGTCTTACCGTGATTTCTTCTTCACGCAGCCTTTGCATAATATATGCTATTATCCCACATACCATATCCCATGCTAGGTGGGATGTTAGCATAAATTTTACCACATCCCTTGAGCGTATGGGTAAGGGCTTTCCTACTTTATCTGAAAGTATTTCCCTTTCCTTTTGGAAGCGGACACATTCCACCAGTATGTGATCTGCCGTTTCAATATAATTTTCACAATGCATGCAGAGTGGAGATTCCACATGCTTATATTTGTACAGATAGCTTCTAAAGCAGCCGTGGCCAGATAGAAATTGTGTGAGGTAGTAGTTCATCTCCCCATGATCCCGCGTAACCCATTCTCTAATATTGGGTATCAGAGATTGGGTCCACCTTCCTTTCGTTGAGGTATTCCATCTCTCCTGCCATTTTTGGAGGCATTTCTCGTTGATTTTTTCCATCTATTGCTTATATTGGCTAGGTGACATGCTAGCCCTCATGGCTCGAACTGATGCGCAACGCTCTGCTGCTATGTCTATAGGGAGTCTTCCAGATATGACGTGGATTGCATCATCCGACACTGTTTTAAATGCACAGCAAGTTCTCAATGACGCCAGTCTGTGGACCGAAGCAACTCCTCTCATATATGAGCTATGTTTAATAGCAGATATCCAAATTGGCGCCGCGTAAAGTATGATGGAGCTACTGATACTTGTCAGCAGCTTTCTGACTAATTATCTGGGGCCTCGCATATTGGGCATTATTCTCGCTATTGCCGACACAGACCTCGCCGCTTTGGTGTGTGTGGCTATTAAGTGCTGCTTAAACGAAAGTCTTGGATCCAGGATTACTCCAAGATACTTTAAATGTGGACTGGATTTTATTGTATGCCCCTCAATACATATCTCGATTGAACTCATTAGAACAACCTCCGTTTTGTGAGCTGCTAGTTGTAAGCCAGCGTTTTCGAGCCATCTTTTAATACTGCTGATACTTTCGTTGCACTTGTTCCTCGCCTCGTTCAGGGTTTTCGCTACTACTACGACCGCAATGTCGTCCGCACCGCATCTGGCATCGCAACTCTCAGAACACCATTGTACATAACGTCTCAATAGCACAGAGCCGAGAACTGACCCTTGCGGAACACCGCCAGTAACTTTGTATGTTTCAGCTCCACATTCTGTTTCGTATACTAATACTCTGTTGTCATAGAACATCGCTGGCTACAATTCGTATAAGGTAGTCCGGAACCTTTAGCTCTGTCAGGGCTCTAATGATTAGAGTCCAGTTCGCTGAGTTGAAGGCATTTTTGATATCCAGGGTAATGACAACACAGTATTTTTGTCACCCCAGCGCCATCTACTCCCTTCCTAATGCTTTTCCCGCAATATTGGTAACTGCATTAATCGCATTCACTGTGCTTCGTCCTTTTCTGAAGCCGAATTGCATTGGATTCAACCCATCGTCTCCTTCCGTATATTTCTCGAGTCGCTTGCAGATAATTGTCTCGAAAACTTTTCCAGCCGTATCAAGCAAACATAAGGGCCGATATGACGAGGGTTCTTCTGGGGGCTTATCACCTTTGGGGAGAAGAACGAGGCATTGACGCTTCCAACATTTGGGGAAGATCCCTTCCTTCAAGTAGCTTGTGTATGCGTTTTGGAACAATGTTGGCTTTCTTTGTATGACACGCTTAGTTACGAAATTGGGTATTCCGGCTAGGCCGGGTGCTTTGCCTATCTTAATTCTTTTCACCGCACGTAGTATTTCTTTGTGGAACACTTCAGCGATTTCGTCCGGGTAAATTTGGAGTATTGGCACTTGCATGGGTTCGCATCTTGGGAAAAAACTACGAACTATCTTACGTAGGATTGCGGGAGATATAGGCGGGCTTCTTGATTTACCTATTTTCTTCATCACGATTCGGTAGGCTTTTCCCCAAGGGTCGTTATCTACCTCTGAGTTAAGCTGGTTAAAGGCGTTTCTTTTGCTTTTGGCTATGGCCTTATAGAGTTCTTTCCTTTTTTCCGGAATTTTATTAGGAAATCCGCGAAATCCTCTCTTCCTCTAGCATGTTGTTGTCTACGTCGGAACTTAAAACAGCTCTCAGTTGAGCTATTTCTTCGGACCACCAGTATAGTGGAGCTTTATTTCCTCCGTATTTTCTTCTTGGCATCGTGGCATCAGCTACCGTTACTAGTGACTTTATTATGTGTTGTATCTGGTTCCGAGCATTCCACCAGAGCTTTGCTTATTTTGTATATTGATATCAAAAATTATAGCTTGGTGATCACTGTGTGTATACACGTCCGAAACTCTCCATGAGGTTTGGGTTGCAATCGATGAACTTACGAATGTGAGGTCAATATACGATGACGCTCTTCTTTTGATAAAAGTTGGTTTGTATCTGTTGTTAAGGAGTACAAGATCAAGATTTGCGAGTGATGATAGTAGGGCTGTGCCCCTCGCTTTTGTGATCATACTCCCCCATTCAACAGCCCATGCATTAAAGTCACCAGCAATGACCAGCGGTGTCTTTCCTCTTGCGCGCGATGTGAGCCTAAAGAGCATATCCTGGAATTCAAAAAGGGATAGGCTCGGAGCAGCGTAGCAACTGTAAAAATGTATGCCCTTTATCTTTGCGTACACGAAGACTTTTTCTTTAATAGTCTGAGTATTTTCAAAAGGAATATTGTTCAATGTCCATATCGCAGATTTCGAATCTCTGTCTTCGACCCAGTTATCGTCATTTTTTGGAGTCTTATATAGTTCGCTAAGTAAGAGTACGTCTGTGTTAAGGTCCAAGGCGGTTTTTGCCAGCAGTGCTTGGGCTGCCGAACAGTGGTTCAGATTTAACTGAAGGCACCTCATCTTTGCGGTCTTGCGGCATTTTTATTAGCTGGGCAGCTAAAGCTACCAGTCGGGTGCTTATTTGTCCCATGTGGACATAAGAGACATAGTGGCTCCCTGCTGCATCCTTTTGCGGCATGCCCCTTTTCTCCACATCTATAGAGCCAGTGAGATCTCTGCTGCTTTTACAGCTACGCGATATATGGCCAAACTCAAAGCATTTGAAGCATTGGGTAAGTCTTATAATTTCCCGGACCCTACAATTCATCCAGCCTATTTTTATTTTGTTTGCGTCTAGGAGTTTTCTTGATGTTGCCAAGAGGACACTAATAATGGAAATTTGCGTTTCATCTTTAAGCCGTCGCATAGATTTGATGGCACTATGTTCTACATTCTCTTCGTTAGGAAGTTTGTCGTTTATGGACGTACATACTTCCTCGGCTGTCGTTTCCTCATCTATGTCTCTAATTTCTAGCGTAACTGCTTGTGCCAGAACTTTAACTTCTGCCATGTCTTTTAGGACCTCTATTGTGCGTTCCTTGAGTATTTTAGAGGGCTCCTTCGTTTTTGCTTTAAGTTTTAGGAGAAGTTCACCTTTCGCTGTTCTCCTTGTTTTGCTCAAGCTGTCACCGAGGTCTTGAAGTCTGGGGTCTGATTTCATTGTCTTTAGCATTTCTGCGTAAGACATCTCACTGGTCTTCGAAATCACCAAGGCTTCTGTGCGCTTCAGTTTCCGTTTTGGGACCTTTGGTTCGGCTTTTTTCAACTCCGGTTTATTACGCTTATTTTTCACCAGTTGCCATTCAGGTGCCTGATCATCCGGGGGAGCTCTGTCAGGTGTTTTCGTTTGTTGCGTTTTACCAAATTCTTTTCGCCTCTTACTCTTTGACGTTTCTTTCTCGTTTTCGCCCCTCGAGGCCGCTATCTCTGCTCGCTATGTGCAATCGCCGTGATGATCCCGTGGTTATCTTTGCAATGCAGGGAGGTCACGCAAGAGTTGACGTAGGTCCTTATGGGTACATACGTTCAGTGCCAGATCAGCGTTAATCGGGAGCAAGGCTCAACCGAAATTGCAGCGCCAACTCAATGACGGCGAGCATTGAACGTACCTCGAGGCCTTGTGCTGCCGGAGCTGTAAGCATGTGCTGGTGTATAATTCAAATCAAGGCACGGGCACCCTCAGCCGCCATAAGAGCATGTCTCAACAAGACACGCTTAAGTCACAGCCCAAATTGGACATGTTTGGCAAAAAAGTTGTTTCGACGCAATTTTGGGATTCGTTTGCTCGAAAGCAGCTAGCCTTAGTTGCAAAAGACTTGCACCCTTTCAATATTACTGAAGGTAAGTTCTATTCACATTGCATTCATTGATTGACACTTTTTTTTTGAATTGGTAGGTAGCGGCTTCCGTGAATATAGCCAAGCCAATGACAGCTATATATATTGATAGTCTGAACAGAACAGTTTCTTTGGATATCTAGCGATGCTTTGGGTAATAGTCCGTAACAAATTTCGTGAAGATATCTCGTCAATGAAAAAGATTTCCCTACAAGTACTTGATTCCGATCATTCAGTTTGTATGGCAGCCTTATGCTTTAGTAGTCGGATATAGGCAGTTCCGACAAATTAGCAGCATCTTGGGAAGAAAGAGACGTGTGTAAAATATCTGATTTATATCTCAAAAACTGGGGAGCTTGTTTATATATATCCAGACGCGCAGACGGGCAAGTCTAAATCGACTCAGCCCGCCACGCTGATTAATTATGTATATACTTTTAGGCTTCGCTGTACCCTCTTGGGGGTATAATAAAGTACTTATTTACTATGGATCCGCTTCTAAGCCGAACACTGAAACTTCATGATGCATTTGAGAACCCTCTCCCAATTTGGGAAATAACGGGCACCCCATTGCGCACATAATACATCCTGGAGTAATTCGATTATTGAACTTTTCAATAAGTCTGCCATTCGTATCAAATTGGATGGGGCTATTTTTCAGTCATAACTTAAATTTGTTCTGTCAGAGGCTCTATCGTGTTAATTTCTGCATGATACTTATCTCTCTTAAGGACCAAGATAGAGTTGTAAAAGTTTTGCTTCAGTTGAAGACATCAGAAGTGGCTGACTATTAAAACATCCAGGAGTATATTGAAGAAACAAATTATGTAGTATTTTTATAGTGCGAAAATGTTTTTATAATCTGCAGTGAGCTCGGCTCAAGGTTTGGTTGAGGATTTACTTAGCTCAAACAACCTTGGTACACACACTTAAAACTGGATCACTAGACCCTTTGAGAAACCTTTTAAACTTATGTATAAGTAAGGTTTTTATTCTGCCACTATACTGTACTGTACTGATGATATTGATATCATCGGCCTCAACACCCGCGCCGTTAGTTCTGCTTTCTCCAGACTGGACAAGGAAGCAAAAGAAATGGGTCTGGCAGTGAGTGAGGGCAAGACGAAATATCTCCTGTCATCAAACAAACAGTCGTCGCACTCTCGACGTGGCACTCACGTCACTGTTGACAGTCATAACTTTGAAGTTGTAGATAATTTCGTCCATTTAGGAACCAGTTTTAACACCACCAACAATGTCAGCCTGGAAATCCAACGCAGGATTACTCTTGCCAACAGGTGCTTGTTCGGACTGAGTAGGCAATTGAAACGTAAAGTCCTCGCTCCACGAACAAACACCAAACTCTATAAGTCGCTCATAATTCCCGTCCTGCTATATGGTGCAGAGGCCTGGACGATGACAACAACCGATCAGTCGACCTTAAGAGTTTTCGAGAGAAAGGTTCATCTAAAGACTTATGGTCCTTTGCGCATTGGCCACGACGAATATCGCATTCGATGGAATGATGAGCTGTACGAGATTTACGACGACATTGACATAGTTCAGCGAATTAAAAGACAGCGGCTACGTTGGCTAGGTCATGTTATTCGGATGGATGAAAACACTCCAGCTCTGAAGGTATTCGACGCAGTACCCGCCGCTGGAAGCAGAGGAAGAGGAAGGCCTCCACTCCGTTGGAAAGACCAAGTGGAGAAGGACCTGGCTTCGCTTGGAATATCCAATTGACGCCACGTAGCGAAAAGAAGAAACGACTGGCGCGCTGTTGTTGACTCGGCTATAATCGCGTAAGCGGTGTCAACGCCAATTTAGAAGACGAAGAATACAATCTATGTAGGAACTAAAATCAGGGGGTGAATTGATGTTTCACTGACTCCGCTCGGCCTGTGAGACCGCTTGTCACCAGTTAAAGGTTAACTGTCGGTAAAGTCGACCACGCTCTTATTTGACAGACTGTAAACAATACAAGAAACAAAACAAAGATTGTATTAGACAGTTAATAATTAAAAATCAATTTAGAGCTTATTGAGTAGTTTTATTTTATCATTTTATATATTCATTTAATGGTTGGAAAGACTGCAGTAACCTATCGTATACAGTTTCGATGCTATAGACCATGTAATGCATCGGCCTCTTAGGCCGCTCGTCACCAGTAAAGTTACACAACACCATATCACCAGTTAAAGGTTAATGAAAGATTTCGCTTTAGTTCCTTAGCGAGCCGACAGAGGGAAGCTTTGTCCGTGTTCAGTTGTCCTTAATTTTTTGAAAAAGAATCACGTTAAACGCCATGAGTGCTATGTAAATACGCGTCGCGCTACGAAGCTGATTGGCATCCACCTGAAAGGTCCCAAAATATCACAATCAGCGGCTATTAAATATATGAGAAAGTGGAAGGCATTTGTACAGAAGTGGATACAGCGATATATAGTGGCTAAAAATGTCGATGATTTACCATAACGTGGTTCGATAGGAAAAGTGAACAAAAAAGATGTAAAAAGAATAGTGCATCCATTTTCGCGAAATCCTGTTTTAACACTGCGGCAAGAACACGCAAAATTTATGGCAAAAGGTTTAGATACATATATCCTACGAAACTATCCGAACCCTTCTTCATACTCATGATCTGAAATGGCGCAACACAATGAATAAGCCTCCGTTGACTGAAAAACTTGTGACAAAGCGACGTGCGTTGGCGCATGAGAATATTGGTAGAGATTTTGAAAATGTCATTTTTACTGATGAGTGTTCTATATGGGCACGTTCTGTTCTCACGCGAGCCTGGTCAATTTCCACCAATAGGCTTATTCAGTGGACCGTAAAACAGGGAATAAGGGTGCATCTTTGGGGTTGCTTCTCAAATCAAGGATTCGGCACTTTGTACCTCTTTACTGACAACCTAAATGCCGAGAAAATGATAAAAATCCAAAAAAAAAGGCTTTACTGCCATCTGCCAAACGATGGTTCATCAGAAAAAATTAATATTGGATTCTACAGGAGGACAACAATCCTAAACACCGCAGCAAGCTCTGTCCTCAGTGGAAAACTCAATCTGGCATCGTTACATTGGATTGGCCGTCGCAGTCGGCCGATGCAAGCCCTATTGAAAATGTGTGGGCATACTTATATTAAACAGAAGCTTCGCGAAAGACGCACATACACTTTGAAGCAGTTGTCTTACAAAATTCGTCAGATCTGGAGATCCTTGTCACTAGAATACGCCGTCAACTGTTGACTGGACATATTGTTGACCAAATTGTATTGTATAGTAATTTGTACAATGTATATATAAACATGAAAGTTTCATAAAATAATTTTTTTTTATAAATTAACACGACCACGCTCGTACTTGACAGACTGTATTTTGTTGTGCTCAAGTCACGTCTTGTGTGGTGGCGAAAATTTACTTCGTGTTCCCCGCACTTTGTTAGCTAACCTTGAAACACCATCTAGTTTGCTATAACTATTGCACCGCCCTAACGCTGCTACCACGTCTCGTAGCTTGTAACTTTTGCTTTCGTTTCACTCACACGCGAATAGTTGAGGAAGCGAACGGCATTATTTATTTTTTATTTTTGTGCTTTTAAAGAACACATCGGCATTACACGTTTTCCTCTTCCTCTGCTCCACGTGCCGGTTTGTGGTTGTAGAGAGTACAACTTTCGATTGTCGCATGAAAAAACGGAATTTTCCGTTACATTCCTATAACGTCAACAAGGTATAATTTTAAGAATTATATGCCACACAACGATGTCTTACTACTATTAACACAACGACCAAAATTTTCAGTACCTTGTGCCACTACTTATTCAAAGCTAGAGTGATGGTACATACATATATCATTGGTGAGGGGAGGGATGCCGGAAAAAGAGAAAGGGAATTTCAAGGTCACAGGTTTACCACAAGGGCGGCAATAAAATCAGTCTCATTACTTAATTGTCAAACTTCGTATTTTTAAACGATTTTCTTGCTTGTGTGCGCCGCGAAACAATTTCTAATCCCTTTGCGGCGCAAATGTCTTTTCTTGTTTTTTGTTTTCTTATTAACTTTCCGGCTTTTTAAAAGAAAGGAATAAATACATGAAAATTGACAAGAGGTATGCATAAATTATTGCCGTAAATAGGCGAAGGAAATAACAATGGTTAGGGTACCTAAATACTTAAAATGTCAGTTGGACACGCGAACTGATGTGCTGATTCAGCACAGCTGAACACATAGAGGGCGACAGACTTCAAGCGAAATCTCTCAAATATTAAAATACACACGTTCTTAACCCTAGAAAGATAATCATATTGTGACGTACGTTAAAGATAATCATGCGTAAAATTGACGCATGTGTTTTATCGGTCTGTATATCGAGGTTTATTTATTAATTTGAATAGATATTACGTTTTATTATATTTACACTTACATACTAATAATAAATTCAACAAATAATTTATTTATGTTTATTTATTCATTAAAAAAAAACAAAAACTTAAAACTTCTTCTATAAAGTAACAAAACTTTTAAACATTCTCTCTTTTACAAAATAAACTTATTTTTTACTATGAAATCAGTCATGTTGTATTATAAAATAAATAATTAGCATATCTTATACATATTAGAAACAAATTTTACTTATTAGTCAGTCAGAAACAACTTTGGCAAATATCATAATTATGCTCTCGACAAATAACTTTTTTGCATTTTTTGCACGATGCATTTGCATTTCGCCTTATTTTAGAGGGGCAGTAAGTACAGTAAGTACGTTTTTTCGTTACTGGCTCTTCAGTACTGTCTTCTGATGTACCAGGCACTTCATTTGGCAAAATATTAGAGATATTATCGCGCAAATATCTCTTCAAAGTAGGAGCTTCTAAACGCTTACACATAAACGATGACGTCAGGCTCATGTTAAGGTTTTTCATAAAATTTTTGCGACTTTGAACCTTTTCTCCCTTACTACTAACATTATGGCTGTATATAATAAAAGAATTTATGCAGGCAATGTTTATCATTCCGTACAATAATGCCATAGGCCACCTATTCGTCTTCCTACTGCAGGACATCACAGAACACATTTGGTCTAGCGTGTCCACTCCGCCTTTAGTCTGGTTATAATACATAATCATTTGCGGTTTACCGGTACTTTCGTTGATGGAAGCATCCTCATCACAAGATGAAAATAAGTATACCATCTTAGCTGGCTTCGGTTTATAGGAGACGAGAGTAAGGGGTCCGTCAAAACAAAACATCGATGTCTCCACTGGCATGGAGCGACTGTTTTTCAGTACTTCCGGTATCTCGCGTTTGTTTGATCGCACGGTTCCCACAATGGTTAACTTGTACGGTTCTTGTAGTAAGTTTTTTGCCAAAGGGATTGAGGTGAACCAATTGTCACACGTAATATTACGACAACTACCGTGCACAGGCTTTGATAACTCCTTCACGTAGTATTCACCGAGTGGTACTCCGTTGGTCTGAGTTCCTCTTCCCAAATAAGGCATTCCATTTATCAAGTACTTTGTACCACTGTCACACATCATGAGGATTTTTATTCCATACTTACTTGGCTTGTTGGGAATATACATTCTAAACGGACACCGTCCTCTAAACCCAAGTAACTGTTCATCTATGGTCTAATGAGCCCCTGGAGTGTAATTATGTATGCACTGATGGATAAAGAGATCCCATATTTTTCTAACAGGAGTAAATACATCGTTTCCTCGAAGTGTGGGCCGTATACTTTTGTCATTCATTCTAAGACATCGTATCAAAAAATCAAAACGATCACGACTCATTACAGAGACGTACACCATTGACAAAGATCGATCATAGAGGTCATCTGTGGACATGTGGTTATCTTTTCTCACTGCTGTCATTACCAGAATACCAAACAAAGCATGGATTTCATCTTCATTCGTGTCACGAAATGTAGCACCTGTCATAGATTCCCGACGTTTCAATGATATCTCAGCATTTGTCCATTTTACGATTTCCGAAATTATCTCATCAGTAAAAAATAGTTTGAAGCATAAAAGTGGGTCATATATATTGCGGCACATACGCATCGGACCTCTTTGAGATCTGACAATGTTCAGTGCAGAGACTCGGCTACGCCTCGTGGACTTTGAAGTTGACCAACAATGTTTATTCTTACCTCTAATAGTCCTCTGTGGCAAGGTCAAGATTCTGTTAGAAGCCAATGAAGAACCTGGTTGTTCAATAATATTTTGTTCTAATATTTCACTACCGCTTGACGTTGGCTGCACTTCATGCACGTCATCTATAAACGCTTGTTCTGTATCGCTCTGGACGTCATCTTCACTTACGTGATCTGATATTTCACTGTCAGAATCCTCACCAACGAGTTCGTCATCGCTTTGCAGAAGAGCAGAGAGGATACGCTCATTGTCTAAAGGACTACCCATTTTATTATATTTTAGTCACGATATCTATAACAAGAAAACAAATATATATGTAGGAATGCTCACGTTGAGCATTCAAAGACGAGGAAGCGTACGGTCAGCCGACCGATATATAATTATAAACTGATGCACACAAATAAATCGTATCAATCTCGCTTCACAAATAGATTTTCCTTTATTTAATCTCACTTTAGCCAACTTCACTATATCTTCACAAATGTTCGACTTATACTTTACTTTATACTTTACAACGCTTTCTTTTATAAAGGGTGATTTTTTAAGAGCTTGATAACTTTTTTAAAAAAAAAAACGCATAAAATTTGCAAAATCTCATCAGTTCTTTATTTGAAACGTTAGATTGGTTCATGACATTTACTTTTTGAAGATAATTTCATTTAAATGTTGACCGCGGCTGCGTCTTAGGTGGTCCATTCGGAAAGTCCAATTTTGGGCAACTTTTTCGAGCATTTCGGCCGGAATAGCCCGAATTTCTTCGGAAATGTTGTCTTCCAAAGCTGGAATAGTTGCTGGCTTATTTCTGTAGACTTTAGACTTGACGTAGCCCCACAAAAAATAGTCTAAAGGCGTTAAATCGCATGATCTTGGTGGCCAACTTACGGGTCCATTTCTTGAGATGAATTGTTGTCCGAAGTTTTCCCTCAAAATGGCAATAGAATCGCGAGCTGTGTGGCATGTAGCGCCATCTTGTTGAAACCACATGTCAACCAAGTTCAGTTCTTCCATTTTTGGCAACAAAAAGTTTGTTAGCATCGAACGATAGCGATCGCCATTCACCGTAACGTTGCGTCCAACAGCATCTTTGAAAAAATACGGTCCAATGATTCCACCAGCGTACAAACCACACCAAACAGTGCATTTTTCGGGATGCATGGGCAGTTCTTGAACGGCTTCTGGTTGCTCTTCACCCCAAATGCGGCAATTTTGCTTATTTACGTAGCCATTCAACCAGAAATGAGCCTCATCGCTGAACAAAATTTGTCGATAAACACATTTCGAACCGAACACTGATTTTGGTAATAAAATTCAATGATTTGCAAGCGTTGCTCGTTAGTAAGTCTATTCATGATGAAATGTCAAAGCATACTGAGCATCTTTCTCTTTGACACCATGTCTGAAATCCCACGTAATCTGTCAAATACTAATGCATGAAAATCCTAACCTCAAAAAAATCACCCGTTACTTTTATACTTTTACGCTTTACAATATAACTCTTAAGTAGCTAATGTACTTTACTGCTCGCCGTCCGCTATTCATGTGCCGTCCGTTATTAATTTTTTTACGTTCGCGTGTTCAGTCAGTGTTTTCGCGTGTCAAAAATGTCCAGTCCGCACGGTTGCATTTCTTAGTCCTACAACCCGGCCATTCCTGACTACTTATTCGCCTCGAATAATGCTACCACCTTTTCATATAGTCCACAGCGGTCGATGTTGTTTTAGGTCCCTCATTATTTCCAACCCTTTCTACTTCGTATCGACCGTGTTTTAATCGTTTAGTTACTTTGTATGGTCCTAAGAATTTAGGTCGTAACTTCATTCCGTTACCAAATTGTGTCCGTCTGATTGCGACCAAATCATTAATGTTATATTCTATTGCCTTTTTACGTTTTCTATTAAATGACTTCATATTCTCTTCTTGAATTTTCTGTATGTTTTCTTTAGCTATTTCACGTAACTTCTCACGTCCATCGTTTAACTCCATAATTGCTTCGTTTTCTAAAATTTCGTTTAAGTCAAGGTCTTCTTTTACTCGCATGTCGCAACCTGTTAAAATCTTAAATGGGGCCTGTTTTGTACTTCGATTTGGGGAATTATTTATAAATTGCTGAACCTTCCCGATATACTTGTACCACTGTGAAGTATTCGGATGAGATAACTTAGCTAACATTGGTATTACTACCCTATGTATTCGTTCCACTTGTCCGTTTCCTCTTGGCACCCCCGTCGTAATGAGTAGATGCCGAATACTGTTATTATCGCAATAACTTTTAAAAGCTTGTGAAGTGAACGCTGATCCCCTATCAGATATAATTCTACGCGGGTTGCCGAAAATGCCAGCTTGTTTCGAAAGCCTATCTATAACCACCTCCGCGCTTGTTGGGTAGAGCCACACAAATTTTGTAAAAGCGTCGATCACAACTAAAATGTATTTGTACTGTTTCCCGGTCGTTGTCATCGGACCTACGTGATCTATGTGAAATGTCCCTAAGGGATAATCTTCTTTCTCAATTGGCGCCAATAATCCTTCCATTTTACCACACTTTGTGTTCATTATTAAATATTCGACACAACTGCTTACTATATTTCTGACTTTTCCCTCGAGCCCTGGAATGTAGTAGTATTTCCCTGCACAATCGCATGTCTTTTTAATTGAAAAATGCCCTTGCTTATGTGCTAACAAAATGATCTCGTTCTCCATTTGTTTAGGTACCACAATTAGTTCCTTTGCCGGATCCTTGTACAATATGTCACGAGAGATAAAAAAGTCTTCGTACGAATTGTTTTCCAATATTTTCCGAATTGCCCGCGCCCATTCATCCTTTTCCTGTGCCTCTTTTAATCTATGCTGTAACGATTCGTCTACTAACATACACGCTAACCTACTTAAAGCATCGACATGCTTCATTTTAGATCCTGACCTATGTTCTATAGTATAATTAAATTCTTGCAAAAACATTGCCCATCTAGCTACTCGTGGCGGAACGTCTTTCTTCCTTAATGTCATAGCAAATGCGTTGCAATCCGTTACAATTTTGAATTCCAAACCTAATAAATAAACTCTCCATTTCTTTAGTGCGTTGACGATGGCGAGTACTTCAAGTTCATAAGAATGATAGTTCTCTTCCGCTGAACTTGTTTTCTGGCTCATGAATTGCACTGGATGATATGATTCATCCTCTGCCGTCTTTTGCAACATTACCGCGCCATACCCGTGCTTTGATGCATCTGTATGAACTTCCGTAATTGCATTTGGATTATATAATTCTAGAACTGGAGATCGTGATAGCAGGACTTAAGTTGCTCGAAAGCAATCGCCTGCTCTTCCTCCCACTTGAAATGTTGATCTTTTCTCAAAAGATCTGATAATGGCTTAGCCACTAGCGCATAGTTTTGAATAAATCTCCGAAAGTATGATGTTAACCCTAAAAACTGTTGAATGGCTTTCTTGTCTCTAGGTGGCTTGAAAGCTTTAACCGCTCTGGTTTTCTCATCAGACGGTCGAATTGTGCTATCTCCGATTACATACCCCAAAAAATTTACTTTACGCTTCAAAAAATTACACTTTTTCCACTTAATTTGTAGTCCAGCATCTGATGCTACTCTAAGAACTTTCTTTAGTTTTATTAACCCCTCTTCCTCGTCTGTGGATGGAATAATTAAATCATCCATATAAGCGACTACACTTCCCTCATCTTTTAGGTCTTTAAAAATTGAATGGATAAATCTACAGAATACCGCTGGTAAATTTGAGATACCAAACGGCACAAATTTAAATTCAAACTGGCCTTTCATTGTTACAAACGATGTATATTTTCTAGAACTTTCTTCGACAGGAACATGCAAAAATCCGTTAGCCAAATCTAATGTGGTAAAAACTTTATGTCCCTGGAGCTTCTCGACTACCTCGTCAATTAATGTCATTGGAAAATTATCGCGCAAAATTTTCTCATTTAATTTGCGATAATCGCAACATAACCGTTTTGATTTATCTTTTTTAGACACAAGCACAATCGGCGATGCGTAATCAGATACGCTTGAAGTAATAATACCCTCATCTAGCCATTGCTTTACTTGAGCATCTACGATTATTTGGTCTTGAAATGATACACGCCTAGGTGGCTGATACACCGGTACATCGTCCTTTAAAACAATTTTCATTTCCACCGGGGAAAATTTGATTCTTTTTGGCTCATATTGAGGAATCAGCTTTTCCACTTCTAACATTTTTACCTTATCGAGATGTGACAAATTATACGTTGATTCCGGCTCCTGTTCGTCTATACAAATCATACTAAAAGCTGCTATTTCTGCCTCTTCTGCAATTTTACCATTATACTTTTTGTTGTCCTCCTGAAAAATATCTGGTTTATCCTTCCTTAGAAACCTATCGCTCTCCTCGCTAACAATTAAATCGACTTGACCCAAAATTGAACGTCCTATTAATGCCGGATATTGAAGATCCCTATTGTTGACAATATGAAAAATGATATTTATCTCAATATCATCTACTTTAGCTCTGGTTTCGAAACTACCTAACGTGACCACTTCTGAATTACCGATTCCGCCTAACACTCTTTTATCTTTGTTTGGCTTCACTTTAAGATTAAGTTTTCCGACTGTATCTACCCTTATCAAACACAAACGACTACCTGTATCAACCAACGAAGGAAAAGTTACATTCCCTACCTTTACCATTTTAAACTTTAGACCAAAATCTGCATCTGAAGGTTTGAACGCTACTTCGGTAATTGTATTTAAATTGTCTCTTCCCCCTTTCGTTTGAACTGTCGGACATTCGTTGCGTTTATGGCCGACTTTGTTGCACTTGTAACATCTAAATTGTTGACTTGTGCAATTCTTTGCTATGTGCGAAGTTTCGCCACATTTGAAACATGCACGGTTTAGAATTGAACGTTGAGAATTTTCCTTCCTATCTTCCTTGATACTAACTCTGTTTTCAACTTCCACCTTTAGTTTATATTTAATTTTCTCATAAATTTTTATTTGCTCTTTTAATTCCCTTATATTCCTTGCTTGGTATAAAACCGACTTGTTCAATTTTGAATCGGGAATCCCTAGTATAAAATATTCTATTACGATGGCTTCCTTCAGTTTTACCCGTTTCCCTATTTCCATTAAGGCATATAAAAATTCAATAAATGTTTCGTTTTGTCTCTTTTGACGATTCCTTAAAAGCCTATGTGCCTCAGCTGATGAAAATGATATTTCGAATTCGTCAATTAAAGCTTGTTTTAAAGATATCCAATCACGGATACCGGTTTGACTTCGAATAAATGCCCTAGCTGCTCCTCTGAGAAGCTGTTTTGCGTAAATAAATTTATGGATTTCCGACCAGCCTACTATATGTGCGTTTTCTTCAAAAGATTCTGCCCATTGATTTACTTCCTGCCCGTCTGTACCGCTAAATGACGCTAAACTTTCTTCAATTTCTCTAAATGTAAAATGAGGAACCGTGGGTGGCACCGGACCTTTACCCAACACACTTTCACAAAGCGGTTCCACTGATTCGACCTCACTCTCGCTTTCGTCGTCATCGTTACACATACATCATATTATCTTATGTCTCTGCACATGCTCATATCATAATCTTATTATCTGCTCATATGATTGCATGCATGCGCATGTGCGCGTTCAGAAATTTAAATCATGATTTTATCACTTATCAATGTATTTCATGTGCGCGTATTGATCTGCATGTTCATACATTCATATATACTTATATGTACATATATTTGTATACATTGCCGAACAAATAATGCACAACCGTACAAATACACATATGCGTACACATGTGAGTATGTCACCATCAAAAAATTGAAGCATTGTTCTACAAAAACAACAGTTGCCTAAATAGCAGAAGCATCACAAGTCAATATGGCAGCCGAATTGGCGAAGCCCAAATGTAGTAAATTTTACAACAAAAACGATTTCATTCATAAACGCAGGCGCATATGCCACAAGCGACCTCGCTTCATTCATATACACAGACGCCGTAACATCTCCCCGAGCATGCCTTTGCCTACAAGCGTCTTTTCGCGACGATGGCCAAAGCTAAAAATCATAAATTGAACAACTTTGTGATGCATCTTCACAGAAAGAAGTGAGAAAAGTGGCAATATATTGGGGATTTACAATATTTGTCAATTCTAAAATAAGTATTTTTCCGTGGCTCGCAAAAATTTGCGTCAATATGTATGCAAGCTCATACATATGCATACATATTTACGCTAGTTTGTAGGCGATGATGTTCCAGCAGCAAGGAAAGCGGTAACAATCGGCGATCCATTGTATATTTATTTCGTGCATAACCAAATCATAATTAGGACAACGCACTGTAAGTGTCAATGGTGGTGCTGGTGGTGGGCGCTTGAAAAGCCGCAATGAGAACGTGGGTTCGAATCTCGACAAAGTTTAATTTTTAATTTTTGACTTTTATTTTATGGCAAAAGCTAAAAATCATAAATTGAACATCTTGTGGTGTTTGTTTGAAGAAAGAAATGAGAAAAGTGACAACATAGTAGTTGTCGATTTACAATATTTGTCTAAAATATTTTTCCGTGACAAAAATCTGCGTCGATATGTATTCATGCTCATACGTATACACACATACATATTTACGCACGTTGTAGGCGAAGCTGCTACAGGGGCAAGGGAAGCGTGACAATCGGCGGCCATTAGTTTATTTTTTTCAGCCATTGGTTGACCGTGGCAACGGAGATGCGAAAAGACGCGTGCGACACTTGTTATTATGAATGTATGTATGTACATATGCATGTGGCTCGCATTTGCTTTCGTAAACATACAAATGCGCCAAAGAAATAATATAAGTATGTATGTATATGCCATAGGAGTTCTATTGGTACAAATATGGAAATGATAACGAAATAATGCGAATATGCATATCTGAGTACAGTTCTAGAAACATATCACGTTACGGTACATATACCAGAGAACTTAAAAGTATAGAGAAGGTGCAAATCGAAATCTGTATGACGGTTCGATTGCGCGGCTAACAGAGCTGATAGAATCATAGTAGGGAATTCACCATATTAGCTGCTATTTAGCACGTGCAGTGGCAGAAATATATGTAAAATGACTGCGAATAAATAAAGAGAATTGCTTTGTAGAAAAGTAATCAATGTCACACAAAGAATGTAAAAAAAAACATTCTCTGAGTGACATATGCATGTTTATATTGTATAATATGAACCATTGTAACATATGCGTTATTTTTTTTGTATCAAATAAACCATTTTTTTCCAAAAAATTATAAAAATTTAAATTTTTTTTACAAAATCGTGAAAAATTAGGAAAACTTATTTTAATTTTATTTCTCTTTATTTTTATTTTTTAATTTTTAAATAAATTAATATTTTTTTCCACTATTACAAAGTGAAGATGTGTAAAATGAACTTCATTTCTTCAAGAAAATTAATGACCTTCATGAAATATGCATATTCGCATTATTTCGTTATCATTTCCATATTTGTACCAATAGAACTCCTATGGCATATACATACATACTTATATTATTTCTTTGGCGCATTTGTATGTTTACGAAAGCAAATGCGAGCCACATGCATATGTACATACATACATTCATAATAACAAGTGTCGCACGCGTCTTTTCGCATCTCCGTTGCCACGGTCAACCAATGGCTGAAAAAAATAAACTAATGGCCGCCGATTGTCACGCTTCCCTTGCCCCTGTAGCAGCTTCGCCTACAACGTGCGTAAATATGTATGTGTGTATACGTATGAGCATGAATACATATCGACGCAGATTTTTGTCACGGAAAAATATTTTAGACAAATATTGTAAATCGACAACTACTATGTTGTCACTTTTCTCATTTCTTTCTTCAAACAAACACCACAAGATGTTCAATTTATGATTTTTAGCTTTTGCCATAAAATAAAAGTCAAAAATTAAAAATTAAACTTTGTCGAGATTCGAACCCACGTTCTCATTGCGGCTTTTCAAGCGCCCACCACCAGCACCACCATTGACACTTACAGTGCGTTGTCCTAATTATGATTTGGTTATGCACGAAATAAATATACAATGGATCGCCGATTGTTACCGCTTTCCTTGCTGCTGGAACATCATCGCCTACAAACTAGCGTAAATATGTATGCATATGTATGAGCTTGCATACATATTGACGCAAATTTTTGCGAGCCACGGAAAAATACTTATTTTAGAATTGACAAATATTGTAAATCCCCAATATATTGCCACTTTTCTCACTTCTTTCTGTGAAGATGCATCACAAAGTTGTTCAATTTATGATTTTTAGCTTTGGCCATCGTCGCGAAAAGACGCTTGTAGGCAAAGGCATGCTCGGGGAGATGTTACGGCGTCTGTGTATATGAATGAAGCGAGGTCGCTTGTGGCATATGCGCCTGCGTTTATGAATGAAATCGTTTTTGTTGTAAAATTTACTACATTTGGGCTTCGCCAATTCGGCTGCCATATTGACTTGTGATGCTTCTGCTATTTAGGCAACTGTTGTTTTTGTAGAACAATGCTTCAATTTTTTGATGGTGACATACTCACATGTGTACGCATATGTGTATTTGTACGGTTGTGCATTATTTGTTCGGCAATGTATACAAATATATGTACATATAAGTATATATGAATGTATGAACATGCAGATCAATACGCGCACATGAAATACATTGATAAGTGATAAAATCATGATTTAAATTTCTGAACGCGCACATGCGCATGCATGCAATCATATGAGCAGATAATAAGATTATGATATGAGCATGTGCAGAGACATAAGATAATATGATGTATGTATGTACATACATATATGTACATATATTGTTGTGATAAATTTAATTTCCATTAATAGGAAATATAATACAAAAATATTTATAGTATAGTATATTAAGTAAAAATCAAATTAAATTATTAAATATGCAAATTGACTGTAAATATGATTGTGCATGCATTCATACAAAATACCATCTCATATCATAATTATTTTTACATGTCAATATGGAATTGTTGAGTGCAAAACACAAAATCATACAAACATATATGCATATGTATGTATCACATACAAGCGATCCTCTGATTGAAAGCTAACATGAAGCATGAAAATATCACAATGCTGTTGTTGGAAGTTTCATAAGGAGCATGCATACATATATTTATGTCTCTTCACATTCTTGGGTATGTGAGACAGAGAACATAAAAAATGTCTTTATGTTCTCTAGTGGGAGAGGTTTGTTTTCTACACATTTTTCGCTGTTAAAAATGAAATAAAATATAAACAAGCAAAACGAAATTCTTCGTGGGCATGCTTACATATATTTATCTCTGTTCATATTCTCGCTTTGGCATATATGCATGTCATCATATGCCGTAAATACATATATTTATTTCTCTTCATCACATTCTCTGTCGAGTATGTGGAGAACTGTTAAAAATGCTAACATTTTACTGCGCGAATTCTATGCTTGTGAGGTGAATTCCCTACTATAAATCTAACGAATGTTCGCTGTCGAACCTGCACCTTCTCTATACTTTTAAGTTCTCTGCTGTACTCTTGCACTAGAACTGTACTTCACCTGTATTTTGTAACTGCTTCCAACGCTTACGTTTGACTCGCTGCTCTACCGAGTCTCGATCTAACGCCAAATGCTGCTGCGTTGAAACAATTTGTAGGAATATGCCCTCAATAATCCCGGTTGAGCCCCCAATTTGTAGGAATGCTCACGTTGAGCATTCAATGACGAGGAAGCGTACGGCCAGCCGACCGATATATAATTATAAACTGATGCACACAAATAAATCGTATCAATCTCGCTTCACAAATAGATTTTCCTTTATTTAATCTCACTTTAGCCAACTTCACTATATCTTCACAAATGTTCGACTTAAACTTTACTTTATACTTTACAACGCTTTCTTTTATACTTTTATACTTTTACGCTTTACAATATAACTCTTAAGTAGCTAATGTACTTTACTGGTCGCCGTCCGCTATTCAAGTGCCGTCCGTTATTAGTTTTTTTCCGTTCGCGTGTTCAGTCAGTGTTTTCGCGTGTCAAAAATGTCCAGTCCGCACGGTTGCATTTCTTAGTCCTACATATATATAATAAGTTAAATCACGTAAGTAGAACATGAAATAACAATATAATTATCGTATAAGTTAAAATCTTAAAAGATACGTAAAAGATAGTCATGCGTCATTTTGACTCACGCGGTCGTTATATTTCAAAATCAGTGACACTTACCGCATTGTCAAGCACGCCTCACGGGAGCTCCAAGCGGCGACTGAGATGTCCTAAACGCACAGCGACGGATTCGCGCTATTTAGAAAGAGAGAGCAATATTTCGAAAATGCATGCGTCAATTTTACGCAGACTATCTTTCTAGGGTTAAGGACACAGTTATTTAGACAGCTGCACGACTACATGACAGCAGGCTCTCAGTTGTTGCTCTCGCTAATTTTAAAATATTTTTAAATTTGCTAACGACAGTAGAAAAGAGACGAGTGAGGAGAGGATGCCACTAATATGTTAAATAAAAAATTATTCAAAGCTCTAACAAACCAGACGTTCTTTTACAAAGAAAATCATAAAATAGGTCTGCTATATCATTTGTAATTACAATTGATAATTTGAAATAAATATTTTTAATTATTTACTTATATTTTGCATAAAAAAAAACAGTTTGAACAAAGTATTAAAATTTCATTGCAGTGAAAGGTATTAGTATGGCAACAACGAAATTGTGTACATGCAAAATGGACAGCTGTGTTGTTTTGTGAACGTGCCGGCTATTGTTGTGTCGCTAGATTCTTACAAAAGTTCATGTAGCAGGATTCACAACGCCATTTACAGCTTACTGTCGTGCAGCCATGTCGTTTCGCTCTCATGAAGGAGCAAAGAGAGAGCGCTTAAAAGTAATAGAGCTCGTCTAGTGTTGTCTTGTTAGATTTATATCTAACAAGCTTTTGCTACGATCAAAATAGTCCTCAGTGCTCAATTTTATATTCTTGCAATCAGTTGCTATAGAGTATTATAGTTTTGTTCAACTAACGGTTGTACGTATCACACAAAACTAGACGAGATAGATATGTATAAGGTTATGTATAGACATAAATTATCAGAATAGCGAGAAAAGTTGAAATCCGCTTGACTGTCTGTCTATTCGTGCAAACTGTAACTTGAAAAAAAATCGATGACACGAGATAACTCGATTAAACTTGGTATGTGGGTTCCTTAGTACAAAAAAATTCGAATATGTAGATGGATCGGACCACTGTCACTTCCACAAATCGCCTTTAACCGAAAACTTATACTTTGGCGCGCTGATCAACGCATTGTATTGATCTATGTGCTTCAAAGAAAACGCCGTGGTATAAATATAAGAAATAACTACACAGAGCTTCAAGTGCTTTCAAATTGAAAGAAAATTTACATAACATGAAATTTAACAATGCACCCTTTAGTGACTTCCATAAATTTCACTAGTATTAATTTCCATTAATTTCACTAGTAAATATAAGCTGACAGCGCTCAAATTCTATTTCACCGCAAACGGCAAAAGAAAGTGGAATCGAACATATGAGTATACATTTGTGTGAAAGTGTGTGTGTATTTAAGCGATGTTTGCTCTTCTATCCCGTCAATTTTGAATAATAATATCTTTGTACACATACAATACGAGTACTCATATATGCATGTCTGCTTTATATATATATATATATATATAATATATTAAGCCGCTGCATATATGAGTCTTTACTTAAAATTTGAGCAAACGCTTTATGATTTTTATGCAGTATATTTGTGCAGGATCATATGGCGATGTTCTTAGACATGTGTCAAGTTTAGAAATGATGTTCAGTATTTGTGGAGAAGTCTATCATCATGAAGTAATTGCTATTAAGGAGAAGCTTGCAAGGTCATTTGAATTTTTTACTTAACAAAGCATTCTTTATAATTACGAATTAATGTACATAAATTCACAATTTTAGAGACTTCAAAACGGACAAAATATCTCCCGAACATTTTGTAGGTGAATTATGAAGCTTGGAACTACGCATTTAACTTAGAGAGTTTCCAAAACCCAGTAGAGTTGCTTCCAATATTATTTTCGAATGCACTCGCCTCGTACTACAATAATTGTAAAACTGTCAATTTTGGCTTATCTTCTTCGCATTAATATTCTTAAAAGTCAAGCTGGTTCTTTACACAAGTGTTGGATTATCAACTAAAGTTTTTTAAAGTAAAATTTTAAATCATATCAGCAAAAGTAGAGATTTCGAGGGTATAAGCTCGTTTACTGAGCTTCAGTTTTTTTATCATATTCGTTTAGAAAATTCTGCTAACTGTGGGAAAGACCAATAGTTGAATTTGCTAATAGATTATGCAGTAGCCTATCGAGAATTTTTTTCTCTTGAACTAATACCCTAGATATATTGTATTAAATTTTGTACGATGTGTGTAGCATCAGACGTATGTAAATAGTATATACGTGAACTAGTCCCTTTCTTTTTGAGATTTCTTGCACACGTCCTTTTCTTTCTAAGAAGAAGTTCGTTACTCGGAGTCGCCGACATCCGACTGTAACATTATCAATACTTCTTTCCTTAGTGATCAATATTTGGAGTCGTCCATGGAGACCGGTATCTGTTCTGGAAAAAGGAATAGTTTCCCATTTAAGATCAAATAAAAGAGGCTAGTGATAGACGAGAATATGACTGCTGTATGCTTCTTTCTTTAAGTTATGATAAATCTGTTTTAGTTTCTTCGTAGGTATAATTCTTTCAACAATATTCCTTCGAACTACTAAATTAATAAAGTCCCTTATATGCACTCTACGGATTTTTAATTGCCATGGCTTTAACTGAAGACACACTCAAGCTATCAATTTTCAAATCTCCTACTTTAAAAAGGTATAAAACTGTAGCCGAGGAAGCCAACCAAATCTTAAATTTACTGTAAAATAATAATGAGAATATTTCATGTTTTTAATAAAAGGTAATACTGCCAGAATTTCAGCATAATGGGTTCATGTGGGTTCATAGTGATCTATTACTGCAACTTCCTGTAGTTAAATATCAAAATATCACTTATGTTATCATTTATTGATACTTTGAATTTAGTTTATAAGCTAAATTAATTATAAAGTGCACAATCTGTAGTATTCTCTCGAACAACCAGCCTCACATCTCTTATTTTATGACCAAAAGACATACTATATTTAAACACTTGCTGCTGACATTCACCCAGATCGAGTGTCCTTCGCTATTGAGTGAGAGTATATAGGTACACAGTTAATGGTAGTTGTTGTAATAGTGTAAGTAGTGGTGGTAGATTGTATAAGCAGCGTTAGTGTATGTCTGTCGATGTCAGCCGCGTCGTATGAGCAACCTACTAAACATACCGGCACTAATAAGTAACTGCAGTTAAATGCGCTTTCATCATACAGTAGCATGCAAAAGTATGCAAACACAAACATACTAGCCCATTAATAACGCATTTGCATGTTCGAGATTGTATATATGTAGATGTGTATGCATATGAAAAGCAGTGATTTAGTAACAATTTCAAATAATTTTGTTACTCATTTAAGTTTTGTTTTTGTTGTGGCTTTTGTCGCTGCAGCTGTTACACCTGTTGACAAGCTTGTTGAACATGAACTCTAGTACGCTATGTGCACCAACATAAACTGAAAGCAAAGCAAGCATCGCTCACTTTCGTCCGCTATTGCTGACGAGTGAAAAGAGAGATGAGGAAGAGAGAGAGTTGAAAGATTGTACATATGGGTGCCTAAAATGTGCAGTTAAGTATAGCAAACACATATACACACATAAACACACTCCGCGCAATATGTTGCCATGTGTGTATGTGTGTATTTTTCGTCAGTGTATGCATGTCTGTTTGCCATTTTACACTACCTCAAATGAGCACTTAGCTACTGCAATTTTTTTTCGCTTTACACTTGTTTGAGTTGCTCGACATGTGTTAGTGGTTGTTGGTGGAGCAGCGGGAGCTGGAGGTTTCAATGGTTTTAATGTTGAAACCAACGACGCCTGTTTTCGCTTGTGTTTAGCTTGAGGGGGAAAAAACAAATTCATTGCCATATATTTTACACATGACTCCACTGTACGCCTTAGATTGCTTTTAACATTTCGAACGCACTCTTGACAACTCATGCCACGCTTGCTTAGCGGCACTTTAGCACCAAACACTAGTTATTTGCTCCGCCTGTAAGGTTTTTTTTTCTGTATCTTCGCTTTCAAATTTTATTCAATCACTGCTCAGCGCCAGCCTCTTACTAACACTGAATACCATTATTCTAAGAAATCAGTTTTTGTTGTTATTGTTTTTTCCCCCGACGCTGAACTTGTTTGATTTTCTGCCATTTAACTGACTCACTTGATGTTGTACCAGCCGAATGTTATACAGCGCGCTTCTGCTGCACCAACGAGTCACTTATATGTGCATAGATATTTCTTGCTTCTGAGCCGTATTTTTTGTGAATCCATTCAAACTTTCTTTCTATATTTGTGCGTACTGCTGCGTTCTACATCACTACCGTTACTACTTGTATATTTGAATTTTAAATGCTTTAAGACTAAAGTACAGCCTGCATATCACTTCAATTCATGTCACTTTCAAAATGACAAACTTCGCTCAAATCCGAATTGATCCGCCTAAGTTTCTACCACCTCTAAGTTCGGCTCGGGTTACATGCCAATACCTACATACAAATTCCAGAAGATGCCCTGTAGGGCAGGCAAAGTTTTGAACTGTTCCTGTAGTCTTGTTATCGATATATGTAATTACAATGTTTAAATGAAACGAGGAGCTTGGAGTTTTATATTATAAAGCCTTTTAATTCAAGTTTTCTTATGGGCTGCTTACAAAGAACTGAACTGAGTAGAAAATGAAAATATATCATAAACTGTAAAAACATAGATGAATGGAAAGGAACAATTCAAGGTTGCAATAAATAGTGTTATCTAAAATATACGTTGGTAGTCTAAACTACTTCGTTGCGCCAACATACAATTTGAGGTTAATAATTTTGGGATAAGCCAGAGAGAATTTACAGAAAGAAGGATGTTGCCCGAGACCAAAGGACATGGTCTTAGTAACTATTATTTTATATTGAGAATAACTCAAGAAGCTCAGGTATTTTTGTTACTAGCTTTTGAAGTTTTCAATTAGTGCCAAGTTATGAATTTGCGGTGGACTTTCAAGAAAATATCTCGACTTGTGCTTACTATACATGCACTACCTGACATTTAGTTCAGACAGTTAAAGCAGAATTAAAAGCGATATTACTCTCGTTGTAGCCTAAGCGATCGATTAAAACTGTTAAACTTTTTTGTAGAAACAAATTCGATGGGACTTTTATTAGAAAGAACCTATCAAAATGTGCGCCGACTCATTGCATATCTGAGAAGACGTTAACGTCTATTATTTAATCATTTAATTGTTCATTGGGAAGTACAACAAAAGCGTGACATTTGTACAACCACTGATTATATGTTTCAACTGCAAACTCTGTATCCTACAGGGCTGCTTATATCTTGATAAGCATACATGTCTGTAAGTAGAACATGTTTGCAGGCCCTATACGTACAACGGTTTTTAGCTGTTACCAGATTTTTGTCGTTCATCCCGACTCAATCTTCTCGCTTACACACGCAAGTATTGGCTTTACATTCACCTTCTTAGGAGAACCGCTACTATTGCTGCCCCGCAATCTTCTTAATGTTCGTGCTCAAGGGCACGCCTGATGTTCGGTTGTGCCGCTCAATAGAATGCAATGTTTTTTCATCATGTATTTTTGTTTGATGTCAGTTTTCGTTGCTCCACTACTGTTTCTTTATAAGTACTCGAAACATCTATTTCGGAGTGCTCGTTATGTAAGTCACTAGTTGGGTGTATTACTGAAAGTTTTTTTTTTTTTGGTTGTTTACTTTGGAGCACACTTTATAAAACTTGGGTAGGAGCATTATTTTGAAAGGATGTCGTTAACGAAATTTGATTTTTACGGAAGTTTAAAATCAACAATTTGGCTAAGTTGAATTTTTAAATTGATGTCACTTTTGTGATTTTGAATTTGAATTGATAATCGGCACCGTTAACTGATTGATTATATTCAATAATCACTTGTTGCTATTGAAGTAATGTTCAATGATAATTTTGGGGACTACTGAGACGGCAATTTTGAGCTAAGGTATATGGATTTGTGTATATAACTGTTAGTCAAAAGTGCTTCTTCATCTTAATTAAAATATATAGATGTCTACTTACATATATTATCTTTTGCGCTTATCTGACAGTTACAAATTGACTGACTAAACGTGAGATCTATTAAATTCAGTAGACACGTGATAAGATGATACAAATATATTATAATAATATATATAAAACAAGCCTGAAAGAAGGCTAAACAACCTGAAACACCATTTTTGATAGCTTTGCTTAGAAAATATGTTGGAATGGAAAAATCGGCTTGCAGATCGGAAATGAGTCCTTGTAAAAACGGACTCTTTATATTAATGGATCCTCATTACTGAGTACTCTCATGTTTTGCTATAGAGGTTTGCTGATGAAAAATTGTTGATAATGATGTGTGTGAAATCATTTGGTTGTTCGGAACATAAAACTTCCCTTTTTTAAACAATCTTTTCAACACTATTTTACTCTTTCTCTATTTCCCTATCTCTTTCTATTGGGACTTAACAAGGCTTTAAGATTTCTTCCATGTTAGCTACCTACCATAGGTATGTAAGTAGAGCGGATGTCTAACGACACACCTAGGTCTTTAGAATTCCCATTGTGAAACCACCGGAATCCAAACCACCTTATTTTATTATGTTCTCTTTGAACTACCCTGTACTTTTGATGCAGGTCATCAATTCCCTCGTCCAGTAGTTGCAATTCTTTTTTTATGCAACACCTTGGCCTGTTTAAGGATTGTCTTTTACCGATTAAATATGTACAATTAGCCAGATATATATATATTCCCTCTTTATCAGAATCCGATCTGTGGTGGCTGCTGTGGAACACATTCCAGTTTTTCGTCATATTCGATATTAGATCCACTTTAAGATCAAGGCATTCCTTAGCTTTTTTTGTTTGATGAAACCTGAAGACATTTTAGTGATTTCAAAGCCGCTGGGCCATTTGTATACATATATAAATATATATAGATTTGGATTATAGGCTCTTACGAGCTCTATTAACCGGTCTGCTTGCGATGACCTCGACGTCATGTCTCCCTTGTTGGCCGATCTAGGCTATGCTCCTCCTTCGGACTCCTATATTTATATGTTATTTTTCTTGCATTGGTTCAAAGTCAGGACCCAAGGGTGTAGTGGGAGGTGATGCTCGGCTCAGAGCAAAATTTTCTGTTAGGACATTGTGTTATTGAGGAGCAACAAACACCAAACTATAATGGTACGGTTAAAATACCTGAATATTATTAAACGTATTATACATAATAGACATAGCCCCTTTATGCTTTCATTCTGCTTGATGCTAATGAAAACATTACCAGGTTAAAATTTTTTTTATTTTTTTAGATCTGAGACAAGTAAGCGGGTTGTGTTAGGTGCACCTCTGGGCACTCATGAAATATTGGTTCTTCTTAGAGGTATTAGCGGAATCAGTTGGCTATATACTGGTTTGGTGGTCAAGTAATTACTTCGTTGATACCCAACTATTGGTTTATTTATCATGCTTTTGCGCAACCTATTTAAAAAGCACTTTTTGTTGTGTACTTTAAGACTTGTACAGTAAAGCTCGCTGGAGATCGATTTATTTTATTGAAGTGAGATTTTAGGTAGAGTTCCAGCATTATGAAGGAACTGAGAATGCTTTAGGTATCATCAAAATTTGGTTTTATAAAAGGTTTATTCTGAATGCAACTTAGAACACAATTTTACTGACTTTGTTTTTGAATGATTTGTCTATTGTTTGGCATTATAAGCCTGTTTGCAGATACTTTAAGTAGAAAAACGTTTTTATAAAAATGCGGAAAGCATTTGGCGAATCTGCTAGATTTAAAAAAAACCTCCGATATATTTTACTGCTGTCCGCAACCAAACTGAGCTCATTCAACCTTCATAACACACATTTCATCATTACCAGTAATTTGCATAAGTATTTACACAGCATAAAAAACAAACCTCACAAAACTGCAGTACCTGTCTACATATCTACATAGCATATATGAGTATACCAGTTCGTGTAAATGTGTCCGCTGAATGTATTTCATTTGGTTTTTTCTCGCAACCTTTTTGTAGGTCTTCTCATTATTCAAATTCAAACATTTTTTGTGGGTTTACCGCGCTCGGTTGATAGCTCTACTTATTTCTGTTCCGAATTTTCATTTTCCCAATGATTTTCGTCCTACCTGAGTGCTGCCTTTCAGCCTATTATTCACAACCCTAACGAAATTTTGCATTAGTTTTCTCTAGTCATTGTCAATTATTATGTGGCGAGGTTCAGAGCACAATGTTATCGGTGCTAAAATAGGTTTTATGGGTAACATAGCTAAATCGTCAAAATGTATGCTACACTTTTCACATTGCCAACATCGTGTCACCTGTTATTCAGTGTTATCACTGTAAAGTGCTTTCTATGTTGTGTTGTCCTATGTTTCTTTTTGTGCGTTGGCCCGTACTAGTGCTCTATGTGTATTATGTGTATTTAACGAAGTTCTAAATAAATGTACTTACTTACAGCCAAATTTATACAAACTTATGATTATATGTGTGTGTTTGTGTTGGTGTATGGATGTATTTGTTTGTATAAGTTGTGTATCAAAGTTTTATAAACAAATTTATCGAATTTGGTCGACCTATCGTGCTATCTATTAACCATTAGTTTTCGTGTCGCCTGTCGAGTTCCGTATGCCTCCTTATACCTGCTGCTCATTAATTTGGTCTCAATTCAATGTTAGTTATTGAACAAGTGTATCTCCAATACACTGTGGAGCACACACTACTGCTTTAATGAAAATAAAAAACACTTTATACGCGTTAGTTTTTTAACAATTTTATTTATAAAATAAATTTATATTTTATAAAGTTATAAATATCGACGGGGTGGAGAGACCTCAGTTCTAAAACGAGTTGTCGGAGCTGGCGATCGAGGTCGAATTGGATAATAGTAGAGTAGAGAGATATGGACGCCGCGCAGGGTATAAGCCAAACTTTTGTAGACGAATGTGTGTATGGTGAATGTTAATGTGTCGATGGGCAAACTGCAGGTGACAAATTGAATGTGCTGGCGAACGGTGTCGACGCGGCGCAGTTTAGAAGATGCGTGAGTTGGTGTGTGGTGAGTTGAGTTGGTGTGGTGTTATGGTGTCATCGGCTGTGGCGTATTGTACAGTTTTGCTAGTTTGCGCCAGTATTAGGTGCATATTGGTAAGCTTAAGGGGGTATTCTCATGTAATCACTTCGAAAAATCGATTTTTTTATATTTTGACAGTAAAACCTATTGAAAACATGCTGTGAAAAATTCAGACTGAAATTCATAGTATTTGATAAGTTACATTTCATAGTCGCCGACGTGTCGTAAGCGACTGTCTACCAGGCGCCATAACAAGTCTGCAGCTGCTACGTTTCAAAACGCATTTTTCATGAATCATCATTTTCTGAAACTGTCATGGTCCTTAAAAAAAGTATTCAACCGATTGCTTTAAAATTTACATATGTTCTTCTACTCATTTATAGTTATGGTTCCCATCAGAATTGTTTATTTTCGAAAATATTTTCATATTTTTTTAAACGATTTTATACAAAAAAAAAAAAAAAACAAGATTATCGTAACTTTTTTTTTGAAGTTCGACATTTTTTATATGAAATTGATTATATTTAATAGGGCGATAGACGCAGAACTACTGAAGATAATCCGTTCCATTTTTTTTATTTCAGACAACATGAACCGCCGCTGTGAACCAGTGAACTATTATTTTTTTTTTTTTTGTGGGGGACTACTTTGGTTTAAAAAAAAAATATATGAAAAAAAGTAAAAAACGAAAAAAAATTTGTACATTTCAAAATACAAATAAAAATAAATTAAAAATATAAAATGATTGAATTTTGTTGTCGTATAAAAAAATGTTCCTAAAAAGTGGTAAAATGTATGCGTTCACATGAGAGTACCCCCTTAAGGTATTCGTTAAGAAATTCTTATTGTTCTATTCAAGATATGAAAGTTGTGGTATCTACAATAGTTGTGAACTGGGCTGTCTAAGCAGTTTTGCTTCCCGACCGCAGGCAAAAATGACAAATAAATCCAGTAGATAGTCATGGAAAGCTGGTCCTTTATTATGAAAACTTGACACTTAATAAAGTTTAAAAGAATAAAAATCCTTAATTATGTGTCGGTTCAGTTATTATATTCATTGTTTCACTAAGTATGTAGTTGATGTTTCCTTCGAAAACATTTTTCATACATGTAATTAATACACAAATATATTTTCAAACTTAATGTGAAAGTAGCGATTTTATAATATTATATTAGGCTTAAAGCCCCGTTCACGGTGGTACAGTTGTAGATGTGCTTACAACAACAAATCTCCCTTGGAAAATATAAAGGCAAATAACTCATTATTTTCATCTGAAAATCTATCTATCAAAAACCTTAATAACATTTTTGGAAATTTATCAAAACTTTCTTATGTTCCGCATAGTTTCTATGTTAATGTTTAGTCAGTCAAAATATTATGGTTGTGTTCACCCAAACCCCATTTGAAGATTCGATTTATAATTTATTTTATATCGTAAACAAAACGCAATTTATGATATCACTTACTACTAAAATTAAAAATTGAAATTTCAGTTTAATAAAATTTTATTTTTAATTTATTTAAATTAAATTTAAATTTAATAAAATTTCAATTCGTTTTAATATATAAATTCATGTGTGTTGGTCTAAAGATTGTATCCCGAAATAAAGTAATAAAATATTTCTATACTAAATGCGTAGGTACTATATGACTGTGGCCACATGCATACAAATTAAAGCACGTAAATTCTGCATATGAGACCTCTTGAATCTTACGTATTGCCAAACTTTTATACTCCTAAGCCTAAAAAACCTCCACCATGACATTCAAATCCGTTAAAGGCCTATTCAAACACCTGTTAAACTTTTGGTAACTTTGCAATCGAATTATTTTGTATGTAGTAAAGTTTTTCACGGCAATGTTTGTGTGAGTGTGGGTTTTTATATACCATATGTACGTGAGATGTAAGATTATGTGTGGATATTGCGTAACGGAGCTTTAAATTGCCATGCTAAATCTCCGGAAACACATATGCATATCAGTTTGCAGGTGTAGAGTGAAACCAAGTAGCTGCTATAAATGTGTAACAAATCCAATTAAATTACAAGCACACTTCAATGCGCTTACTGCCATACTTTTACATGAATCTGTAGGCTTGTATATATGTAGGCGCTTTTGAAACAAATATGCGCAAGGATTGAATATTTATATGCTTGTATTTCCTTGTAGGCAGAATATCAATCCACACTGGCTTAAATACATATAAAAATACATATGACCGATAGGGCTCATTATACCTTCACGCACCAACATTTATTTTATTTGGCTACATACTGACTGTGTTGGTAAATATGTAGCGAGGTCAATGAAGGCAGTGGACGACCTAAAGAGGCTGTTAACGACTCAAAAGGATCCCAATATAATTTCGGTTGCCCGTACAGTGAAGTTGTTTCAGAGACTTGAGACTCTTAAGATATCAAGGAAACATATTTGATATAAAGTGAATAAATATTTTGGTATGCCAAAACTTTTGCGTCGAAAAACAACCGTATTTAAAAAGAAAAATTGATTTTTCGCCAAGGCATCATTTCACAAATTATTGAAAATGATGAGAAAAATCCAATGGAGTTTCGAATTGCTTTCCAAACTACCATATTCTCCTCGGCGACTATTTCTTGTTCTCGAATCTGAAAATAATGCTCGCTGTGAAAAAAAATTCTTCAAATGAAGAGGAGATCACCGAAATTGAGGCCTATTTTGAAGCAGAGAACAAATCGAACTTCAAAAACGGCATTGAAAAGTTAGATGCCGTAGCAACTTCAAACATACTTGCTATTTAAATTCGAATGGTTGAGTACAAACACTATTTTGATGACAAGGTTATTGCGACGACGCTGCTCGAACCAACGATTTTTGGAGATTCTCTAAATTTCTGTGTGGTATTCTATAAATCATGTTCTCCAACTTTGCCCATAAACTATAGTTCAGTGGTTTCAAATCTGTACTTCTGAACTGCCAATTATGTGCAGCTATAAAATCTGCAATATTGCTTTTGGACACTGTTGGGCGGTTTTGCAGAAGCAGAATCTTGCTAGAAGTCCAATGCTCTCCAGCGAAAAGAGTATTACCATATTTCTAAAATAATCTGTTGCTAACTTTGGCCACAGTTTTAATCCTTTTTAACGGAAGTAAAGAGGCGTTTCGCCATTATAGAAGGATTCCTACCCAACCATTAGAATATGTAGCTGAATGGCGCCCATGTTATTTGCTTGGAATAACATTTTTTGCGGTTTTTGAAGTGTTAGCGTAAATTTTGGAATTTTGCTCATTAAAAAATTTTCAACAGTGAATTTTTTTCTTCTTTAAAAGTCATACTTTCATGGCTGTTGGCCGTTGGTTACGCGCACGGACTTTTTAACAAGGATTGCGTTGCATTTTTACATTTTCGTTTTTTTGGTAAGGAATTTATCTAGATCATCACAACTTTGAATTTTTAGTTATTAAAGGAAATATTTTAGCATTTCAAGTAAAAATTTTATAAAGTACATCCTAATTTTCACAAAACATTAAATCTATTAGCATGATCAGCATGATGAGGTGAGTTGAGATATTGTTATGGAATTATTTCGTTCACGTCTCCAAGAAACTGTATATTTGAAGGAACCACCGACCTTGGATTATACAAACTGAATTATCAAAGCAACGTTGGTTAGTTTTTTAAATTAAAAAAATGCACGGAAACTAGGATCCCCGTTAGAAACTTTAAAATGTTTAGGTTTTCTTTGTGGAAAAAAGCCAAAAAATTGAAAAGGAAAAATCCCGTTTTTTTCGGACTTAAAAAGAAATTTTTTTGGGGAAGCGCTTTGTAGCTAATTTTTCATTTTTGTTTTTACAGACGTAACTTAACACCGCAGTTGTTGGCATGAAAGGTATGCGTAAAAGGTGTATGAGTCTTGAACTCCCAAAACCGAAATAAATCTTAGCAGGAAGTAACTGGCTTTTTCCCCCGCATCTTTCCTCTTAAATAAATTTAATCACAATCGGCATCCGGTAAGAAAAAACCCAAATTCTTTCCGCATGGTTTTTAAGGGCCAATAGGGAGGTTTCGCCCTGTTATAGAACCCCTAGAGTGAGAGGTTGCTTTTGCTAGGGCGAAAAGATTTTTTTAGATATCCTGCGGCTAAATTGGGTCAAGTAGGGCTTTGCAACCGCAAAGTGCCGATGTTGGCCCAGCGTGGGGCTAAACAGCCGCGGTGGCCGGGAAGGGGTTTTTCTAGTGTAGAGCAAAATTTTGAAAAATTAGGAGCAACCACTCAGATACAATTTACGATAAATTTTATTTTTTAAGGGGTACACATTCCTTGCAAACGCATCAGCTTTGCCATTTGCCCTGCAATTTTTCCGCTTATTTTTCCAAGGCAGCCCACACCAGGGCCCAAAATTCCAACCCAAAAGCTGTTAAACTACTTTTTAAACTATTAAATGACGGGGTTTTTGGACATTCTTCGCTAGTGCCTGAACGCACTTTTTTGAATGAGGGTTAAGGGGGGAATGTTTTTGGCCCGCGTCTACTTTTTCCGGAGTTTTGGGTTTGTCACTTGTTCTTGGTCGATGTGGATTGCATTTCTTTTGCAGAAATTTTACTTTTTAACCTATGGCGCGGGCCTCAGCCTTTGGGAAAACACTCAGAAATCGGGAAGAACAAAAGGATCATGGGGGCTAACCCGAAAGGATAAGATAACACCAACCTTTCCCCCAAGGCCTTGACTTTTTCCGTTTTAAAAGAAAGGCCCTTTAAGGACGCCGGTAACTCTTATATGTTTTAATTCCGACCCACATGATCCCTTTTCGTATATGGGCAGAGAAGGAGCTAGAAAAAGATATTCGGGTTATAGGCGAAAAATTTTACATTTATACGGATGACCCGGTAGCAGTCAAACATCAGCAGAAAATGAGACAAGAATTGGACCAAAATGGCGTTCATTTTCATATCAGCCAAAAAGTCTCGGAAAACAAAGCCAAAAAACCCTTCGCGGCTACGCACCTTACCGGCAATTTTCCACAGGGTTATGCTTCAAATTTCATTAAGTGAACATTTGGGCGACTAGATCTTTAAAAAGCACCACAAAACCCCTAAAAAATTTTGCGGGCAGCCCGGGGGGTTTAAAAAGCTCTTTTGGAAAAAAATTATCTCCATCTGGTTTTTACCAAAAGTAGTCTCCACCACATTGAAGACAAACCCAAACCTAAGATAGGTTTTACAAATTTTTTATTCAAAAGTCAGATTACCACTTTAAGGTGAAAGAACCCCAAAATTTTTGTAAAATAGCTCCTTTTGTCAGCAGTAAAAAGCCAACAGATGCCTTTTTTCGCTTAATTAACATTTTTCGGCCCTTTTAATGAAAGTACTAGTCAGGAATTTTAAAGCCCAAAAACTTCACTGGGGGATCCGGGGGTTTTTAATGTAGAAATTTCCTCCCCAAAGAAAGAGCAACGATAGGGGTTTTATATTTCCGGTAATAAAAACTGATTTCAAGTTTTTGGGGTTTGGATTTAAACGAGTAAACTACCGAGTGTGTTTCACTACTTTCTTAACCCCACGCTGAAAGATATCCTTTGAAATGAAACTTCGTTACAAGGTGGGTTTTCGGAATTTTTTGACATAAGTGCAACAACAAATGCGGGATGACAAAAACACCCGACAGCCGCCCAACCTAGGGTTGTTTACAGAATTCGGGCGACGCTTTGGATCCGTTAGAAAGTCGAAAGAACCCCCCTTGTTTTTTATTTATTTATACTCAATTTAGTGTCTCGCACGGGGCCGGGGGGGTGAAAAAGCCCAATTTAAATTTCGATTACTCTGTCGCATAGAAGGCTGAGAATGAGGCACTTGAAGTTCGATTCAACCCCAAGACCGTCAAGCGCAGTTAATACTGCTTCAGGCAGGACATTGTTGAAAGCTCCCTCGATATCAAGGAAGGTCCCAACAGCGAAGTCCTTGGCTTCAATGGCCTCCTCAAGCCATGACACGATAGTATGCAAAGCAGTGTCCACTGACCTGCCTTTGCGATAAGCATGTTGTGCTCTTGACAAATAGTCTCTCGGAATGCTCTTCCTTATATACCAGTCCATCAGCCGCTCCAGAGTCTTTAACAAGAAGAAGATTGGCCTGAAATCTTTGGCCGTGACATGGGAGACCCTGCCAGCCTTCGGGATAAACGTGACCTTGACTCGTCTCCAGGCCCCCGGAATGTAACCTAATCTGATGCAGTTCGCATAGATAGGTGCCAACCAGTCGCATGACACCTTAACAGCCTGTTGCAGCTGCGCTGGTATGATGCCGTCTGGTCCCGGGGACTTGAACGGTTTGAACGAGTTAATCGCCCACGTCAAGTGACGCTCATCCAGAATGCCGACAAAGGCCGCACAATCGTCATGCGGCATCCCGAGAGGACCCCTCACAGAGGATATGTTGCTCGGGAAGTGAGCGTCGAGAAGCGTCTGAAGTGTTTCTTCACTACTGAGAGCCCACTTCCCATTAGCGTCCTTTAGATACCCCAGGGACACTGGGGTTTTTGCGAGAATACGCCTGAATCTCGAGGACTCGTGACAGCCTTCCACCTTTTCACAGAAGCACTTCCACGAGGTCCTCTTGGCCTTTCTTAACTCGGATTTATAAATTGAAAGTCCTGCAAAGCAACGTTGCTTTATGAAAAATTTTTTTAATTAACAAGATATCGTCACGGAATTTGGCAGTACTTCCCTTGAGAATATTTCTTAAATATGTTTATGGAAACATTTTTTTGAATGGATCAATACAGCATATACAAACTGAACGATCAAAAGCAAAACCTAGTATGGAAAACTTTTTATTACATACTCGTAAATTATTTTCTTATTTCCTTACGAACCGATTGAAACCTTTTTGTTTGTGAAGGGTATTGTAGATTTTTTTTTTTTTGTTTTTTTATATGTGTTTAATATTTATGTTTGTATATACGTATTAGCTTATTATATGAATTTGTTTGCTATGATATACGAGTATGTACTTTTGTAAAATGTGTGTATGTATGTGTTTAAATGCGCCATTTAATACCGAAATAAATCTTTAGCTGCGTTCCCAACTGTAACTTCTTTTTGCAGCTCTTGCGCATTTTGCAGCTACTTTATATGGATTAAATTTAAAATACACCAATACACACTAACGCAGAGATACAGACAAACATTTATCCCGTGAAAATTTACTGCCAAGCATAACGGTTATTCAGCGCACAAAAACTTCTTCAGCGGAGGTTACGCTTCTCTTTTTATTTTTTGAAAATTTGACATAAATGTTGTCTGTTTTCTGTTTTTGTTCATATGTGTGCGAGAGTACATATTTATGTATATGTATATATGTGTGCATAAATTGGTGTCAAGGAGGCGCTCAAATATGCATAAATTGGTGTCAAGTAGGTGCTCAAGTAAGCAGAAGCAGTGGGGACCTAAATGGGCAGCGACTGCGTGTGTGCGTGCGTGGAATGTGCGTTGTTCGGTGAGCTGTCAGCAACATTTTTGATAACAGATTATGATGATTGCAAACACTCAGATACAATTTATATAAATGTGTGATTTTACGTGTGTATTTAAGGCTGTGTATCACATTGCTTGCAAACGCAGTGCAGCAATTGAAGTGCGAAAATCTGTAGTTGCTGCCATTACATTCATTTTAGTGTTTCCAGCAATAATCATTTGCCATAAGTGCTAGAGCTCTCTTTATCTATCCGGCTTTTCTAAAATGTGCCAACTCAGTTAATTTAGCGTGTTAAGCTACTTTTTAAAACCTATTAAGTGAGTTGTGCAAGTGTGTATGTGCATATATGTTTGTGTATGTGCCTGACTATGACACTATTTAGTTGAATTAGGTATAATTCGCTGGCGGGAGAGTGTATTAAGTGCACTTGTCGAGGGCTACGTGTATTCGTTTTTCGATTGTTTTATTGCGTTGGGTTTCGAAAGATTAGTTAATTTTTTTACCGTTGTTTTGGTTCGATGTGTTTTGATTCGCTTTCGATTTTTGTGCAGAAATTGCTCACTTTCAACCAACAGCGTCGCGTAGACCTTGCTTGGAATATGTTACACTCGGAAATTGTGGAAGAACAAAAGCTTTGTATCATGATTTGGCTAAAAACAGAACAATAAAGATAAAACAGAACACCGTATTTCTCCGACCAGGCACCTTGACTTTTTTTTTCGTTTGCAAAACTGAAGAGGCACATGAAAGGACGACGGTAAACTACTTATATGTTTTAATTAGAGCCGGCTATATGATCCCACTTTTCAATTGGGAAAGAAGTTTTAGAGTAAACATAGAAAAAAAATATTGGCGTAAAGGTATGATAGCTTCGCGTAACATATTAAACATTTATACGGATGACCCGAGTAGCTAGCCTCTAATACATCAGCAGAAAACTCTAGAGACAAGATCTATGTGGTCAGCCAAGCAGCCTAGGCTTTGATCTCATTTCTCATATCAGCCAGAAGAGTCTCGGAAAGCAAAGCAGCAGAGGACAGTGACTTAAGCTGTACTGAGTTCTACGTCACAAAGGCATTGAGGGCAATTGCTAACAGTGGTGTATGGCTCTCACATGAAAACGTGATAAACATTGGACAACTCATGTTTTATCTTTACGACAATTTCACTGCACAATACTCACTGGAAATAATCTGCTGGTGGAACACGCCTTCAGAGTGTGGCTGACAAATCGAGAAAACTGCAGAAAATGTTCAGAGAAACAAGGAATTATCTCCATCTGGTATCGTAATGGACCAAAAGTAGTCTATATGTGCCTCATTAGTCTACTATACTAACCAAACCTAACCGATATGTTATTACAAATTTGTATTCAAAAGCATCAACACACGATTTTTATTAGTCCAATTAAAAAATAAAAAGGTAATATGAACCTAAACCTTAATAATTTGTTGTAAAATTGGTCTTTATGTTAGTCATTCGTAATAAGCCAACTAGTTTCTTACTAGTCCAAAAGTAACTACCTAGCTTATAATTACGCTTAATATAACATTATGTCTTGGCCTGTATAATGAATATTCCGTTTACTATTTAGTGTAACTTGTGAACACTTCGCCCATCTTGCTGGTGGATAGGGGGTTTTAAATTGTAGAAATTACCTCAAAAGAAAGAGCTTTGTTAAAAAATTCTGTATAGGATACATATGTAGCTCATTGATCGCGGTAATAAAAACTGATTATAAGCAAGTTTTTAAGGGCTCTTAAGTATGTTAGTTTTTAATCAGTAGCTAAACTACCGAGTGTGTTTTCACTCATTACACCTCTTAACCTCAAAAAACATAAAAAGCTCGAAACCGCATACTCTTCTTTAAAGAAATGAAATTAGGCTGTTCACGATAAGGTGGTTATCGGATTATGTGGTTATGTGATTAAGTGAACAACAACAAAATGCGGTATGACAAAATAACCAAAGTTGACCAACCTAGGCCCTTGTTTACAGATTATATGGTTATCTGCTTATTTCCAGTGTTAGAAAGTCGTTATATTATACACTTTTTGTCATTTATTTATACTCTAATTTTAGTGTCTACAGAAACACGAAAGCGCCGGCGAGAAAAGGAGGTGAAAAAATGGACGGAAGCCGAAATCAAATTTCATTGAAATAAAATTGTAAACAATGAACAGCTGTTTGTGTAAACATAAGCAAATAACCATACAACATAGGGTGCTCACGGAACATATAGGTTATTTTTAATCTAATAAGCACATAACCCGATAACCACCTTACCGTGAACAGCCTAAATGTGTTTTCGAAAACTATTGCAGACATGGTTCAGATTCAATATAGAGTTAGTTGAAGAAAGAAATTATGTGGCTACCACAAATTAAGCTTCCGTGGGTGTTATTCTTTATTTAAAAGTGCGTTAAATATTCTAGAAATTTTAAATATACATAAATTCATGCCATATATTTTCTTTATAAAAACGTGTTTGAGCTTGGATGAAGCAGCTAAATTATAAAATTATGATCTTTACGAACTTCTCTAAATTTCCGTTGCCAACCTTTTTCTTAAATCTTTTAACTCGCAACCGTTGACCTCAAACTCCAAATTGTCTAAAGCCGACGAGCTTTAGCTACCCGAAAAGTCAAACAAAATCCAAAATCTCAGTTTGCAAAATAAAAATCAGGAATAATGGAAACCGAACGTGTGAAAGACTCGCTAGAGGCCGTGATAATGTGGTTACCAGCAACCATCAGACAATTACTATCAAATGCTTTCTTCCGTTGTGTCTTATCTCGGTTCGTTGGCGCGTAGTGTAAAAGCAGCAAAGCAAAGCATATAAATGAAGTGAGCGTGAAAATATCAACGGTAAAATGCACGCACAAACACAAGCAAACTCTTGAAGGTATACGTAGGCAAAAATTTTAAATGTTCAATTTGATTTCGTACAATTCAAAATTTAAATAAAGGGCAAAATCTTGCATAAAAGTTTCATTACGCAAGGGGGTGATAGAAACAAGAAATATATTTTCGTGTTGTCTTGTCTGGTGTTGGGTTAATGGGGTGTGTCCACACGTGCGTGCTCCTGTATGCAAATTTATTTATATATTTATGTATAATTTTTATGGATACGCCAAAGATGGGTGTATCTTCAAAAATATATTTGGCACGTACCAATAATTATGCCCGATTCGCATACAGCACATATGTACGTGCTAAAGCACCCCTTGCCCACAGGCCTGTGTTTCCCTGCGGAACTACCTATAGACTTTCCTTCGCAGGAAAGGTATTGTGTAAGTATATAACAGCTCTTTTATAAGTGATTAGAGCTTGAAATATTTCAACGTAAAATGCACGCATAAACATTCAAAAACTCTTTTTAAACGTTAGTGGTCAAAATTTTAAGATGTTCAAAATTTTATTTCGAGCCATTCAATAATTTAATAAGGGGCATAAATCTTCGAAATGTTTCTTAACGAAAGTGGGAGTAGATTAGAAACAAAAAATATTACTTAATCGTGTTGTCCCTTGATTCTGGTGTTTGGGTTAATGGCCTGTATCCACTTGTGCGTGCATCTTGTAAAAGCAAAGTTAATTCTTTCCATTTTTGGAAAAAGTTTGTTACATCGGATATCGCCACCAGTACTGTGCGTGCTTTTCAAAAATATAATTTGCGCACGTCACCAAAAGATTATGCACAGTTCTGAATTCTTGCTTACAAGGGACTTATGTACGTGCTAAAGCACCCGCTCTGCGCCACATTGAGAACACTGTGGTAATTTCAACCTGCGGAACTAACCTATGACTTCCTTCGCAGTGAACCCAGTATCTTAATAGTAGCATGAAAATCCACCTCTTCCCTTATATAAGTTCAATATTGTCATACGTTTGCAGCTTCTCAAAACTGCACTTTCGGTCTTACAGCGATGTCATCTTTTCGCAGCCTTTGCAATAATATATAGTAAGCTATATCCATGCTAAGTGGGATGTTAGCATAAAATTTACTACGTCCCTTGAACGTATGGGTAAGGGCTTTCCTACTTTATCGGAAAGTAATTGCCTTTCCTTTTGGAAGAGGACACATTCCACCAGTACGTGATCTGCTGTTTCAATATAATTTTCGCAGTGCATACAGAGAGAAGATTACACATGTTTGAATTTGTACAAATAGCTTCTGAAGCAGCTGTGGCCAGATAGAAACTGCGTGAGGTAGTAGTTCACCTCCCCATGATCCCGCGTAACCCATTCTCTAATATTGGGTAGCAGAGAAAGGGTCCACCTTCCTTTCGTTGAGATGAGATGTTAGCCCTCATGTCTCGGACTGATGAGCACCTTCTACTGCTATGTTTATGGAGAGTCTTCCCGATATAACATGGATTGCATCATCCGACACTATCCTGAATGCACACAAAGTTCTCAATGAAGCCAGTCTGTTAACCGAAACATTATATATGAGCTAAGTTAAATAGCAGATATCCAAATTGGCGCCGCGTAAAAAATGATGGAGCCACTGACCCTTGTCAGCAGCTTTCTGACTATTTGTCTGAAGCCTCGCATATTGGGCCTTATTCTTTCTACTGCCGACACGGACCTCGGCGCTTTGGTTTGTATGGCCATTAGGTGCTGCTTAAACGAAAGTCTATGATCCAGGATTCTTCTTCTTCTTAGTTGGCGTAGGCACCGCTTACGCGATTATAGCCGAGTTAACAACAGCACGTTAGTCGTTTCTTCTTTTCGCTACGTTGCGCCAATTGGATATTCTAAGCGTAGCCAGGTACTTCTCCAGGAGGTCTTCCTCTTCCTCTGCTTCCCTCGGCGCGCACAGCGTCGAATATTTTCAAAGCTGGAGTGTCCAAGTCTCTGCACCATATAGCAGAACGGGAATTATGAGTGACTTATGGAGTTTGGTTTTTGTTGGTCGAGAGATGACTTTGCTTCTCAATTGACTACTCAGTCCAAAGAAGCACCTGTTTGCAGTAGTTATCCTGCGTTGGATTTCCAGGCTGACTTCAAAGTTATGACTGTCAACAGTGACGTGAGTACCAAGTCGCGAGTGCAACGACTGTTTTTTTGATGGCAGGAATATTTCTTCTTGCCCCCGTTCACTGCCAGACCCATTTGTTGTGCTTCCTTGCCAGTCTGAAGAAAGCAGAACTGACGGCGTGAATGTAGAGGCTGATGATATCAATATCCCTCACGTGTTGTGGTCGATCGTAACGTTGCCAGGTAGACAGCCTATTTTCTCTCCGCTACGACATGGCACCCCTTGTTGTACCAGCTGTTCTTTTGCACTTTCCGAAAACCAATGGTTTCGGTTGGAGCTGTACGTAAGGAGTTTGAAATGCCGTCCCACAGTTCTTATACTTATACCGAGTTGTTGATGAGTGTTCTCAGAGAGCAGGACTGCAAGCCGAGTAGAAAACCGTTCGGCTGTCTGTTGTGATTGCAGTTTCTTGACGTCGAACCTTCCTTTTGTTTGTTGGCGTTCGTTTTCTGCTGCACAGAAGCGGCTGCGGATCTTGGCTGCAATAAGATAGTGGTCCGGTCGATGTTAGGACGGAGTCTCTCTCTCACCACGAATCCCACACCAAACTTACGCTCCTTTATATGGTCATTGTAGTAAATGCCACAAGGACCTACTCGTCTCTGTCCTTGTCCCGTTCATCGTATTTCTTGTACGGCGGTGATGTCAGCCGACCGCAATTTCGTCCCCGTAACCTACTGTGTTCACCGCATCTAGCATCGCGACTCTCAGAACCCCATTGTTCATCACGTTCCAGAGTACAGAGCCATTAACTGACTCTTGCGGAACACCTAATTTATGTTTCAGGTCCATATTCTGTTGTGTATACTAATACCCTGTTGTCAAAATTCGGATAAGGTAGCCCGGAACTTTTAAATCTGTCAGAGCTCTAATAATTAAAGTCCAGCTCGGTGAGTTTAAAGCATTTTTGAAATCCAGGGTAATCACAACACAGTATTTTTTGTCACCCCAGTGCCATCTACGCCCTTTCAATGATTTTACCGCTATTTTGGTAACCGCATTTATCACATCCACTGTGCTTCGTCCTTTCCTGAAACCCGATTGCATTGGATTCAACCCAGCATCTCCTTCCGTATATTTCTTGAGTCGCTTGCAGATAATTGTCACAAAAGCCTTTCCAGCCGTATCAAGCATACATATAGGCCGATATGACGAAGGTTCTTCTGGAGGCTTATCAACTTTGGGGAGAAGAACGAGACGTTGACGCTTCCAACATTTGGGAAAGATCCCTTCCTTCAAGCAGCTTGTGTACGCGTTTTTGAACAATGTAGGCAAATGGAATTCTTTAATTTTTTTATGTCTTTTAGGACCTCTTTTAGGACCTCTACTGCGCGTTGCTTGAGTATTTTAGAGGGTCTTTAATATGCATATCTTAGCAGCCACCGCTTTAATTTGTCGTTACTTTCCTTTCGTGTGGTACACTGGGAATTTCTATTCTTTCGTACATACGCCGAAATACTGGCGCAACTTGTGCCGTAAATATACATATATACAAGTATATATACATATATAAAAGGTGGTTGCCAAAAATATGCTGTTATAGTTGTCCCAGAATTTCAAAATGTTGGCTTGAAAAAAGTGGAACGAAAAAGAAATTTAGAGTATACTGAATTTCCTGCTGGAAGCTCCAGAGTAAAAGTGAAATTTGTGCTATGTGCCGCATAAAATATTTCTTACCTTCAATGTCCATAATTTCTTCATTTGATGAAGCTGCATCAAATACGAGTAAAGCGCCAGTTAATTTTTCCCTAAAACCTTTTTTTGACATATTTTCTAATTTGTGCGAAAATTTTGTTTACAAACAATGTTTTTCTTCACTGATCAGCTGTAAATTAATGGTTTTTGCAAGGGTTGCACAGAAACTACAAAAAATACGTTTATTGTTGATGTCAAATATTTGCAATTGCATAATTTCGCAAACTCAGATAAACGAGATTCTGAATTGCCCTATTGATTATAAAAATTTGTTTTATGCGAAGCTTTACTGTTTCCAAAAACTGTTCTCATTGCACTATTGATATTTCTCTATATTAAGCAAAAAGCATAAGTAATTGATTTTCCGATATAGTTTGTGCTCAGTTTTACTATTCTCATTTCATTACTGGTATTTGTTTTGTGGATACTAAGTCACACAGCAAAAGTCCTTAATTTTGCTATATAATTTTGTTCCTAGGCCTGTATACTAAGTAAGATAGCAGAAGTTATTCATTTTGCTATAGAATTTGTTCTCTGTTTTATTGGAACGAAGTTCCTTACGGCAGGCTTGGAGAAGAAAAGGGATTTTACTGCGGGACCTAACTGAAAAAAAAGTGATAGTAAAAACCGTAAGAAATAACCCGTAAGAAAAAGACTGTAAGATCGCTAGTTATAGCCTACTTTTAGGTCTTGCAAAGAAATTTGGAAAAATCTGTAACATTATTGTGTATGCAAATTAGTTTTGAGTGAAGTGCGGAACACATAGAGCCCCGACAGACTGCAAACTATATCTGCCAATAAAATACAGACGTTCTTATGGACACTGTTATTTTGACAGCTGCACGACTACACGACTGCAGGCCGACAGTTGTCGTTCCCGCTAACTTGAATATTTCCTATATTTGCCAACGGCAGTAGGACGACAGTAGAGTTGACAGTAGAATGGAAGATAGAAAGAGGAGGTAGAGTGGTGATGTCACTAATATGTAAAATTATTCACAGCTCTAAAAACTTGACGTTATTTTACAAAAAAAAAGCATAAAATAGCTCTATTATAGCTCTATTATATCATTTGTAATAACAATTGATAATTTAAAACAAGAAAATATTTACCAATTTTTATGTAGATACAATGTGAATTATTTTTTTATTTTACGTAAATCATTATTTCTTAAATTACTAAATTTTCTTAATACTTATCTGTACTTAAATAAAAACTAATCAGCGAAATTTGAGAGAAAAATCAGGACAACCGACATAAAATAAAATTAAGCACAATTTATTTTTGCAAATTGTATCGATTCTACATTATCCGAAGGAACTTCGTTCCTACCTGGTGTCCCACGACAGCACATTTCTTGTTGTTCCCAGAAACTGTATAATAAGTCTGAGAGCAGAAGTAATTAATATTGCGATGTAGTGTATTCTCAGTTTTACTCTTCCCAGGAAATTGTTCTCGTTGTATAATTGATACAAGTAAACTCCTTTAAGACTGTTCTCACATTCAAACTTCTCTTTATAAATCCGATTGAATTGATTTATTATTATTATCCAATATAGCTACTACGGACCGCTATGCTGTTCTTCTGCTAAAGTCCAAATGAGTACCTACAAGGTGGGTTCCAAAGTAAACAGGACTTTCAAAAAAAAAAACAGAACAAATGGTTTTTCGGCTAAATCAATTTATTTTATTCAAAATAGTATCCTTCTGCTTCAATGCAGCTTTTTATACAGTCCAAAAGCATTTCGAACGAGTGATTTAGCTCGTTGGCCGGTATGGTCGCAGTATGCCGGTGCAAATCTTTTGAATGGCCTCTACGTCTGCATAATGTTTTCCTTCCATGGGCAAATTCCTTTTGCCGAAAGGGAAGAAGTTGCACGGTGCCATATCAGGTGAATACGGGAGTGATTAATGGTTAAAACGCGATTTTTGGGTTTAAATATAAACGATCACAAGCGTCGAATAGAATGTTGGATGCAGAGCTATTTTCGGTCGTCAGTCAATTTGTGCGGAACAAAGCGTGTACAAACCTCTCGTAATCCCAAAATTTCAAACTGCGATAAATCGATATTGTAAAGTGTTCAATTCAATTCTCATGAATTTCAAAGATGATTTCAGCTGATTTTTGATGAATTCACGCACAGTTTTGCTGGATTTTGGTTGGCACATGTTGACGTCATTTATGTCCTCACGACTACTTTGAAAACGTTGAAACCACTCGTGCACTCTGTTAAGGGATAGGCAATTATCACCATAAACTTGTTTCATCAATTAAAACGTTTCGGTTAAGTTTTACCAATTTTAAAACAAAATTTAATGTTGGATCTTTGTTCGCACCGATAACACAAACATACTTACACTTTAAGCGCAATAACTTCACTTTTAATCGATGAAATGTCATGGAAGATGAAGGTAGCAGATGCTAACGCACCAGTCGACTATGTGTGCCGTCAACAGGAGGCGCTAGATTAAAAAAGGCCTGCTTACTTTGGAATATTCCTTGTATATATGTATGAGTGTAGAAGGCCCATATGTTTAGAGTGCGTGTGAGCATTGCAAAAATATCTACTTGTGTATATTTCAATATCATCGCCAGTGATGGCGAAAAACAAGAACACGCAAATAAATTTGCACAAAAAAATTCTACAAAAGAGTGTATAGAAATATAGAGAACTAATCAACCGCATTCTTCAAACACTGGCCGAGAGCTATAAAAAATTATCACTGCGTTTGTCGTGTGAATGATAGATAACATCTTATTTACATTTCAGCTTATGCTAACTACACAACAGCAGACGACAGACGGTAGATGACAGACAAGCAACAAGCTTTGATATTAACACATAAAAAGGATGCATGGCTAAGAGAGCGATGGGAAGAGCATGTAGGCACGTTTGTGAACCGCATGGCTGGGAATAGGGACTGTGATTGTGATTGTAAGTTGTGAGCTGCAAGTGAGTGAGTAGTATGATGGGCTTGGTTGAACGCATAAAATGACATGCCACCGGAAATGAGTGCACTCAAGGGGTTGAGCGGCTTGAGCGCGAATACGTTCATGTCGCTAGCCTCTAGGTATACCCCTACAACCGCCGAAGCTTATCAAAGCACATATTCTTATAGAAAAAAGTAAAATATGCAAATGAAAGTGCGACAGGGCGTAATACTACTTATTATTACGGTAACTCTTTCGTGCTTTTCAATGCCGACATACGAATTGGGAGTTTTTTTTTGCCTGGTGTCCATGACAGAGAGCTCGGTGGAATTTAGCAGCGTTTTGTTTTCATCTTGGAAACATTGTGAAATTGTTCATAGTGTATTATACTTACTTTAACTTTGAAAAGTATGTGTCTTGAAATGTGAGACCGGTGCACATTAACATACGTATAGTATATGTATAATATATAGAACGACTAAGCAGCGTCTGCTGACCTTGTCCCGGCATGGCAAGCAAATGTTTGAAGTGAATGTGAATAATTTGGTGGTTGGCGAGAAGTATGCTTAAATTGCTTACATTACACAGTCTTTAAGTGAAATATTTTACGAGAACTTTTGATTGGCGAAAATATTAAATTAAATGACATTATTTAAGGGGATTACGAAGCAACATTGACACATTTTAGAAAGTCTGTGGATAAAGACAAGCTGTGATTTCCTACTTAAAAAATTAGTCAGTTAATTAAGAAAAAGCGTTGTAACGAAATTTTGTCCATAAATTAATAAATCTTGAATACAAAATCATCAAACTATTAAACAACGTCACAAATTTAAATAAGGAGGCAATTCAAACAGCTGGAAACCCTACCAGCAAATATTTTATACAACTTTTTAATTTTCAAGACGGTATTACGAGAGTACAAGCCCCTTAACAATTTTTTTTTTGGATTTATTTATTTACAATCTTTAAATAGACAATAAGTAAATAAGTTTAAAAAAATATGATATTATAGCATAAATAGTTGAACTCCAGTGAGAACTGCTATTATATTCAAAATTCTATAATTAAGAGTTTATTTACAATATCTACAAAGCTTAATCTCTAATATTTAATATTTAAATCTTTGTGTATTTGATCATTAGCTGCAAAGTAAGGGGCGTCAACAATAAGTCTAAGGGTGATGGACTGATATCGTTGAAGGATTTCAATATTTGATTGGATAACTGGATACCATAGCCTTATAAAGTCGAACTTTGTTCTCCACACTGAGCTGTGATTTTCGCCCAAGAAGCCAATTATTATTATTTTTTTTTTTTTTGTTTTTATATTTAGTTTCTTTCTCAAGCTTTTAATGTGGCTTTCCCAAGTTACTCTTCGATTTATATCGAGTCCGAGATAATTTGCGGAATCACTATGTCGAATTTGTGTATTATTCAAAAATACCGGCGGACAGTCTCCTCTTCTCAGAACAAATGTGACGTGTTTCGTTTTCTCAGTATTAACCTTTTTCCATTTCTTAAGCCATCGCTCGACTTCTATTATTTCATTTTAAATAATAACCGCAGTATTTTTGGATGCAATTATAGCTGTATCATCATCGTAAGTGACTACTTGAACATCACCGACAACAGGAAGATCAGCAGTGAATACTGTGTAAAGGACAGGTCCAAAAACACGACCCTGTGGGACACTAGCACGGATACTGTATAGTTTTGATGTTTCTCCTTCCATTTGACCATAAAAGTGGCGATTGTTTAAATATGATTTCAATAAGAGAAAAAATGGAGCACGAAGTATTTTTTTAGTTTATATAACAAGCCTGGATGCCAGACTCGGTCAAATGCTTGTTGTATATCAAGAAATACTGCCGCAGAATACAGCTTTTCCTCGAAACTATTTGTAATTATACGATGATATTGCTCTGGAGTCCCATGACATCTCCTAAGCCCAAACTGATGTTCCGGTATTATAATATTGCATTTATCCAAAACTGGTAACAATCTACTCATAAGTATTATTTCGAAGACATTAGAGAAGGTCACCAGCAAGCCAACAGGACGGTAGGACGATAAAATATTTTCGGGTTTGTTTGGTTTTGGAATCATTATAACCTCCGCACATTTCCTTTATGTAGGAAAGTGTTGTAACCTCAAAATTGCATTATAAATTAGTAATAAATATATAATACTCTTTTGAGGGAGCATTTTCGTAACTATTCCGTCAATTTTATCGTAGCCTGGTGACTTTTTCTGGTTCAATTTGGGGAATTCTTTAATTTCAGTTTTACACCAATCTCCGTTATAATTACGTATGGTAACATTTCGCTTTCTAGGTCGATTTAAATATTTGGTAGCTCTCCAAAGGCTGTAGTCTTTTGCGTTAGGATCCAGCCTTTTGAGAAACTCTGCAGTTGCTTAATTTCTTATTTCATGTAAGCGTTTTTTAAGTTGGTTTGATGCTGTATTGTACCTGTTTTATCTATTGGACATCTACTGGTTTGCCAAATTTTCCGAAGCTTTCGCTTGTTACTTATAAAGTTCCAAAGCTCAGCTGATAAAAAACAGTATTCGCTGCCGCAGTTTTGGCTGGTGCAGTACTCCTCATACCTACTTCAAGAATGATGTTTGTAAATGTTTCCACAGCCGTATCCACTTCTAAATCAGTTTTGATAGTAATATTTGTATTTAGTTTAGCATCTAACCAATCTTGAAATAGCAAAATATTTGTCCTAGGTGTGACAATTTAAATTTATTTGGGAGTGCTGGAAGAGCAGTGCTATAAGTAATTATAATAGGCGAATGGTCTGAGCTTGGCATTATAATCACCGCCAGCAATAAACTTACAGCCAAGTTTTCTAAAAAAATTGCAATAGTCTTGTTCTTTGAAACAAAATCATGGCGGAAAATACACTGAACAAACAGTAATATTAAATTACATGCATTTAACATTAATGCAAGCGGCCTGTATAGCGTTTTCATTTATTATTCTCATGATATTACATTTAAGCCCGCTTTTTATTAATATTGCAGAGCCACCATGAGCTCTATTATCTGAATGATTTGCAACAATAGATCAATTTAAAGTGTGAGCTATTTATAAAATGAGTTTCTGATATCAAAAATATATCAATGTAATTAGATTTGAGGAAAAGTTTTACTGTTTCTGTGTGGTTGAAAAGCCCATTCGCATTCCATATAGCAATTCGAATATCTACTTGCATATTTTTGATATTAACAGAGATATCATGTTGAGGAGATTGTTTGTTAATTCAAACTGTTTTGCTAATAAAGCTTCGATTCTTTCGAGAGGATCCTCATTATTTAAATTTCTATTTTCGCGTAGTATCTGTGCATAAGTTAGGCAGCTACTCCTAATGTTAAAATCATTTGTCCTGTAAGAAGTTGAAACATTATGCTCCTGAGGAGCTTTACTTGATTGCTGACTAAAGAAATGACTATTAGGCTTCTGCTTTGGAAATAATTCTTGATTAATATTGTGAAAAGAAATATTTATTTATCACATAATTTACCCATTTTACAAATAAAAATCGAATTTTAAATATTCACTCTCCTTGCCTTTTTTTCGGCAAATTGATTTATTAAATCATTTATGGCTGATGATGATTTTTTCTAAAGTTTCTGTTTTTTTAATTTCAGAATTTAAGCATGTTTTTAGAGCCTTTAATTGGTCACAAAGATTAAGTGAGATGTCTTTACTGCATTTAGCAGACAGTTTCCCGGAAGCGTTTAATATCTCTTCGCTTGAAGAAGATAGGAGTTTCTCCGGTTGTAATATTTCGAATATACTACTCAGGTTGCAAAGGCTCTAAAATCTTTCTTTAGTTTGAGAAATTGATATATCTAAACAGCAATAGTATACATTGACTTTGAAATAGGATTCCGGGACGGAAAATCTCTCATCTTGTGATAACTCATCAAAAAACGCTTCGTTATCTTTCGCCTACTTTTTTTAAAAACAGTTGTTACCCCCCACTATTTGGCTAAGTCTTTGGATTTATTTAGCAAACTATTAAATAAATTCTAATTTCTTAATTGGCACAGTCTATTTAAAAGATTACTTAATAAAATACTAGATTTCTGTAAGTCAGCCCTGTAGAAACAGGATTAATAATTTCAAATAGTGAAGAAAAAAATGTAATGAGCACTAAGAAATCAAAACTTTCTAAAATATTAATTATACTTTTACATTCTTTACGTTCATCTTTTTTGTTTAAAATTAAATTTAGTTGGTACAAAGTTTTCATGATTAGTAAACAATTTTTCTTTACTGCTAATAAAGTGTCGTTCCTAGAAGACTTAGCAAAGCCCAGCGTTTTATACTATTGCCGAAAAAAGTATATATTTTTTCTAAATTATCAAGAAGAGTCGATACTTCACGAACATGTCTCGCAGCATCGTTCAAAACCAAGTTTAAAGCGTGCGCAGCACAATGAACATAATCGGCATTTGGAGCATGCTCTTTTATTTGGGTTTGAATCCTCCATACACACCCTACATAACATTTGCTCCATCGTATCCCTGTCCTCCACATTTAGTCAAATCAATTCCATATTCTTTAGTCAAATTTAAAATGACAGTTTCAGACCTGCTGCACTGCAATCGGTTACTGCTATAAATCCTAAAAAGGACTCACATATTTCTATTTCTTTAGGCACATTATCATCATTTTCTGTAACCGAGATATATCGAAAAACTACAGATGGTTGGTAAACTTTTGACAAGGCTTGTGTTGTATTCAGAGTTATGGTCAGAAATGGACCTTTTTTAATTTCTGAGATAATATTGTTCCTAACGGTGGTACCAAGAAAACTAATAATTTCGTTTTGAATCGTAGGGCTTAAATAATTTATTTCGCTCTCGTTACTGCCAGTCGAGCCCCTAAGAACACCGAGGAGTTCTTAAGAACCCGGCTGTATGTGAGTGTTGTGTGTCAATTCATAAAGTGTTTGTTATATAATCGCAAACCCATTCAAAGAATATGATATCATTTCAATGTAGGAGTTTTCCGACTTATTAGACCATGCTGACATTCAAAACAGACCTGTATTTGTCAGACATAGTGCATTTGGATTTTAGTCGCCTCTTACGACAGGCATGCCATACTGCGGGAATATTCTCTTCCCCCTCCCCGCAGGGGCCAACAGAAGTGACAACGTCCGGTGTGTTTTACGTGGGTACCTGCTGACGACAGCCTTACTCCAGGGCGCTCAAAAGCACAGCGGATGAAATCAATGCGTTGATCAGCGCCCTGAGAATGCTAAGCATTTTCAGTACCAATTGGCAATGTGGAATGGACACACTAACCACCTTGGTAGGGTTCGGGGCCCCATCTAAAACCTCTGCCGTACTTTGGGTTCGGCACCCGTTTGCAATGCAACTCCACATTCAACTGACAAGGTCAGTTCTTCCCGCGATTTGGGTTTCAACCACAACCACCACAATACTCCCCGAGGGGCCAGTCCGCATGAGCAGGTTGGCGTTACCTCCAAGGGCTCCTGCTCCCCGCGGTACCAGAATTAAGTCTCCGGTCAGACCTCGTAGCCGAAACTACTACCAGTTGAGCTTCCATACTGCTCTGGACTGGTGGCCAGGAGTTGGACCCCATACACACATCACTTACACACACCAATCATACAAAAAACTAAAACCCTAATTTCCAGCTAACCGCCTTCGCCGTTTAAAATATTTCACGCGCAAACAGCCCTAACTGTTCGGTATTCCGACTAGTGGAGATCACACCACTAACATTTAATCGTCCATCAGTCCAGCTAATCCCCATACCACCCAGATCCCTAATGTCCGAGTACATCGGGCACTCCGCAATTAAATGCGACCAACTCTCTGACCACGCCCCACAAAAACACCCCGACGTATTCGAAAGGTGCCGCTGATCCAAAAATGCATTCAGAGGCCCATGCCCCGTAAGTAGGAAACCCAGACTCAGACAAAATCTGAAGTCTGGGTTATCCTCAACGAACCCAACGTCCCGAATGTACTCGTACGTTACTCGGCCGTTAGGACTATTGTCCCAACGTTCTTGCCACCTACACCTAACCCTATCATCTAGCTCCCTAGATATCCCTCCTTCTCCACATCATCCTGGGAAATCCAATCGTTCCGCAGCAATGACACACTCAAACCCCTTCTTAACCTGAATGCAACAGCACGGTGTATGACAATCAGGTCAAAAAGGGGGTGCACCTAATAGCACCTGCATCGCATCCGTTGAGACGGTGCGACATACAGGCAAGCAAGCAAGCATCATACAACGCTGTATTGAGAGAAGTTTTTGAGACCCCAAGACAGTCGTGGCTGCCTCCCACCATACAGGGGCTCCATATGTGGCACAGGCCACAAACAAGCCACGATATATGGTGCGGACAGCACGACGTCCGAGACCCCAATCGCTCCTCAAAATACGTCGTATTTTGCCTACGGTTGCCTGCAGTCGCTCCTTCACTTTCACCAAGTGTGGAGTAAAACACATCCTTTCACTCATGGTCAACCCCAGATACTTGACTTGCGTCACATATCTGATGCTGACCCCATTCACACGGACAATCGGTGGACGAGCCGGTGACAATCTACCTTTCAGCAGCATTGCCATCGATATGTCAACCCCCACACCTAAGCCCCAAGAATTAACGATCTCTAAGAGATCTCCTCCCGCCCGCTCTAACTCAGACCTGGAGCGACCTTCAACAATAAGAAGAAGGTCGTCCGCATACGCACAACACTTACAGAGTGGCTCGAGCTGCCCAAGCAGAGTGTCCATCATAAGGTTCCAAATATATGGACCACTGATGGAACCCTGCGGGCAGGCCCGAACAACTCCGATCTCCACACTTCCACTTCCACTTCCATTCATGCCGACAAGAGAGGCCTTTCTGTACGAAAAATAACTCCTCCAAAGAGTAACTTCCGGACAGCCAAGCTCCTCCAGTCGTTGTACCACTCGATCCCAGCTTAGGTAATCAAACGCCCCCTTGAAGTCAACAAATATGCCAAGGACATATTTGTAGACATTCTCCTTAACGACATTCTGAACGAAAAACCACGCATCCTCTATACTGCGTCCTTTCCTGAACCCAAACTACCTATCCGACCACATACCCCGCGTTAGCTCCTGAAGCCGTTTCCCCCATGACTCTTTGCAGCACTTTTTGAAGTACTGGAAGGAGACTGATGCCCCGATAAGATCGAGGATGGCTCCTGACCTTATCAGGGGACTTCAGGAGATGAACAACCCTAGCACTTTTCCACTCGCGTGGAAAATATCCCTCCCAGACGCACTTATTATAAATGGCCTCCAGGTATTGCGGAATGAACTTCCATAAGCTTTTACACATCTCTCCGTTCAAACCATCAAAACCTGGGGACCGTTTAGACCTAACCAGGCCAAAGGCGTACCCCAACTTCCCATCATCTAATGGAGGGACAGGCACCTCTTGTGCTTGAGGTACCTGCACCTCTGACCTAGGAAAGAACGCACCTAACAGAACCCCTGCACACTCTCTCCACGACGATAACAGAGTGTCACCGACGCGAAGAGAGGTGACATCCTCCCTCCTACAACCCCAGATCCTATAGACCTGGCCCCAGGGGTCGTTCCTATTTTCCCTTACAAAGCTTCTCCACTCATCGTCTTTGGTTTTCACCAACATCTCCTTGTATTCCCTATCCGCACAACTAAACTCATACCTAAGCTGGGACAGCCTATCAGAATTGGACCGCCGAGCGCGTTGAAACTTACACCTCAATCGCCTGACAGTCCTCCTCTTCAAGGTTAACTTATGCGTCCCCCATTTAATTCTACTTAAATTTAGAACACTCATACCTACCAAAAACACTATCATTCACCCCCCCTACTACCTCATATAGACGAGCGATTTGCTCATCAACCCCCAATTCCTCAAACTCTCTAAGCGGTATACTGAATACCGCTTCCTTAACCGAGAGTCCATATTGGTTCCAGTCAGTACCAGAGGTACGCCATCGCCGCAATGGACTCTCATAAGGTGAGGGAGGGGATCGAGGGGTAACCACAATTTGAAGCAAATTATGGTCACTACACCCCACCCTCCCCTAACCTCCCAACTAACACTAAAAACCCTACTTGCTGCCTCTTTTATAAGCGTCACGTCAATGTCGCTCACGCCCCCAGGCCCATCGAACGTATACCACTCGCTTGGCTCATTCAAAATGTGGAAGCTATTAGCCACCACCCATTCGCTTAATGCCTCGCCTCGACTGTGGCTTTGGTATCCAGACGAATGCCGGGATACCTTACTAAACCACATCGAGGCATCCGCATCCAACCCTAGGAAAAAATGGGCTACTACTCGCAAGTAGTAGTAGCTTATCCATGTAGCCCAGGTAGGGCTCTAGGGGCTCGCTGTATTTACAATAAATACTAGCGACAAACATCCTACCGAACTCCAATTCTACAGCTACACATATACCCAGTTGTGAAGAATCCACAACTACGCAATCGTAGCGTGGATTACTCACAACTATTGCAGCGTTACCTCTAAGGTCAGTGAAGACCTTAAAACCCCCAGGAAGACCCCGAACCACACCATTGGTGGCGTAGGGCTCCTGGAGTAGAGCAATACTGCCCCCTTCAGCCATTTCCCAAAAAGCCCTGACAGTTGAGCTGGATAATCCCCCCCATCAGTGTCTGGCGAGGGCGCGCTCAACGATGCCACAATAGATAGGGCAGACAGTTGACATCATCAGATGCCCGGCCCGGCCTCCCCTTAAACTCACAGTTGCGACAATGCGGTGCATTGACGCAACTGGCAGCTTTGTGGCCTTCCTGACCGCAGCTCCGACAAACATCAGACGTAGCCCTACACTCACGCACCCTGTGGTCAAATCCCATACAGCGGAAGCATCCGGCGACGGGGCTATCCGGTCGCACCCTTTAAGGAGAACCACTTTATGTAGCACCGACCTGCCTCCAAAAGGGCGGACATCCGTCCGTACCTTCAAGGACGACATTGGTGCAACCGTCAGCGGCCACCTTCCAGGGAAAGACTGACCATCCTCACGTCAGTCCTCTGAGATGCCGGGCTGAAGTCCTGGAGGTTCAGCCGGAGTAGTTCCTCCATGAATTCTTCATGAGGGATCTCCGTATGGACCCCCTGGACTACCACCCGACGACCCAACTTCCGGTTGACAGAGACGTCCAACCCCACCTCCCCGAATTTTTTGTTATTCGCCATTCTCTCCCGTTCTAGAACGGAGGGAGTGCGAATAACCGCCCCACCACCCCTGATCGGTCTGACCTCGTGGATCCTCACACCAAGCGAGGGACCCACCTCCTTCACCACTTTATTAATAACCTCTTTGGAGGAGGTTTGAGGAACCTTACTCCTGACAACGACCGACCAAGTCTCCACAACCTTTGGCGCCACCGGTGCAATAGCTTCCAGCACAGGTGCTGGAGGCGCAGGCATCGGTGCCGACGGAGCCGGAATTGACCTGCTCGGCGTCGAGGAGTCACCCCCGCAACCTCCCTTAAGGGCATCAACTTGACCGCGAAGATGGGCATTCTCGGTAATGACCGTCATCAAGAGCGCCTCATACTTTGAGGCAGGCTCCAGCAGCCCCTTCGCAGTCCCCACATCGAAATTCTTCGATTCGAACACCAGCTCGTTGAGCTCCCCCGTAATCCGTTTGGCAGCCGCCACATGGCTGACTGCCCCACCCCCCACAACAACTGCTCCCCGTGAGAACTCGCGCTTTTTTGCGGCCTCTTTGGCACGCCCGGCACCCGTTTCCTTGCAAACCGTCCTAGACGGTTGGGCAACCGTTTTCCCTGTGGAGGCCACACTGGGCCTCTCACCACGACTTCCGCTCCCTCCCTCGCTTTCCCCTTCACGACACGGCGACCCCGTACGCCCAGCCGCTTTGACAACGGTAGCCACATTGGCATTTCCCCCCACAACTACTGCTCCCTCCCACGTTTCCCCCTACGTTACGCGGCGACCCTGCACGCGTAACCGCCTTCCCAGCGGAGGCCACATTGGCACTCCCGCCACCACTCACGCTCCCTCCCTCGCTTTCCAACTCCTTACGCGGCGACCCCAAACGCGCCTTACTCCGCGGTGGAGACCTTACCGCTGACAATGTTTCATCCTCGCCTCCCGACGTGAAATCCTCCACGACTGTTGAAGCGGCGGATTCACCGCTTCCAGCGAGGGCCTTCGTCCTCTTCTTCCCTCCACGAGGCATCCTACCTCCCGACTATCCTCTCTGTCGAACTGATCCGCTGGCGTACCACTAGCGCAGAAGGCTCACGGACAGAAATATACTGGAGCAGCTGCTCTCCAGGTGTTTGCGTCTGAACGCGCTGAAAAATGCGACCCACGCAAAGGCCCGCTCAATAACAATGACCACCCAAGCGGTCGATTATAGCGTGCTCGCGGTGGCACAGCCTACAACCCCAACCTGCAGTTGGATTAAGGCCACTCAATTGGCCGCCGGCCGGACAAAGTCCCCGAAACGGTCCGGAGTCGACCGATGTGGCGCTGAGCCGAATCGCACCGTGGGCTAAACGGTAGCACTGTTATGACCGTTGGTCCTCGCAGGAGTCGCAATCTCCAACGCTGGACAGAGGCTTGCACCCTTTGGGCAAACCTGTCCAGATCCTCCTGCCACAGAGCCAACTAAACGCCAGATGCTCAGCACAGAACTACAGGCAGGCAGTCCAGTCAGCAAGAATACCAACAACACGGAGCTACACTGGAACCGTGTGAAGCTTCCGCCAATAACAACAACGTGGATGACCACGTTGTCCGTATACAGTATAGTAATAATTAAATTACTTACCCGTTACGTCAATACACAAAATTGCACAAAAATGTGTAACCGCAAAAAGACACTCGCGGTCAATAACCCCCGCACCTAGTAATCGCACAAACAATTGCACCGAACCGCTACCCACACGCGCCAGGCAATAACGGTGCCCGCTAAACTGCGTAAACAAACGACCGCACAAAAGAAACTCGCAAAAAACCCGAAAAATCACTATGAAAAATATAGCAACGATGCGCACGCACGTCTATCCGCGTCGACAGTCAACTAACGAATGAACAGAAGTGACAACGTCCGGTGTGCTTAACGTGGGTACCTGCTGACGACAGCCTTACTCCACGGTACTCGAAAGTACAACGGATCAAATCAATGCGTTGATCAGCGCCCTGAAAATGCCAGGCATTTCCAGTACCAATTGGCAGTGTGGAATGGACACACTAACCACCTTCCGTAGGGTTCGAGCCCCAAAAAACCTCCCGTACTTCCGGGGGCCCCCGGGGAAATGAGCATTGGAGTAAATCCAAGCCCCCTTCCCCATTTGGGTAAACCACAACCCCACTCTCCCCGGGGGCCCTCCGATGAGCAGGTTGGAGCGAACTCCACTTTGCTCACATCTAGCCTTCCATTTGTGTAACTAATCCCCATTCTCCTAAAGCTCCTGATGTCTGAGTACATTGCGCATTCTGCAATGACATGTACCCAATCCTCATTGCGTGCTCCACACGCACATTCGGGTGTTTCCGATAGATTCCTCCTATGCAAGAATGCATTCAGAGGCCCATGTCCCGTGAGTAAGAAGCCCGAGCTCAGACAGAATCTGAAGTCGGGGTTTCCTTCCACAAACCTGACATCCTGGATGTATTGGTAAGTCACTCGACCGTTGCTGCTATTGTTCCAACGGTTTTGCCACTTATTCCTAACCATCTCATCTAGAAGCCTCTTGCTTCCTAGATATCCTTCCCTCTCTGCATCATTGTCAGAAATCCAATCATTCTGGAACAATGACACACTCAAACAACAAATGCAACAGCTCGCTGTATGACAATCAGGTCAAGTGGGGGAGCTCCCAATAGCACCTGCATTGCATCCGTTGAGACGGTGCGACATACAGGCAAGCAAGCAAGCATTATAAAACGTTGTATAGAGAGAAGCTTTTGACGTCCCAAGACTGTCGTGGCTGTTTCCCACCATACAGCGGCGCCGTAAGTGGCACAGGCCACAAACAGACCCCGATATATGGTGCGAACAGCACGACGTCCGAGACCCCAATCACTCCTCAAAATGCGTCGTATTTTGCCCACCGTTGCCTGCAGTCGCTCCCTCACAATTGCTAAATGTGGAGTGAAACTCATTCTTTCACTCATGGTCAGTCCCAGATATTTGACTTGCCTCACATACCTGATGTTGACCCCATTTACCCGGACGATTGGTGGGCGGACCGGCGACAACTTGCCTTTCAGCAGCATTGTCACCGTTTTATCCATGGATATGTCGACACCCACACCAGCGCCCCAATTGTGGACAATTTCGAGAAATTGACTACCCGCCCGTTCTATTTCACTACGCGAACGACCTTCCACTAGAATAAGAAGGTCATCCGCGTATGCAGAACATTCACAGAGTGGCTCCAGCTGTGCCAGCAGGGAGTCCATCATGAGGTTCCATATATATGGACCACAGATAGATCCCTGTGGACAGCCACGAGTCACACTGGTCTCAACGCTCCCACTCATTCCAACGATAGAGGCCTTTCTGTACGAAAAATAACTCCTCCAAAGAGAAATTTCTGGACAGTTAAGTTCCTCCAATCGTTCAATCACCCGATCCCAGATCAGGTGGTCGAATGCTCCCTTGAAGTCAACGAATATGCCGAGCACATATTTGTTGGCATTCACCCTACCAGCATTCTGAACATACATCCAGGCGTCCTCTACGCTGCGTCCTTTTCTGAAGCCGTATTGTCTATTAGACCACATACCGCTCGTTAGCTCCTGAAGCCGTTCCACCATTACTCTTTCCAGGTACTGGAAGGAGACTGATGTCCCGATAGGAGCGAGGATCACTCCTGATCCTATCAGGGGACTTCAGGAGAGGGACAACCCTAGCTTTTTTCCACTCACGTAGAAAATAACCTTCCCAGACGCACTTATCGTAGATAGCTTCCAGGTATTCTGGGATGAACTTCCACAAGCTCTTACAGATCTCTCCGTTCAAACCATCAAGACCTGGAGATCGTTTAGATCTAATCAGGCTGAAAGCGTACCCCAACTCTCCGTCATCTAGTGGAGGGACAGGTATCTCATATGTTTGAAATACCTGTGCCTCAGACCTAGGAAAGAACGCACCAAGAAGAGCTTTTGCACACTCACTCCATGTTGATAACATGGTGTCACCAACACGAAGAGAGGTTATATCACTGCTTCTACGACCCCTGCAGATCTTATAGATCTGCCCCCAGGGGTCGTCTTTGTTTTGCCCCACGAAGCTTCTCCAGTCTTCTTCTTTGACTCTGAGGAGCGTGTCTTTGTACTCTCTCATCTCAGTACTCGGATCATGCCGAATCTGGGGCAGCCTATCGGAATTGGACCGTCTAGCACGTTGAAACTTACGTCTCAAACGCCTGACAGTCCTCCTCTTTAAGGTTAGCTCGTGCGTCCACCATTTAAGTTTTTTTCCCGCGGTAGCTTTCGCTTTTCCGCAGTAACCTATCGTTAACACCCCAAATTGAGTCATATAGCTGAGCGATTTGTTCGTCAACCCCTAATTCCCTGAACTCACTAAGTGGTATTTCTAATACCGCTTCCCTGACAGATAGTCCATATCGGCTCCAGTCGATACCAGAGGTACGCCATCGCCGCAATGGACTAACATGATCCGAGGGAGGAGATCTGGCAGTAAGCATAATTTGAATCAAATTATGATCACTTAGGGCCCACCCTCCTTTTATTTCCCATCTGACGTCAAACGCTCCGCTAGCTGCCTGATTGATGAGGGTAACGTCAATATCGCTAGCACCTCCTGGCCCATCGAATGTGTAAAATTCGCTGGGCTCATTAACTATGTGGAGGCTATTAGCTACCACCCATTCGCTGAGTGCCTCGCCTCGACTGTGGCTTTGGTATCCGGCCGAATGCCGGGATACCTTACTAAACCACATCGAAGATGAGGCATTCGCATCTAACCCAAGGATAATTGGGCTACCACTCCCAAGTAGTAGTAGCTTATCCATGTACCCCAGGTAAGGCTCTAGGGGTTCGCTGAATTTGCAGTACAAACTAGCGAAAACCAGTTTACCGAACTCCCCTTCAATAGAGACACAAACTCCCAGCTGTGAAGAGTCCAGAACTACACAATCATAGTTCGGATTGTTCACAACTATTGCGGCGTTGGCCCCAAGATCCGTGAATATCCTAAAACTGCCAGGGAGTCCCCTTACCACACCATAAGTGGCGTAGGGCTCCTGGAGTAAGGCAACACCGCACCCACCCTCAGTCATAAGACCCCCAAATCACACATGACGGCAAATGACCCCTGGAAATTGAGCTGAAAGATCGCGCCCATTAGTGCCTAGCAAGTGCTCGCTCCGCTGCGGGGCATTGTTGCAACGTGCAGCTTTGTGACCCTCTTGGCCGCACCTCCGGCAGACGTCGGACTTGGCCCGACAATCCGCAACCCGGTGGTCGAATCCCATACACCGGAAACAACCGGCAACTGGGCTATCCGCACGAACACGGAAGGAGAACCACTTTACGTAGACTCTCCCTGCCTCCAAAAGAGATGACATTACTTTGTCATCTCCTTCCAGGACGACGTTCGTCCTACCATCCTCCTTAACCGCCCAGGTCTTGCTTACAACCCTTATATCTTCTTTTTTCGCCCCAGGACAACGCCCCCTGATGTTGTGCTCGAAGAGTTCCTCCATGAACTCGTCGAGCTTCAGTTCGGTGTGCACACCCTGCACAACCACCCTTTGTCCCATCTTTTTGTTGACGGTCACACTTAGACCGACCTCAGAAAATTTGGTGTTTTTGGCCACCATATCCCTCTGCTTGATGGAGGGGGTCCGGATGACCACACCACCCCTTTGATAGTCTTCAATGCGTGCACACGCACGCCAAGAGAAAGACCCACTTCCTTCTGGACTTTCTTGACCACCTCTTTGGACGAGGTGGCAGGAGCCTTGCTTCTCACAACCACAGACCAGGTTTCCACTGGTCTTGCCATCTTGGGTGCGATTGCCTCCAGCACAGGCGCTGGTGGGGCAGGTGCCGAAGGTGATGCAACTGATTGCACATGCATGTGGGATGGCCCACAACCCCCCTTCAGGGCGTCAATTTGCCCACGGAGATGGGCGTTCTCCATTATCACGGACATGAGGATCACCTCATACCGTGACGAAAGGTACAGCAATCTTTTTATTGCTGGAGCACCCACGCCCGACTTTAAAACTACATCGTTAAAGTACCCGGATATAGCTTTCATGGCATCCACATGCGGGGAAGTACCCCCACCCTCAACGGGCCTTCTTTTTCGGCGGTGGCGGCTTTAGTGGCTTTCCATCGGAGTCCGAGGAAGCCTTCAATTCCATCGTCGTGATGTACTCGTCTACATCCTCTCCTTGGGATTTAGATCCCTTCCGCTTCGTTGGAGGCATTTCAGCCCCAAAAAATTTCCCCGAATGGAAAAGCACTGCACAACACTGTTTTTAATCTCTTTTTATGGCAAAACCCAAGCCGGAATAATTTCAGGGAAATCCCAAACCTCCGCGGGGTTTACTATACTGTCACTGCACTTAGTGCTTTAGGTAGCACACACACACACTGCGCTTAATTTTTTTTTTTTTTTTGTAAAACACACACACACTGCGCTTAATCCTCTGTGTAACACACACACACACACTTTGTCACTATTGTGTCCTTTTCACAAAACTTCTACCTGGGTTAGGTAGCACATACACTTTTGGCACTATCGCAGGGATTAGTGCTTTGTGTTGTACACACAATTCTGGAGGTCACTACCCCTTTTTTTCACTATTGTTATGCACAAGCTCTACACTTTTGACACTATTGTTAGTGTCCTTCACTTTGTGTGGTAAGAACACACACACAGATTTAACACTGTCACAACTATCGTCACTATTGTCACTGTATCGATCGTTAATCGCCACAATACTTGCTTTACTAGCTCGCGTTCTTCCGCGCACGCGTCCGCTCGCCTCGGCTGTTCAAACGCAACTGAACAGAAGTGACAGTACGGTTTGTTTGAAACATTAGAATAACATAACCATGCCCTTATAATTTGTATGCCTGCCTGATTAAAATATGACTAATAATAAGCCGAAAAAGGTCGGTTATTTTTTGAAAATTTTGGAAATGGTCCTTGTGGTTTAAATGGGTCCAATTTAAAAATTATTTTTCGTTCGTTAATTTGTCACCAAAATTTCTTCTATCTGATGAAATTATATTACAATCTGCAGATATATCAGAATCGTTGACTTGAGGTTCCTCGATTTCTTGATGGACATCTGATTAAGTATGTGCTTGGCTTTCTTCTATTTCCGGACAGATATGCGACGAAGAACATGCTTCAGAAGAATCTAAAAAAAAACGAGTAATTGTTAAAAAATAAATACGAATGCTTTGACACTAAACTAGAAAAAGTTATATATAAATAAATAACGTTACTAAGGGTCACAGTTAGAGAGTGTTCAGTTCAGACGCACACAAACTCTACGCGGATTGTGCTCGTACCTATTAGTAGATACAAAATCACCTGCAGCCCGTCCGTGCATTACTATACACCTGCGTACTATTTAAACGCAGCGCGTAGTGTAGTGGCCATGACCATACAAAACGAGAACCCGAAAGCGAGTCTGCACATCTGAAGTTCTCAACACGCAATTAACGATACGATACGGACTGATAGACAAACAACAAAACACATCGATCCTATAGATAAGTTAGAATTTTGTTTTTTTTTTTAATCAAGGCACGGAACCCTTATAACAGTATAATTGTGAAAATCGAGGGGGGAGACAACTTTTCGTACTTACCTTTCCAATCTAAATCACTCACAGTATCTTGTCTCTAAAAAAATAAAAAAATTTTGGGCACTTAACCTATAACCTCGCCCCTTTTCTTTTTAATTTTTCATTTCTCAGCGCCGCAGGGATAATATCTTTTCCTTTCACTTATTTCTTTTACAAATCGCTACTAATACTGCTAAACCAGAAGAACAATATTGTTTGTACTGAATTACAATGTAATGCACATTTACATATATAAAGCGCGTAAATAAACAGTGCACTGCACTCCGTGGTTTAACATCCAATGCAAAGAACAACAACGTACACGTATATCGCGATATCGATGAAGGATTCCTGGGGATTCCCCGCTGAGTGAAGTAAGTAAAACGGGGAGGTCCCGCAGCCCGCCATAACGATGTTGAGTGTTGCCTACTTTTGACGCACGCTTAAGGCGGGAAAAAAAGGAATTGCTTTATAGAATTTTGTCATTTGTAAAATAAAACAAATTAGAAAGTTTTTATTATTTTTCCTTACACACTTTGGGGGCCTCCGTGTCCCGGAGGCCCCGTATAATTGATACGGCAAATACGGCGGAAGCTACGCCTCTGTCTTTCTGATACTCTGTGGTTGGATGGCACATAGAACATTTAACGCATCTAAATGCCTTTGTACAATACATCTTGGTATGTCCATATTCTTGACATCGAAAACATTGTACTATATGAGTTACTTTCCTGGGAGGCTCTACTTTAATAACTGCATTGCTTAAGTATTTCAGATTATATAATTCCGCATTGTTGTTGTTCGGTTCAAGATCAATAAAAATATATTTAATGGATAATTTATCTTGGAGGATGGAGTCATGTGTAGAAGTTCACGCAAGTGAGGAAAGTTCTCTGATCGCCATTCACTTGGGAGTGGCCAGAAACGATTCTTTTACATATGACTCAAGCAGCTCACGACTTCCGGTCTTTGACCAAGTATCCTCTGGGTAGCCTAAGAACATCCGTTTGAAGGCGAGCTAAAGTGAGAAGGCGAAACACCCCTGCATAGGATTGTGCGCTGGGTTTGGGACCCGCCACGTAAAAAAACACCCCCAATCATAAAGCACAAACAGCCTCGGATGAGAGCCCCCCCTTTTGATGACGACCATGGCAAACGAAATAAGGACTATGATTTGAGGGCATGCACCTGGAATGTCCGGTCCCTTAATTGGGAAGGTGCCGCTGCCCAGCTGGTAGATGTCCTCGTAAAGATAAAGGCTGACATCACCGCCGTCCAAGAAATGCGATGGACGGGACAAGGACAGAGACAAGTAGGTCCTTGTGGCATTTACTACAGTGGCCATATAAAGGAGCGCAAGTTTGGTGTTGGATTCGTGGTGGGAGAGAGACTCCGTCGCCAAGTACTATCATTCACTCCGGAGAATGAACGTCTAGCCACAATTCGCATCAAAGCGAGGTTCTTCAACATATCGCTGATTTGCGCCCACGCCCCGACGGAAGAGAAGGACGATGTGACCAAAGATGCCTTTTATGAGTGCTTGGAGCGCACTTATGAGAGATGCCCCCGCCACGATGTCAAAATCGTGCTTGGCGACTTTAACGCCAGGGTGGGCAAAGAAGGTATCTTTGGCACTACGGTCGGTAAATTCAGCCTCCACGAGGAAACATCCCCAAATGGGTTGAGGCTGATCGACTTCGCCGGGGCCCGAAATATGGTTATCTGTAGTACTAGATTCCAGCATAAGAAGATTCATCAAGCTACCTGGCAGTCTCCGGATCGAAAAACCACCAACCAGATCGATCATGTTGTGATAGACGGAAGACACGTCTCCAGTGTTTTAGATGTGCGTGCGCTCCGAGGTCCTAACATCGACTCGGACCACTATATTGTTGCAGCCAAAATTCGCACCCGCCTCTGTGCAGCAAAAAACGCACACCAACAAACACAAGGAAGGTTCGACGTCGAGAAGCTGCAATCACAACAGACAGCCGAACGATTTTATACTCGGCTTGCACCCCTGCTCTCTGAGAGCACTCTTCAACAACTCGGTATAAGGGAACTGTGGGATGGCATCTCAAACTCTTTACGTACAGCTGCAACCGAAACCATTGGTTTTCGGAAAGTGCAAAAGAACAGCTGGTACGACGAGGAGTGCCGTGTCGCAGCGGAGAGAAAACAGGCTGCCTACCTCGCAACGTTACGATCGACCACAACACGTGCGGGATGGGATAGATACCGAGAGTTGAAGAGGGAAGTAAGACGCATTTGTAGACAGAAAAAGAAAGAGGCCGAAATGCGTGAGTACGAAGAGCTTGATAAGCTGGCCGACAGGGGTAATGCTCGAAAATTCTACGAAAAGATGCGGCGACTTACAGAAGGTTTCAAGACCGGAGCATACTCTTGTAGAACCCCCAAAAGGTGATCTAGTCACCGATCCCCAAAGAGTATACGTAAATTATGGAGGGAACACTTCTCCAGCCTGCTGAATGGCAGTGAACTACAACGCCAGGAAAAAGGCGAACCCGATACCCCAATCGATGACGATGGAGCAAAACGTTCCATTGCCCGACCATGAAGAGGTTCGAATAGAAATTTGGGCCGCCTGAAAACAACAAAGCGGCAGGGGCCGATGGATTGCCGGCCGAGCTATTCAAACGCGGCGGCGAAAAAGCTGGTAAGGAGCATGCATCAGCTTCTTTGTAAAACATGGTCGGACGAAAGCATGCCCAACGATTGGAATTTAAGTGTGCTATGTCCAATACCCCAAAAAAGGAGACCCCACAATCTGCGCCAACTACCGTGGGATTAACCTCCTCAACATCGCATATAAGGTTCTGTCGAGCGTATTGTGTGAAAGATTAAAGCCCACCGTCAACAAACTGATTGGACCTTATCAGTGTGGCTTTAGACCTGGCAAATCAACAACCGACCAGATATTCACGATGCGCAAAATCTTGGAAAAGACCAGTGAAAGGAGAATCGACACACACCACCTCTTCGTCGATTTCAAAGCTGCTTTCGACAGCACGAAAAAAAGCTGCCTCTTTTGCCGCGATGTCTGAATTTGGTATCCCCGCAAAACTAATACGGCTGTGTAAACTGACGCTTTAGCAACACTAAAAGCTCCGTCAGAATCGGGAAGGACCTCTCCGAGCCGGGTTTGATACCAAACGAGGTTTCAGACAAGGCGACTTTCCCCATCGTGCGACTTTTTCAACCCTGGGTATTCCCCGGGAGAAAAATAAAGGTTTCGAGCCTTTTTTCAGACCTCAACACCCGCGCCGTTAGTTCTGCTTTCTCCAGACTGGACAAGGAAGCAACGCAAATGGGTCTGGCAGTGAACGAGGGCAAGACGAAATATCTCCCGTCATCAAACAAACAGTCGTCGCACTCGCGACTTGGCACTCACGTCACTGTTGACAGTCATAACTTTGAAGTTGTAGATAATTTCGTCTATCTTGGAACCAGCGTAAACACCACCAACAATGTCAGCCTAGAAATCCAACGCAGGATAACTCTTGCCAACAGGTGCTACTTCGGACTGAGTAGGCAATTGAAAAGCAAAGTCCTCTCTCGAAAAACAAAAACCAAACTCTATAAGTCGCTCATAATTCCCGTCCTGCTATATGGTGCAAAGGCTTGGACGATGTCAACAACGGATGAGTCGACGTTGCGAGTTTTCGAGAGAAAGGTTCTGCGAAAGATTTATGGTCCTTTGCGCGTTGGCCACGGCGAATATCGCATTCGATGGAACGATGAGCTGTACGAGATATACGACGACATTGACATAGTTCAGCGAATTAAAAGACAGTGGCTACGCTGGCTAGGTCATGTTGTCCGGATGGATGAAAACACTCCAGCTCTGAAAGTATTCGACGCAGTACCCGCCGCGGGAAGCAGAGGAAGAGGAAGACCTCCACTCCGTTGGAAGGACCAAGTGGAAAAGGACCTGGTCTCGCTTGGAATATCCAATTGGCGCCACGTAGCGAAGAGAAGAAACGACTGGCGCGCTGTTGTCGACTCGGCTATAATCGCGTAAGCGGTGTCTACGCCAGTAAAGAAGAATAAAATTTTACGCCTGAGATTATATGAGAGGGATTTATGTGCGTCGGTGTAAAGATTGGACTATGGGCGTGACACCCCCTACTTTTAGCGGAAATCACATATCTCGGGAATCGCCTGACCGAGTTCGACTAAATTAAGTCGGTGGCATTCTTCTGACATTCCTATGACGCAGTGTGGAAATGGACAAAAGCGGTTTACAACCACGCCTACTTCCCATATATTAAAATTTAAAATTCCACTTGATTCGATCAGTTTCTAGTACATAAAACAAAAAGTGATTAAACTTTGCACGAATAGCGTCTTTAGTATGTGCCACCTTATCACCAAATATTGTCTAAATCCAATAAAACTATTTAAGCCCCTAAGTACCGAATATTTAGACCTAGGTACCTATAGTTGACTCTTGGTCAAAAATATCGGTCAATGTGTGATATATACAAGGAGCGTTTTTTCGGCAAAATCAATTTATTTTATTCAAAATAGTCTCCTTTTGCTTTAATACAGGTTTTTACACAGTCCTAAAGCATTTCGAACGAGTGTTTTAGCTCGTTGGCCGGTATGGTCGCCAGTATGCCGGTGCAAGCCTTTCGAATGGCCTCTACGTCTGCATAACGTTTGTTGTTTGCTTTTTCCTGTTTTCTTTTCTATTCTTCTTGGCCTCAAACATACATTTGTTTGCGAAGATATTTTTGTGCGTATGGATTCAATAGATACAAATAAACAAACGTGCAAACATACATACATACATACAGCTGCTGATGTTGTTGATATGGCATTTTTTGTAGTTGTTGCTCCTATATTTGCGGTTGTTTGCATTATTAATACTTTTCTTGTTTTTCCGTCTGGCACACACTCGATTCTGACGCTTCTAAGCTACAAATTGCTAAGATTGCATTTGCTTCTTACCGCACACGTGGCATGCAACTTGCGGCCGAATATTGGAATACGACTGTACATGTCAATTCACTTAAACCGCTGGCAGTTGAAAACTGCAGTCCATACTTTCTCTTCTTGTCATTCTCCTCCTCTAACGTTCACCTTCTGTTCACGTTATTATTTTGTTGTTGTGATTGCATAAAAGGTGTATAATTGTCCTGAATCTGACAGTATAGCAATTTATTGGCCAATATGGATTACGTCTACCGATGGCCGTTATAGTTATTGTTGCTGTTGCATAGAACCCACGTACTCGTACACTACGACAATGACGTTTCAACAATGGATTGGAAGCAAGAGCTGATTAGCTATTGCAGGGAGATTTGCACAAATCCAAGCACACTCATGCGTCCCGAGCTAAAAAAAATGCAAAATGTATAGCGCCTAAAAGTAGGTTTCTCTTATGTAATTTTTGTGCACATAGGAAGCATTCGGAATTTTTTTGAGAACAAATTTCTCATGTCTCATATTTCTTTTGTGGTTAGGAAATTGCATTTTCATACATTTTTTGAAAATAGCAACAGAAAGTGAGCAAGAGTGAGTGAGAAAAAACAAGAGTGAAAAACATGTTATAAATTATAGAGCAAAATGGTTTTGTTGATGCTATGGGATTTTCTTTCCCGGAGTGTGCTGAGTGCGGAAGTAGAATTTTTCATAAACATTCATCAGGGTGGACGATGCCTTTGATGTCAAAAAGTCAATGAGCATTGTTTTCACCTCGGATTTGCACATTTTCCATTTTTGATCAGCGACCTTTTCCCTCCAGAAAGATCTGGTGCCACCGAACACACACAATTTCTTGCTAAAGAAACATTTGAGTAAGCCTGAGTTTCACACAATATCTAAGCGCGTAACTTTGGTCTAACGAACACTGCATTTTCGGCTTACACCAATCACACAAATTCGTCGATCGGAAATGTTTGTCCTGAATCTCCAGGCGCTTGGAGACTACCGACCACTCGTTCGTTAGCTAGGAATGCCCTCTACCGAATCAGGTCGGTGGGCTCCGAAGTACAGTGGCGGCGGAAGAAAATCAGCACTATTACTTTCCAGACAAACCATTGGCAAAACGTGGCTCAGTGCATATCGGTCTATCTGTGAGGAATATTCGGTTACACATATGGACATGATCCTTCCTTACTTGCTGCAATTGTTAATTGGGTGATCAATTTATTAATTCCCTACTTTTTAAGGAAAAAATTAGGAAACTTCAAATTTATTGGGGAATGTTTTTTAACACTCGAAAAAGCATCTTTTGGCTTTTTTTGAGGATTGTCTCTTTTTAATAGCCGCTGTTCGTTGAGTTCAATTTTCGATGTCTCGCGTTTCAATTGGTAACTGGCGAAAGACGTCCGGGATGTTTTGCTGGAAGTGCTAGACTTTAGAGGCCCAAAAAGTGAAATTACCTGCTCACCGAAGTCTTCTATCAACATATCCATTGATTGAAGCGATGTGTGGGAAATAGCGCCGTCTTAGTGAAACTAAATGTCGAGATCATGAGCTTTAATTTCTGGTATCAAGTAGTTGATTATCATTACGAATAGGTTCTCACCGGCATTGTTTTTGAAGGAATATGGACCGATGATTCCACTGGCCCACAAACCACACCAAACCGTTGGTTTTTCTGAAAGAAATGGTGGCTCTTGAATATTTTTGGGATGCTCTTCGTCCCAAATGTGGCAATTGTGCTTGTGTCCATAGAGCCAAAAATGGGTCTCATCGCTGAGCAAAATTTTTTCGAAAACGTCCGATCTTCTTGGAAGTTTTCGAGAGCCTATAGAGTGAAGTGATGTCGCTTGGGAAGGTCGAGCATTACTCGAGTTAAACAAATCTTTTAAGCTTTTGTTTTGGTAGATATCGAAGTCAACTTTCAATGAGGTTTGTTAAATACATAACCAACATGCGCCTAAATTTCTACTGATAGAAATTGAATGCCGACTATAAGTTCTAAACGAGGGATCATATTTTAATAAAAATTAATATTTAATACTATTGTCATATGTTTATATATAATTCACCATAATGTTGATTGATTACCCAATTTTATTATTAAATTTTGCTACTAATATAATTTGGTGGATTTAAAATATTTGTTATAAATTTTTTTGCTATGAAATGTTTACTATCAAATGTTTAGTATAACATTTTTAATATAAAAAAATACAAATTTTAGTAATACATAATTATATTTTTAGTATACAATATTTGCTATAAATTGCGAAAATGTTGTTTTTGTTATCAGTTTAAATAGTTTTCTAATTCATTAACATATGATGAGCTATTTTCATAGCATTTGCTAATTGGAGTAATCAATTTACTTAAAATAAATAAAGTCTTATTAACATACACCATCAAACAAGCGCTACTCAATTATGAATGCTGTCCAGGTTGTCTGTAAAATATTTTAATTACGTTAACCACTCTAAGCATTTTGTCAGCTTTAATTTTCTCAAAATCTTTACCGTACCGCTGAACTTTCATTTTATTCATGACACATGTGTTGGCGGTACTTTCACTTTTCACTGGAAGTGCTAGAAGCAAGGTAAAACCTAACTTTCGCGGTATATTGTCCATTGCCTCCTACCATGAGCCGCAGCTGCTGCTGCCCCTGTAGTCATAGAACTCTGAGTGCTCATCTAATAAATCATAGAGCGGCGATGACGTGAAAGTCCCAACGTTATTTACAAACAAGTTATTTTGTTGATGTGTTGGTGGAGGCGTGTGTGTGAATACTATTTTCTGTTGTAAATGGGGAGTAAGCAGTAACTCCATCAAGCGTCTAATTAACATTAATACCGACTGGAACTAATTACGAGCGCAAATGCGCGGAATTACATCAAAACATTCACACACACGTATTATTTATTACATATGTAGAGTGGCGCTTTAGTCTGCGGAGGTCACACATTTCAGAGGCTGTGCATACACACACATTTACGCATCTGGGCGAGAGCCACAAGCAAATACATACTACATCTTGTAAGAAAAAATAAATACATATGTATAATCTCACAAACATAAACGAATGCTGGCAGCATAAGGCGGTTGGCAGCTGAAGGCAGTTTTTGGTTTATTCATAAGTAAACATTAATTTAATTTTTGAAGACTTGCATACTGGCAGCAACAAAATTTACTGCCTGCTGTTATCAGAGTAATTTTGGTGTTGCTGCGCAGTGGAAGTGGCCAGTCACAAGCTCGTAGGAATGCGAAGGGGTCTTTTTGTTTTTGTGTTTTATTTTGGAGGGAGAATCTTCGAACGATACCGCCATTTTTCCGTACGGTATGCACGATTCGTATTGGCCGCTTAAACGGAGAACAATACGCCTACGTACTAAACCCTTAACTCCATTGTCTTTGGTTGTTTATTTGTCCCACGGAACTGCTGTTAAGCATTGCATCGTAAGGCCAAGCTTAGCCATTCGGCTCGTCAGTCACGCCATTAGGCCTACGCCTCATTCATCCTTCTGATTTCACTGCGTTGCCACTCTTTCCTTCTTAGCTCTTTCAGAACTATAGCACACCACGCTCTCACACTATCCACACTTGTTTTGACCCAGTCATAAAACGCACTATGTTATTCGGTGTCACTTATTCCGTTGTCAGTTTCTCCGCTGCTGTCGCAGAAGGAACAACTCGTCCCATCGTGATGTCCTCATTTATACTCGTAGAGATACTCTCTAAAACACCCGTGTCCTGTCAAAAGCTGCGTCAGGTAGAAATCTGTTTCTCCGTGTTTCCTATCTAACCATGTTTGTACGCTTATAATTAGTCTGTGAGTCCATCTCCCCGTCATAGCTGCATCTCATCGTTTTTGCCCCTCATTGAGGCTTGTTTGCCCCTCTTCCTTCCGTTCTTAAGCTGTTAGTCGCCTACACAGTCTTGTAGACCTGTCGTATACTCTTTTGAGTTCCATGGCCATTATCTCTGGTGGCATGATGACTGCTAAAACTCCAACCTCTTCGTGGGATACGGTACGAAATACACACGTGACGCTTATGGCATTGAGCCGCATTGAAAAATTCGCTTTCTTAGCATAGGTCTACTGCTGTAGTGCTGGTCCCCTATATGGGCGCCGCGTTCATCAGAAATGATTGGCTCACCTTGGCCAATAGCGCTCGCCTATTTTGGCTTGGTCCACCAATGTTGGCCATTATTCTTGAAAGGGCGGCCGTTACACGTGCTGCTTTCACTCATACCATTTCGATGTGCCTCTTGTAGCTAAGTCGATTGTCAATAACAACTCCTAGGTACTTTAGTGCCTCCTGGGTCATTCTACTATGACCGTCAATACTTAATTTTATGTCTTCGAGCTTTTTCCTGCTTGTGATTAGTATAGCTTCAGTTTTTTGCCCAGCGAGTTGAAGTTTTGTTTCCGTTAGCCACTCTTTAATCGTTAACGCCGCTTGATTGCAAGGTACTCAAGTTGCCACAGTTCTTTTGCTACTACTGTTATGACAATATCATCCGCGTACCCGATTATCTGTACCTGCTTCCGGAGAAAGAGATACAGCACCCCGTCGTACAATACGTTCCACAACAATGGGCCAAGCACAAACCTTGTGGAACTCCGCCCGTTACCCTGTATGTTTTTTGTCCATCATCCGTATCATACAGTAACAACTGGTGGATATGATCATAACCAAGTAAGCCGGGATTTTGTTACGTTCTATTTCACTTATAATATGGGGCCAGTACAAGAATGATAGAAAAGAGATTACGCATTGCGCAGGTCCGTTATACTAAACATACAATTGCTTACGTCCCACGGCGCAGTAAAAAATTTGGCAGCTATAAACTCTACTACTCTAACGTTCTTGAACGCAAACCTTATCAATACTAACTCTAGCACAGTGGTCGTCAAAACGAAATATGCCCTGCGAGAAATATTTTATGATTCTAAATGCCTTTGATGCCATGCAATGCCTTTTATGTTCCAAGTCTTTTAAAGATAATAGGGAATATATCCTCAAAAGACATTTTGTTAAGTTTCATTATACTATTAATTATTAATAAAAATTGCTTAATTTTAATTCCAATTTCTCACTGGGCTACTTTTTTTTGGTGCTCACCAACACAGTGACAGACCCTCTCATGCCGACCACAGCTCTAGGACAGTGGTCGGCATTTCTTAGCACAATTGTGCAAACTAACTTCACACGTACGCTTACGCTCTATCGTTCAGTCGTTGTCGAGCCAGCAACGAATTAACATCACGCAAGACTAAAGCGCAAAACCAAATATGCCCTGCGAGAAATATTTTATGATTCAAAATGCTTTTGGTGCAATGCAATGCCTTTTATGTTCCAAGTCTTTTAAAGATATTAGGAAATATATCCTTAAAAGTCATTTTGTTTTATATATTATATTTTAAATTTTGCTTATAAAATTTGCTTAATTTTAAGTCCAATTTATCACTGGGCTACTTTTTTTTCGTGCTCACCAATACAGTGACAGATGATCCTCTCATGCCGACCACTGCTCTAGGAACTTTTCTTTCGCTCTGGCGGAGGACTCAACAATGAGTACCGAAGACGATGCAGATATATTATCTGCTAGCGATGAACTCAATTAATATTCATACTCAATCAAGCATAAACTAAACTTTTATAAATTCTCTCAAAACATAACAAAAAAAAAAAACAAAACACGTATAAAAACAATTAACCACTTTCTCTTTGTTATCTTATCTCAATTCTCTTTTCAAATTCCAATGTTCTCAGTTCTACAATATCAATGGATTTTACAATAATTACCATGATCTCCAGCTCTTGATTAAGTCTCTTTCACCACCATTAATTCTACTTAACGAAACCCATTTAGCACACAACGTTAACGCCTTCTGTCCCAAACCATATATAAGCATATTCTATAACTCTCCAAGTATAAAAATATATATATAAAAGAGCCTGCCTTACAAAAGAATTGATATCCAGTCTGCAATATCGGCAATCGCCGTCGAAGTTGACATACACTTCAAGCTCAATATAATTTGCGCATATATTCCACCTACACAAAGTTTTACAAATACCGATATCTTGGACTTATTGCAACAAGCCACAGCTCCTGCAATTCTTGCGGGTGACCTAAATGCTTGGAGCCCAATATGGGGATCTCCAACATCAAACTGTAGAGGAAAACTGATTGAGGATGCTCTGTTGGCTTCCGACTTTATATGCTTGAACAATGGTAACGCAACACAAATTGCGAACTTCTTTGCAAACCATTACTCAAGAGAGAGTGCAAATGAAAACTTTAGCACCGACTTCCGCATTAGCAAAGAAATAGTCTTAAATAGCATAGGAGGAATAGAATATAAAAAAGCCCGGAAAATTACCCACTGAAGTCAACAGCTATCGTCCTATCTCCCTTCTAAGCTGCCTTGGAAAAGTAATGGAAAAAATTATAAGCAACAGGCTGTCATGGTACGCCAAAAAATAAACTAATAAGCTCTCAACAGGTCGGCTATAAAAGAGGGCACGGCACAGTGGATGCTTTGCTCAACCTACATAATTTCGTCGCAAAGGCTCTGTCTAGTAGAAATCATGTATCTGTGTCGTCTTTAGATTTCCAAAAAGCCTTTGATCTTATTGGAATTCACGTAGTCTTAAGAAAGCTACAAAATTCGAAAGTGGGCACCAGTAACTATTAACGGACATCACTCAATAACCCACAAGCTCTCAAATGGTACGCCACAGGGCTCACCTCTTTCGTTTTTACTCTTTATTATCGCCTTTGATGAGCTAAGTCAACTTCTTTCTAATTATAAAAACATTGACCATCAAATGTACGCAGATGATGTACTGATATATACAAAGGTAAATGACACGGCTGCTGTTCAAAACACCTTTATTGACATTCTCTCCAATATTTCATCTTGGTCCTCAATTTCAGGCGTACACATTTCTTTAGAAAAAACAAATCTTTTTCATATTTGTCGCAAAAAGATACTATGCAACTTTTCATTAAATGTTGATCCTGCCACATTATGCCAAAAGAAAAGTTGATGATTTCAGAATTAATCATAGACTCTAAGTATCTATTTAAAGATCACTGCAACTAAATAAGAAACTCTCTTGTACTTCACCAACGAAGTTTTTACTTGCTGAATCCGGCTTGCCGAGCATCTTTAGTAGAGTGGCCGATGCAACATATCACATTCTTGCGAAAAAACTTGATGGAACAAACATGGCATTAGCAAATACCTTCACGAGAACAAATTTCCATAAAAGACCACTAAGAAATACCATCGGTAGTATCCAGATCTTTCGAATATGTAAGGGACAATTTCATATATTAGGTTGTCAAAAAAATCTTGCGGTATTTTCGCTAGTTGGTGCTGAAAGCGCGTAGTTCTAGTTTTATTCGTCGCATCGGGTCATGTTATACCTTTTTGGAAAGCTCATTTCACGCGTTAACACGTGTTTGATCGATTGTCGTTTTTTCTGGGTCGTTCGTGAGTTATAGCGTCCCAAACATGGATCAAAATAAAGAGAAAATACGGCGATAAAGGCAAAAATGCATCTCAAGCCGCCAATAAAATTTCTGCAGTTTATGGGCCCGATACAGTTTCCATTTCCATCGCACAACGACGGTTTCAACGATTTCGTTCTTTTGGTGGAGAGGTGGTCGAAAAGAATCGCCTAGGCCTCTTGCGTGTATTCTTTGTGGTGATTGTCATCACTAGAAAACTACGTCTTGCTTCCTTAATTGACATCTGCTCTTCCTGAGCACTTGTGTGCAACTTTGCTATCACACCGAGAAGATCTCTCATGGTGTTGTTGATAGCCTGGTGTGGTGGGCGCATTGTTTCAATCAATTTCTTAATCGCTTCCCCTAGTTCAGCCATACAGTCTCTACGAGGTTGCATCGCTTTTGCCAGGGGAGTGGTGTCGCCCAACGCTGGTGATGAAGACCTCCCTCTTAAAGGTTTATCAAAGCCAAGGTTTTTAATCAGGGACCTACCCAATTTTGGTGCCCTCTTAAAGGGATCTGTTTCCGCAATTGTCGTACTTCGGGGGGAGTTGTGGACTTTATTACCACCATCGCTCAGGCTTCAAGTGCTGCTGCCTTCTATAATCCCAAAAATTTTGCTGCTGTTGTTGTCAGTGTTTTTGTTTCTCATGTTATTCTCCTTATGTTTGTTTCACCACCGCATCGTGTCCATGGGGTGGGCCAAAAGAAACAGGAATGAGTGTACCCTCGGGAACACTGATCCTACCCCAGTTCCCTGAGGCCTATCCTTCGCCTTACCAGTCCCGGAAAACACGGCCGGATCGGCGTTCGCCCGGGGCAACGTAGGTTACTACTCTTACGTCCAATGCACACTTCTTGACCAGGGCCCGAAGGGGCTGGTTCCTGATACACACCGCAGCAGACACATCGGCATAGCATGCTCATATCATCATCTCCATCCCGCTAGCAGAGAAATCGCTGTTGACACTTTGAGGGACTCCCAGTGCGCAGTGGTGTGTATCGGTCATTTCTTGATGACAGATGCACCTAACATGGTGAACAGACGCTGACCAGGAAGCCGTCCATTGTGGGTCCGTCGCGCCTGGTACACGTATATCTATGAGCTGGTGTCGATTCGCCACAGTCACAGGACCTTCAGCGGATCTGCAAGCTTTTAAGCCGCATCCTCTACTCCTGCCGCTCATCGTCAGTTTTTGCTTATTCGTTTTAACTTATTTCGCAACTGACCTCCTACTACAGACCGTTCGACCATACGCGACGCGCGATATTGGAGTTAAAACATACATTCTTAATTTTTAAAAGTAAAATTTAAAATAAATTTAAAATAAAACATTTTATTTTTTAGTTTATTAGAAAAATATTTAAAATTTAATTTTGTATCTCAATATCAAAATTTAAAATATAAATCCTTTGAATGTGTAAATTGACAACCAGTGTCAGAGTGACTCTCTAGAGTAGTGAAGATCTTGGCTTCGTGCGAGCTATAGTCAAAATAATAGAACACAAAACCAAAAAACATTAGTTCTTTTAATCTGAAACATTTTCTCTTTTTAAGTTTTATTTATACGCTTATTAGGATTGAGAACAAGCATCGGTATTTGCAAATTATTACCATTACCATAATAAATACATTAAATTACTCTCGATTATATACCGCTGTTATTTTTATTTCTATAACATCAACATTATCATAACTATTATCTTAAACTATATATTATTTCTATTGGTATTAGCTAATAATACCAGAAACCAAATAACAATATTTACTATTTAAAAACAATAAAATAATTACCAGACAATTACAATTACATAAGCACATCAGGTTGTAATGATATTGTTTGGAGGACAATAAGCTTTTTTATTGCCCTTTTAATGTTTAAAAAGAAAACATCGAATTTTATTGTTTTATATATTATTTAAGACTGTGTGTTTGCTTGCTTGTTGGTTACCGCAACATTCAATTACGACTAACTGAAATTAACAGCTCTAACAAGTTGATTAACCTACAGCCTTTCTTTTACCTCAAGTACGGTGGCTACGGTATAAAGATCAGCTGAGATAGTGGTACATGTTCTAATTCTCTGCCTTTACCTTAATGTAGGTATGTATGTTTGCCTATGCAAATATGATAAGAGTGCGTTATCAAAGTCACTCAAATAGACAAAACCGGTTTGGCGATTGCAGGCGCTCAGACTTAAAGCAAGCATACATCTAATTTTAAACAATGTTATAGTGTTGTTGTATACAATTAAGTGCTAAGATTGCTGGTACCTAATAGAATATGGATAAGAGTAGCGATGCTGATTTCTACTACTTAATTCGCATATAAACTATGTATCTACTTCTAAACAGATATCATTATCCTTCCTCTTACTGATATTCTTGAAAGTACATGATTTTGGCGGAACAGTAACGATTTCGATTGCCTTTGCTTTTTAAATCTACTTACATGGTGAAAAATGTATACAGAGATTGTAAATAAAACGCAAAATATTTAATTATTCGCCAATATTTATTTTCTTGCCTTCAAAGTAATTCAGACCAGATACAGTTTTCATAAGCACTTTTCACGATGGCCTTCAGCTGCTTTAGCGAACTTTGTTTTATCACATCGATCGACTGAAAACGGTTACCACGAAGGGGCAAATTCAGTTTAGGAAACAATAAAAAATTTATTGCGCCCATATTTAGAATTGTAATTGAGGACAGTCCTACCAACTTCGCAAAACACATGTTTTTGAAATATCATTTACCCGGGGAATTTAATTATAGTTTTCAGGTGTTTTTTGTCACTACAACCAGAGTATTAACTATAGGATCCTATAACTAGGATTTGCTTATATAATGGGGTACTCTCATTTAATCAATTCGAAAAATCGATTTTTTTTTTTATATTTTGACAGTAAAACCTATTGAAAACATGCTGTGAAAAAATCAGACCGAAATTCATAGTATTTGATAAGTTAAATCTCATAGTTGCCGACGTGTCGTAAGCGACTGTCTACCAGGCGCCATGACAAGTCTGCAGTTGCTACGTTTCTAAACGCTTTTTTCTCGAGTCATCATTTTCTGAAACTGTCATGGTCCTAAAAAGTATTCAACCGATTGCTTTTAAATTTAAATATATTCTTCTTCTCATTTATAGTTATCGTCCCTACCAGAATTGTTTACTTTCGAAAATATTTTCATATTTTTTTAAACGATTTTTAACGAAAATAAACAAAATTTTCATGATTTTTTTTTTAAAGTTCGACATTTTTTTTAATGAAATTCATTACATTTGGTAGGGACGAGAGCCGGAGAACTACTGAATAATAATCCATTCGATTTTTTTATTTCAGAAAACATGAACAGCCGCTTTCACCATGACCACTGAACTACTTTTTTTTTTGTTGGGGACTACTTTGATTAAAAAAAATATATTAATAATGTAAAAAATGAAAAAAAAAAATTTGTACATTTCAAAATACAAATAAAAATATATTAAAAACTTAAAACGATTGAGTTTTGTTGTCGCATAAAAAAAAATTTCCCAAATAGTGGTAAAATGTATGCGTTCACACGAGAGTACCCCCATAAGTACTATTACGATTATAATTACTATTACCATTACACTTAAAGCCGGCTGTTATAACCAAAAATACATGGAAATTACAAACTATATTATTATTATTAGCATTTAATTACAAATTTAAACAATTCTTTTAAATTACTCAAACCAAACTAGAAAACTCCACACATTAAATACTCGTGCCATTTAGCGTACAAATTTATATGTGTATATATGTATTACTTATAACTGTCATACATACATATATACGCCGACCATTACGTGCAGGGTCTGCACAGCACGGTCCAGTAACTGGGACTCATAAACTTAATTTGCACCCTACCAACGGCCGTCATTGCCCGCAACAGTAAATGCAAACATGCACACATGCATGCAAGCAAATGTTGGTATATAAATATAACGTGCAAAGTTTACCTACCACGCTACCCTATAAATGCGCTTGTTTGTCGGTAAATATAAGGTACACACACATGTATAACTACAGTTATATTTTAGTATGCGCGCATAATGAGGCCATTTGGTTAATATTTAATTAACAAAAAACACAGAGAGAAAAAGCTGAAATGAGACAGAGGAAAGTGCTAAGAGGCAGGAGGCTGTTGAAAAAAGTAATGTTAAGCCTGACTCGTTGGCGTCGAATGTGCAATGGCAACTGAAAATGTTTAGCGTACTGCCGCGTGCAGTCACAAACAAACACAGAAAGCGAAGCTCGTCAGCTGCGCATTTTCAACAAGTGTAATTGCATATCTGCCAGGCGCTCTATGGCAGAGTGAGTTTGTGTATGAAACTCAACGAAGTGTATATAGTATGTGTATTAGAGCGGGTTGGTTTTTTCTAAAAAAAATTGCATTTACAGGAAATGTTCTATGTATAATTTTGAACAATTTTGGCTAAGAGACTATAGGCCTGAAATCGGTTTGGAGCCAGGAAATTTTTAAGGTGAAGCTTACAAAATCTGAATAATTCCTTATTTGGGAGATATGTGATATAGTAGTTCGATCTGACAAATTCCGACAAATGATCAATAGAAAATCAAAATAAACTTAGCGTAATGAATTTCATTCGGATATCTTAAAAACTGACGAACAAAATTTTAATATCCCTAAAAAACTTCACATTAGAAATCGCCTATTTCAACTGGGTTTTGACCCATTGTTTCTTAGAGAGAGTTGTTCAGAATAATCCATATAACGTTTTCCGCACCCGCGATTTTACCGTGTTTTACTTTCTTCAAATCAATCCACTCTAATGGGTAAACATCAGTGCTCGTTTGGTTGCACTTTGCATGTCTGCATGTTTCTATATGTCTTTATTCTCATAATTATGCCCTTTGTTTTCTTACTCATTTGGTGCTCGAGTTAATGCTTGTGTCCAAATGTGTGTTGGTTTGAATATTTAGTTACTTTCTGCTTTGGGTTAATTTTTAATAATTGTGCAAATTACTGGTAATAATATCGGATAAAGATGAGAAATGAGCAAAAGATGATGAGACAAATATTGGGTAGTCAAAAAAGTCGTTTCATATTTCTAATTTAAATTCTAAATTCTACTTTAAATTTTTTTTTATATCCATACTAATAAATAAATACACAAATATGTATCTTTTGGTCGAACATTTTGCCATTTTTCCGCTAAATACATATATAAGTAGAAATAAATCATGGGGAGTGAAATCAAGTACCAGTCGAAATAAGTCTAACATTTAGGTTCTCCATCTAATCAAGGAAATTGACCCGTGCCAGGCGTTGTACGATGTCTGTGAAATCAAATAAGGTGCGGCTGTGGTTGTTTTTTGTTGTTTGGTTAGTAAAATTGTGTTAAAAATAGGCATGGTGTATTTGTTACCTAGATTCCCTCTTTTATTTCGTGATTGGCAATCCTAGTGCTACAATCTGCCGACTTACCACTTAATCGTAAAGTTTGACATTTATGATTTTATGCATACTCAGTAAGTTTTTTCATACCAGCGATATTTGTGTTGTTTACAGTCATTTGAAATATTCATTTCGGCCAAAAGATGCAATTAAATTGCGATTATTTTCCACAACTTTCGACGCAGATTATCTCAGCAGCAGTGCATCGATGAACTTAAATCAGCTTTTGGCGATGAAGCTCCGCAATGGTGTGGTTAAGTCAAGCGAGGTCGTAGATCATTCTATTTGGCGAAAGTCGTTCAAAAGGAGTTCTTGTTCCGAAAAATGTTGATGCAATGCGCCAAATGATATTGCATATAGGGACAACAGCCATTAGTGGGAGCGACATTCTTTCAATATTGCATAAGCATTTGATTGTTGAAAATTTGTTTAATGTGGGATCCCACACTATTTGTTGGTCGCTCAAAAATTACACGTGTCGCTTGGTCGAGAGAAATTTTTAAAAAAGTACTATAACGATGCTTTAAAACACGCCAGGGGAATACAACGCAGAATATTAAATTATGAATGGTACACAGTCATTTGTTTCCCAGTTGTCTTTCAAGAAATTGAAGCGTTCAAAACGTATATTTAGGAGATACTTTAATCTGAGTAACAAAAGTGAATCATTTGTATAAATGAAAAATACTTGCTCGCGACAAAAAATTCTCACCGCAGGTTTTCTACGACATTCTGAATCTTTTGGTGCCAGAAATTTGATACTGCAGACTAAATTTAATGGAACTTCTTTGTTTAATTATTTAATTTACCGTAAAAAGAGCCAAATGCACTTCATGTACAAGTACTTGTACTTCAGAAAGACAAGCATATGGTAAACATTTATGATTATTTTGAGGCGGCATTTAACGCAGACATCACTAACAGTCATACCAACTTAGAAACAAATATTTCAACAAATGCGTTTATGCGCGAAATTTATATTAAAAACTGTTACTATTTTTAGTCCACAGCAGTAGTGCTCGAACAAACTTGTGAGATCGGACTACTGTAACATATTGCTGCCTTACAAAACGATCGGTCAAAATCAAGTTTTTTTGTGGAATCTGTTGTCTTTGTGAAGAGTATTATACTGATCTTTTTGATTTATTTGGCGCAATAATTTTTTTTTGTGACAGACAATTGGCTTTTCAGGCTAATACACTTAATTAGTGTGGTATTTATATATGTTTGCAACATTTTTACAACTTAGCAAGTGTTTCAATTTCACACTGTTCCATTTTGATCCTTTTCCCAAACATTTCGATCATTTACTCTACTCTCTATTTGGTTACAGGCAATTTTCTCTGTCCTTTGTCTTCCACATCCCTTCCCCACTCTTCAGCACCTATTATCCGCTAATTTATTTCACAGTCACTACATTATGTGAGCTCAACTTTTGCAAGGAAATCATTTAGCTTAAATGCCGTCATTTTACATATTTTTAATTAAAATTAAGCCGTTCAGCGCGTCACTCAGACAAAGTTATTATAAACTTCTTCCCTCGTCATGGTTTTCTTGTACCTTTATGGGGTTTTTGACAGTCAGTCACCTTCGGCTTGCAGGTGGTATAGTTGCTCCGAATATAGTGGAAATCGCCTTATCCGCATTCAGACAAATTATCGCATTAATCCAATTATGTGTTAAAGGCAGCGAAGCGGTGGTACATACACACATTTAACTACTTATATTTGTATGGAGATATATATAGATTTGTGTTCTTTCAATACAGTTCTGCAAATTGTCGTGCGCCACTTATAGCATTTTCATTTTAAAGAGGTCGTCGGATGTACAATTGTTGCTGCAGAGATTTCCCGTTTTATGCTTTTATAACATATTTCAACTTCACAAAAGTGTAGACGCTATTTTACTTGCTTAAAAAGCTGATTTAAGCAAATTACTTGTATATGTGTCTCTCTCACTTAAGTAGTTTAGTACCTCCTAACAGATTACCTCTGAGTACACCGGATCACTTCAAAAGCATGTACCGCTAACTTTTTCTCCTATGCCTATGTGTGTGAACTTACAGCTTATCTCGCAGCACTTTCAACATTACGTTGCGTACACCCACTCTACCTTTCTGCTGCCTCGAAGTTTCAGCACCATTTTCCTGCCGCTATTTGCGAGTGATGCAATACATATGTTCTTATGTGAGAGAGCGTGTGCTTCGTAGCCAAGAAAATAGCATTGTCGCACAAAGTTCCAAATTAAGTAATATGTCCTTGGCAGTATTTGTATAATCAGGAGCGCATGAAATAACATTAATCATTGATAGATTCGCTTCGGATAGACATCATGTGTTGCTAAGAGGATGCCATATTTTTTTTAGTAAATTCCTTCTATGTATGACAAGCTAGTTTAAGAGGATGAAAATAAAATATACGACATAAAAATAATTTAAGTGGCATTTAAGGCGAAAAAAAGCTAAAGTTCGTCTCAATGCAGTATGAGCTTCATTTTAAGTTATGGCTTTTAATTAGTTTTTGACTGAATATAACTAAAAATAAAACTCCGAACGAATAAGCAATTAATTATAAGTCTTTCAGTAAAATTTAGTAAATTAGGTAGCGTGTACGTATAGCGTAAAAAGCATTAGAACACTTATTGCGTACGTTAAAGAATCAAAAAGATTATTTGAAAAAGCTTAAAGAATGTGAAAATATTTAAATTGCTTTGCAGCTATTCGAAATGATCAATGAGAAAAATGTAATTGCTCCGGGTAAATTACCGTGAAAAAAGCATGTAAAGAGATACTACAAAAATTTATTATATAGAAAAGCAAATTAAAAGAAAGTATCGGGAATTCTTCATTTCCCCTTCTCATCTCCCACTTATATGGAAGACAGGTACATTTTTTGCATTCGTTAGTACAAGTGTCCTTAATTATGATGTCAAAAATTAGCACGATCTGTTAACAAGTTTGTTTACAGCAGCTGTTTATGTGAGTAATAATTTATAGCAAATAAATTCTAAGTCATTTGTATATACATAAAGTATTTTCTACCTTTATCTGTCTTTCTCTCTCGGTCTCTGTGTCTTCCTTTTATATGCATCTCAACCAATTATTGTACCAATTTCATCGAATTGTAGAACTGATTGATACGTATATGGGGCACTTGTATGAGTTGTACTAACTAATTGGATGAACATCAAAATTTTTGAAGTTATACTTCTTATACGAGTTCGGAAAAGGTTGCGATAGATTCTTTCTTGTGTTGTATATAAATATATACCTATATTATAAGTTCAGATGTATCAGATGTATGAAATTATAATAAAAGAATTGTGAAATTATATTGATGATATATTTGTAAGATATTTTTATTAAAGAGGATTTAGTATTAAATATATCACTTCTTTTGCAAAATAACACCCATTTTTTGGCAACTTTTAAATCGGCCGGAAAACTGAAAAAACTGGTTTTCGATCCTTTAATTGCATAATGATTATTACAACAAGCCACTACACATTTCATTTTAAAAAATTTATATTATTTTGGGAATTTCCAAAAGTGTTTACTTTTCTGTTTACAATTTGTATGCATTTTTTATGCTTGTTCTTCTCAACGCAAAACTGTGACGTCACGAAATTGTTGCACAATGTATTTGTTTTTGTAAGAATTGTCAAGAGCTAAACCGAAAAAAACTAACTGTAAACTAGTGTCGTAATCTTATATTCTATCATTCTTTTACATATGTATATTGTTTTATCTGACAGCGTGAGGTTTATGAACTTCATTTCCAATTTTGTCTTGTGACATTTCTGAGTGGTGATTTTAGTGAATAAATTCCAAGGTATTACACAAAAAAAACTGCAATCAATAAGTACAGTACGCTTCTGTATGTTTGTATGCTTGCGCATTATTTTTCTTCCGTTTGTCTTTCATTTCTGCGAATCTTGTGCTCTTGAAACTAATATCAATTGGATTGCAAAAATTTTATGTCCCTATTGCGGTTTTCAACCCAACTGCATTTCAGTCGAAGTTTAAAAATTCGGTATTGCCGACTTCAACTCAATCCGTCAAAAAAAATATGCGGTTGAAGTAGGGATGTCGGAAATGGAATAAATTATCGATATATATTGTATCGGTAATTTTTGAATATATCAATATCGACATTGATATTTTTATTTAAAAATATCGATATATCGGTATGATATGAAAAAAAAAAATATTTGGCCTAATCAACTTTAATTATCTTACCTTGCTAGATAAATACTAACCAATAGACATAATTTTTAATAAATCAAGAACAACAATTAAAACATTAATTATTTATTAATCAAACCAATATTTATCTGATACAGACATAAGAAAAACTCTTTGATTTAAGTGCTCGGCTGTAATCCGACTTCTGTTATTGGGTACTGCGAGATTCACAGCAGATGACCCCTCTCTCCGAGGTAACCGAGGGCGCAGGCGATAACAAATACTTTAGAGCTATGTCGGAAAGGACTGGGGTAAAATGACGACAATCAAACCAGAATTTTGTTGGATTCTAGGTTATAGGCTGATCTAGATATTGCTTCAGTTCGCTAGGCATATCATCATTGGCTGAAGTTGAAAGTAAAGAGTTTGCTGAAGCTGCAGCAATATCTATCATAATTTTTTCATGTCCGGACCACAACGACGGCGGAGATTTTTCGGAATTTGGAAATACGGCAGTGCGAGTGGGTCTAAGTTCAGGTGAAAGTTGTCCTCTACGCCTATGCTCTAAACGTATTTCTTTTGACAGTTCGGTTATTGCAGTGGAAACAGCTAGCCCTGAACTAAAATGAATACGCTTAAAGCGTGAGTCTAAAATTGTTGCTTTGGCCAGATGTAAATGTCGCTCTAGTGGTTCTAGTTTTGCAATAACTAAATTTAACAAACTCTTCTGAAGGTTTTACTTGTTCAAGGCCTCTCTGAAGTAAGTTTGCAATGGGAATCACCAAACTTGAAGCCACGTACTGATCGCCGCTAATTTCTTCAGTAGCTTGCTTATGACACCTAACTCTTCCGTATTCACTGTGTTTCACTCCTATTTTGTAAAAATGAAGATTACTTTTATTAAAGCCAACACTTGTACTTATTATTTATTGAAGCTAATTTTTGAACACTTACACCCTTCTTGGCGTCTGAACAATAAGTGACGCTTCTAGAAACTACGAAGTATTCAGTTGAAACTGTGAATTTCTAAGAACAATTGTCGAACAGTGTGCCCACAATCCTTTTGTAAAAAACGCGGGAAAAGATGTTTTCTTTTTCTCCTCTTTCGCCTGCTTCTATTAGTTTATGTAATTTGTGGGATTAATGCAGTATTTGTTTGGATTATACAGTTAGTATAAAAAAGGATTTATAATTTCTTAATCATAAAAATATCGTTTTTATACCTTTTCAATACTTATAATATTATATCGATGCCTCGATATATCGAAACAATAAATATCGCGCAAAAATATTGTTACATTGAAAAAATTATATCGATGTATCGATATTTTTTTTGTCAACCCTAGGTTGAAGTATGATCGAACTTCAACTTTTTTTGGTATTGCGGTTTTCAACCCTGTACAAGTGGGGTTAACTAGTATATATGTAAATAAACTTCGACTGCTTAATAGCAGTTGAAGTTCAACATTCGTGCAGTGAAATACAAAAAAATATTAAGGAAAAATGGAGAACGGGTAAATTAACTATTTTCATTAATGTTAAATTAATTTTAATTAATATTTTTTATAAATTTTAGAAAAAAGAAAGTTACAAAAAAAAAACAATTCGAAAAATTGGTGGAGTTAATCGTACAGATAAAAGACATCGAAATCTACTCTTGAGTACACCAATTGTCCGCTCCACAAATTAAGGGCCTTTGAGTGTTCTGTATTGTAGCGTGCCTTGTGGTTGAAGAAGCCTCCGCCAAGCGATAAGGCGCCATTAAAAATTTATGCAGAGGATAGCCAGCGTTACCTAAGAAATTACATTACTCTAATTATTTAGCAATAAATACGATAAAATCTTACCCAAGATCCAAGTGTTATTCTGTATGTTGTTCTGTAAATGCACTTTCAAATCGCTAACATTGAAAACAAAAGAGTAATGATTTGCGCCTGCATGCCTAGCATCCACATACCGAATAGATATTTTATAATCACAAAGCTAAAAATTTTAAGAAACTATACCATTTTGTTTCTAATATAATTCAGATTTTATACAACAATCATCACGTTTAAACTATAGTAGCCCTTTCTGTTAAGATAAAGATGTTGCACTTCTTTTCTTGGTGAAATTATGCGAACATGAGTCCCGTCGATCAAAAGAGGGGTCACTTATCCGAAGCTGTTTAAACTTTTTCATTGGAGATGTTTTTTTACGTGGCGGGTCCCAAACCCAGCGCACAACCCTATGCAGGGAGTGTTTCGCCTTTTCACTTTAGCTCGCCTTCAAACGGATGTCCTTAGGCTACCCAGAGGATACTTGGTCAACGACCGGAAATCGTGAGCTGCTTGAGTCAGAGAACTTTCCTCACTTGCGTGAACTTCCACACATGACTCCATCCTCCTGAGGGCATGCACCTGGAATGTCCGGTCCCTTAATTGGGAAGGTGCCGCTGCCCAGCTGGTTGATGTCCTCGTGAAAATAAAGGCTGACATCACCGCCGTCCAAGAAATGCGTTGGACGGGACAAGGACAGAGACAAGTAGGTCCTTGTGGCATTTACTACTGTGGCCATATAAAGGAGCGCAAGTTTGGTGTTGGATTTGTGGTGGGAGAGAGACTCCGCCGCCAAGTACTATCATTCACTCCGGAGAATGAACGTCTAGCCACATTCCGCATGAAAGCGAGGCTCTTCAACATATCGCTGATTTGCGCCCACGCCCCGACGGAAGAGAAGGACGATGTGACCAAAGATGCCTTTTATGAGTGCTTGGAGCGCACTTATGAGAGATGCCCCAGCCACGATGTCAAAATCGTGCTTGGTGACTTCAATGCCAGGGTGGGCAAAGAAGGTATCTTTGGCACTACGGTCGGTAAATTCAGCCTCCACGAGGAAACATCCCCAAATGGGCTGAGGCTGATCGACTTTGCCGGGGCCCGAAATATGGTTATCTATAGTACTAGATCCCAGCATAAGAAGATACATCAAGCTACCTGGCTGTCTCCGGATCGAAAAACCACCAACCAGATCGATCATGTTGTGATAGACGGAAGACACGTCTCCAGTGTTTTAGATGTGCGTGCGCTCCGAGGTCCTAACATCGACTCGGACCACTATATTGTTGCAGCCAAAATTCGCACCCGCCTCTGTGCAGCAAAAAACGCACGCCAACAAACACAAGGAGGTTCGACGTCGAGAAGCTGCAATCACAACAGACAGCCGAACGATTTTCTACTCGGCTTGCACTCCTGCTCTCTGAGAGCACTCGTCACCAACTCGGTATAAGGGAACTGTGGGATGGCATTTCAAACTCCTTACGTACAGCTGCAACCGAAACCATTGGTTTTCGGAAAGTGCAAAAGAACAGCTGGTACGACGAGGAGTGCCGTGTCGCAGCGGAGAGAAAACAGGCTGCCTACCTCGCAACGTTACGATCGACCACAACACGTGCGGGATGGGATAGATACCGAGAGTTGAAGAGGGAAGCAAGACGCATTTGTAGACAGAAAAAGAAAGAGGCCGAAATGCGTGAGTACGAAGAGCTTGATAAGCTGGCCGACAGGGGTAATGCTCGAAAATTCTAAGAAAAGATGCGGCGACTTACAGAAGGTTTCAAGACCGGAGCATACTCTTGTAGAACCCCCCAAGGTGATCTAGCCACCTAGCCACCGATGCCCAGAGCATACTTAAATTATGGAGGGAACACTTCTCCAGCCTGCCGAATGGCAGTGAACTCACAACACCAGGAGAAAGCGAACTCGATACCCTAATCGATGACGATGGAGCAGACGTTCCATTGCCCGACCATGAAGAAGTTCGAATAGCAATTGCCCGCCTGAAAAACAACAAAGCGGCAGGGGCCGATGGATTGCCGGCCGAGCTATTCAAACACGGCGGCGAAGAGCTGATAAGGTGCATGCATCAGCTTCTTTGCAAAATATGGTCGGACGAAAGTATGCCCAACGATTGGAATTTAAGTGCGCTATGCGCAATCCATAAAAAAGGAGACCCCTCAATCTGCGCCAACTATCGTGGGATTAGCCTCCTCAACATCGCATATAAGGTTCTGTCGAGCGTATTGTGTGAAAAATTAAAGCCCACCGTCAACAAACTGATTGGACCTTATCAGTGTGGCTTTAGACCTGGCAAATCAACAACCGACCAGATATTCACGATGCGCCAAATCTTGGAAAAGACCCGTGAAAGGAGAATCGACACACACCACCTCTTCGTCGATTTCAAAGCTGCTTTCGACAGCACGCAAAACTAATACGGCTGTGTAAACTGACGCTGAGCAACACTCAAAGCTCCGTCAGGATGGGGAAGGACCTCTCCGAGCCGTTCGATACCAAACGAGGTTTCAGACAAGGCGACTCCCTATCGTGCGACATTTTCAATATTCTTCTGAAGAAAATTATTCGGGCTGCAGAACTGAATCGAGCAGGTACAATCTTTTATAAGAGTGTACAGCTACTAGCGTATGCCGATGATATTGATATATCGGCCTCAACACCCGCGCCGTTAGTTCTGCTTTCTCCAGACTTTACAAGGAAGCAACACAAGTGGGTCTGGCAGTGAACGAGGGCAAGACGAAATATCTCCTGTCATCAAGCAAACAGTCGTCGCACTCGCGACTTGGCTCCCACGTCACTGTTGACAGTCATAACTTTGAAGTTGTAGATAATTTCGTCTATCTTGGAACCAGCTTAAACACCACCAACAATGTCAGCCTGGAAATCCAACCTAGGATTACTCTTGCCAACAGGTGCTACTTCGGACTGAGTAGGCAATTGAAAAGTAAAGTCCTCTCTCGACGAACAAAAACCAAACTCTATAAGTCGCTCATAATTCCCGTCCTGCTATATGGTGCAGCGGCCTGGACGATGACAACAACCGATGAGTCGAACTTAAGAGTTTTCGAGAGAAAGGTTCTGCGAAAGATTTACCGTCCTTTGCACGTTGGCCACGGCGAATATCGCATTCGATGGAACGATGAGCTGTACGAGATATACGACGACATTGACATAGTTCAGCGAATTAAAAGACAGCGGCTACGCTGGCTAGGTCATGTTGTCCGGATGGATGAAAACACTCCAGCTCTGAAAGTATTCGACGCAGTACCCGCCGCAGGAAGCAGAGGAAGAGGAAGACCTCCACTCCGTTGGAAGGACCAAGTGGAGAAGGACCTGGCTTCGCTTGGAATATCCAATTGGCGCCACGTAGCGAAGAGAAGAAACGAGTGGCGGCTGTTATTGACTCGGCTATAATCGCGTAAGCGGTGCCTACGCCAGTAAAGAAGAAGAAGAGTCCCGTCGATGCAACCAACTACTCCCGGGAAAGTACTTTTTGAAGAAAATGAAATTTTGAAGCGTTTTGCTCCTCCTCAGTCATTTGAATTTTAATCCATTAGGCACAAATACGTTGTTCAATTATATTTAGAACCTCTTTAATTCCTAAAGATATCGTAGGTTGCGCCAACCCAATGTTAAAATCATTTCCACTGCATTTTTGATAACCACCGTCAGCAAGGAAACGCAGAGTTGCGCATAATTTTAATATAAGAGGTATGGCCGTTCCTCGCACACGTTTGTGGAAATGTTCCTTCATCATAATCAGTTAAAAACAAAATGCTTCTTTATTTAATCGAAAATAACTTATTAATCTGCAACAAATATTATTTAAAAGCCACTCAATTGTGAAAAAACTATGGCTTACTTTGCATTTGGAAGCTGCAATGGATTTGAATGATCACGAAGGCTTTTTCGTATACATAGTACATCAATTTTGCCCCCAATATTTTCGCCATTGTAACATGAATCAAAACTTATATCATTTTTTATTTATTTTAATGTTTATTCACTTTTTCGCTAGCGACAACTGAATTCAATTGTTTAGATATGTATGTCGTTTTAAAAATTTTAGCTGTTTCACTATCTGTCAAGTTTCCCTTTCGACTGAATTTAGTTGAAGTTCGGAATACCGAAAAAGAGTTTGGTTGATCTGAAGTTGAATTGCCTTAACTTCAATTCGACTAAGTCGGGTTGAAAACCGCAATAGAGGCATTAATGTTTTGATTTTAAATTGATTTTACAGCGGAAAAAACAGTGCAGCCCGTGTTTTAAGAGGAGAGAAAACCACGGTAGAGGAGGAGAAAGGTCACTATCAGCTGATGTTATGTAAACAAAGTCACAGCTGAGAGGTGCCACTGTAGAAACGTCAAGTGTAGTCCGGGTCGAGTTTCTATTGGAATCCAAGATGGCCGACTTTTAACCGGAAAGTTGTCCTAAAAATATTGGTTATATATAAAACTTTAATATATTTTAGAAGTGTTTACAAATTTCCCTTGGGACGATAAACAACAGATCGGCTGGGATTTTATTCCAATAAAAGTACGAAATAACCGAACATGGCCTCGTTAATATTGCTGCGTAATGGGTCAGGCGCTGTTCCAATTTTATGATTTAAGAGATGAAAAAGCGATACGCGATGCTGTGAAGTACTCAAATGTGGTTATCAAATTAGTTGGTCGTGAATTCGAGACAAAATTTTAAACTCAATGACGTGCTCGTGGAAGGTGCACGTCGCATTGCTAGGTAAGCTAAAATTAAACTTTATTTCAAAAGATTTACCAAGTATTTTTTAATTTTTTTATAGAATCAGCAAAGGAGCTGGTGTAGAACGCTAGTCCCAAACCAATGAGCTTTGTGCTTGAGGGTGGAAGCAACTTTTTGAAGTGCAAATACTACGGTGAGCGGATTCGGATGTTGCACAAGCTATTGCCAATTGCGCTAAGGATCCCGATACTGCTGGTCAGGTTTATCAAGCTGTTGGGTAGGTTTTGATCAAAGCGTTACCAGTTGATCGAATTAATTGACTGGTTTCATCGTATTATGCGCAAAAATGAAAAATGGTGGGGATACCGTCGTTAAGACATGCGTTGCGATCCTTCCTTCCTATTGAAAGGCAAGTTTACTGGGCTTATCTGTCCTTGACAACTTATTTGTCGTTTGGATGTACAATTGACCTCCATGGAAGAGCAAGTACCATGGAAATTGCGACCAAATCGTGCTGCGAAATATTATGATGCCGAATTGGGAGAGTGGGGGAAACCTGCTCCACGAAAACCGATAGAACAACACTCATCAAGTGAAAGTTGGCAGCGTTGGTGATAAAGCAGCGATTTGAAAAGGAAATATTTGCATCTACGCGAATTACAACTCGTCTTTACATCTAGTGAATTATGGTCGATTATGAAAGGTGTGGAAGTTGATATTGAAACTTTTAAAAACAAATAAATGTAATTTGGCTAATAATGAACCGCTATTAATAATTAAGGAATTTGAGTTGTATTTTTGATTGGAATATATTTGGAACAATCATTTATTTTTTTTTAAATACTATGCCAGTATTGCTACTGAGCATGGCAAAATAGTGTTGCGTAAGCAAATTTAAACTACTTTTTACTACTATATAGATATTGCAAATTCAAAAAATAGTTTCTTTAAGAATCTTGTTTATTTAAAAACTTAGCTTAGCACTAAAAAATAATGTGATAAATCTGTTAGGATACTCAAACACTCCATTTGGGAATGAGTAGGATTCCTGACCGCCGGCATATAGTTAAATTCTGACATATAAAATGTGTATGTAGTTTGTGATTACAAAAATGTATACTTAAAATTCAGAAAACATGCCTATTATAATTATCTCTTGATTTTTTCTTACAGTAACAAATTGTATTTTACAGTTCAGACGAATTGTTATGATATGTTATACCAAATTTTTCCACAATAGTTATCTCATTTGGTACATTCGTTATCAAAAATAATTTTCAATTTGTCCATGAATAAGTTAATTATAACGCTATAACAATATATAGCATATTTATTCATATCAAGAAGATATAACTAAATCTTTTGATAACAGCATTAAACTTCATTTTATAACAGAAATTAAAAATAGTATTTATACTTGTACAAATATAGTACTATAAATTTATAATTCAATATTTTAGCATTTTCGCTTTCTGCAACCCGTTTTGACCTCTCGCCACCCTTATTCACCAGAGGTGGCCATGATATTTTTATTGTGAGAGTACACTTGGGGGGTAGCTTAAGGACTGTGAATGGCTCTTTTTCTATGGTGAATGGGACTTTCCCTACTCCTCTATATATGGAGAAAACAGCGCAATATTATCGTAAATACCGAGCACGAAAGAAAGCAGAGCGGGAAAAGGGGAAATTGGAAATAATAGCTGGTAGTCATTCGAGGAAGAGGAAAACAGTTGCGGAATATCAGAGAGCGCGTAAAACAGATTCCAAGTCTGCTGTTCTATCAATCTCTGCGGGAGCATCTATAACTACTGATGAATCAACGATCGTCAATTCACCGATAACTGCTGGGCCTTCAACGCGTGTTGATGGATTACAAAAGAGAGATGGTTACGCTGCATGTTCCCTTCCGGAACGGAAAGACCGAACTACTTTCCGTGTCAAAATTCCTTTATTTAGACTTTACTTTATAAAATGTGCATTATAAAATTATAAAATGTGAATTTAAGTTTTCTAGTTTTCTTTCATACAAGTATAAGAAGTATAACTTCTTCCGCGCGTAGGGACTCCACGCACCTTTTTTTGATATTTTGTCAAGTTGGTTGTGTTAGTTGGATCGTGTTTGGGTTGGTCGTGCGATTTCAAACGATTTCGCCATTTTATTTCGGCTGTCGCAGAGAGCGCATCATATATAATAAGTAAAGCAACAACTGATGTTTAAGCAACGAACTCATGTTTATGCAACGAAGTGAATATTCAAAATGAAGTTGGCCTCAAAATTGTGTTAAAAGTTGTGCCGTATGTAGCGACAAGGGCAATTTCTAGCCCAACTCAATCAATCAACTAATTGGTGCGTGTATGCCTTCCATAAGCATTTAAACTAAATATTTAAATATATACCGGGTTTTCCAATAGGGATGATATAATTTCTAAGTGTCGTTCCGGCCATTTGTAATATGTCATGACCTGTAATTGTTTTTTCTCTGTATGCAGTAATGTTTACAATTTCATCATGAAAGACATACTCAGGAACAATATTTACAAACTATTTATTATTTATTATGAAGATAATCCTTCTCCACTTCGGATTTTCGTTCGATTTTTCCTTTTTGTGGTCGTGAAAATCGTCCACCTGTGGTCGCAATTTATCGAAGTGTTGAAAATTCTGAGCGTATGTAGACTTTATTTGCATCTTGTTCAAGTACCAATAAGGCAAAGAATGTCTCGAAGATATGAAAATATTGCTGCCGTTTAGGCAAGTGTTGCTAATTTTGTCGATTCCACGACGTTCTCAAGAATTGGTACTATCTCAAACTACAACCTAACGGATTTTGGGCTTGGATCCGTATAAAATTGTACTCACTCAAGAGCTGAAGCATTGAACCACCGTTGTAAATTTGCGGATTTTGCCTTAAAAACACTTGAAAATGATAACGATTTTTTTAAGAAAACCTTCCTCTCCAATGAGGCTTAACTTCATCTGAGTGGTGTGGCAAATAAACAACACTGTCGATTCTGATGCCTTGAAAATCCACAAATTATTCACGAACAACCAATATACAATATGCGTTCCAAAGTAAACAGGACTTTTTGAATCTAGCGCTCAATGGTGGCGCCATCTATATGTCGACAGGTGCGTTAGAATCTGCTAATTTTATTGATTGTCTAATGAGAATTTCATGATATTTCATAGATTGGAAGTGAAGTTATTGCATTTTGTGTGTCAGCTTGTTTGTGTTATCGGTGCGAAAGTGAGCTTCTAACAAAGCCAACATTGAATTGTGTTTTAAAATTGGTAAAACTTTTACCGAAAAGTTTCAATTGATGAAACAAGTTAATGGCGATGATTGCCTATCCCGTAGCAGAGTGAACGAATGGTTTTAATGTTTTCACAGTGGCCGTGAGGACATAAATGACGATCAGCATGTGAGCCAATCAAAATCCGGAAACTTCAACCATGCGTGAATTCACCAAAAATCAGCCAAAATCATCATTGAAATTCATGGGAATGGAATTAAACATCTTAAAAGCATCGATTTATCGCATTTTGACCGAACATTCGGGCTTACGAAAGGTGTGTGCACGGTTTGTTCCGCAAAAAGTGGCTGACGACTAAAAATTGTTCAGAATCCAACATTCAAGTTTTGTCGATTATTTGACCAAAAACCACATTTTAATCATTAACAACTCCTCTTATTCACCAGATATGGCATCGTGCGACTTCTTCCTTTTCAGAAAAAATGCATTTTCCCATGAAAGAAAAGCGTTATGTGTCATTCAAAAGGCTTGCACCGGCATACGGATGGCCATACCGGCCAATGAGCTAAAACACTCGTTCGACCTGCTTTTGGACCATGCAAAAAGCTGTATTGAAGCAGAAAGAAATTATATTGAATAAAATAAATTGATTTTGTCGAAAAAACCTTTTGTTCTTTTTATTTGTTAAGTCCTGTTGACTTTGGAACGCACCTTGTATCCACCTAAATTGGCAGTTTGGTGTGGTCCTTAGTTTGTTGGAATCATCGGTACTTACTTGTTTTGAAATCAAGGTGATGATACTGTGTCTGTCAATGTGGAGAGGCATAGATCGATGATAGCCAACTTTTTATGGCCGCAATTGGAAGTTGATCTTGACGACGTCTGATTCCAACAAGACGGGGCTACGTGCCACATAGCATGTGCAAAAACAGAATTATTGCGAAAAAAGTTTGGAGATTCGATTATTTCCAGAAATAGTGATATTGAATGGCCTCCAAGAAGTTATGATTTAACACCATTCTTGTTCTTTACTAATAACCCACCTCTCTTCAGGCTTTAGAATTCAATACGATGTTGTCGAGCGCTGGGTGGCCACTAGGTGCAGATTACTTATTAGACGCAGGCAGGCATGGTCATTCAGAGCTTAACCGAAAACCTTTTTTCTCGACTGAGCTTTTGTTCGGACATGACAGTGCTACTTCTATTTCTTCAATTCATTTGTTGTATATCAGTTAATCTAAGCATCAAAAAATACTAATTTTCACTTAGTGGTTGCTTGAACTTAAAAGTTTATTTTTATACACTGAACAGGATATATTAAGTTTGTCACGAAGTTTGTAACACCCAGAAGGAAGCGTCGGAGACCCCGTAAAGTATATACTATACATAAATGATCAGAATATTGAGCTGAGTCGATTTAGCCATGTCCATCTGTCCGTCTGTCTGTCTGCATACGTACGAACTAGTCCCTCAGTTTTTAAGATATCGTTTTGAAATTTTGCAAACGCATTTTGTCTTCAAGAAGCTGCTCGTTTGTCAGAATTGCCCGTATCGGACCACGATAACATATAGCTGCACTATAAACTGAACCATCGGAATCTTGTGCTGGCAAGGAAAACTTTCACATTTGAAAAGATATGTATATTCACGAAATTTGATATAAATTATTTTCTAAGGCAACAATGTAATATCCGAAGAATTTGTTCAATCGGTTAACTGTAGCATATTGCTGCTATACAAACCGAACGATCGGAATCAAGAGCTTGTATGGAAAACTTTTGCATTTGACGTGGTATCTCCACGAAATTTGATATGGATTACTTCTTAAGGTAATAAAATAATCTTCGAAAAAAATTTTTAGATAGCATAAAAAGCTTCCATACATACTGAACACATAGCTACTAAAAGAAATGCACCTGTGAAGGGTATATTAGCTTCGGTGCAGCCGAAGTTAACATTTCTTCTTGTTTACTTTGAAAACTGATCACAAACCAATTACTGAATTAGAATACATTCTTTCCCAAAAAAAAACTTCTTAAAGTAGGGCAATTTCTCAGGAATGGGATTCAGTTATGTTAATTGACTGTTATCTTTTAAAATCCACAAATTGCTTGATATATAAATGTTTAAGAATGGTTGATCCCAAGTTAGTAAGGTATTATTCTCCCTTCATTTTATATAGAGAGTCAAAAGACCAAGTCCTAACTAGTTTTCAATTCGTTTTAAAAAGGATTTTTATATTAGACAACCCAATCTACTTTGGTTGAGATATTTGTTGGCGACAAACTGTATATTAGAATACTCAACTCTTAGTACTCTCTCAAATGAATTGCTGGCGCTATTATGGGGGTATTCTAGTTTAGAAATGCTATTTAACGGCATTTTTTAAAGTCCAATAAAAAAAAACTAAGAACATTTTTACTATCCAATTTTTTATCAGATATTGATTGATATTTTACGTTATACGATATTCGCTCAACCAGTCTAGTTGCCACGTTGCTAAACTGGCTATAACTTTGAAAATAACTTGAGTTTTGAAAAACCCTTACAGGGAGATATTTTTGAATATCAAAACTTTCAAAATATGAAAAATTTCGATTTTTTCAAATTTCTAGACTAGAATACCCCCTTATCCTTTCGATGCCTTCCATAAATTTAACGCTTCTTGTGCATCTTATATATTTTATGAAACATTGGCATTTAATTTTACTTTATTAATTTATTTTAATATCTTATGAACGAACTCAATTCTGCCAAAAAGCTGGACGAGACACTAAAAAAATAAATAAATGAACATAACCATTAGAGCTGTATTTCTATGCATGGAGATGAATGTATAGGAAGCATAGGTTCGGCGCAAGGGAGCAATACAACGAAAATTTCGCACAGAACGTAGTAGACAGCTTTCAGCACGAGGATTTAGAATCACGGCTAGCAGCAGAAAGCGAAGAGAGAGCGAGTGAAATTTGTGAGTCACTCATCGATTGAGAAAATAATGGATATAAATAATAATAATGAATATAAACAACAGCTACCGCACTCCTGCAACTGTTGCTAGTCGTACTGGGCATCCTAATACCGCAAAAAAGGTTGAGAAAACCGCAACAGCAAAGTCATTGGCTTAATGATGGCAAATAGAGCTAATTTTGCCAGTTGCTGGCGGTAAGAATTCCTTTTCGCTTCAGCCACAGACACACACACAACTAAAGCAAAATTGATCGTTTGTTAACTAATAAAATTAAATAGTTATCAAACTTTTGTTGCTGGACCTTAAGCGCAAATTTTCCGATTGTTCAACTCACAGATTTACCAACTGCATGCACGAAATAAGCAAACACACACACATACTGTGTGTTCCCAAAAAATAAGGTGACATTGTATTTATTCGGTTGAGTTTTTGGCGAAATGATCACGAATTACGTGGGCAGTATGGGATGGTGCATTATCGTGGTGTAAAAACCAAGAATTGTCTTTCCACATTTCTGGCCTTTTTAGGCAGATAGCGTTACGCAAACGACGCATACCGTTCAAATAATATTCCTCGTTGACTGTTTGACCGGTAGGAAGGAATTCATAATGCACAACACCACGATAATCGAAGAAAACAGTCAACATAACCTTGATTTTTGAGCGACTTTGGCGCTATTTTTTTGGTCTCAACTCTCTTTTGGCACGATATTCGCTCGATTGATCGGTTGTTTCGGGGTCGTAACGCGACGCCTGTTTTCTAAAAAATTCAATGTTTTCGGTATCAGTCGAGACTTGATGCGCTTGAGGCCCAAAACATTCTTCAAAATGGTATTGGCTGAGCCTTTCGATACGCCAACTTCATCAGCAAGGTGCGTTTGAGGCCCAAAACATTCTTCAAAATGGTATTGGCTGAGCCTTTCGATACGCCAACTTCATCAGCAAGGTCTCTAATTGTTAATCGACGGCTTTTCAACACCAAATCTTTGATTTGTTGAACGTGAGCTTCGTCGTTTGAAGTTGATGGTCGCCCTGGACGCTCTTCGTCTTCGACACGTTCACGGCCGGCTTGAAAAGCACTATACCACTTGTGAAAATTTTTTTAAACATAGCCTCATCACCAAAGGCTTTCCGCACCATCCTCAACATATCCGCAGCAGAAAATTGATTCCGTAAACAAAATGTTAATGTAAATTCTTTGCTCAACAAATTTCGACATCGCCAAAACCGAAAAACCCACTTTTAGCAGCTCACAAAACGACACGTATCTCAAACACGAATGAATATTTTGACATCAAATTTGACATAATTGTGACTGACAGTCCTACCAACCTACAAAAAAAATAATTCTCCAAATCCTTCGACGTGCGCAGTTTAAATTTAAATATCACCCACTTACAACCTCATAAGGAAAATGTGAATGAAAACCGAGCCAGGCAGCAGAAGCATATTTGTCAATATAGGCCTGTATAGAGGGGCGGTTTCACGGTTTGGAATTATCGGGAGTTTCTAAAATAATTTAGAAGTTATGCATTATTTCCGTCATAAGTGACAAGTTAAAAGACAAAATTGTGCCAACTGCTAACAGCAACTATCCACTGGTCGAAACCAAACAAACAACTGTGCCCTGAAACTACCTGCTTAGCACAATGAAATTACTTAGTTGCCCATAAATTCGTTTGTCGCAAGTAAATTTTCGTTTTTCTGTAAATAATTGGCTCCCAACAAGATATGTATGGTTTGTCGATAGCTTCGAATATAATTAATGAAAAGACAGATCTTATGTGAGTTCTTAAAAATTCTTCATATTTATTGGCCAGGTTGAAAGCTTAAAGTGGGACATTCGCTAGAGCTTAGAAGTTGCGGAATAAGTGTATGTGGTAATATTTACAATATTTCAGAAAGTCCTATCACACCAAGCACTGTTATATCTCCCCCTCAGCATCCATGTCTTGTTTAAGATCAGATATGATTAATTAATTATAATTGTAGTTTTCAGTTAAAAATATGCAAGAACTTCTTTTTATAAATTTTATTTCTTCCTTTTGTTATAAAAAAATGAAGTAACAACTACAATTATTGAGCTAAAACGTATTTCAAAACCGAAATATATCTAAAGAAGCTGTACCCAAATTCAAGCAAGCCAAAACGTTCATGAAGCCACCAGTCAATTCTGGTATCCATATACTCGTACGAGACTTAGGTGGAAATTGGGCTCGAAGTGACAAGAAAAAATGCTAATTGTTTTGCAAATCATCACTCTAATCACGCAAAGAACAACTTTAACCTGCAAATCTTACCCAATGCATCTCGTGAGTTGCTCGAGTCGTTCAAGACTTCACCTTCTGAAATTATTAGAATAGTAAAACGACTTAATCCAAAAAAGTCGCCAGAACATGATAAAAACGCCCCAAAAATTCCGATTGAGTAACCAGATATTGCTCTTTTTACTCTTCAATGCAATCCTTAATTTCAAATACTATCCACTTCCAGATTTTAGTTACAGATTATCGTGATAGACAAACCTAAAAGATATAATGAACGACGTTCGTCACACATACAACAGATCTTCCAACAGTTAATAAATAATGCATTGACTTCCTTTGCTTGAGCTTGTATGGTTTTTAAATACATTTAAGCTTTTATTATGTACTTCTTGTTAGGCCTAAAAAAGCAGATTCAATAAATAATGAAATATTGAAAAAAATATTGTACTCTTCACACATTACTCCACCGCGGTGATTGCTCTATGTCTTCGAAGCTGGCAAATTTATTTCTCTTTACATTTTTTGAAACTCACATAATTATTTCGCGAACATTATTGTTTACTTAGTATCTAGATACGCATATTACTCTATTTCGTCTTCATTCCAATTATTTTTCGATATTCAAATAAAGGGTGGGTCATATAAAATTTTAAATTTAAAAAGTCAATAAAAAAAAGGCTTCATATTTTTCAAAGTTCTAACATTTATTTAAAAGGTTGTTTTATGAAATTTATTTGTGGAAAACAATTTCGGACAAATGACCACCACAGCTGAGTTTACAGTAGCTTATCCGATCCACCCAATTTTGGAGTACTTTCCCGATAGTTTCAGGCCTATGGCAGCTACAGCAGCCTGAATCTCGTACTTTAGATCTTGAATTGTTTCTGGATCGTTGGCTCAACATTCATCTTTAACAGCTCTCCACAGAAAATAGTCCAACGGAGTTAAATCGCAGCTTCTGGGAGGCCAATTCACATCACCTCTTTTGCTTTTTGGCTCAAATGCGACAATTATGCTTGTTACCGTAACCATCGAGGTGGAAATGAGCCTCGTCCGAAAAGATGATTTTTCAGTAAAATTGACCATCCTCGGTTTTTTTTTCAATATTTCCCAGTCTTCTTCTAGTGAATATCGACCCATTTCGTAAATTTTAGACTTTTTACTGAATATCTGTCACTTTCCGAATGGTATTTGACGTTTCGAATGTCGAAATATAGATAATTCAAATTTAAAACGTTAGATGGCCCACCCGCTAGTTCATACGTGTGTTCTTTACGTTCTCGCCAAAACAAACATAGCTCTTATATTTAGAAAGCAAGCAAAAGCAAGTAAGAAACGCCAAAAAATTCGCATGTGCCGCAAAACACCCACGAACTGTTTAAGTCCTACCTTTATGATCAAAGTTTTGTAGTTCGATGTAACACCACTACATCTGAAGCCCAACAATTGAAGCTGGTGTACCACAAGGTAGTGTTCTTGGCCCAATGTTATATGTTTTATACACCTCAGATATCCCAGTAAACGACCGCTTGACTATGCCTACATTCGCCGATGACACTGCAATAATCAGCCGCTCCAAGTGCCCAATTCATGCAATTGCGCTCCTAGGAAATCATATTGAAGCTGTGGGCAAATGGCTCGCAAACTCGAGAATAAAGTTTAACGAGCAAAAATATAAGCACGTTACATTTACTCTAAACAAGAGCAGCTGTTCGCCTTTGACACTGAACAACGTACAAATACCACAAAGCAATCATGTCCATCTGGATAGGCGACTTACTTGGCGAAACCACATAGAGGCTAAAAGGACTTACTCGCTCAGACCTGAGTCTGGAGTATAAAGTCATTATATGTGACCTGGTCTACAAAAAGGGAGCTAACGTGCGAAAACTAGTTTTCTGGGAAACAGCTGTTAAAAATAAACATCCATCCGAATCAACTAAAAAGTGAAAATTGATTTTTTGACACCTAAGCCCCCATTTCCGTAGACCAGGTCACATATACAACACAGTTTTATAACCTATCTGGACCTATGGGAGTGAGCTGTGGGGCAACGCGAGTAGCAACAACATCGAATTTCTTTGTCGTGCGCAATCAAAAATTCTTCGTACAATCACTAGAGCACCGTGATATATCCGAAATGAGAACATTAAACGCGACTTAAGAATTCCAGACATACGAACTGAAATAGAGCAACAAAGCGCAAAATATGCATTGAAACTATCGGTGCACCCAAATCAACTAGCAAGATCGATATTGGGCGTGAACAGGAGCTCAGGATTACGTAGAAACGACTTACCAGCCCAGACGTAATATATTTTAGGCCCAGTTTAAAAAAATAATTACCCATGTAGGGTTAAGTGAGTAGTGTAAGATTCGCAAACTTATTTTCGGGCTCTTAAGTAGGGTAGATTCAATAAATAATAGTAAACTTAATAACAAAAAATTGTTTATTCTAAAGCAGAGTAGCTCGTAAAACTGAGAAATAATAAGATATTAAGCTAGGACAGATTAGGAGATTGGAGTTTCAAAGGTTTAATGCAACTAACTGCGGTTTATAAGTTCTGAAAGGTAGTGCCGAGTGTTCAAGACTATCTGTAAATGATTTTTATATAACTGTTAGATTATAAAATATGTAAGCAATAAATGGTGCGAAAATTAAACAAGTTTAACTATACTTTACTTTAGGAAATTAAAGATATCTATTTATTTTTTTTGCTACTGAAAGCTCTTCGTACTGCTTTTTAAGCTTTACTCTGAAATATTTAGGTTCCAGCCTAAATAATGAAGGTCTAATTAGCAGAGAACCCAAGAATGGGCGCTTTATGCTCATGAAATATTTTAGTTTCAACTTTGAAAAAATGTGTTTAAAGGATTAAAGATAAATATCTTTCCAAGTTTCCTTAGTTTCGGAGTATCATCACATAAGATTATTAAGAGCACTAAGAAAATAATAATGTGTTAAAATTTTTACATTTCTCTTGCTGCTTGGGTGACCATCTGCGTATCTCGAAATGATTTAAAAGGAAGAAAGGGTGGCAGGCCAGATCGAGTTGTAAAACCAAGCTTTTGAGGGATTGGCCGTGATTTAACTCAGAAACTTTACTACACTTTTTTATCTTTTGTAACTCATCGATTTTATTTTTTTCCGATGCTTCGCTCTCCATTTTATCGGCTATGCTTTCTTCTTGCTCAGTAGTGTGATTGTAACTTTTCTTGTGACTTTGTTGTACCTTGGTTATGAAAATTTCATGCCTCACGAGCCCTAAAGAAGCGTAAATATGTTACAGTACGCATCGAATGTAAAGCAGAATTTCCCGAGCGACAGAGTGAAGCGCATGATGCCGTGTTGTGATCGTTGTTGGCGGTATTTAAGTTGTTAATCGCTTTGTTAACCGGCAGCTTAGCTAAGTCATGTGCGTTTTGCCGATTCACTGACAGCTTAACATGCCGTTGTATATTTGCCTATTCCAGCTGCTGGCTATCGGCGGCCTGCTGCGCCAATTTGTCACATTTGGCATGGCGCAGATTAAATATTTTTTGTTTATGTTGCTTGCCATCTTTAAGTAATTCATTCTTTTGATTATTTGTGTTTTTAATTTTATTCTAAATTTTTTATTTATTCCAATTTTTTTCATAATTTAATGCTACACATCAAACAATTGTGTGTGCACATGGTTGCATCAGAATTTCACTAAATTTAGTTGTTTAGTTTAGTTTAATTCCTGTGCTGCTATTTACGGGCATTTGCAAAAATATTTTGCTTTAAAAGTTTAAAAATGTTTTTGTTTGTATTTTTGAAATTTAAAATTTCATGCGTTATTACATATGTATATTTTAATGGAAATATTTACTATTTCCTATGCTAGCGACTTTAGCTCTTTTTTTGGTATTTTCTTTTTACATTTTTGGTTTTGTAAGTTTAAATTTATTTTCTGGTAGTAATTTTTAATTTTTTCTTTCTATGTTTTTTACAAACCTTCGCAGTAGTTTTATGGGGAAATGAGAAAAAATTAATCATAACAACAACTATTTATTTGCCATTTGTATGATAAGAGGATTTGCTTTGCAAATTTAATATACAAATATAATGAAAAGCACGAAAGTTTGGAAATAAAATATGAAAATATCATATCCAGCAGAAGCGTATAATAAATAGTGCGTAATTGCTGTGCGAAAAAAAATTTGCATTCACAAACACTCTTAGTCAAAGAGATTAGTTCGGATTTTTGTTGCCATTTGTTTGCTCTTTTTGGCTTGCTAAAGCGCCTTAAAATTTAAAGACATTTTTGTGATTAACAAAGTGTAAAAATATTTCGTATATTTCTTATATTTATATATATTGTTTAGTGATTAACCAAAATTTGTACGCAATGCAATATTTAAGGTTTCGTAAAGAACGGTGTGGTGAACTAAACAGTTGTCGTAGTTCAAGCAAAGTTTTAAAAATTTATATAAAGTTTTTTTTTCAAGGAAATATACATAACTGTAATTTTTATTTTCTTACTCTGTTGAATTCAATGCATTTAATGTTTAAACAGAAAGGCGCCGATCGGCGCAGTTTAGAATGTGGACAATGTCTGGGGATGACTACATAATTTTTCATTTTAATTAACGGGTGATTTTTTAAGAGCTTGATAACTTTTTTAAAAAAAAAAACGCATAAAATTTGCAAAATCTCATCGGTTCTTTATTTGAAACGTTAGATTGGTTCATGACATTTACTTTTTGAAGATAATTTCATTTAAATGTTGACCGCGGCTGCGTCTTAGGTGGTCCATTCGGAAAGTCCAATTTTGGGCAACTTTTTCGAGCATTTCGGCCGGAATAGCCCGAATTTCTTCGGAAATGTTGTCTTCCAAAGCTGGAATAGTTGCTGGCTTATTTCTGTAGACTTTAGACTTGACGTAGCCCCACAAAAAATAGTCTAAAGGCGTTAAATCGCATGATCTTGGTGGCCAACTTACGGGTCCATTTCTTGAGATGAATTGTTGTCCGAAGTTTTCCCTCAAAATGGCCATAGAATCGCGAGCTGTGTGGCATGTAGCGCCATCTTGTTGAAACCACATGTCAACCAAGTTCAGTTCTTCCATTTTTGGCAACAAAAAGTTTGTTAGCATCGAACGATAGCGATCGCCATTCACCGTAACGTTGCGTCCAACAGCATCTTTGAAAAAATACGGTCCAATGATTCCACCAGCGTACAAACCACACCAAACAGTGCATTTTTCGGGATGCATGGGCAGTTCTTGAACGGCTTCTGGTTGCTCTTCACCCCAAATGCGGCAATTTTGCTTATTTACGTAGCCATTCAACCAGAAATGAGCCTCATCGCTCATCGGACACGGACGCGAAACACATTTCGAACCGAACACTGATTTTGGTAATAAAATTCAATGATTTGCAAGCGTTGCTCGTTAGTAAGTCTATTCATGATGAAATGTCAAAGCATACTGAGCATCTTTCTCTTTGACACCATGTCTGACATCCCACGTGATCTGTCAAATACTACTGCATGAAAATCCTAACCTCAAAAAAATCACCCGTTATGAAGTCAAGAAGGCTAAAAAGAGTCAGATACATAATATTTTAGTTTAGAACCGAAGTTTCTAGTACAAAATTTTTAAATATGTATTTTGGGGAGTGAGTTACAGCAGAACCAAAGATAATTTTGCTTAAATAAACTGGAGTTCTCAATATGCTAACGTTAATCCGTCAAAACAATTTAGAAAAAACAACATGTTGATAAGATGAAATCTCATAACTAACTACAACTCTTTAGGTACATGTTTTCTCAACACTAGATTCTTTGCGACCGATTAACCTACCTCACCTTCAAGTTTCAGAGCTGCTTAACTATTATGGGAATATAAGCGGATACACTACACATACTTTTAAGAAATTGTTTCAGATCTCTTTTCTTCGAAGTCAGATATCAGCATTCGATCGCATAAATTTATAGATATATAAAAACTCTTCGACAATAGAATCTGCCGAGAGATCGTAAACAAAAGCAAATAGCATAGCAGATTCTATTTTCGAAGAGTTTCGAAGAGTAAGCTAAGCACACATGTTACCAACAACAAAAAAATATCGGCATCACAAAAAAACGAGAGCAATATAACAAGCAGAAGGCAACAGCAACACCAACATTTTCATATTAATAATATAACAACATGTGCAGGGTCCGCCTGTCAAAATACATTCAACCCACTCCCACAACATAGTCTGCGTCAACAATGAATGGTCAGCGCATGTTGAATTTACATCTGTATGTAGTCAAAATTTTTTGAGAGAATGGAGCAACGAAATACCGAAAAACCCGAAGTTAACGCCTGCAACGAAGCTGTAATACCCTTGACAGATGCATTTTATATAGCATAATAGGGTATGTACAGATATTTCTATTTGAAAAAATTAAAAGTTTTTTTTAACAAGGACTTGATTTCTGTCGGGAACTTTTATGGGAATTGCATCCTATACTGTCCCGACATAGGCAGTTGCAAGAAATGAACAGAAACTAATATACTCGTACTAGTTCTAGTTCCAGTTCACACAGGTGGACAGACAGATTTATATACACGGCTATGTTGCCTCAGCTGATAAGTTTTATATTTTTATATATACTTTAATGGGATGGATGTTTCCCTCTGATTGTTCACAACTTCGTGGAAATCTTAACATACCCTAAAAATGCAAATTGTGTGTACAAAAAAATTACGGAAACTAAAAATGTGAAAGAAAAAAATTAAGTTAGGGTTGAATATTGTCCGGTACTGTGTTATGCTTACTTCCTCTTAGTGCTTAGGGCGTTACAGTGTTCTTAACTCGATTCTTGTAAGAAACATAGAATTTTAAACATTTATATACAACATATTATTTAACATTTTTTCTTGCTTGGAGAATTTTTTACATTTTGCTACTATATGTAGGCTATATGGAGGATGGAGTCATGTGTAGAAGTTCACGCAAGTGAGGAAAGTTCTCTGATCGCCATTCACTTGGGAGTGGCCAGAAACGATTCTTTTACATATGACTCAAGCAGCTCACGACTTCCGGTCTTTGACCAAGTATCCTCTGGGTAGCCTAAGAACATCCGCTTGAAGGCGAGCTAAAGTGAGAAGGCGAAACACCCCTGCATAGGGTTGTGCGCTGGGTTTGGGACCCGCCACGTAAAAAAACACCCCCAATGAAAGACAACAACAAGCCTCGGATGAGTGACCCCCCTTTTGATGACGACCATGGCAAACGAAATAAGGACTATGATTTGAGGGCATGCACCTGGAATGTCCGGTCCCTTAATTGGGAAGGTGCCGCTGCCCAGCTGGTAGATGTCCTCGTAAAGATAAAGGCTGACATCACCGCCGTCCAAGAAATGCGATGGACGGGACAAGGACAGAGACGAGTAGGTCCTTGTGACATTTACTACAGTGGCCATATAAAGGAGCGCAAGTTTGGTGTTGGATTCGTGGTGGGAGAGAGACTCCGTCGCCGAGTACTATCATTCACTCCGGAGAATGAACGTCTAGCCACAATCCGCATCAAAGCGAGGTTCTTCAACATATCGCTGATTTGCGCCCACGCCCCGACGGAAGAGAAGGACGATGTGACCAAAGATGCCTTTTATGAGTGCTTGGAGCGCACTTATGAGAGATGCCCCCGCCACGATGTCAAAATCGTGCTTGGCGACTTCAATGCCAGGGTGGGCAAAGAAGGTATCTTTGGCACTACGGTCGGTAAATTCAGCCTCCACGCGGAAACATCCCCAAATGGGCTGAGGCTGATCGACTTCGCCGGGGCCCGAAATATGGTTATCTGTAGCACTAGATTCCAGCATAAGAAGATACATCAAGCTACCTGGCTGTCTCCAGATCGAAAAACCACCAACCAGATCGATCATGTTGTGATAGACGGAAGACACGTCTCCAGTGTTTTAGATGTGCGTGCGCTCCGAGGTCCTAACATCGACTCGGACCACTATATTGTTGCAGCCAAAATACGCACCCGCCTCTGTGCAGCAAAAAACGCACGCCAACAAACACAAGGATGGTTCGACGTCGAGAAGCTGCAATCACAACAGACAGCCGAACGTTTTTCTACTCGGCTTGCACTCCTGCTCTCTGAGAGCACTCGTCAACAACTCGGTATAAGGGAACTGTGGGACGGCATTTCAAACTCCTTACGTACAGCTGCAACCGAAACCATTGGTTTTCGGAAAGTGCAGAAGAACAGCTGGTACGACGAGGAGTGCCGTGTCGCAGCGGAGAGAAAACAGGCTGCCTACCTCGCAACGTTACGATCGACCACAACACGTGCGGGATGGGATAGATACCGAGAGTTGAAGAGGGAAGCGAGACGCATTTGTAGACAGAAAAAGAAAGAGGCCGAAATGCGTGAGTACGAAGAGCTTGATAAGCTGGCCGACAGGGGTAATGCTCGAAAATTCTACGAAAAGATGCGGCGGCTTACAGAAGGTTTCAAGACCGGAGCATACTCTTGTAGAACCCGCAAAGGTGATCTAGTTACCGATGCCCAGAGCATACTTAAATTATGGAGGGAACACTTCTCCAGCCTGCTGAATGGCAGTGAACGCACAGCACCAGGAGAAAGCGAACCCGATACCCCAATCGATGACGATGGAGCAGACGTTCCATTGCCCGACCATGAAGAAGTTCGAATAGCAATTGCCCGCCTGAAAAACAACAAAGCGGCAGGGGCCGATGGATTGCCGGCCGAGGTATTCAAACACGGCGGCGAAGAGCTGATAAGGTGCATGCATCAGCTTCTTTGCAAAATATGGTCGGACGAAAGTATGCCCAACGATTGGAATTTAAGTGTGCTATGCCCAATCCACAAAAAAGGAGACCCCACAATCTGCGCCAACTACCGTGGGATTAGCCTCCTCAATATCGCATATAAGGTTCTGTCGAGCGTATTGTGTGAAAGATTAAAGCCCACCGTCAACAAACTGATTGGACCTTATCAGTGTGGCTTTAGACCTGGTAAATCAACAACCGACCAGATATTCACGATGCGCCAAATCTTGGAAAAGACCCGTGAAAGGAGAATCGACACACACCACCTCTTCGTCGATTTCAAAGCTGCTTTCGACAGCACGAAAAGGAGCTGCCTTTATGCCGCGATGTCTGAATTTGGTATCCCCGCAAAACTAATACGGCTGTGTAAACTGACGTTGAGCAACACAAAAAGCTCCGTCAGAATCGGGAAGGACCTCTCCGAGCCGTTCGATACCAAACGAGGTTTCAGACAAGGCGATTCCCTATCGTGCGACTTTTTCAACCTGCTTCTGGAGAAAATAGTTCGAGCTGCAGAACTTAACAGAGAGGGTACTATCTTTTATAAGAGTGTACAACTGCTGGCGTATGCCGATGATATTGATATCATCGGCCTCAACACCCGCGCCGTTAGTTCTGCTTTCTCCAGACTGGACAAGGAAGCAAAAGAAATGGGTCTGGCAGTGAACGAGGGCAAGACAAAATATCTCCTGTCATCAAACAAACAGTCGTCGCACTCGCGACTTGGCACTCACGTCACTGTTGACAGTCATAACTTTGAAGTTGTAGATAATTTCGTCTATTTAGGAACCAGCATTAACACCACCAACAATGTCAGCCTAGAAAGCCAACGCAGGATTACTCTTGCCAACAGGTGCTACTTCGGACTGAGTAGGCAATTGAGAAGCAAAGTCCTCTCTCGACAAACAAAAACCAAACTCTATAAGTCTCTCATAATTCCCGTCCTCCTATATGGTGCAGAGGCTTGGACGATGACAACAACCGATGAGTCGAACTTAAGAGTTTTCGAGAGAAAGGTTCTGCGAAAGATTTATGGTCCTTTGCGCGTTGGCCACGGCGAATATCGCATTCGATGGAACGATGAGCTGTACGAGATATACGACGACATTGACATAGTTCAGCGAATTAAAAGACAGCGGCTACGCTGGCTAGGTCATGTTGTCCGGATGGATGAAAACACTCCAGCTCTGAAAGTATTCGACGCAGTACCCGCCGCGGGAAGCAGAGGAAGAGGAAGACCTCCACTCCGTTGGAAGGACCAAGTAGAGAAGGACCTGGCCTCGCTTGGAATATCCAATTGGCGCCACGTAGCGAAGAGAAGAAACGACTGGCGCCAGTAAAGAAGAAGAAGATGTAGGCTATAGTCTATTCTGATACATTAGAATTCCGTTAGTCAATATTATGTAAATAAACCAATTGAGCAAAGTCTGCATATAATACAAACCACGATTGAGAACGGAGCTCGGAGGGGATATTTTGCATTTTTTGTTCTCATGAGAAAGTTTATTTAGCTATAAAACTTATCGGGTTATATTATTTTATTTGTGAGTAATAATATATTTATATATTTTTATATAATATAATAATAATTTTATATATTTTTTCAACAAACTGACTTGACCCTTTCATGCGTCTCCAAGGTATTTAGGCATTTTACGAGCAGAAGACAAGCACTGTAAACTTCCTGCGTTGCGTTGTAGAATTATGTGTCGTTGCGCTAGTAAAATGTGCCCCTTCAATATATACAGCACACACAACAGTCGATTTTTGTTGTACAGTGGCAAAAAGCGCTTTTACAGATAAATGAAAAAAGTCGTAGCAAATGGAACTGCAACCCACTAGAGACGGCGTGCTTGAAAAAATTAAACTGCGCGCCACAGCTCAACAATTCTAGCTCATTCTGCTTCCATTTCGTTATAACCATCATTTTTCTCTCTCTCACCCCTGTTGCAGCAGTTCGATAAAGTAATTGATTTATTCCTTCACGCCCTGTGCTTTTGACGACTGCGGTTTTTCGAAGTGTGAGTGTCAAAAGACCTCAGCTAATGATATCTTCACAATTCAAATTAAAAATTTGCATGTTCGAATTTTGCTCCCGATTGAATTATTTATATGTATGGTGGTGGTGGTAGTATTGTATACCCTCGCCTTAAGATTTATTATTGTTTGGTCGATTTGACTAAAACAAATACTTTTTTGTGGCATTATTTGTGTTTATTCAAGGTTACTGTAATAGCCACCAATTATTACTTAATTATTATTGCTGAGGCGTGCTAACTAATTAGAATGACATAAATGTTTTGCACTGCCATACATAAGTGGTTGCAGCGTTAAAATAATTACTCCAAGAGCAAGATTACTTTTATGAGTGTTGTGCTTCAATAAGAAAATTAAAATTATAAAATCTTAGGATATATTTTGTAGAAAAAACTTATATTTCGCAAAATTTTTCGTTATAAATTCTAATTCAGACTAAGATTAAACATAGATAGAGCAAATAATACAATTGGCTTTATATAAATTGAAATTGTCAGTATATTATGTCCTAGAATATATTTACCAGTTTCTGTTTAGGCTTTTGAAATCATATGTGAGCAAATACCTAACTTTTAGGAAACGTTTTGGTAGCTAGAAGATATTATATGCTGTAAAGACTGTGCATTTGGATTTTTTTTATTTTTCTTTTCTTTTTACATATGTACCAAATTTCTTTCTTTTAGGTATGTTCAAAAAAAGATTTTCCATATTCGCTAAATAATAAATAACACATTGAACGCCATATCTATCTATACTTGTTTAATTATCGCAAGTAAAATATTTCTGCAGCAGAGTGGAACTGAATAAAATATTAGACAAATTTAATGATTTATATGAAAAAGGTTAGACCGGCTAGAATAATATATTTTACTTTACTTAAAATTCTTTTAATAAGAAATAACTCCTTAATATATTCCGCTGGTAAGACACTGAGCAAGCATTTATGTTTCAGACAGTAGTAATACATACATACATATATTCCAAAAATGACGTTTATAGTTTATACGTGGTCCGGGGAAGGTACCGGAGCCAAAATCACCACAGAAATCCCCATTAAGTCATCACTGTTCCGGTTTGGGATCCCATAAAAGTCTTTTGGAGAGCTCTGGTTCCTTTTTCCGTACCTAAACCACTTGAGTACCTGGGTGTTTAGTTTAATTTTTCAATGTTGTTGTAATCATAGCTCATTTCCTATACTTAATCTACCTACCTTTTCACATAAATGCCTGGAAACTTTTCTCATTACCGGGCTATTGAAAGTAAATTCATAAAATCGAAAACAGCTAATAAAATCGAAATGACTCAGCATCCGCAGTTATTACGAATATATTATATTTTTGCGTAGTCAATAATAATACAAGAGTGTTACTGAAAATAAATTCGATTTTTCCAAATGCAAAATGTAAGCGGGGTGGCTTACTGAATGGCAACCACACACACACGTTTACCGTACTTGGTACGAGCTGACAACATTAGGCTTTTAGTATGCCTGTGTGCGCGTCATCTGTTCCACATATTTATATGTTTTCTTAACGGTGGTTGCGAAAGTAGCTCAGCAATCTCACATGTATTTCTATGTTGGGCAACGTGTTGCAAAGTAGTAATCTAGATAACCAGGTTCGGTAAACTGATACGACAGCGCGAGTACAGATCAGGACAAGAGTCAATGAACCTACTGAAATTCAGCGAAAGGATTACCAAAGCAAATAAAAAAATAAAATAAGAAAAATGGCTGTTGCATATTAGAAACTAGGTTATGAAACAATATTTCTAAATACTGCTTTCACTTATTACATAAAAAATTTTTCAACTGTTCTATTTTTATATTCACCTAAATCTAATCAAGAAAGATGTGTACATAAGGATACGTCACTGTAGGCAAAAAATAGTAAGACTTTTTGATTTAAATTTCATACGAAAATCCATTCAACAAAATATTTCTTTTTCTAGGTTGGTACCACTGTTAGGGACATCTGCGCTTGCCTTTCCGAAAAGCATAAAATGCTTTCGGCGGTTTTTCGATAAAATTTCAGTAAACTCAAACCACCGCTCCATTGAAACCGTTTTAAGTCAGCTGAAGATATTAAACGTAAATCAATATCGCACATTCAGTTCATTGTGTGAGATGTCTTGGCAAAATTAGGTGAAGATCAAATGGCGCTGGCACCGCGTTGGCACCGCTTACGCGATTATCGCCAAGTCAACAACAGCGCGCCAGTCGTTTCTTCTTTTCGCTACGTGGCGCTGGATATCCCCAGCGAAGACAGGTCCTTATCCACTTGGTCTTTCCAACGGAGTGGAGGTCTTCCTCTTCCTCTGCTTCCCCCGGCGGTTACAGCGTCGAATACTTTCAGAGCTGGAGTGTTTTCGTCTATCCGGGCAACATGACCTAGCCAGCGCAGCCGCTATCTTTCAGTTCGCTGAACTATGTCAATGTCGTCATATACCTCATACTGCTCATCGTTCCATCGAATGCGGTATTCGCTGTGGCCAACGCGCAAAGGACCGTAAATCTTTTGCAGAACCTTTTTCACAAAAACTCTTAAGGTCGACTCATCGGTGGTTGTCATCCTCCAAGCCTCTGCACCGTACAGCAGGACTGGAATTATGAGCAACTTATAGAGTTTGGTTTTTGTTCGTCGAGAGAGGACTTTACTTTTCAATTGCCTTCAAAGTAGTACCTGTTGGCAAGAGTAATCCTGCCTTGGATTTCCAGGCTAAAATTGTTGGCGGTGTTAATACTGGTTCCTAAATAGACGAAATTGTCTAAAACTTCAAAGTTATGACTGTCAACAGTGAAGTGAATGCCAAGTCGCGAGTGCGACGACTGTTTGTTTGATGACAAGAGATATTTCTTCTTGCCCGCGTTCACTGCCAGACCCATTTGTTTTGCATCCTTGTTCAGTCTGGAGAAAGCAGAGCTAACGGCGCGGGTGTTGAGGCCGATGATATCAATATCATCGGGATAAGACAGCAGTTGTTCACTCTTATAGATGATGGTACCTTCTCTATATAGTTTTGCAGCTCGAATAATTTTCTGCAGAAGCAGGTTGAAAAATTCGCACGATAGGGAAACGCCTTGCCTGAAACTTCGTTTGGTATCGAACGGCTCGGAGAGGTCCTTCCCTATCCTGATGGAGCCTTAGGTGTTGCTCAACGTCAGTTTACACAGCCGTATTAGTTTTGCGGGGATATCAAATTCAGACATCGCGGCATAGATGCAGCTCCTTTTCGTGCTGTCGGAAGCAGCTTTGAAACCGACGAAGTGGTGGTGTGTGTCGATTCTCCTTTCAAGGGTATTTTCCAAGATTTGGCGCATGGTGAATATCTGGTCGGTTGTTGATTTGTCAGGTCTAAAGCCACAATGATAAGGTCCAATCAGTTTGTTTACGGTGGGCTTTAATCTTTCACACAATACGCTCGATAGAACCTTATATGCGATGTTAAGGATGCTAATCCCACGGTACTTGGCGCAGACTTTTGGGGTCTCCTTTTTTATGGATTGGGCATAGCACACTTAAATTCCAATCGTTGGGTATGCTTTCATCCGACCATATTTTGCAAATAACCTGACATATGCTCCTTATCAGTTCTTCGCCGACGTGTTTGAATAGCTCTGCCGGTAATCGGCTCCCGCTGCTATGTTGTTCTTCAGGCGGGCAATTGCTACTCGAACCTCGGGTTCGCCTTCTCTTGGTGTTGTGCGTTCACTGCCATTCAGCAGGCTAGAGAAATGTTTCCTCCATAATTTTGGGATTCTACAAGAGTTTCCTTCGGTCTTGAAACCTTCTGTAAGCCGCCGCATTTTTTCATAGAATTTTCGAGCATTACCCTTGTCGGCCAGCTTATCATTAGGCTGAATTTACCGACCGTAGTGTAAAAGATATCTTCTTTGCCCACCCTGGCGTTAAAGTCCCCAAGCACGATTTTGACATCCTGGCTCATAGAAGGCATCTTTGCTCACATTGTCCTTCTCTTCCGTCGGGGCGTGGGCGCAGGTCAGCGATATGTTGAAGAACCTCGCTTTGATGCGGATTGTGGCTAGACGTTCATTCACCGGAGTGAATATATATACTTCTCACTTTAGCTCGCCTTCAAACGGATGTTGTTAGGCTACCCAGAGGATACTTGGTCAAAGACCGGAAGTCGTGAGCTGCATGAGTCACTCAGATATAATATGGTTGAATACCATTGGTCAAAATATGAGAAATGGAATAAAGTTAACAAGTTTTCCTAAAACTAATAATATACACAAACAAATACACTTAAAGCATACATTTCTTGTTGCTCCTTTTTTCGCGTATTGCTTTCACTTTCTTTTACCTATTTTTTACTTAGTAATGCAAAACCAAAGCAGCTTCAAGCTGAACACCAAGGAAAAAACAACGGAGTCAAAAAAAAATCGCAGCGAAAAATAACGGTTTCGTCGCTGTATCGCACAGCATATGCCGCGCTTAGCAATTTTGTAAGCGTATTTTGAAGGGAAGTAAACATTTTATATGCCAAATAAATTGTTGAGACATTTTTCCATATTGAATTTTAAAAAATAAGCTGTTGTTCCTGTTTCTTATATACTTTTGCCTTATTAAAATTAAAAATTTAGAACAAATATAGAACAAATTTTACCTTATAAGTATATAGTCACCAATTTGTACTAGAATTCTATTAGTTTTTATTAAAATATTTCTTGGAACAAAGTGTAAGTTTAAATAAACATAACATAGTTACTTAAATTTTCATCGATCCTTGAAAACTTTGAAGTACTTTGGCTGATAAAGAGTTTCCTCTAAAATTTAAATAAAGAAGTTATTAAAGAGGATTTGAACTTATTTTGGCACAAACGAGAGGCTGATGTTGCACTTAAGGTATAAATAAATAAACACGTGCCCTTAGAAACATTTTGGTTCGTACACGTGTTTGTAGCGAAGGAAATCGCAAACCACATAATATAGTATGCAAACTACATTTGATGTTTGCTTGCAAATATTCAATGATGTGATTATACCATACGTAAGCACATATCTTAGTTTATTGAAAAGAATCATTGAGATATACATACTTGTATGTATGCCCGTATAATTTGCGCTGGAGCTTTCGAATTATTTTAATTTTCCTACAAGTGTTTTAAAGCATCTTTGAGAAAATGTTTTTGTAAAAAAATATGCAAAGAAGTAAAAGAAATTCGAGTAGGCTGTAACTAAGTTCAATTTTTGACATTAAGCTACGTTCTTAAAAGAGTATGTCTTCAAATAAGTTGTATGCTTTTAAAACCATACCAACCCAAATGTCTCTAAAATATGAGTTTTTCGAGGTGATCATTTTACTTGGGCTGAAAACTAAACTGTGCTCTAAATACAATAAAAAGTAAAAACATTAACTTTTTATCTTATTCCTCAATATCGGTTTACCGTATGTCTACAAAAAATATATTTAAACTATGTATTTCTTTTTATAATAAGCTATAATATTTCAAGTTTTTTCCTCCAAATATTATTTCTTCGTACTTGAATATCTTACTTTTTGTTAATGACTTATGTTTCGGTTAATGACTATGTGTATTTATTAAAAGATTTATCAAATCAAGGGTGTAAGTTGCCGCCTCTATTAAAGAGGTTATGGTTCAAAAGAAATTGAGCAAAGAAATAGAAGCTCAAAAATGGTGGACTCTCATACTATGAATAAAACACTTCTTTAGACTTCTGTTTAATGAAATGAAGAGGTATTTCGATAATTCTTGCTGACAAGAGTATTTGTGCGTTTTTCTGGTATTCAGATCTCTTGGCCACAACTTTTTCAATGATTATCTTGGCATTTCGGTCTGTTTTTAGCATTGAGGTTAATAATTGAAATTCAGCGAAAGCATATATATAACTTAAGGACTACAATATTATCATCAATAATAGTTTAAGAACTTATTTATTTTATTTATTTATGATAATTCATATAACAAAAAGAGTTTTATTTAAAAAAAGCCGCAGGTTTAAGAACTGCTCTTGCCATATGTATGAAGATTAGACCAACTGTGTTTGACAGTCTGCATAATGGTACAACAGGGCGTGTACGTAACGTGCGGAGGCATTAGAGGTGAGTGCTGGAAAGAGTGGCAGAGAAAGATAAATATCGAAATAGCGAATGAAAAAAGAGAAAAGTTTAGCATTGCTACAAATAAATGCATATGAAAATTGTAGTATTTGCCAAAAATGTGAGTGTGTAGAAAACCGCAAAAAGAAATCCCTATCCTTCCAATGTGGTTTTCTGGATTTTCGAATTTTGGTGTTTTCCTGTAGTTATATGTTGTAAGCGCAATGAAAAAAGAGAAAAGTTTAGCATTGCTACAAATAAATGCATATGAAAATTGTAGTATTTGCCAAAAATGTGAGTGTGTAGAAAACCGCAAAAAGAAATCCCTATCCTTCCAATGTGGTTTTCTGGATTTTCGAATTTTGGTGTTTTCCTGTAGTTATATGTTGTAAGCGCACATAAGCGTACATATTATTACATTTTTACAGATTCACATAAACTCGCCTTGCTAAATCTAAGCGCTTAAATGGAATACTGACGTACAAAGATATATATATATATATATAAGTAATAATATGTAAGGTCAAGTGCGCAGTGTATGTTAAATGTATTTTGAAGAAATTTACCTATATTTTATAGTATATGCAAGTGATTTGAACACAGTGCACAGTGCAGTTTACAAAATTGCCATAATTGGCGTTTACTTACATCGCTCTCAGCAGGAATTTCGTTCTCTTGCAAACCTGCTGCTGGCTACTCGTCTGCACTCGTTTTGCAGGTAATAAAATATTAAAAAAAGATTATACGACTGAAGTTGAACTAGACACTGAAATCAGAATTTCCAGATTGATTGAGTGGTTAAATCTACTTGAAGACTCATTCAAATTTGGTTGATGGTATTTTGTTGGTCTGAAGGTTAATGTGTTATATTAAATACCCCTTATATCTGCGTCGTTTGAAGATAGATAACCCGTTTTGTTTAAAAATACAGTTATGAATCCTACGAACCAGCTGTGGCTCATAACAAACCGTTATGGCACTAAAATATACTGCCATGATTAAAACTTGTTCTCCCAATTTCATAGAGATAGCTCAAGTATTGGCTGATATATCTAGCATAAAGTCAATTGGAAGCTTGAAAATATTTATATTAGGTATGTGAGGGGTAAGGGAAGAATTGATCCGAATATTAATTGCTTCATGATTTATGTACTGGAAAGTAAAAGAATATAGCGGATTTTAAAATTGTGCCATATGGGAAGTACGTGTGGTTATTGTCCGCTTTTGTTAATTTTTACAACGTAACACGGGAATATGAGAATAATGTCACGTACCAAATTTTGTCGAAATCGGTCAGTCGGGTCCCGAGATATGAGATTTCACCAAAGAGTGGGCGGTGCTACGCTTATCGTCCAATTTTCACACCAGCTCTCATAAGGCTCCATCATACGACTCCGGTGGAAAAATTTAATGCCTCTGACGTATTTAGTTATTGATTTATCGCGATTTTAGTAGTTTTGAACAGTACCGTTATTTGGGGTGTGAGTGGGATTATCCTTCGATTTCATTAATTTTCACACTGCCGGTAGGAATTTTTAGATCACGCCTGCTTTTCTAAAAAATTTGCACACAGGTGCCCATTGCTACTGGAATTCTTCGTACCAAATTACACCTTTATACCTTAATTAAGTGATTAGTTATGACACTTTATTTGTTTTCGGTGGTCCGATTACGCCCATCTACGAACTCCATTTTTTTTTGTACTAAAGAACCTTCATACCAAGTTTCATCAATATATTTTAATTTCTAATCAAGTTACAGCTTGCACGGAGAGGTGGACGGACAGACAGACAGTCAACCGGATTTAATTTCAGTTGGGGAACAAAGAAACAATCCGTTATTGCCTTTTGTCTTTAAATTTGGTACAATCTGTGGATTCTTCTTCACAATTCTGGCCATTTTCGACGAATGTTGCCATGCATTTTTGAGTGGCTTTGGCTTTTTTTTATGATTTCGGTTCCTTTTTGCCTTCCTTTCCGATGATTGTTGACTTGTCTGCATGTCATACTCATAAACCCATGTCTCATCGGCAGTTTTAATACCCTCCGTGAATATGGGATAGGAATGCCCAACTCCACGCATGTCCAAAGAGACCGTTTTATCGACACGAGTTGAACAAGAATGCGTTTTATACTAAAAATATCCACCAAAATCATTGAAATGCACTCCCGAGAGATTTCGAGCCCTCTAGCCATTTCTGTAATACTTGCCTGTCTAATTTCAAGCACCATATCCTTCAATTTTTGAATATTTTCTTCAGTTGGAGAGATCGAAGGTCGTCCAGAACTATTTTTTCTCACAACGTATGTTCGGTTAAACAAAAACGTGTGATATGTATGGGACTGGATTGCTGCTTTTGCTTTCTGGTTTTTATTAATGAACAAATAAACACTTTGGGAAATTAGCATTTGTCAGAAAATATAATCACCTGTAAAACAAAGTGGTTCTAATTCGAGGACGTTAACTGTATTTTTATTAACAATGTTCTATTATTTATCAAATTTAAGTTCAATTTCTTGATAGAAGTTCCCAGATATATTGTTACACGTGGAAAACGATTATACAGATTTTTTCAAGAGCAGAGCAAAATACTGTTCCAAAGCGGGTTTGTATCTTAACGAACCCAAAAAAATTTAATTTTTTACTTGAAATTTAAATGTGAATTTTTGAATTTTCCTTGTTTGTGGCCATTGTTTTATGTCAAACTCTCAAACGGCGAATTAAATCGATTTTTTTTTCGCAAAGTTGACATACTCGTATTGTAGATCGTTTTAGCTATATTAATTTCGGTAGTTCCAACGTTTGAAAACTTGAGTTCATGGCGCAATGTGAATGCGTTGATCTTTAAAGGTATAGTAGAGTGTTTATGGCTAAGTTACAATATATTAAAATTATCAAATAACTCGAGATTATGGCGTAACAGCAGTGTGAGTGATGGATTATTCTACATTTTTCTAGTGTCCAAGTAAAATTAATTTAATCAGTTAGTATTGAGTGAAGTGGATGTGTTTTTTGAGCTCTTGGATTATTCATGGAATAATACTAGTTTTTCATAGTGAAATCACACTTGATTTGGCTTGGGACTTTCCGGAATTCCGGACGATCCAAGTGGATACAAAACCTAAAGAAATTGATAATTACAATTAAATCTAAACACAAATTTATTCGTGGCAAATTTTCAAATTTTTTAGTTATATTTTCTATTATTTCTCCCTACAGCGAATCAAACGTACGCTTATTTTTTAATTTGCCGTTTTGATTTGATCAATCAGCTGTTCTCCGTTTTCGCTTTTTCCCTTTTTTCTCCTTTTCGTTTTGCTTTTGGTGTAAGCATTGCCAACCACTTATAATATAAATAAGGTTTAAGCAGCAGGGACTGAACGTACTCATTGACAGGTGTACCCAACTATTTTCTCACTGAGGTATGGCCTCTGAAAATAGGGGCGTACACCAGAGAATCCATTTCGGAGGAATTCTAAAATTCTGAGAACGCTCCCTAACAGCCGAAATGAGGAATCCACCGCTGCTAGATCAACATTTAGTGACGAAACTGTTGACCGGGCAAGCAAAAGCGAAGAGAAATCACTAAATAATGAATCGTCTAACTAATTTAAAAAATTGGGTTGCAAAATAAAAGAGTTGGAAAATATGATGGCTGGTCGAAGGCACGTAAACCAGGCTATGCGCGATTTATTGAGTACCATAATGAGCTTAGCCGAGAAACCGGAGAAGAAAATTATGGCTGAGAAAGCAACACAGCTTTCTCATATTTCTAAAGAGTTGAACACCCCAAAACGGCTGCGAGAAGCATCGGGAGAACAACCAAAGAAATGAGTTCCGTAATACTGTATGCAGCACCAATATGGATACAGGCAATGAATATAAAAGCGTATGCTAAACAAATAATTGCGGTGCGCAGGCTCTCTGCAATTCGAATAATAAGTGCTTTCCGGACTATAACAACCGACGCTGCTGAAGTATTATTACATCCAGGGAGATGAACTCGAGCGATTATTTCAGCTTTCAACGCCTAAAACAGTAGCAGCAAGGTCAGAGGAGAGAAACAAAAGCATTAAAATGTGGCAGCAGTGGAGGAATTCTTCACCCAAAGGGCGCTGGATCCATCGACTACAGATTTTTCTACAGAATTTGCGAACAGTTCGTTAATATCTTAATTTCACTCCGGAATATTTCCAACGTTCCGCATTAGTTGCATTGCCACCACCCACCTATATTTATACATTTAAATACATGTGTACGATTGGGCATACTTTAATTGACGTTACTCAGTGTCAGCTTGTTTGGTGTCTGTTTTTTGCTTTTTTGCAACTGTCTCTCCACCAGGTGTGACAGTAATGCAGTTAGCGCAATGCATGAACAAATTAAAAACAAAAACAACAGAAGCTAATAAAAAGGAAATAAAGAAATGCTCCGTCAGTTTACTGATTTTGGCACCAACCGTGAAGTTTTTTTTAGACCCAAATGTACTTTCTAAATGCTTTTCACTGAGCTTTCCGATATTTCAACGACGCCAGTAAGATATCTAAGTCTTAATCGTCGATTCTCAAGCACCAATTTCTTTTTTTATTGACGTGTTGATCATCAGTTGATATTGAGGGACATTCTTCGTGGTCACCGCGTTTTGGATCCTCTTCGAATAATTTGTTTCAATCAAAAATCCTTTTCTGCGTAAAACGATTATAACGTTGCCAAAAAGGCAAGCCTATACTAAACACTAATGATTATTTTGAAATGAGTTTATGAGCACAAAGTTTCTTGAATATACGCAGATACTTAAACACTCGGCAATCCGTCGCTGTCTGTATGAAACCGCCAAAAGAAAACGTATTCTTCAACATTTTTGAACGAATTGTAAGTCCCATTTTCATTGGAAGGCTTATCATCTTCTTGTTGTCATACCTCTAAAAACCAGAAAGAACCTTGTCTTATTATTTGGGAGGAATATAGTATATCTCGTATTATGAGATTTAAGTCAACATCTGTTTATATTGCCCTATACTATAACTGTAATGCTATTCGGATTCAGACGAAGTAGGTGCTGAAGTGAGTTTATGGTCCACTTATTTTGATCGGATTCATGTAACTTTTAAGCTCTTTTGATGATCTGCCTGCTGCCAATGCTCATCAATGCTTTAAAAATCTGACATGGTTCCGAATTCAGGAGGCATAGTGTCTTAGGTGAACAAAATTTCTTGCCGTTGGTTGGTTGTGTTTTCGTAGTTCTCGACTTTCTGATGCATGTCCTAGATTTCACATTATAGTTTTCCAATTGTTTTTTTTTTTTTGTTTTTGAGTGTGTAAAGATGTATGTGATAATTTGCCAGTTGTTGGCATAAATAGCTTCACACATTTGCTTTGCTCTTTTTAGTCAATCACTGTATCAGTGGATGTGTTGGCTTGGAGCGAATATTTATAGTAGCTCGAATTTATTTCGCTTTAGGCTCATAAATATAACCCCAGTTTGAGCATTACCATATTTTTTTTTGTACCAGCCACTTCCCGCCACTTCAAAATTGTCGATGTGCTATCACTTTCCTGTCATTTCCACTGTGATCAATGACATTTCGCAACTTCGACACATGCATGTTATCGTGTCACCCCTAAAAACGAAAAAAAAAACTGTATTTTTGTATATAGAAAATATAAAGATGACTGGCACAACGTTTTGTGTTCCTCTTACCGTTCTCATCACGTATTCGTAATAAAATTTGTCAATCAAATTGTTGCTATAAAAATCGTAGTTAAAAAAGACGGGGTGCAACTATATTGCACCGAGTTCGCAAGAAATAATGCAACCATATAGTTTATAAGCGCGTACGTGTATGCACGACAGTAAACAAGCAACAAGTCATCAAATAAACGAGCGTAGCGATGTCGATGTGTCGAATGGTTTGCTGTAAAAAGAGTGAGGGACAAGTGCGATGCGGCGTTTCCGAATTTAAGTAACAAAAACCAAAAAACGATACTGTTGCAACATTGAAGCCAGCACATTGAATGTGGGGTGTTCATAATAAACATGGCCATCTGTGCTGTGACAATGAGCTTGCAACATAAATACACTTGAAAAAAAAGGGAAAAAATTAGGTGCGAAAAATGAGAATGTCTGCCACGACAATGTTGCAACAATGCTGTAAATAAAATCTGGTCACTTTTTACGAACAGCCGCATAATAAAGACATTGAACCGCCACACCACGGAACGGTAATGGAAAAAAGTTGGCGCAATGTGCAAACAAACAACAAAAAATTGCTTTCCGTCTTTGTTTGCAGTTGCTGATTCACGATTCCTTTCATTTTAGGTTTTAATTGGGCGGAAATGAACGTTCGCCGGTCGAGAAAATAGCTGATTTCATTTAAGCAAAGTAATAAAATCATTGGAATGCGTGTATGCCCCTTATGTGTAAGTCGAACGCATGTATAAGTAAAGTACCACAAGTTGTTAGTGTACTGCTTAAATGAGTCGGAATAGCTTCTTTGTTGGAAAAATTTATATAATAGATCTACCATATATTCATATGCGTTCACTCTAACAACGACGATGCAAAATTTAATTGAGCACACTGTTAAGACCTCTCTGTCACTACCAAAAATCTCTCCTGAATCTACACATACATATGTACGTATTCCTTCAATATTTAACACATTTCGACGCTCTCACTATAGTTTATGGGTTTTTCTCATTTAAAATATATGGATCCAGATTAACTTAAAAATGGATGGATTATAACTATTAGTTAATGAGATATGTCCGAGGTATGGGCATTATAATGTATTCTTCTGTATTGAACGAATAAATGTCGTTGGGTTTTTCTGCTATTTTCCCAACGTAAAAAAAACACCGATCTTGTTCTTCTTTAATTAGGTTTTGATGTACAGTCTTGATTGGTTCATCTTGGATGGAACATTTGGTCCATGTCGGACCGGATTCGTAGGTCGGACAGTACAGCTGTTTTCCTAAGAGTGAAAAACTTGCTGTACTTTTGAATTTCTATACGGCTTATAGCATTCGTGGTAAAAAGTTGAAATGTAAGCATGGTGAAAAGTTAAGTCACGAACATATGTGCATAGGATAGTTCATATTGCTGTGGTAAAGCAAAATACGAACCAGCGCATGCGAGAGAAGACTATATCCCCACGCATGTAGTCATAATTGTAGTAGAAAATGTCATATTTATGACATGAAAAGAGAGAAAGAAATATAATTCGGAACGGAATAGAATTCTAAAAAAATTTGTGGAAGATATCTATTTACATAAGTGAATATAAGTATATATATATTCATATAATATAAGAGCATAAACTATGTTTGTACAGTCCACTAGATTGCATTATAACTAGTAATATATGCATATGTATATGTTTGATGGCGTCATAAGGACCGAAACAATATACTATACATAAACACATGTATGTACTATGTTGTGAAAGTTCTAGAATTATAAATGATTTCTAGTATATTCTTGCAATAGAGGAAGATAGAGAGAGTAAAAAGCTAATATATAAAATTGAGAACTGCCATTATTATCGTGATATATAGTATGTACACATATACAGGGTGGGCCATTTAAAGTTGACCCATCTGGCAACGCTGTAACTTTTAACAGCGCTGACAAATCGGCTAATGTCATACCGCGTTAGAAGCGTCATTCGAAGACAATTTATACCATGGAACAGTACACTCCAAAAGAACGCGCTGAAATTGTTCAGCTTTATATTAAAAATAACTTTTCAATTGTGTTAACTCAACGTGCGTTTCGCAAAAAAAATAAAGTGAAAAGTGCTCCAGTTAAGAACACAATTAAGTCTTTATACGCAAAATTTGTGAACACCGGTAATCTCAGTAATGCCAGTCATGCATCCAAACAACGCACAAAACGTTCTGATGAAAATATCGAAGCTGTACGAGCCAGTATTGAGGAGACTCCATCGACATCAAGTTATCGCCGCTCTCAGGAATTAGACATCTCTCGCACCACTCTCCGACGCATAATTCATAAAGATTTGAAGATGTTTCCATATAAAATTCAAATGGCACAAAAACTAAACCCAGCTGATTATCCGCGACCCCTTAATTTTGGCAAATGGGCCATCGAAATGGCTGAAAACGAACTTGACTTTTGGCGAAAACTCATCATATCAGACGAGGCACATTTCTCGTTGAATGGAGGCGTAAACAAGCAAAATTGCCGATTTTATGCCACCGAAAATCCTCAATTAATTGAAGAACAGCCTCTTTACGACCAAAAAGTAACAGTTTGGTGCGGTGTTTGCGCGAATATGATCATCGGACCGTATTTTTTCGAACACGATGATGGAGCCACGACAACAGTCAATGGTGAGCGTTATCGAGCCATGATAACGGATTTTGTGATACCCATTATTCGCGAAAATGACATGGATAACTTCTGGTTTCAACAGGACGGGGCTACATGCCATACAGCTCGACCAACAATCAATTTATTGCGACCATTTTTCCCCGGGCGATTGATATCGAAAAATGGTGATGTTGACTGGCCACCGAGATCACCAGATTTGACGCCACCAGACTTTTATTTGTGGGGTTATTTGAAATCCAAGGTATACGCTAATAAGCCAAAGACCTTAGCTCAACTGAAAGCCAACATTCGACGTGAAACAGCCGCCATATCATCCGAAACATTGGCCAAAGTCATGGAAAATGTCGAAAAAAGAGTGCATTTAGCTATCAAAGCTAAAGGTGCCCATTTACGCGATCTAATTTTTAAATATTAGCTGAAACAAATCCCCTTGGACCAAAATAAATTATTTTTGAAATGAACAAAAAACATTGTTTTCTTTTGTTCTTTTTTTTAGAAACAAATGGGTCAACTTTAAATGGCCTACCCTGTAGTTACAAATACGCACAGATATTGGCGTCCGCTTTGAATATTTGGTGATGAAATTTTTTATTTAATCGTGAAAAAGGACAGTTTGTGAAAAGACGTTCCTAATTCGTGTAAGATTTCATCTTTAATATTTCTATTTGATTGAAGTTATTGATACATAAATAAATTTTGGTTTTTTTTATGAGCGATTGTTGAGAGATAACAACACAATGGGAGGGCAAGACCTTTTGGACAGCCTATTAAAATCCATTTCAAGAATTTCGGAGTACTGCCAACATGTAGATTTTGAAATGGCTACGCAGGAGGAAGTGATAGTACGTTCTGAAAAGTTGAACGTTTGCTACGCACGGTTTGTAGATGTCCATGAGAAGCAGTTGGATCAGGGCACTACACAAACCAGTGCATATGGCGATATTGCAGCTATAATGGAGCTGCGCTATTTTACAGCACAAGCCATGTTGTCTACAAATGCCAAGGAACTATCACCAGCGCGGACTGTGCTTGAGAAGCAACCTATGTCGGTACAAGTTAGTACGCCTTATCAACAACATGATTTAAAAAATACGTGGGGTAACTTTGATGCCACTTTAACGATGTGGCCTGTGTTTCGTGATCGGTTTTCTGCTGTTATACATTAAAATAATAATGTTTCACCAGCTTTTAAATTCTCTTACTTACAAAAGTCACTGGTTGGTAGAGCAGCACAAACTCTAGGTGAATGACAGCTTACCGATGATAATTATATAGAAGCTTGGGATCGACTCGATCAGTTGTATGACCGCAAATATCCGATTTGCCGTGAACATTTACGACAGTTTATTCGTTTGCCAATTATAGGAGGCGTATCGCGAGCTCATGAGCTTCAGCATATGTCCAATGTAACACATAAAGTGTTGTGACAACTACGAGCACAGATAATCCCGGTCGATGCTTGGGATATGATTATTGTTCATATGTTGCATGAAAGACTAGATCCAGATACGAGTAGGCAGTGGGAATTACAACGAGACACAGAGGGTCCCACAGCCAAGCAAATGTTGGAATTCTTGGATCGAAAAGCTGCAGCTTTAGTTAATGTTGCGAAGTTACGTAACTCGCGGTCCAAAGATGCCATGGTAAATTACTGTAATGATCGAAGCACATATTATATACGTGAACGTACGACTAGAGGTGAGAAAAGATCATTTCCATGTATTGCCTGTGGTGGTGATCATCCTCTGTGGGTGTGTAATGAGTTTGTAGCTTTAAATTTGCGATCTCATGGGGACTTTGTGCGAAGAAACGATATCTGCCAGAATTGCTTCAAAAACGGGCATGGAGCTGGTAATTGCTTTCAAGAAGGTTGTACTCGTTGTCCAGGGCAGGCAGAACATAATAGCTTGCTTTGTTCAAAGAGAGAGATGGCAACAAGCGATAAGCTCTATCGTGATTTAGGAGTTGGATATGCTCATCCTGTGCAATCAAATATTGCAGAGGACCTGATTACCATCAATGAAGAAATTAAAAAAGTCGCCAAGCAAATGAGTTTGTTAGAAAAACAAGAACAATTATTAAAAAAAACCTAAATCGCTAAGTGGTATAAAAAGGATTATAAGGCAGCTGAGAATGAAATAAATTCCAATGCAGACTATTCTAAGACTTTTATTTTCAATTTTGATTCGAAGCTTGCACTGTTACCAACTATATCTATAAGAGTGGAAGCCAATTTAGATTTTCGGACTAGTACGAGCACTACTAGACTGTGGGGCACAACCAAACTCTATAGCTGCTAGTCTAGTTGAAAAATATCAGTTGCCATGTTTACTAACATCACGCAAGACGGTAGGTATAGAAGGGAAATATTTTGGAGTTAGTCGACGTACAATACTAAAGATAAGACCGTGGTTTCAATCAAATGGGTACATTGAAGAAGAATTTTGGGTTCTACCAAAAGAAAACAATTGGCAAGCAGTGTTATCTGATTGTACGCTGAAACTCACATCAGTAAAATCTACCATACCACTTGCTGATCCACAATATTGGGAGCCAGGTATTGTGCAGGTGGTACTCAATGTAAAACTTTTGCAAAGATTTTGATTACAGTGCATTCACATGATTGTGAAGGAGCTGTTTATCTGGAGACTCATTTAGGTATGGTATTTTGGTGATGGACCGGTTCTCAAGGGTGGAAAGACAAAAAAGTCGGCTGGAATTCACGTCAGCGACTGATTACTGAGCCAGTTATAATCTATTTCACTGTGTGTTTGATTACAGTTCTTTTCTGCTATTCCAAATATTTAGCAATTGTATTATTTTTGAGGAAGAATCTGGTTAAAATTGTACGCACATATTCAAATGAACACCACTTGTCTACTAAAAGTTTTACTTGCTTGATTATAATGGTTGAGGTTGAAGTTGAGATTGCGGTTAAGGTTGACATTGAGGGTTGCGTTTAGGTTAAGATTAAGACTGAAACTGACTTGGGTGAAACTGAATTGTTATTGTTAATAAATTTGAGTCTCTGGAAAATCTTTTATCTGTCTTATACAATACCATACATATTTATTTCAAATCTAAACTCTAAAAGATCAAAAGTTATCTACTAAAGCTGAAGAATATTTTCTCATTGGGCATTTGTAAAGGTTTCATCTGATTGCGTGTTTGTACGTTCGTATTTGCAGCACTCTTAATACATGGGCTTCGCTCAACAAAATTATAGTTTAATTCGTTCAAGTGCTGGCGACAAACCGCAAACGACATCTCTCAAATACTAAAATACACACATTCTTATGGTAACTGTTATTTTGACAGCTGCACGACTACACGACTGCAAGCCGACGGTTGTCGCTCTCGCTAACTTTAATATATTCCTATATTTCCCAACGACAGTAGGATGACAGAAAAATTGACAATAGAACTGAAGGTAGAGAGATGAGGGAGAGTGGTGATGCCACTAATATGTAAAATTATTCACATCTCTAACTAACTTGACGTTATTTTACAAATAAAAGCATGAAATATCTCTATTATATCATCTACATATATAAATAAAAATGAATCGCCAAAATGTACATACATATGTACGCTCATAACTTTCATACTACTGAACCAAATTTAATAATTGTTTTTTTAATGAGTTCGTTGTGGATCGGGGAAGGTTTAGAAATAAAAATACCTTATACTTTTAATTAGGAAAAGTCGGAAAATTGGACAACTCCAAAAAATAACTTATTTTCATATAATTTTTGTTAAATTTTTGTTTGTTTTGTTTTTCAATATTTTGATTTGTAAATTATTTGAATCGTTCAATTTCGGTCGCTTGCTTTTTTAATCCAGCTATTCAAAAGAAAAATTTTTGAAAATTATTCAGTGAAAACCCTATGCATGTTTCACATAAAAAGATCAATTACAGATTGAAATTTGTTACAAAGCCACGAAGAGGTTGCGCTAATATCGGTCGGCGTTCTGTTTGGCATCAGTTTATGGCAGCCTAAGGCATGGCAATGCAGGAAGTATTCAGGATGCGATGACATATAGTACGTGCTGAATTATGGACCGCGATAGCTCACTCAGCGACCGTCACGATGTCACAACACGACTTTTCAATCAACAGTTACGATGTTTGATGGACTTTATGTTAAATAAACGTGCTGTTAGATGCTGGATGTACTCTGTTGAGGGGCAAAAATAAGGTTTGAGCTTCTTCTTTTTTGGATGGTGGATGGTGGTTACATTAGATTAAATTGATGCAATAATTTTTGCGGAAATTCCTGATCCAGAGATAGATCCAGAACTATACGAAGTGGTAAAACCAATATGGTTCATGAACATTGCGAACACCACAATCCTTCTTCGATTTGTATGTCTGACAATAAATACACGAAACACTATCCACGTGCATTTCTTTAGGAAACGCAAACTGGAAATGATGGATATCCACTGTATCTGCGTCGTTCACCAGACGACAATGGCAGTAAATTTAGCATTCAATTTAGAGAGTGAATATCGAAGTTGACAACACATGGATCGTATTATATTCGCCACTGTTGTCTAATTCACATTCAAAACTTGAGTATTACAGTTTGGTGAAATCACTGAAATACGTTTGCAAATACATCACCAAACAAAGCAACATTGCGATTATTGGCCTTGAATGAGATGAGATCAGTAAGTATCAAATGGGTCGATACGTGAACTGCAATAAAGCGCTTTGTAGGATATTCACTTTCGCATTTCATGAAAGTTTTCCGACTATGGTGCGCCTCGCGATTCAACTTCATTTAAGTCATTGCGTACTGTGAATGGTTGAGTGTTTGCAAGCCAGCAAGTACAATTACTGGAACATGATAATAACTGGAATCAAATGATGGACGATGCGGTAGCTACTCCGCATGCTACTGAAGTTCGCATACTTTTCGCGTAGATCATTTCGACATATCATCCTTCAAATTCGCGTCAATTAGGGGATACGAAAAAAATGATATTGTCGATAACATTTTCCATTGTATTCGCTAATGATTGGGAATGGGCAAATTTCGATTGATACTTCCATTGGTTTGATATAAATTTTTCAGGCCTATTGTCAATTCACTTCAACGAAAGAAGAACTCATCACGTTTATCCCAACAATGGCAAATTGTCATTACTGCGATTGCTTGAGAGCCCACGCAATTTTAGTTGTCAAAAATACCGATGTTAATGACTTAAACATGAAGATTTAAAGTCAAATTCAGAAGGGGTTGTGCTCATACAAATCGATCGATCATATCAATCTCATACAAATCGATCGATTGACAATAAAGACAAAGCCGTGAATTATCCAGTGGAATTTCTAAATTCTTTGGATAGGCTTGGTATACCGCAGCATAATTTGCATCTCAAAGTTAGATCTGCCATTAGTATGTTTCACAATCTTCATTTATTCACCTAAACTGTGTAAAGAACCCCAATAATTGTGACGCAGTTACCGAATATAAGGGGACAGTAATTTCATTTCAAACATATTCCGTTTCCAGACAAAATTGTATATGTGATGACAATCAACCGGACGAAAAGATAGATAGATAGAAGTGTGGCATAAACCTAGAAAAGCCATGTTTTTCACACGACCAGATATACGTGGCGTGTTCACGAGTTGGAAACCCATCTTCTCTGTATATTTACGCACCAGAACAGAAAACAAAAAAAAAATTGTTTATCAAGCTGCGCTACATTAAAAAAAATAAATGATTTTCAACACAATAAAAATTCAACTTTCTTTTCATTTCAAAACACATAAATTCAAGCAGGGCAATGGCTGCGGTGTCAGCTAGTTTGTAATAACAATTGATAATTAAAAACAAAAATATTTACTTATTTACTTATGTTTCGCATAAAAAATTTCACTTTGAACAAAATATCAAAATTTCTTTGAAGTGAAAGGTATTAGTACGGCCACAACGAAATTGTGTACATACAAAATGGACAACCGCGTTGTTTTGTGTACATGCCGGCTATTGTTATGTTGCTGGCTTTTTACAAATGATCATGAGGTAGGATGCACAACGCCATTTTCAGTTCACTGTCGTGCTGTCATGTCGTGTCGCGAGCATTGTGTTCAGCATATCACATTTATGGGCGACAAAATGGCAACAACTACGAATACAATGAATAAATTTAACGATAACATTTGTTGATATATGTACTTCACATACATAAAATTAAAATACATTTCGAATATGATTCGTAATCGAATAAGTGAGTGAATTGAACGTGGAGAGAGAATGCATGAGCGTATGTGTATAAGTGGATATGCGGATTTTCACACACAATATAATATATATCTATATAGTTGAGTACGTTCAAACGTATAGTGGTGTGCTCAGTGAAGTGTTATTCGATAATATATGCGTTGCTTTTTTTTGGTCTACTTAATGCATTAACACAGTTAAACACAGGCGAAATACAAGCGTCAGCCCACTGCTGACTCACATGCCATACCTATGTAATTGTTTTTGCACGATTAAATAATTGTTGTACGCACATCCATATCTTGTGGCATCCGTTATTTCAAAAGCTGATTATATTTTTGCAATTTCACTGACGGAATCTGTTTTTTTTTCGATTTAGGATTTAAAATTATTATTTTACTCACATATTTAATTGGTGTTTTTTCCAATAAATTTTTTATCTCTGAAACAGATAAACAATTAATATTGGAGAGATAATCATCTGGTGAAAAGCTATGCAAGAAATTTTTAGATAATTTTTTAATATAAAATCATTTCATAAATAGTTTTATGGAGATAAAGTCATGTTTGATATACAAATACACTTGTATATAAGAATACTTGTATACTGTATTCACATAGTACACCATGTCGTATGTGCAACACAGAATCTAAAGATCATGTATGACACATTTGATATATGGAAAATGATTTTATAGTCAGGAAGATCTGTATCTGCGAAAAAAATTTACTAGAATATGATTTTTTTGAAACTTATAGATTTACTCGGCTGATGTAAAATATTAAAAATCCCAAGTTATACATTTGAAAATAAATATAATTTAGGCACAGTTTAAATTGAAAACTAATAGATTTAATAGAAATTGGAACTAATATTTGAGTTGGGGACTGGTTTATTGGCAGAAAATCTTGGAAGTTGTTCAGTGAATAGCATGTATGTGTTTATATGCGTCTGCACTGAATTTCGCGATAATGTGATATCAAATATATACATACCAGATACGTATCGTTACATATTAACAAATGAATCCTCTTAATTGAAATTAGTTAAAATTTCCAAAATGTAGAAGCAATTTCATTTTTATGCTAATAGGTCAAAATATAGGTCAGGCCAGAAACTTTTGGTAAAAAGTTAAATAATTCATAAATAATAGAATAAAACCCATTAAAAACTAAAGACATAATAACAAGAAAGTAGACAGTAATGATATACGGGTGATGATGAGGTCGGGAAGATAAAAAAAGATATAATCTTGGTTGCTTGAATTTTTTGAGGTTATGTGAAGAAGATGTCACTACAAAAGTTATAGATCTTTTTATTACCTATACCTTTGATATACAAGTTCCTTTCCCTATCATAGGGCTCGTAGTTTTCCCGAAAACCGAGTTAACCACGCTCCTCCCCTTCTTTTTCTCGACCTCACATCGCCCAAATTATTGTTCCTTTAATTTTTAATCTCGTTTCTAATGGGTTTCATACTATAACAAATTGTATTCCTTTCGCATTTATCTATCCTGGTCTAATATCGGGTAGAACATTAGAATGATTCCAAAAAAAAACAAAAAATTTATTTTGTAGAAAAATTTCTACAACAAACAGAACAGAACGCTGATTAGAAAGATTTTTTTATTGTGTGTACCTCGCGTACGTGTCTTGCTTTGTGGTCTTTGGGCTTGGTGGTTTTGATCTAATAAGTTATATATAATAATTATACCCTGAAAAGGCTTTATTACTTTTTCCACGAGCTCCAAGAAGGAAGCGTCAGAAATGCTGTAAAATATATACATATACATAAATGATATGCGTACTGATATGTAATTTTTCTACTAAATAAAATGAAAAACGCCATTAAAAGAAAATATATAAATAGGCATACCTAAGCCGAAAATCGATATACGAAACTGAAACTTGGAGCAACGAACCGCAATAATAAGAGATACCTGCGATAAAAAATTGGCAAAAAGTGATGGTGGCCCCGGCTAATGATGTTACTATAATATATAAGTCTCCCAAACCACTTAAGGTATATCTCCCAAATTTGTTTGGGACACATCATTTCTATACTTTTCGCATAGGGAGATGATAACCACGCTTACTCCTCATATAACGGGTTTTACAGTTTATACTCACTACTAAAATCGCATTAAATCAATAGCTAACACAAAAGCTTGAACTACGGCATATGAAAGTTTTAAAAAATATTTTGAATGATAAATTTCACAGATTCACTCAAGACCTAAATTGAGATTTGGGGGCTAATAAATCATTTTCAAAAAACAGTTTCGAATAACTTTGAATAACACGCTTTAAATTTTCCTACTTTCTGTTAGAATATTTTCATTTTACTCCTTAAAAAGCTTTGACTACTTTTTTAAACTAAATCTAACAATAATCTAAAGTAACATTACAACAAACCATACATTTTTAATCCTCTTGTAATAAACGAAATTTCCAAAATGCTAATTAAATACTAATTTTTTGCTAATTCTTCTTCTCTCCTCTCCTTGTAGATATGTTTCCATAGTATTGGTTATAAATCAACAACGAAAATAATCTTTTTTTTTTCCCTTCTGGTGAGTACGCAGAAGTACAAATAAGTGAGAGAGAATGAGTGAGAGGCAGTGAACATAAGACCACAAATTCACTTTGTTTTACGGCACTGGAGTGTGAATCCTGCGAAAAATAGATGTGCCGTATGCAAATAGGAATTTGCATGTCTTTTATGTAACATGTACAACACTACACATTGATTTAATACTCCGACTGAGGCTACCCATACTTACAAACATATTTTGGTGTGTGTTTGAGTGTTTCACTGACATTTGGATTCCCATTTCCATTTTGTCCAAAATTTGCTGTTGCAAACTCAATTCGTGGGCATATTTGCTTTTGAGTGTGATATGATGGTTTCTGTTATGCCGAGCAGATGAAAGTGAAAATTGGTACTGAAATATGTACACAAACTCATCACATACGCTCAAGTGCATCGTGTGTGTGTCATCATTTCATTCATAATTCTTCTTTATACCCCACTTCTTGTCAAGAAATAATAAAAGTATTTTTATTCCTTAGATGAAATTCCAACAAGCACTTGCTGAAATGAGCACATATTAAGTGTTTGTTTGTTAGTATAACTTGTAGTGAAAAGAATAATACAGTTTCGTGCGGCATGAAACAGTTTGTCCGGTGCCACTTGTCACTCTGAATGGCAGCAGATAAAGTTAATTTCAAACATATTTGTTGAATAAACAGAATACTTCGAGTGGTATTGTATGCGGGGGCCACACATGCTGCTTTATTCTACATTAATTGGCGCTCTTTTAAATATTTAATCCTAAGGATCTGCATTCTTACCTGCCTTATCTACTAGAAATCTAAAAATTGTAGATTTCTAAAAATAATAGACTAATCATCTTTTCGCGCACATTACTCCAAGAGATATGTGAGTTGGGTGGAGACGCTGGGGAATAGGTGCAATGAGCTTTTTCGTCAGTGGACCGAAGCTGAAGGCAAAGGTTAGAGGTAAAATAGCAACAGAACGAGCAGGGATTTGTGCATTCGGAAGTTGGATCTACGGGTCTCGCGCAAGCACAGCTTACCTTGATCAGCAACCAGCACTCCTGGAGTTGCAAAAGCCTTCGGCACAATGTGGAACGTAAAAAGTCTTTTGAACTAACTAAATTTTAGTAGGATTCACATCACTAAGATGATAGGTTTTCTAATTGGACACTGTCCAATAAACACTCACGCGGTAAGACTACAAATTTTGTTGGACGCAATTTTTCACAGTTGCATTAGAGCGTTTTTCAATCGCAATAGTAATAACGTTCTTTAATGTACTCCAGGCAATAATTGCATTAGCAAAATCTTCAAAACTTTAACTGGAAACAAATCGGGTTGTCGAAAAAATCTTTTCGTAAGAAGTCAAACAAAATGGTACAAAATTGTTTATTTATTTATTAGCAAAAAAAAACAAAAATAAGATGAAGTTGTTTAGAAATACCCTATATTATGTGTATAAACAGTGTTTTGTAAGAAACCGATATGGATTCCTCACATCGAATTAATCAGTTGAAGAAGTGAGTTTTAAAGTTTATTTGATTAAAACTTGGAATTCTTTTGCAGTTTTATTTAAAAAATTATTTTGCTCAAAATTACAATTCTCCATAAATCTGTAACTAATGAAGGATCCAAACACCTATGTATGGGATCAGTTTCCAGTATACAAATCAATTAACAATTAAGATAACTGTTAAAACTTTGCACGAATAATGTTTTTAATGTGTGCCATCTTATGACCAAATATTGTTATCGAAAGTGTCGGTCAATGTGTGAGATATATAACTGAAATTAAGGGGTAATCCTTCCCTTATAATGATATGGTACGTCAAAAATGGATTGAATTGGGCAAATACTTCCCATAGCCTCCTTAATATAAAGGTTTTCGAACTTCGGGGTGACTTTCTCCATCATATATCGGCCAGTTATCTCAATGAAAATGAGAGGGCGTGTTTTACTCCGTTTTTATGTTTTGTTAACAGTGTATCTTTGTGCCTAAAAATATAAATTTAAGCGAAAACTTGCTCTAACCCCTATATAACTAGCATCAGGATTTTCGAACATCCGACTGACTTTCTCAATATGATTTTTTTTAAGATTTTTTTGATTTTAGGCCTTAAGGTTTTTCCCTAGCTTTGATTTTACCTTGCTTTTTGAAGCTGCCATCTATGTTGCACATAACACAGTTGGGTATATCTCACATGCTTTTTAAGCCCGTCATGTTTTTGCAAGCACTGTTTATTTGCTAGATCCAAACTATAGAAGCGTGGTTTTACACACAATTGTTGTAGTGTAAACTTTGCATTTGTTTTGGCAAACACTGCTCGAGTTTGTTGGTTTGCAAGTATAAATACGAGTATGTGTTCGAATATACTACAAATATGTTGTGGACACGCGTACATACAACTGTACATAAGTTGCAGTGCAATTGTTTACCATATGCTTTTGTATGTGGCCACGTACAGCTTATTTTTCTGACGTTTCATTGAAGTAACTTTGGATATGCTGTCAGCTGCATTCCTAAATTTATGCAAGTAGGGTATATACCATATGCAGCTACAGCAGCTGTGATATGTGTATGTATTTGAAAATTTGCATATGATTTCTTGTAAATAAATATCACTGCAGTTTTGAGAAGAAACTTCAGATTCGTTTATATTTGCTTAAGATGCTTTTGATTTACATTTGAGTATACTCACTTGCATTTGTATGAGAATTCATAGTAGGCGTACGTTATATTTGCTTAAGATGCTTTTGATTTACATTTGAGTATACTCACTTGCATTTGTATGAGAATTCATAGTAGGCGTACGAATATCAGTCGTACGAATACTTTTTATAACACCTTTAATAAAGAAGAATTTGTGTGGTTACCTCAGAAGCTTTTATTTATATTTCCCATGTCGAAAATGACTTAAACCGGGAAATGTATACTAATTTACATCTATCATATCTTATAACAATTTTGTTAGCAACATGCTTGCCTTGTCATATGTTTCGAACTACTTTATGTTAATAACGGGTGATTTTTTTGAGGTTAGGATTTTCATGCAGTAGTATTTGACAGATCACGTGGGATGTCAGACATGGTGTCAAAGAGAAAGATGCTCAGTATGCTTTGACATTTCATCATGAATAGACTTACTAACGAGCAACGCTTGCAAATCATTGAATTTTATTACCAAAATCAGTGTTCGGTTCGAAATGTGTTTCGCGTCCGTGTCCGATGAGCGATGAGGCTCATTTCTGGTTGAATGGCTACGTAAATAAGCAAAATTGCCGCATTTGGGGTGAAGAGCAACCAGAAGCCGTTCAAGAACTGCCCATGCATCCCGAAAAATGCACTGTTTGGTGTGGTTTGTACGCTGGTGGAATCATTGGACCGTATTTTTTCAAAGATGCTGTTGGACGCAACGTTACGGTGAATGGCGATCGCTATCGTTCGATGCTAACAAACTTTTTGTTGCCAAAAATGGAAGAACTGAACTTGGTTGACATGTGGTTTCAACAAGATGGCGCTACATGCCACACAGCTCGCGATTCTATGGCCATTTTGAGGGAAAACTTCGGACAACAATTCATCTCAAGAAATGGACCCGTAAGTTGGCCACCAAGATCATGCGATTTAACGCCTTTAGACTATTTTTTGTGGGGCTACGTCAAGTCTAAAGTCTACAGAAATAAGCCAGCAACTATTCCAGCTTTGGAAGACAACATTTCCGAAGAAATTCGGGCTATTCCGGCCGAAATGCTCGAAAAAGTTGCCCAAAATTGGACTTTCCGAATGGACCACCTAAGACGCAGCCGCGGTCAACATTTAAATGAAATTATCTTCAAAAAGTAAATGTCATGAACCAATCTAACGTTTCAAATAAAGAACCGATGAGATTTTGCAAATTTTATGCGTTTTTTTTTTTTAAAAAGTTATCAAGCTCTTAAAAAATCACCCGTTAAAAGAAAAGAAAAACACATTATAAAACATTTCATGTTTCATTTCACGTTGTTGTTCGCAACATTGTGTCTGCAACATGTGGGTAATAATTTTTTAAGTAAAACAAATTCCGTTTTATATTTGACGAACCCACAGTTATTTAATTATCTAAGCGGTAATGCGGCTTAATGTCACAATATCACCATTATTATTAAAACCCACTTATTGCTTTTAATTTTTGTTATGGAAGTGAGATAAAGTACAAGTATTCTGATCTCTAACAGACTAGAAAACAGTTTTTTTTTTAAACAAATTTCAAACAAATGAACTAGAATATTATACTTGTATAATAACAGCCTTTAGTTGAAGTCCTACATTATATAGACTGAGTGTTCCAAAACTTGTTCAGAACACATATTAATTTATTAAACTCAAAAGCAAAGTGCTTCAATTGCTTATCTAATAAAAGATACATATACAAGTATTAACTTGATAAACCATTAGGCTATGGCATGAAACTACTAGCAACTAAAGGGGTCGTCGACTGGCGAATAAATTTTAGGAGATACCGGTTTTTTAAGAATACTTTCAAATTATTTTATTTTATCATTTAGCTCGTCTTTTGAAACTTAGACTAAATATGTAATGGTCACGCACTCAACCTTGTCAAATACTTTGGCCCTCTACGAGAATAATCACTAAGCAAAAAATTATGCAAATTGAATTTAACTTTTTAAAAGTCTTTAGAGCTTTACTGAAATTATTTTAAAAAGAAAGTTTGAATGTGCAGCCAAAAAGAGTTTACCTTCGAGAGTGAAACACAAAGAGAAAACCCAGAAAAAATTGGAAGATAACAAGTCGAAATGTCGCTGTAAACGAAATACATGTATATGTGAAAAATGTGATCAAAACTCTAAAAAAAAACATACAAAGGCACTGATATATGTACCTATCAAAAACCACAGCAGTACAGGGTCCTTTTCTAATTTATAATTTTAATCTCATTCCTTAGATTCTTCAGTGCATTTATTAAAAAAAGGGCATATTTTTAAGGTTTCTAAATTCTATTTTTTATATTAGATTCTTCATATTTAAAGCGGACTGACATTACTCACACCTTTTTTCTGTATTCATAAAAGGATTTGAAAAAGAAAGATCTGATTACCTTCAAAAACAATGCCGCAGCATGGTGAGACAGATTTTTTTAAACTTTTTGTTTGCTTACATGTATGCATTCAAAAAGAAAGCCAAAGTTGACCAAATGCCTGCTGTTCTTTCGGTCAAATGCTAGGTTTCCCGCATGCCGCAAACACAGCTGCGAGGAAGCTATGGAGTCTGATGCTGGGACGACTATTAAATTAAAATACCGAAGAAGCATTTTCCACCGACGACGTCAGTATAACAACAGATTCTTGCTTTTGTTCTCGTTGTCTTTCCCACATACCCAACTTCGTCAGCGGAGTTGCCACCGATCTACTATATTCCCACATATAATGTATTTAATTAATATAATAGCTAAAGTTCAGGCTCTCTTGAACATTTTTATCAGCGTCGAAATACTGCTGCGCTCTACCCCAAGTATGAGCATATTTATTTATATACGTGCAGCAATATAATTTTTTAATTTTTTGTGATTTCGGCCATTTTGTAGAAGAATCTAATTTATCGCATAATTATGTCCCAATCAACTTGATTCATGATTTTACATTATGTTTTGAAGGTATTTTAGTTAAAATCACTCTTGGACCTATGATTCTAAAGACAAAGCCGCTGAAAACCTGAAATTTCTTACCTTTATAGTTTTATAAAGGTACAGGTTTCTTCTTACATGACCGATGTGCACCGAGAACGACCACCACGGAAAATTATAGAATAACATGACAAGAGCACACGAACAAAAGCAAAGGCAAAACATCGACTTAAGGAGCGCGATACATCTCCAAGCAAATTAGCAGTCAATGTAATATGTGTCGTCTTTAGTAACGTAAAAATTGTCAGGGACCTTTTTGAAGAGCATTAAATTTCCTACAAAATCTATACAACTAAATATTTTTTCAAGTAGTTGTAAGCGTGATTTGAATTTTTATCTCTGATAATATGAAAAAATAAAAAACTGTAAGACGAATGTCACGTACTTGGAGAGCCTTTAATAGAGGTGTCTAAACACTTATTTCTCAGAGCACTAAGAGAAAAGATATCGAAACTAATATTTATAAGAAGTTCAAGTTACCATATGCATTTTCATTAAATGATTTTTTAATGACATCAGTTGAACATCTCGTGATATGTATAGTATATCATATGACATTGCATAAAAAGTATGAAAAACTTTAAATAATCAAATCTATATAAATAAAAATGAATCGTCAAAATGTATGTACGCTCATAACTTTCATACGACTGGACCAAATTTGATAATTCTTTTTTTAAAATGTTCGTTGAGGTCCAGAGATGGTTTCTGCGGAGAAAAAATTTCGAATAATTGCCGGAAAATTCCTTAAACAGCCCCTTTCTTTTTCTCATACAAACGAATGAATGTTTGTTTATTAGTAACGCTAAGAGAACGGCTGAACCAATATTGATGAAATTTTAAGAGGTTGTTCGTTGTGGATCAAAGAAGGTTTAGAAATAAAAATATCTTATACTTTTCATGAAAAGTCAGCAAATTGGATAATTCCAAAAAGTAACTTTTTTTCATAAACATTTATTTTTTTCAATTTTTGTTTGTTTTGTTTTTCAATATTTTGATTTGTAAATTATTTGAATCGTTCAATTTCGGTCGCTTGCTTTTTTAATACAGCTATTCAAAAGAAAAATTTTTGAAAATTATTCAGTGAAAACTTTATGCGTGTTTCACATAAAAAGATCAATTACAGATTGAAATTTGTTACGAAGCCACGAAGAGGTCGCGCTAATATCGGTCGGCGTTCTGTTTGGCATCAGCTGCGATGACATATAGTACGTGCTGAATTATGGACCGCGATAGCTACTCAGCGATCGTCACGATGTCACAACACGACTTTTCAATCAACAGTTACGATGTTTGATGGACTTTATGTTAAATAAACGTGCTGTTAGATGCTGGATGTACTCTGTTGAGGGGCAAAAATGAGGTTTGCCGTTTCTTCTTTTTTGGAAGGTGGATGGTGGTTACATTAGGTTAAATTGATGCAAACATTTTTGCGGAAATTCCTGATCCAGAGATAGATCCAGAATTATACGAAGTGGAAAAAACCAATATGGTTCATGAACATTGCGAACACCACAATCCTTCTTCGATTTGTATGTCTGACAATAAATACACGAAACACTATCCACGTGCATTTCTTTAGGAAACGCAAACTGGAAATGATGGATATCCACTGTATCGGCGTCGCTCACCAGACGACAATGGCAGAAAATTTAGCATTCAATTTAGAGGAGTGAATATCGAAGTTGACAACACATGGATCGTATTATATTCGCCACTGTTGTCTAATTCACATTCAAAACTTGAGTATTACAGTTTGGTGAAATCACTGAAATACGTTTGCAAATACATCAAAAAACAAAGCAATATTGCGATTATTGGCCTTGAATGAGATGAGATCAGTAAGTATCAAATGGGTCGATAAGTGAACTGCAATAAAGCGCTTTGAAGGATATTTGCATTTCATAAAAGTTTTCCGACTATGGTGCGCCTCGCGATTCAACTTCATTTAAGTCATTGCGTACTGTGAATGGTTGAGTGTTTGCAAGCCAGCAAGTACAATTACTGGAACATGATAATAACTGGAATCAAATGATGGACGATGCGGTAGCTACTCCGCACGCTACTGAAGTTCGCATACTTTTCGCGTAGATCATTTCGACATATCATCCTTCAAATTCGCGTCAATTAAGGATACGAAAAAAATGATATTGTCGATAACATTTTCCATTGTATTCGCTAATGATTGGGAATGGGCAAATTTCGATTGATACTTCCATTGGTTTGATATAAATTTTTCAGGCCTATTGTCAATTCACTTCAACGAAAGAAGAACTCATCACGTTTATCCCAACAATGGCAAATTGTCATTACTGCGATTGCTTGAGAGCCCACGCAATTTTAGTTGCCAAAAATACCGATGTTAATGACTTAAACTTGAAGATTTAAAGTCAAATTCATAAGGGGTTGTGCTCATACAAATCGATCGATCGTCTTGACAATAAAGAAAAAGCCGTGAATTATCCAGTGGAATTTCTAAATTCTTTGGATAGGCTTGGTATACCGCAGCATAATTTGCATCTCAAAGTTAGATCTGCCATTAGTATGTTTCACAATCTTCATTTATTCACCTAAACTGTGTAAAGAACCCCAATAATTGTGACGCAGTTACCGAATATAAGGGGACAGTAATTTCATTTTTAACATATCCCTTTTCCAGAGAAAATTGCATTTGTGATGACAATCAACAGGACGAAAAGATAGATAGATAGAAGTTTGGCATAAACCTATAAAAGCCATGTTTTTCACACGACCAGATATTCGTGGTGTGTTCACAAGTTGGAAACCCATCTTCTCTGTATATTTACGCACCAGAACAGAAAACAAAAAAATTTGTTTATCAAGCTGCATTACATTAAAAAAAATAAATGATTTTCAACACAATAAAAATTCAACTTAAGCTAGTTTTAAATAAAAATTGTACGATAAAATACTAAATAACATTTGTATTCAGTGACAGTCTTGGTAAAATTTTAATATAATTATTTCTTACTCTATTTGATTCACCAAACTTTATTTTCTATTTTATTACATTTTCTTGAGCCAAAAGCCTCTTTCGTTTTTGCGCAAATTTTCATCCTTACCTTCTTGCCTATGCGTTAATTTTTCATTTTTCACCCCGTTTTCTGTACTTTTTATCTTACTCAATTTTTCAGCAGCGCCAACGAAAACTTGTTTCGACTCAGCTCAACAAGGCGCTAACCATATTTGAGTCCTTGTTATCGCTTACTTTGATGCTTTCTATTTTCTTTCGTTGCCACATAAATTTCGTCGCTACGTCGAAATGAAGCTGCTCTTTGACGGGCATTTGCTTCCCAACTATTGCACGACACACCGAAGCAATGTTGAAACAAAAAAACAATTACAAAAACAAATGTCAGCACCAAAACAACAAAAAAATGCAACAGCTTTCAGTCATTCTCGACTAGACACTCGCTAGCCGATTAAGCCAGTTGGCTCTTTGGTGGTGCTAGTCTATGTTGTTACATTTACATCTCAGACAAACATCTGCATGCTTAAACTAATGTTCGGATTACTATTTCCACACCTGAGCTCTAGCGCATTCCGTGCCTTGCTCTAAACTTTGTACTGGCCTTTCTACATTTAATTTAAAAGTGAAAAATATATTTTGCATCAGTCAACCGAACGACACTACATTCTCATTGTTTTGATGATGGAAGGGGAATTGGGGAATAGCTAAGCGTTTGGGAGATCAAAACAACGACGTGAAAATTTTGTTGACTGAAAACATTTCGGAATGTTGAATTATTGCTGTTACAATAAACATAAGTATGTATGAAAAGACAAAAATGTTGTTGGTTCGTGAAAACATTTAGAAAAGAGCAGAGTGTTAGTGTAAGAGAGAAGAAATAAATATGTAGACACAGTGATAATGTGGAGAGTTCTGACGGTAAATTCTTTATTCTGTTATGGAACGTAAATGGTTTAATTTTAAGAGCTTGAGTAGAAGACAACTTTTGTACGAGAAATAAATAATGTTAATTATATATGTAGGTTAGTTATAGAGGTGCTAGGCCAAGTTTTCGGTCAAGTTTGGGACTAGGGGAAGTATTGGCCCAATTCAACCCAATTTTGACATACAAGATAAGGACACATTGGCTGACATTTTCGATCAAAAGTTAACTGTAGGTACCGGGGTTTAAATAATCGGGGCTTGAACAGTTTTTATTGGACTTAAATAATTTTTGCCCATAAGGTGGCACACACTAATTTAATAGTTCGTGCAAAGTTTTATCCCATTATATTAATTGCTTCTTGATTTGTGTACTGGAAACTGAACGAATCTAGTGAAATTTAAATTTGTAATATATGGGAAGTGGGCGAGGTTGTGGTCCAATTTTGTTTATTTTCACATTTTAATTTCAAAGTAAGTAATGTCATGTACCAAATTTTGTAGAAAACGGTTGATCGGGCCTCAAGATAGGGGATTTTATCAAAAAGGTGGCAGTGCCACTCCCATTGTCCAATTTTCACACCGGCTCTTTTAAAGCGTTCTTATACAATCTCGATGGTAAAATTTTATGTATATGGCGTATTAAGTTCTTGATTCAATGCGTTTTTAATAGAACCTTGAGCTAGCGAGTGAGCGAGGCTATCCTTCGATTTCATCTATTTCAAATTTTCTCGTCATCCTTATAATTTGCACATACATACATATATATATAGCCTCATATTTATATTACTTAAACCCGGTTGCAAAAGTATAAAAGCAGAATGAATAAATTCGCACTCAGTGAAAGTCTTTAGGTGCTGCCCAACAGTGGCAAAGTTTGTTAGAAACTACATTGAGTAATAACAATTTGTGTGAACTGTAACTCATGCCCGCATAACCAATTCCAAATTTCGCGAAGATATATTGTAAAATGAAAAAGTTTTCCATATAAGCACTTAATTCCGATGGTTCAGTTTGAATGACATCAACATACTAGTAATAGATACAGATATGACTTTAACAATTTCTTCCTATTAAGGGGCCTGATTTAGAAGCTTAAAAAAATATATTTTGTTTTTTGTTTTGCTTAAATCTCTTTCAAAATAATCTAAGAATACATATGTCCTCAAAGTTTTAGATGAGAATTTGAAATATTTTCGAAGCTAGAAGGAAAATAGTAACCGAGCGTAAAGCAGATAGGTACATATATGACCGATTTGGCAGAAAGGAAAACTTTGACTGCCATTTCTCGGTTTTTATTTTTACGATTTTTCTTAATTGGCGGGCAGGATAGAAAAAAAAACTAAACGTCGTATGGAATTGGAACAAAGTTTATTATTTTTGGCATTAAATTATCTTCTAGTTTAACTAAAAAAAAAACTTAGAAATGTCAAGTTTGAACATATTTATTAACAACGTAATGTAAAATTTTTGGCCAAAATCCAAATTTCTAAAATTTTCCACCATTTTTTGGATTTTTTTAAATTTAAATTAGAAGATAAGTTATTAAATAATATGAGATTCATATCTTTGAATTTTTTGTTTCCGATAAATTTGCAAACTGCATGCTGCCCGCCCAAAGGCGAAATATCAAAGATTTCCTATTCAAAAAATGTGTGAATGATGCTTAAATATATAACTATAAACACTAGAAATTTCGTAAATATGTAAATTTTGTTTACGACTATTGCATTTGCTCTGGCGCGCCCAAAGTATTTGTATTTTTTTTTTTTGCATTGGGTTTGTTGTTGGCGCATTTGGGATGAGTTTTGGTCACTTGCTTTGTGGTAAATATGGCGGCTGGTGACTGCTGAGAGGTCAACTGTTGTTACTTTAAATAATTTTGCAGCTTTTAGCGCCGAAGTGGGGGGTGCCACGTGCATGTTTTGAACAAACACTTTTGGAATATTTTTGCAAAGAACTGTCCATGCACAACAACATTTGACATGGTCGTTTCAGCATCTACTAGTTTTCTACAGTCCTACTAAAATGTAAAAACATCTTTTCGATATAAAATTTTGTTATTCATTTTTTGCGCGTTATTTCTTCATTCTTTATGCCATTCATGCTCATTCTGCAGCCGTTTTTCTTAATAGGATGAGAGATTTGCCAAAAAACGTTGGGATCATTAGGAGTTTCCTACTGTCGTAGAAATTCTGACTTTTTGTAGGCAAAAATGAAAGCTCGGTGATGTGACTTAAGATTAAACAAGTTTTTTTCACTTGTATTGTACTTCATAAAAACATACCGACTTATGCAACAAAGAAACAATATTTGATCTAAGAAGGTCGCTCCAAAAACGAAATCAGATCTTAAGAATATTTGGTATGGTTTACGGTTGAAGATAACACCGCTATTTGCCTATTTAACAAGAGAAGTATTACAGGCTTAACTGAGCAAAATATATCTACCGCTTGTTTGCCACCAAATTTTGCCACTGAAACAGGAAAACGATCCCCGAGGAATGTTATTTCATTGTCGGAGATGTTCTAAAATAAATTATATGTTCTTGACACCTATTTCAATTCAAAGAGCTACATAGCTAGAAGTATATATAGAATAGAAACGATCTTCATGGCAGTAATGGCCAATTAGATGGACCCTTAATAAGATTTCTCCCAATCCAATCATTTTGAATATACTTATACACTTGGAGCTATTGTTCGGTAATTTTCGGTGCCGAAAACGGCTTTTGGTGGTGGTAAGCACAGCAGGTGGCGGTTAGCGTATGTTGATTAGATAACGGTAGTTGTATAACCTAGTAGTCTACGATTATTGCTTTTTTTGTTATTTGTGCATGTTGGGTATTTGGTTTTCGCCTTCTCTCAGCCCCACTTAACATTATTGAAAATGTTACAATATTTATTATGTCAGCTTTTGTTATTGTTGCAACTGATTTTCACAATTTATTGTTGTGGCAGTATTTTGTGTTTTCTATTTTTGCATTCTCATTTGCTGATATATTTCATTTTAATGTCAAAGTATTACTTTGTGTAAAGCGGAACACAAGTGAGTGGTGCTTGATTGCAAATTCTACTACATGTGTATTACGGCCGTGTTGGAAGTATATACTTAATGTAAAGATTTTCGAACTTCGGGGCTTTATCCTAATGAAAATAAAGGGCTTGTTTTACTCATTACCGTGGATCTTTGTGACTATAATAGATAAATGTGAGCGAAAACTTGGTCTAACCCCTACGTAGTTAATACTAGGATTTTCGAACATCTGTCTGATTTACTTTGTATGATTGGTTTTACACCTTAATGTATTTCCCTAGCTGATTCTTGCAAGTTGCAATAGTATAAAATGTTCGGTTGCAGCTGAACTTAGCGTTTTCGTACTTGACGCACAGAAAATTACAAATTTAAAAAAGTGCTTCAGAGTGCATGGAAGTACAGATTCCGAACTTTAAAGTGATTTTCTCAAAACAGTGCTTTCAAAGTCAATGACCAACATTAATTATTTTACTTATACCTTTGTCTTAAAATATACCATAATATGTGTACAATTTTAGCTCGGTCAAAGACCAACTTCTAATTAATAAGACCAATGAAAAACGGATTCCAATGAGCTAACAAGAGCTTTTGAAAATGGTTAATATATAATTGTAACAAAAAGTTGAATAATAAAGATCAATTCTTTAAAATTCAATCGTTAACTTTAAGTTTGAAACAAAGCCTCTAATAAATATGGTTCCGTATTTAACTTTCTTGGCTCTTTTATTAAGCTCTTAGATGAGGGAATACAGCACTTTTGTAAGTTCTAGATTAGTTTTAGCTATGAAAAGCTTTGACTTAGACCCAGTTCTTCTAGTTCTTTTGATTACATATGAAATTTAAACTAGCGACTAATATCATGTCGCTTGAACAGGATAAACCACAGTTCTATAGTATCAGTCTATTCAGGTTTCTGAACAGTTCTTAGCGGTTACATTCGTAAATGAGATATATTTGTAAATTTTACATAAACAGATATTAAGTTTTAAATATTTATGCGCTTTATTACCAGCACATTTGAATGTACATATGTAGACTTAAGCATATACATTTTTTACTGATACCCATTTCTACCAACACTGTAACTGATGTTCATTTTGGGTATATTGATTACTCACACTAATATCTAATGTATGCTGCTATTCTACTGGCTATGTAAAGGATCAAAAATAATTCTAAAGTACTAAACAAATAAGCAATAATTGTGTAATGGCGTTGAGAACACTTATGATTAAAATGTCTGTTCAGGGTCCTTGAACAGGTATTACTAGCGCTTTAAGCATACTTTGCGAAACAATCTTTCCAGCTTGAAGCAATTGTTTTCGTTCACAATTGTCTCACAGGGATGCTTCCATTACATGTCTCTTGCAGCTTCCGACAGTGACTGACGGCTACAAAACCTAAACACAAACGCAAATATGTACAAAGCCCATATTAACGAATGAGCAGCAATTCATATAACATGTACATACATACGCATATTCTGTAATAAAACGAGAAACAACTAAACTCATTTTAACATCTGTGTCACATTCGACAATTCACGCCAGATTTGCTGCCATTTGGGAACTGTGGAAAGTGATGGCTGGCGAGAGATGACAGTGAACGGGGCCCGGAGGGGGTTGAACATTTGACTTATAGCTTTTGTACTAAATAAAAAGCTCTGACTATACACCTACTTGTATTTCATGCCGCGCATGCCACCATCTAGCAACGTCCTGACACTTCAATCGACCTTTTAGGTCAATAAATGATTTTTGTTTTATTGCAGTAGTTTTACGTAATTCCCTCAATTCTAAGTGATACAGAAAACTGTCAATTCTGGCAAGAAATTACAAATACATTCCAACAAATACATATATAAATATATATATAAAAGTGTGTTTGTTTGCTGAAAATTGGTGTATCGCTGCTGCCACTATTTAAACAGTACATCATTGCCGTTAAGATTTCATTAATAATTCCGACTAACTGTCGAAGGCGTGCTGAGGGGGAGCTAGTATAAGGATTTGTATTTTGGCTGGATTATACTGTCGTACGGATCTCAATTGAGGGGAACGTGTAATAACCGTTGGAACAACTGTAGAATTCACATATGGCCCTGAGGTATTATACACAGTTAAATATTCAAACATATCCATATTCTACTTCGAGTCTCATCTGCACGATTTATGATTAATGCTCTTTACGTGCTAGATACTATTTTCTGATTGATTTTCATCACTTATATACTCGTACATAAGGATGGAGTCATGTGTAGCAGTTCACGCAAGTGCGGAAAGTTCTCCGATCGCCATTCACTCGGCAGTAGGCAGAAACGATTTTTTTACATATGAAGCTCACGACTTCCGGTCTTTCACCAAGTATCCTCTGAGTAGACTAAGAACATTCGTTTGAAGGCGAGCAAAATGGAGAAGGCGAAATATCCCCTCCGCAGGGTTGTGCGCTGGGTGTGGGACCCGCCACGTAAAAAAAAAACACTCAATTGAAAGGGAACAAAAAGCCACGGATGAGTGACCCCCGTTTTGATAACGACCATGGCAAACGAAATAAGAACTACCAATTAATGGCATGTACTTGGAATGTCCGGTCCCTTAATTGGAAAGGTGCCGCTGCCCAGCTGATTTATGTACTCGTAAAAATGAAGGCTGAGATCACCACTGTCCAAGAAATAAGATAGATGGGGCAAGGACAGAGACGAGTAGGTCGTTGTGGCATTTTTCACAGTGGCCATATGAGTGAGCGTAAGTTTGGTGTGAGATTCGTGGTGGAAAAGAGACTCCGTCGTCGAGTACTATCATTCACGCCGGTGAATGAACGTCTGGCCACAATCCGCATCAAAGCGAGGTTCTTCAAAATTTCGCTGAAGAGAAGGACGATGTGACCAAAGATACCTTCGATGAGCGCTTGGAGAACACTTATGTGGGCTGCCCCCGCCACGATGTCACAATCGTGATTGGCGACCTTAACGCCAGGGTGGGCAAAGAAGGTATCATTGGTGCGACGGTCGGTAAATTCAGCTTCCACGAGGAAACATCCCCAAACGGGTTGAGGCTGATCGACTTCGCCGAGGCCCGAAATATGGTTATCTGTGGTACTAGATTCCAGCACAAAAAAATACATCAAGCTACTTGGCTGTCACCGGATCGAAAAGCCACCAACAAGATCGATCATGTTGTGGTAGACGGAAGACACGTCTCCAGTGTTTTAGTTCTGCGTGCGCTCTGAGGTCTTAACATCGACTTGGACCACTATTTTGTTGCAGCCAAGACTCCCACCCGCCTATGTGCAGCAAAAAACGCACGCCAACAAACACAAGGAAGGTTCGACGTCGAGAAGCTGCAATCGCAACGGACAGCCGAACGATTTTCTACTCGGCTTGCACTCCTGCTCCCTGAGAGCACTCATCAACAACTCGTATAAGGGAACTGTGAGACGGCATTTAAAACTCCTTACGTACAGCTGCAACCGAAACCATTGATTTTCGGAAAATGCAAAAGAGCAGCTGGTACGAAGAGGAATGTCGTGTCGCAGCGGAGAGAAAACAGACTGCCTACCTCGCAACGTTACGATCAACTACAACACGTGCGGGATGGGATATATACCAAGAGTAGAAGAGGAAAGCGAGACGCATTTGCAGAGAGAAAAAGAAAGAGGTCGAAATGCGAGGGTATGAAGAGCTTGACAAGCTGACCGACAGGGGTAATGCTCGAAAATTCTGGGAAAAAATTTGGCGGTTTACAGAAGGTTTTAAGACCGGAGTATACTCTTGTTGACCCCCAAAGTTGATCTAGTCCCCGATGCCCAGAGCATATTTAAATTGTGGAGGGAACACTTCTCCCGCCATTTATACCCTATTTTCACTATTATTCATTACTTTAATGCCTATTTATTATATTCAAAATATTATAAAGTTATGTATATACAGAATACAGATTTATGTAATCGGTTGTCAAAAAAGTCTTGCCATATTTTTATTGAATCAATTTGTGTGGCACCCATACATCGAGCTTCTTAGTGACTCCAAGCTTCTTCAAATGGTTTATAACGGCTTGATGACTACTATGCCGGTCTCTTTCGACCAATTCAGCGATTTTATCGCAATTTTCGATGACAGGCCTTCCGGAGCGTGGTGCATTTTCGACCACCTCTACACCAGAACGAAAACGTTGAAACCATTGTTGTGCGGTGGAAATGGAAACTGTATCGGCTCCATAAACTGCAAAAATTTTATTGGCGGCTTGAGATGTATTTTTGCCTTCATCGTAGTGGTACTGTAAAATATGCCGTATTTTCTCTTTATTTTGCTCCTTGTTTGCGACGCTATAACTCACGAACGACTTAAAAGAAACGACAATCAATCAAACACGTGTTAGCGCGTGAAATGAGCTTTCCAAAAAGGTATAGCATGACCCGATGCGACGAATAAAACTGGAACTACGCGCTTTCAGCGCCAACTAGCGAAAATACCGCAAGACTTTTTTGACTTTTTTTAACGCAGCTAATAGCGATTGTCGTACCTCGCATGCAACTCGGCCATTTTCCCTCTTATGAGCCGTTCTATTGAGAATGTTAAAATTCTTCTTTCTGGTATAAAGAGTTTGAACATAAAAAAGATTTCACGATCTGTGTTGGTATTTTTTACTTCGAAATCTTAAAAGGATCATGCTGCTGTATATTGGGGTGTTTTATTTATGAAGTATTAATTTTTTCAATCCCGTTACGAAACTTCCCTGGAAATACCCTAAACAAATTCCCCGAAAATTTTAGCCCTTAATATTAACATTAAAAACTGGACCAGGGTATGTAAAAATTTTCAATTGAAAATACACTACAATCGTGATTTTTTGTGTTTAAATTTCTACAGCTCAGACATATTTTATGGCATCGCTTTGATTTTATGCGCATATTTTTCGAAATTGTTCACTCTACAAAAGTGTCCAGTGCAACAAAGTCGAAACTCACACCGGCGAAGTAATGCGGGGCTCTAAACCCGATTTTTCATCGAATTTCACACTTTTTGTATATATTTCAATATGTGTGCAATTTTTACTTGTAAACATAACTCAGCAGCTCTCATTTTACATATATTTGATAGTCACAGGCCGCCCCGGGTCTTACTTCTTCTTCTTAGATGGCGTAGACACCGCTTACGCGATTATAACTGAGTTAACAACAGCGCGCCAGTCGCTTCTCCTTTTCGCTACGTGGCGCCATTTGGATATTCCAAGCGAAGCCAGGTACTTCTCCACTTCGTCCTTCCAACGGAGTGGAGGTCTTTCTCTTCCTCTGCTTCCCCCGGAAAGGTACTGCGTCGAATACTTTCAGAGCTGGAGTGTTTTCGTTCATCCGGACAACATGACCTAGCCAGCGGAGCCGCTGTCTTTTAATTCGCTGAACTATGTCAATGCCGCCGTATATCTCGTAGAGCTCATCATTCCATCGAATGCGATATTCGCCGTGGCCGACGCGCAAAGGACCATAAATCTTTCGCAGAATTTTTTTTTCAAAAACTCGCAACGTCGACTCATCCGTTGTTGACTCGCCCAAGCCTCTGCACCATATAACAGGACGGGAATTATAAGTGATTTAAATAGAGTTTGGTTTTTGTTTGTCGAGAGAGGACTTTACTTCTCAATTGCCTATTCAGTCCGAAGTAGCACCTGTTGGCAAGAGCGTTGGATTTCTAGGCTGAAATTTTTAGTGGTGTTTACGCTGGTTCCAAGATAGACAAAATTATCTACAACTCCAAAATTATGACTGTCAACAGTGACGTGGGTGACGACTGTTTGTTGGATGACAGGAGATATTTCGTCTTGCCCTCGCTTTACTGTCAGACCCATTTGTTTTGCTTCCTTGTCCAGTCTGAAGAACAGCACTAACGGTGCGGGTGTTGAGGCCGATGATATCAATATCATCGGTATACACCAGCAGTTGTACACTCTTATAGAAGATGGTACCTTCTCTGTTGAGTTCTGCAGCTCGAACTATTTTCTCAAGAAGCAGGTTGAGAAAGTCGCACGATAGGGAATCGCTTTGTCTGAAACTTCGTTTGGTATCGAACGGCTCAGAGAGGTCCTTCCCGATTTTAACCGAGCTTTTAGTGTTGCTCAAGCTTACCTTATACAGCCGTATTAGTTTTGCGGGGATACCAAATTCAGACATCGCGGCATAAAGGCAGCTCCTTTTCGTGCCGTCGAAAGCGGTTTTGAAATCGACAAAGAGGTAGTGTGTATGATTCTCCTTTCACGGGTCTGGTCGGTTGTTGATTTGCCAGGTCTAAAGCAACACTGATAAGGTCCAATCAGTTAGTTGACGGTGGGCTTTAATCATTCAACCAACATCCTCAATAGAACCTTATATGCGATGTTGAGGAGGCTTATCCCACGGTAGCTGGCGCAGATTGTGGGGTCTCCTTTTTATGGATTGGGCATAGCACACTTAAATTCCAATCGTTGGGCATGCTTTCGTCCGACCATAGTTAACAAAGAAGCTGATGCATGCTCCTTATCAGTTCTTCGCCGCCGTGTTTGAATAGCTCGGCCGACAGGCCGTTGGCCCCTGCCGCTTTGTTGTTCTTCAGACTGGCAATTGCTATCCGCGCTTCTTCATGGTCGAGTAATGGAACGTCTTCTCCATCGTCAACTTCTCCTGGTGTTGTGATGTCACTGCCATTCAGTAGGCTGGAGAAGTGTTCCCTCCATAATTTAAGTAAGCTCTGGGCATCCGTGACTAGATCAACTTTGGGAGTTCTACAAGAGTATGCTCCGGACTTGAAACCTTCTGTAAGCCGCCGCAGTTTTTCCCAGAATTTTCGAGCATTACCCCTGTCGGCCAGCTTGTCAAGCTCTTCATACCCTCGCATTTCGACCTCTTTCTTTTTCTATCTGCAAATGCCCCTCACTTCCTTCTTCAACTCTCGGTATCTATCCCATCCCAACGTTGCGAGGTAGGCTGCCTGGTTTCTCTCCGCTGCGACACGGCACTCCTCGTCGTACCAGCTACTCTTTTGCACTTTCCGAAAACCAATGGTTTCGGTTGCAGCTGTACGTAAGGAGTTTGAAATGCCGTCCCACAGTTTCCTTATACCGAGTTGTTGACGAGTGCTCTCAGAGTGTCTGTTGTGATTGCAGCTTCTCGACGTCGAACCTTCCTTGTGTTTGTTGACGTGCGTTTTTTGCTGCACAGAGGCGTGTGCGAATCTTGGCTGCAACAATATAGAGGTCCGAGTCGATGTTAGGACCTCGGAGCGCACGCACATCTAAAACACTGGAGATATGTCTTCCGTCTATCACAACATGATCGATCTGGTTGGTAGTTTTGCGATTCAGAGACAGCCAAGTAGCTTGATGAATCTACTTATGCTGGAATTTAGTACCACAGATAACCGTAGTTTGGGCCACTGTAGTAAATGCCACAAGGACCTACTTATCTCTGTCCTTGTCGCTGCCTTCTCATTTCTTGGACGGTGGTGATGTCGGCCTTCATTTTTACGAGGACGTCAACCAGTTGGGCAGCGGCACCTTCCCAATTAAGGGACCGGACATTCCAGGTGAATGTTCTCAATTCGTAGTCCTTATTTCGTTTGCCATGGTCGCCATCAAAAGGGGGGTCTCTCATCTGAGGCTGTTGTCGCTTTTTCATTGGAGTGTTTTTGTACGAGGCGGGTTCCAAACCCAGCGCACAACCCTATGCAGGGGATTGTTTCGCCTTCTCACTTTAGCTCGCCTTCAAACGGATGTTCTTAGACTAGCCAGAGGATACTTGGTCAAAGACCGGAAGTCGTGAGCTGCTTGAGTCATACGTAAAAAAATCGTTTCTGACCACTCCCAAGTGAATGGCGATCAGAGAATTTCCTCACTTGCGGGAACTTCTACACATGACTCCATCCTCCTCCGCCCCGTCTTACAGACTGTTTTATATCACCACATTATTGTGACGTTTAACAGTTTAATCAAATGTCTTTTCATTATCTCCTCAATGTTACATAAATTGTAACGCTTTATATACATATTTGTTAATACATAATTCACATTTGCTTGCATAGATAAATGGAATTGTTATGTTCTCTGCGGTTTGAGATGCCAATGCTCTTGCCATACGATTCCGAAATGTCGAGATGTGCTGGCCGTCATTAGACTATGCGCTTGCAAAGTCAGCTTTAAATATACAAGTTAGGCTTGTACATGCAATAATATGCATTAATTTGTGTATGTGTTTATCCTCAGAGCTCCATCATGAGTAATATTGCACGAGGCAATCGCGAAGCACAAAGTAACTTCACATAACCTCGCAAACCACTATTTGTTGTTATGTTGGTGTTGATTTTCATTTTGACACTAACCCTTCCACCTTGTTTAGTAGTGCCTTTGTAGCGAAATCTTTAGTCGCTGGGTCTGTTCACATATGTTATTCTTCGTAGGCCGCCTAACCTCAACATAGCAGTTGTAACCTCGTTACATTAGTTTTTATTGTCTTCTCAAATTTCCTCCCTACTAAACACCCACGTTGTGTTATTGTTTTTACAACAATCTACGGATTTCTGTTCGCGACGTTTATATGAGTTCATTCGTCGATACCTTGTGTTCAGCTCAGTTTCCGCTCTCAAGGGAAATCTGTGGCGGAATTTCAGAGAAATTGTAAAATAGTAGCTCGACAGTCACTGCCGAAGTAGAGGCAATGAAAGTTCCATTTAAGAGAGTAATTCGATAATTTTGGCATTTAACGGCGAGAGCACAAGCGCAAGGACACTGCTGTGATACGCGCATAACTTCAGGTTGCCGCAGCGTATGAGTAACCTCACATATTTTCTAACTTTTACCCTTTGGCTTAAGATTGAACGCTCAATTGTGTTGGGAAAAAGTATACAGAAACATTAAAGCCATGATTTTGTATGCTGCAAGCGAATTGAGGTTTGTTGTAGGTTGTGTATATGAATATGTCTAGTATAGCAGAAGCTTCTGCAAAGACATACTGCATTTGCTTGATGCCAATATCTCAAACACTGCTTTTGTTTTTGTAAACGTATCCGATCTATGAAAATGGTCTGTCTTACAATTATATATATACTCTTTGTTCCTTTTTCAATGAAAAATTTTTAATTTTTTGAAAAATTTTAAATTAAATTCAAAACTGGTTCTTATTTAAAAATAAAAACCTGCAAGCCCAATGTATTTTCGATCATTAAAAACTATTACAAATTAACAAATTATAAATAAATATACAATATATTTTAACAACATATAAAATTTTTCTTCTTCTTTATTGGCCTAGACATGCTTACGAGGTTATAGCCGAGTTTACAACATCCCTCCAGTCGATCTTCCTTTTAACTATAATTTTAAAGAAATTAATTTTTTATACAAAAAGATTTAACTTCATATTTTTTTTAAAATTAAATTTTTTATTTAATCTGTGCAGTCCAGTATTGAAATTTAGAGAAAATATTTGTCTAATAATAATTTGTGCCCTTGTGTCAAAAATGTTAAAATCTTAATAAAAATCAGAAATCGCCTTTTTTGTACGTCCCTAGAGGATCACATTTCGTTTTATATTGGATAGTTGAGGGTAAAATGTATGAAATTGGTCCAGGCCTTAGTTTACACGTATTTACGTATGCCTAATGTAATGATTACATCATTTGATATCTTAATTTTGAACAGCATCTATACTGTAGTCGTACCAGCATTTATTATATATTTTGTAGGGTTTCCGATGTTTTCTTCTTTGTGTTACAAGAATCGTGGGAACCCTACCATATTCTGTTCTGGATCTAAAGATCAATGCCTTTACTGGTAACAATGATTTAGCTTGTATTCGAATAATACTTGCACTGTTTATTAAAATAAGATTTAATGGGTAACTTAGCCACAGCAAATGTTCGGTCACCTTATGGTCAACATAGTCAGCCTGCTGAGCGTACTATTCGCAACATATGTTGAATAATATTTGGCCGAACAGACCACGTCCGGCACGCAGTGAAGAAATAGAGCAGCCGTAGCTGAGAGTGTTTCACGAAGACTGTGGAGAGCCGATTCGTCGCCGTTTACAGCAACTCGGTCAGATGTATGCAACGAGTTGGCGCTTGAAAGAGATAATTTTCAAAAAATAAATGCCAAATAATGTTAATTGGAATGAGATAATAAGCATTCATTAAATTTGAAATTTCTGTATTTTTCTTTAAAAATGTAGAGAACCTCAAAATGTATCAAGCTTTAGAAATGTAATAAAACGAAGTAAGCAAGGATAATAAAGTTTTTTTGAAACCGGAAAGTGCATATGTCTTTGTGTTTGATCTTTGCAAATTACTAGAGTATGAAATAATCGGTTTGAGCTAAATTTTGTCTTTTTCTACTTGTTTTTAATGAGCGTTTGTGAGGGGGTTTGAGACTCATTTAGCCATCCCGGCCTTCCTAGGCAACTGATTAGCCCAGGAGTCGCTGCAGCTGTTGCAGCGTTGCCACGACGCTGTTGGCCGTGGTTGAGGCCTAGGCTGTCGACGCCGAATCGATATTCTAACCCGTTTCGTCCATCCGGACAACATGACCTAGCCAGCGTAGCCGCTGTCTTTTAATTCGCTGAACTATGTCAATGCCGTCGTATATCTCGTAGAGCTCATCATTCCATCGAATGCGATATTCGCCGTGGCCGACGCGCAAAGGACCATAAATCTTTCGCAGAATTTTTCTTTCGAAAACTCGCAACGTCGACTCATCCGTTGTTGACATCGTCCAAGCCTCTGCACCATATACCAGGACGAGAATTATAAGTGACTTATAGAGTTTGGTTTTTTTCTTGTCGAGAGAGGACTTTACTTCCCAATTGCCTACTCAGTCCGAAGTAGCACCTGTTGGCAAGAGCGTTGGATTTCTAGGCTGACAGTTTTGGTGGTATTTCGCTGGTTCCAAGATAGACAAAATTATCTACAACATCAAAGTTATGACTGTCAACAGTGACGTGGGTGACGACTGTTTGTTTGATGACAGGAGATATTTCGTCTTGCCCTCGTTCACTGTCAGACCCATTTGTTTTGCTTCCTTGTCCAGTCTGAAGAACAGAACTAACGGCGCGGATGTTGAGGCCGATGATATCAATATCATCGGTATACGCCAGCAGTTATACACTCTTATAGAAGATGGTACGATTACCTTCTCTATTTAGTTCTGTAGCTCGAACTATTTTCTCCAGAAGCAGGCTGAAAAAGTCGCACGATAGGGATTCGCCTCGTCTGAAACCTCTTTTGGTTTCGAACGGCTCGTAGAGGTCCTTCCCGATCCTGATGGAGCTTTGGGTGTTGCACAACGTCAGTTTACACAGCCGTATTAGTTTTGCGGAGATACCAAATTCAGACATCGCGGCATAGAGAGCAGCTTTTAAATCGACAAAGAGGTAGTGTGTATCGATTCTCCTTTAACGGGTCTTTTCCAAGGTTTGGCGCATGGTGAATATCTGGTCGGTTGTTGATTTGCCAGGTCTAAAGCCACACTGATAAGGTCCAATCACACAATAGGTTCGATAAAACTTTATATGTCATGTTGAGGAGGCTAATCCCACGGTAGTTGGCGCAGATTGTTGGGTCTCCTTTTTTATGGTTTTAATATCAGAGGCATTAAATCTGGTTGAAGTGTAGGTCCCGTAAATAGGGTACCAATTAGGGAATTCCCCAAAATAGTGATTTTTGAGGCATTAAAGGCAACTCTTACTTTTATACGTTTTGTCTGGCTTTACTACTGCGTGATGTGGCAGATAAAAGGAGAAGTATTTGGCGTTGACGGTTTTCTCCAATAGGTTTACTTCCTCCATACGGAGGTATTCTTCTAACACACCATCATACTCTGATTTGAGTTCACCTTTTTTAAGTAGGTTTCTTTCCATGATTAGAAAATGCTGTATTGCAGAGGTGCGAGAGTGACCTAAGACGAGTGTGTTTGGAAATTGTTGCTTAAGTGGTAAGTGTACGACGCACCGACAACTTTTTATGCTCTCGCAACAAAGTTGCTAAAGAGGGTATTATAGTTTTGTTCACATAACGATTGTTTGTAAGTCCTAAAACTAAAAGAGTCAGATATAGGTTTATAATATATATACCAAAGTGATCATGGTGACTAGTAGAGTTGAAATCAGGACGTGTGTCTGTCCGTCCGTCCGTTTGTCCGTCCGTCTGTCCGTCCGTCCGTCCGTGCAAGCTGTAACTTGAGTAAAAATTCAGATATCATGATAAAACTTGGTACACGTATTTCTTGGCTCCATAAGAAAGTTAAGTTTGAAGATGGGCAAGATTGGCCCACTGGCACGCCCACAAAATGCGAAAACTGAAAACCTGTAAAGTGTCATAACTAAGCCATAAATAAAGATATTAAAATGAAATTTGGCACAAAGGATCGCATTAGAGAGGGGCATATTTTGACGTAACTTTTTTGAAAAAGTGGGCGTGGCCCCTAGTAAGTTTTTTGTACATATCTCAGAAACTACTATAGCTATGTCAACCAAACTCTACGGAGTCGTTTCCTTCAGGCATTTCCATATATAGTTCAAAAATGTACACGCCCACCTCCCATACAAAGGTTATGTTGAAATTCACTAAAAGTGCGTTAACCGACTAACAAAAAACGTCAAAAATACTAAAGATTACGGAAGAAATGGCAGAAGGAAGCTGCACCCAGGCTTTTTTTAAAAATTGACACCCGAACTTAGCCCTTTATTACTTGTTGATCTAGTAGTTGTGGCTTTGTAAAAGTCCTCACAATACTGATCTTCAGGGATAGTGAGTGATATGAGGGGGAGTTCTCCTAATTTCCAAATTTTTTTCAATTGTGAATTGAGGTACTGCTTGAGACTTCGTCAACTTGAGTTGCCATTGTTGTGACTGGGTCCGCAATTAGTCCACTTAGGACCCATCCGAAAATGGTATTTTGCGCCAGAATTATATTTGAGATTTTATCAAAACCTTCGAGTTTTGAGTATGGTATGAGATCGCTGCCTAATAGAAGATCTATTTGAGCTGGGGTGTTGCCGTTTAGGTCTGCTAGCTTTAGGTGTGAAACCTTTTGCCAATGCTTGCTATTTGTATGATAGCTGGGTAACATATTGGTTAATTGCGGTAAGACAATAGCTTTTGCTTGTATGCGCCTATCCACTATGGGGGAAAAGAGGGTAATGAGGCAGATTTTATTTGAGTTTGTTGCTTGTATGCGCTTATCCATTTGGGGGGAAAAGAGGGTAATGGGGCAGATTTTATTTGAGTTTTGAACAGCTCTTCCGCCCATTCCCGTGATTTCAAAATTGGCCAGTTTTGTTGGCAACTGTAGCCTGTTTTGTACCCTATACGCTAAAAATGATCGTTGTGATCCTTGGTCTATTAAGGCTTTGAGTTTAAACAGCTCTTCTCGGTGTTCGATGGAGACAACTGCTGTGGGTAATAGTACCCTACTGGGATTTTCGCTATGTAGCGATTGGGTTTTTAACGCCTTTGAGCAGCAAAGTGCTTCTTGGCAATTTTCAGAATTTGTTGTTGCAACTAAAGCAGTTGTTCTTTTTACGTTTGCGCTGTTTGGGAGTGAGCTCGAATAATTTGTTATATGTTGTAATATTTAATGATGTCTTTTATGGCAGTAAACGCAATTAAATTTTCTTTCGCAATCTTTAAGCGTATGCACATGTGACAAACAGTTGGTACAGCAGTTTTTAGTGTGGCTAATTGCTTGGGGTCTTTTGAAGCTTCTATTAAGGTCGTTTTGAATGTTTTTCGTTCTGACAAGTTTTTTGTGTACCCTTTCTGCATTTTCATATTGGGTAGTAAGAAATTCTTTCATTTGCTGTCACGTTGGGCCCTTTCTTCGTGATGATAGCGATTGCTCCCACAAAAGTAGCCATTTTTCTGGTAATGCAGAATGGGGCCCCAATTATCTGTGGAAATAGTCTGTTTCGATAAAACCGACAAACAATTTGAAACGGTGGATTGAAGCTTTATGAATTCTTCACTTGTTTCTTTTTGAATTGGTGGTAAATTCATTAATATCGTCACTTGCTTGTCGACCAATATTCTCTCGTTTTCGTATCGTGCTTTAAGAGCTTCCAAAGCTTAACTCAAATTATCGTCATTTAATGCAAACTGCTTGACTATTGCGCCTGCTTGAAACTTATTTTTGTATCGGAGGTGATACAATTTTTGTGCTTTTGATAGTTGTGGATGGTTTATGTACACGGCTACAAATATGTCCCGGAAGTACGGCCACTCTTCATACCCACCATGAAATATATCTGTGTCGCATACTGGCACTTCAAGGTGAATGCCTAAACTTGCTATGGCTATTATCTCTTTGTATTTTGAGCAAGCCGAGGATATAAAATTTTCTGGTAGATCTGAGTCGTTAGATTCTACGATTACGTCGTATGCCGTTTGGAGACTTATCCAGAAGTTGTCAAGATTTCCTTTTTTAATTTTTAATATCGATTCAGAATTGTCTTGAATCGGTGAAGATGAGAATCGGGTGCAAAATCGAATTAGATTGTCACTCTCAGAAATATCTTTCACCCTCTTTTGTTTTGTAGCACCTTGCTTTGAGCGTGTAGCTTCTGCAGATGTACACGGTCTTTTTTCGTCTGAAATCATTTTCGGAACTTTTAGTGACTGTATTGCTTTAGTTTTTTTTTGAATCTGAGCTCATTTAGAAAATGTTTTGAAATAATTTAAAATTTATAAGTGTAAACTAGACTGGTTGATGTACAGAAATAGTTTTATATATAATATAGAGAATAGAAAACTCTTTTGTATGCAAGAGTTTGTAACCGAACTTTCAAAATATTTTTGCATATATACTATATATATTTATGTGTTCGGACGCGAACTTTTATGCTTAAATAAGAGTTTTGAACGAAATTAATATAACAATAACGTTTTCAATGTCCGTGTATAATTGTACGTGAAGTTTACGTGCTATGTTTTTCCTTCTGTTGTCCGTGGCCTTCTCTCCTAACGGCAGTCAGCTGTTATCATTTTGTTTTCTTGTGCTCGTCTCCTTTGTTGGTAGTGTGCAGGTCTGTGATGTCCAGATGTTCAGGTGCGTTGTTAGTTTTGCTCCCGCTTTGGTATTTGTTGCTTGTATGTTTTATATTAATTTAGTTTCGTGCCCGTTTTATATATTTATTTTAATATTTCTATTATATATGTATATATTTTTTATTATATAAATTTGAGCACCCCAATTTCACCTCACTTTATACTTGTTTCTTTTTGTTTGGGTCACGTATATATGTGTGTAATTTTGCCCTGCTTTTTTTTTGTGACACCTCACCTTTTTTCCTTTTTCTTTTTGCACTTTTGTTCATTTTTAATATGTGTAAGATTTTATATGCGTGCATATTTTTTTGTCTTACGAATTTGTTATCACTTCACTTTGATGATTTTGTTACCGCTTTTTTGCCACCATATTTATCGTAATATATCAGATTTTGTATACATACACAAAAGATTAAATAAACTATTTGTATAATATTAATAACTGAAAAAAGCTCTCCTGACACACATATGTAGATATATATATACATTTTTTTTTGTATGTTTTTGGCACTACCGGTACTTTTTACTCTTTTCACCAACGGCTTTTGGTTTTCACTTTGTCACCACCGTTGTGTTTTGTTTTTATGTTATGAAATTTTTTCACCGCTTTTATTTTATTTTGTGTTTTCATGTCACAAAGGGCCGTTTTTTGTTCACTTAATCACCACCGCTTTATTCTTTTTTTTTTTAACAAACCTTTTTTCTTTTGTTTTAATTTATATCACCACTAGTGCTGTACGGTACAGCTCAAAGGACCATTTAATAATGTGTTAGTATATATGTAAGCACTTTACAGCTTTCGCGGCATTTACCTTGTACGGAAAAAATGAATATGCGCAACGAAAAAATGGATAAGCGATTAGATGAGCGGAAGAACTTAAGCGATGCTTGCGAGTTCGTAGCGAAAGAGGCTGGTGCCTTGTCCGTAGCCCATTTTGTTCCTTTTTTTGGTAAGTTGAACTCGTGATATTGTGGTATGTGTGTGCATGTGATGTGGAATGTAATTATGATGTGGTATGGAATGACGATGTGTATGGTGTGGGAGTGAAAAATTGTGAGGGGGGTTTGAGACTCATTTAGCCACTATTCAAATTTTATTTATTCGTTAAAATAGACTCTTCTGCAACGTAAGTTTTCTCATATATCAATTAATTATTAACAAAATTTATAATCTAAATTTTATTTGATAGTAAACCAAAAGACGATCGAGCTACTCGCGAGCAGCTGGAGGCATATATTTTATTTTGCCAAGCACACCCAGAAATGGGTATGGGGAAAATTCCTCAAAAACGCCTCAACAGATGAAGGAATTGTGGCAACAGCTGGTAGATGAACTAAATTCTTGTAGAGGGCCAATGCGAAGTGCTGCAAAATGGAAAGAGGAGTCCTCACAGGTGGAGGTCCAAGCTCCAAGCCGATGACCGACTTTGAAGAAAAGGCTTTATTTACATTTGGTTCGGCTGCTGTGGATGGTATAAAAAATGTCAAAAGCCTTGGTTTAACGCCAATAGACCTTTTGACGGTTTTGTTCTTATATATCATATGTATTTTGAAGATTATAACCCTTTTGAGGTTATCCAAAAACTGAGGAGCGTTTTCTGTTATCACCAAAAAATTCTAGGTTCTAGGAGCAAAATAAAGAAAAGGTAAAACACGAAAGAAATACTATTTTTGTAGAAAGCAGAGTTTTTATAAATTTGGATACTGTCTAATTTCGCCTTTAAAATCACTGCCCTCATTATGTAATTAATTTAATCCAAATGAAAGCAATTATTCTATTCCAACATACTTAATTCGAGTTCGGCTATATAACCAAACCTAAAAGGTGTTCACTGGTGTCTATATTCCAAACGAATGATTTTTACATGTTTTTTTATCTTAAAAAATGCAACACACCGTTCACTTTTTAAGGATTTAAGCATGATCAGCAACGACTCAATTTCTGATGAGAGGTCTTATTTCCCTAAATTGGCTCCTTTTGTTTATAAAAGTGTTCATTGAATCCATTTCTATAGTCAAAGTTTCTCGTCGTTAAATTCCGTTGAAATATAAATAAATTATAATAGTTGCTATATAATCGCTCGTCACTATGCTCCCACTCTCTTTCTCCCTGCTGCAACTGAATGTTTTGCAAGTCAATCCCATGTTATTTACTGCGCCCCCGCTTAGAATCTACATTTATTTCTATGTGGAATCTGCTGTGTTGCAGACACACAGTATCTCTCCGCTCAAATAAAGCAAGTTTTGCATAAATTTTTGAATTTCCCAAAATTTCAATTTAACTTGTTGTTTTTGTTTTTATGTGTTTGTGTGACTGTGGCTGCCCTATAAGAAAGAGTTCCAGTTATGAAATAGGTCACTAATAGTGTTCTGTATATGTTAAAAAGATTAACAAATTTAAGCGCTATTGTAATCTTTAACACTTTCGCTAAGATTCGAAATTGTAGAAAATTACTTAGAAAATAAAAAGAAAAATGCAACTCCCACAGTAGACGTAGTGTTGGAACGATAGCTTCCTAATTTCGCAAACTTAAAGTCAAAATTTTTATATATTTTTTTATAAATATATATCCGTTTTATACATATCCTATTATATCTACTTCTCCGTGCAAAAATTTAAATAAAACGAATATTCAATAGCTTCGAGCCAAATTCGTGCCTTTCTGTTTGTAGTTTCACATTCTTTTTTTCCTACAGTGTTCTGTACTTTATTTATTTTGGCTTTTGACTATGTTTTTGCCTTGTGGCATGCCTCAAGACACAACTATCACAACACAAATACAATTGGTATTTATGAAGCTTAATTAAGGCAAATTGTACGCTTTTGCGGAAAATATACACACATATACATATTATATATAAACACACACAGGTTAGCAATATTATCAGTTTATATTGCTGCCATTCTTTGTGCGAGTTATTCACGACAGCAAATGGGTTATTTTATTAGTGCACGATTAATAAAACATTGTACATGATATACATATAGTATAATGTAAGCAGATGCTTAAAGTTATTTGCGAATGAATGTTTTTAGTTGTAGTTTAGATATTGATTGACTTGTGGACTGCTCTTGAAAGTTATATTAAAATATAGAAATTATTTATGTTAAAGGTGAATAGCCAAAGTTTAGTGTTTCACTGTACACTTGAAGTATAATAACTGCTTGGAAGGTTGAGCCATTGCTCTCTTTGATTTACGAGAAAGAGAAATCGTTGATCTTTTGGAAACTATTAAATTTTATATGGGCTGCAGAATTTTCCGTTTTTTATAAATATGTATTAATAAAACACGTACTGAAGGCCCATTAATTCGTGAAAGTCATATCGCTAATACCACTTTGTGTGAAGTAAAGTTTGAACAAAAATTAAAAACAAAACAACCAAAAAAAAAAAAAAACGTTAACTTCGGCTGCACCGAAGCTAAGATACCCATCTTGTAGTAATTATGTGTCCAGTTTGTATGGAAGCTATATGCTATAGTCATCCTTAAACAGTTATCCATGTCAAATTTCATGAAGATACCACGTCAAATGCGAAAGTTTTCCATACAAGCCCTTGATTCCAACCGTTCGGTTTGTATGGAAGCTATATGCTATAGTGAGCCGATCTGTACAATTTTTCCGATTCTACATTATTTCTATGAACAATAACTCATCCAAATTTCGTGAAGATATATCGTCAAATGAGGAAGTTTCCCGTGCAAACATTTGATTCCGATCATTCAGTTTGTATGGCAGCTATATGCTAGAGCTAGCCGATCTAAACAATTTTTTCGGAGATTACATTGGTGCCTTGGAAAATAATTTATACCAAATTTCGTGAATATATCTTGTCAAATGCAAAAGTTTTCCATACTATCACTAGATTCCGATCGTTCAGTTTGTATTATATGCTATAGTGGTCCGATATCGGCAGTTACGACAAATGAGTGGCTTCTTGAAGAGAAAATGAGTTTGCAAAATTTCAAGATGGTATCTTAAAAACTGAGGGACTAGTATATATACAGACATACGGCCATGGCTTAAACGACTCAGCTCAACATACTGATCATTTTATGCATTCCTTCTTGGTTTCCGACGCTTTCTTCCGGGTGTTAAAAACTTCGTGGCAAATTAAATATACCCTGTTCAGGAAAAATGCGTAAATGTACAACAAAAGTAAAAAATTAATAAAAGGCATCCGAAACGTGCCACGACAAGTGAGCACGATAAACAAAACTTTTTAATAGATTTTGATGTTGATAAAATTATAAATCGCACAAAGCAACAGCGTGACACTGGCATTAGCAAACGTACGAATTACCTAACTAAGGCAGCTAACGCAGAAGGTGCACACAAATTGAAAAAAGCAATGAAACAAAGACAACGAGCAGAGCAAATACTGTTGTTGGGTGTAATTGTGTAAGAAAGTTCAAGAAATTAGATTTAGTAAGCAAAGATTTGCTACAGATTGCTCATTTGGAAACTTTTGCTTGTATTCGCTACATATTTTACCGCTTGCCCGTTTAACTGTTTATTAATATAATAAAGGGTGATTTTTTAAGAGCTTGATAACTTTTTTTAAAAAAAAAACGCATAAAATTTGCAAAATCTCATCGGTTCTTTATTTGAAACGTTAGATTGGTTCATGACATTTACTTTTTGAAGATAATTTCATTTAAATGTTGACCGCGGCTGCGTCTTAGGTGGTCCATTCGGAAAGTCCAATTTTGGGCAACTTTTTCGAGCATTTCGGCCGGAATAGCCCGAATTTCTTCGGAAATGTTGTCTTCCAAAGCTGGAATAGTTGCTGGCTTATTTCTGTAGACTTTAGACTTGACGTAGCCCCACAAAAAATAGTCTAAAGGCGTTAAATCGCATGATCTTGGTGGCCAACTTACGGGTCCATTTCTTGAGATGAATTGTTGTCCGAAGTTTTCCCTCAAAATGGCAATGGAATCGCGAGCTGTGTGGCATGTAGCGCCATCTTGTTGAAACCACATGTCAACCAAGTTCAGTTCTTCCATTTTTGGCAACAAAAAGTTTGTTAGCATCGAACGATAGCGATCGCCATTCACCGTAACGTTGCGTCCAACAGCATCTTTGAAAAAATACGGTCCAATGATTCCACCAGCGTACAAACCACACCAAACAGTGCATTTTTCGGGATGCATGGGCAGTTCTTGAACGGCTTCTGGTTGCTCTTCACCCCAAATGCGGCAATTTTGCTTATTTACGTAGCCATTCAACCAGAAATGAGCCTCATCGCAGTAGACCATAAATCGGACGTAAAGCGCGAAACACATTTCGAACCGAACACTGATTTTGGTAATAAAATTCAATGATTTGCAAGCGTTGCTCGTTAGTAAGTCTATTCATGATGAAATGTCAAAGCATACTGAGCATCTTTCTCTTTGACACCATGTCTGAAATCCCACGTAATCTGTCAAATACTAATGCATGAAAATCCTAACCTCAAAAAAATCACCCGTTATAAACAAATTCTTGTATTTTCCCACCATAAAGAAGAATGAAGACTTAAGAAAATTTTTGTACTGGAATACTCGAGATATAAAAAACAGCCAAGTCCTTCTCTACTTGACCCAAGTATTGAAATCGACGATTTCCATACAAATAATATTTTGATAGATTGTTTTTCATTTTTGGAAGAGGATGGAGTCATGTTTAGAAGTTCACGCAAGTGGGGAAAGTTCTGTGATCGCCATTCACTTGGGAGTGGCCAGACCCGGTTCTTTTATATATGACTCAAGCAGCTCACGACTTCCGGTCTTTGACCAAGTATCCTCTGGGTAGCCTAAGAGCATTCGTTTGAAGGCGAGCAAAATGGAGAAAGCGAAACATCCCCTCCGCAGGGCTGTGCGCTGGGTGTGGGACCCGCCACGTAAAAAAAAAGCACTCCATTGAAAGGGAACAAAAAGCCTCAGATGAGCGACTCCTGTTTTGATAACGACCATGGCAAAAGAAATAAGAGCTACCAATTAATATCATGTACCTGGAATGTCCGGTCCCTAATTCGGAAGGTGCCGCTGCCCAGCAGATTTATGTCCTCGTAAAATGAAGGCTGAGATCACCGCTGTAAAAGAAATAAGATAGATAGGGCAAGGACAGAGACGAGTAGGTCCCTGTGGCATTTTATACAGTGGCCATATAAGGGAGCGTAAGTTAGCGCACACGCCCCAACGGAAGAGAAGGATGATGTGACCAAAGATGCCTTTTATGAGTGCTTGGAGCGCACTTATGAGAGATTCCCCCGTCACGATGTCAAAATCGTGCTTGGCGACTTTTACACCAGGATGGGCAAAGAAAGTATCTTTGGCACTACGGTCGGTAAATTCAGAATTCACGAGGAAAGTTCCCCAATGGGTTCAGGCTGATCGACTTCGCCGGTCCCGAGATATGGTTATCTGTAATACAAGATTCCAGCATAAGAAGATTCATCAAGCTACCTGACTGTCTCCGGATCGAAAAACTACCAACCAGATCGATCACGTTGTGATAGACGGAAGACACGTCTCCAGTGCTTTAGATGTGCATGCGCTCCGAGGTCCTCACATCGACCCGGACCACTATTTTGTTGCAGCCAGGATTCACACCCACCTCTGTGCAGCAAAAAATGCACGTCAACAAACACAAGGAAGGTTCGACGTCGAGACGCTGCAAACACAAGAGACCACCGAACGCCTTTCTACACGGCTTGCACTCCTGCTCTCTGAGAGCATTCGTCAACAACTCGGTATAAGGAAACTGTGGGACGGCATTTCAAACACCTTAGGAACAGCTGCAACCGAAACCATAGGTTTTCGGAAAGTGCAAACGAACAGCTGAGACGACGAGGAGTGCCGTGCCGCAGCAGAGAGAAACCAGGCAGCCTGCCTCGCAACGTTACGATCGTCCACAACACATGCGGGATGGGATAGATACCGAGAGCTGAAGAGGGAAGTGAGGCGCATTTGCAGACAGAAAAAGAAAGAGGTCGAAATGCGTGAGTATGAAGAGCTTGATAAGTTGGCCGATAGGGGTAATGCTCGAAAATTCTGGGAAAAACTGCGGCGGCTTACGGGAGGTTTCAAGTCCGGAGCATACTCTTGTCGAACCCCCCAAAGGTGATGTAGTCACTGATGCCCAGAGCATACTTAAATTATGGAGGGAACACTTCTCCAGCCTACTGAACGCGCAACGTTAAGAGAAGGCGAACCCGATTGCCCAATCGATGACGATGGAGCAGACGGTCCATTTCCCGACCTTGAAGAGGTTCGAATAACAATTGCCCGCCTGAAGAACAACAAAGCGGCAGGGGCCGACGGCTTGCCGGCCTAGCTATTCAAACACGGCACCAACTACCGGGATTAGTCTCCTCAACATCGCATATAAGGTTCTATCGAGCGTATTGTGTGAAAGATTAAAGCCCATCGTCAACAAACTGATTGGACGTTATCAGTGTGGCTTTAGACCAAATCAACAATTGACCAGATATTCACCATGCGCCAAATCTTGGAAAAGACCAGTGAAAGGAGAATCGACACTCACCACCTATTCGTCGACTTCAAAGCTGCTTTCGACAGCACGAAAAGGAGCTGCCTTTATGCCCCGATGTCTGTCGGAAAACTAATACGGCTGTGTAAACTGACGTTGAGCAACACTAAAAGCTCGGTTATAATCGGGAAGGACCCCTCCGAGCCGTTCGATACCAAACGGGGTTTCAGACAAGGCGATTTCCTATCGTGCGACTCCTTCAACCTGCTTCTGGAGAAAATAGTTCGAGCTGCAGAACTAAATAGAGGATGTACCATCTTCTATTAGAGTGTACAACTGCTGGCGTATGCCGATGATATTGATATCATCGGCCTCAACACCCGCGCCGTTAGTTCTGCTTTCTCCAGACTGGACAAGGAAACAAAACAAATGGGTCTGACAGTGAACGAGGGCAAGACGAAATATCTCCTGTTATCAAACAAACACTCGTCGCACCTGCTATATGGTGCAGAGGCATGGACGATGTCAACAGCGGTTGAATGGACGCTGCAAGTTTTCGAGAGAAAAGTTCTGCGAAAGATTTATGGTCTTTTGCGCGTTGGCCACGGCAAATATCGCAGCGATGAGCTGTACGAGATATACGACGACATTGACATAGTTCAGCGAATTAAAAGACAACGGCCACGCTGGCTAGGTCATGTTGTCTGGATGGACGAAAACACTAAAAAAAGTAGTGAAAGTATTCGACGCAGTACCCACCGGGGGAAGCAGAGGAAGAGGAAGACCTCAACTTCGTTGGAAGGACCACGTGAAGAAGGACCTGGCTTCGCTTGGAATATCCAATTGGCGCCACGTAGCGAAAAGGAGAAGCGACTGGCGCGCGGTTGTTAACTCGGCTATAATCGCGTAAGCGGTGTCTTCGCCAATTAAAAAGGAGAAGAAGAAGTAAAAAAATATTGTTTTTGAGTGAAAAGAATTGCATCAATATCTACATGTGCATGTATAAGGAACTCGAAAGAGAAAATAATTTAGCTTAAGTGTTTAAAAATCTGAGAAAAATAACGACATATCAAAAGGCACACTTTAAACAGTAATAACAAAACTCAATTTCTGCGATTTTAATACACCTAATTCACTGATAATAAAAAAACTGTAGTTTATTTAAACGAAAAAATTTGGCAATTTCTTTGAAACACTGTTCCTCAAACACAGAAATTCCCCAAAAAAGAATAAAAAAATGACGAACTTTGTTGGAGACCTAGCAATAGTGAAACGAACGATTTAGGAATTTGAAATTTTTTTAGTAAATGTTCCACCACCGTCACAGCAAACCTATTATGAGAAATGCGAAGCGAAGTATAAAAAAGTTGTGTTGTGGAGGAGAATGGGCCAAAGGCGAAGCATTTGAAGATATCAAATGGCTACAAAGAGACTGAATTGAGTGTTGTAGAGAGAGAGGTGTAGACAGGGTGCGAATGAGTGAGCAAAATGATGGATGACTGAACAAACGAAGGCGTAAATGAGCGAAACCGTACAAATTTGAAATATTATCGAAATACTAAGGAGTTGGGCAAGTTAAACGCCATTGGCGACTAAGAGTGAGAAAGATAAGATGGAGTAGAAAGAATGCAATAGATATGGAAAGGAAACGAAAAGGACAATAATCGAAAACGCAAAAAGTACAAATGAATATTTCTTCGCCATAAGCGCTTCAGTGGTAGTAGTGGTGCCTAAAGTCTTGCCCTTCGCCCTTTTGGGATCATTTTCTGGTGGCATATTGACAAATCGACTCTATTGTAAGTAATCTAATAAGTGCGTGAATCTGTTGGCGATTAGTAATTGAAGCGTGAAGACATTTTTTTTTATTTGATGCCTTTGCTGGCTCGAGAATGCTGGCTAAAGCGTTATCATGAACAGGGAAGGGAACGCACGCTTGAGTAACCGGCTGTGTGTGGGTTGAAATTATTGTCGTAAGCTAAAATAGCATCCTATTGGCATTTACAGCTGCCGCTAATTCTGCCTGCATTTTTATTCTTTTGTCTCAGATAATTTATTTGATGTTTTTTCCTTAAGCTCCGCCCTGATGTCTGCGTAATTTCAAATTGGGTGCGAAATTTGTTCGCAAGTTAAACAGCCTGTCTGTCCATTTGCGTCTTTCTTCACTTCTTATCGCATTTCTGCAGTTTTGTTTGCGTCATTCTTTGTGCCTCTTATAAGTGGGGCGATTTGGAAAATGACTGCCGAAAGATATGTTAATTGTGGCGAAGCAGGATAGAAAATATGCGAAGCACAATATAATTAAACTACAAAATAAAGAACAAATAACGAAGAGCAGAAAAGTTTTCTTGATTTACTAAAGCAAATATTAAGTCGCCAAACGGAAATAACAAGCGATACTTATTTATCTACGCTTTGGTTAAACAGTTATTTCCGCATGAAAAAAAAAACAGAGAAAAACAAATCGAAAACATAAAAATAGCTGAATATAAAACGAGTTCCCTTTACATGCGACTGCCTGGCCGTTTCCTTGCTGGCTTTGTTTGGAACATTGTAATCATTATGCAAAGTTTTGTAATTATCATATAGCGGGCAAGAAGTGTATTCTTCTTACATGTATGTATCTATAAATGTAAAAAAGCTGGAGAATATTCAAATCGTGCTCACCCGATTCCGGCGCTCGTTGGCGCTGTCGTGTTGTGAAAGCTGAGTTGAATGGAAATATAATGAAACTTTAAAAAATTAAATCTTGTTAAATAATGCAAATAAATGTATATCGTATTCTAATTTCCGTCTTAGCCTGTGATATAGTTGACAGCAGTTAGTTTAATAACGAGTTGCTGTCCGAAAACATTTTGCGCATATATGTATATCTGCAAGAACACCATTCGGAAGGCAATGTCTTCCTTGAAAGTACTAAAGTATTATGTGAATAAATATGTGGAACTGAATTAGAGGAATCAGAGTTGTCGACATTTGAAGCACTGCTTGTTTTGGAAATTTTAATTAAGATATATTTCCACTTTTGACTCTAGGTTCTTTGCAGATTATACTCGTATACTAACGCTGGATAAGTGCTGGACGAATTCTTGGCAAGTTTGGTAAACATTTTTTGCTCCACTATTGATTTGGTTTCTAGATTCTTTCAAGAAGACTTTAAGTTGTGATAAAATTTATTTTTTTTTCTTACACAATAAAGCTTTTATAACATGCTACGTTTTTAAATGGACATATTACTAAATAAATGGCTGCGTTTATACCGTCCAAGAATGGTTCAGTATGTTTGTTACTATAGCAACTGAACTTATATTAAATCCACATTGTTTTAAGCATTTGTTTTAAGCCAAAGCCAAAAGTGTGAAGAATAAATCAAAAAAAAAAATATATATATAAAGTCTGTACGAAGAACTACAAAAAAAGATAAAAAAGTGAAATTAGGAAAGAAAATGAAACTTAAGATGCTATAACCAACCCACAAAAATCAAAAAACTATGAACTAAACAACAATTCTGCAAGCAACCGCTTGTCCATAAATTATCATTACGTGGTCAAGGATAAAAGGGATATTACAAGCGATTTAAAGTTGCTGACGAGGAGCAGACGCGAACACGCACTCACTCAAATTGTAGTTTAAACTTGTCGGCAAGCGTGTGTGCCGTTTAAAATAACAACACACACATGTATCTCAGACCATTGACTCAAACAGGCGCGCTGTAAACGATGTAAGGGGTATAAATTGAAAAAGTTGCGTCTGCACGCTAACACTTTGCGCAACTTGTTGACAACTCATTTGAAGGAGTTTAGAAAACAGATCGCGAGTTGACAGCAGCACATGGCTGGCTGAAGCGATTTAAAGCGGTTATCGTGGCTTGCACCTGACACGAACATATACAGAATGATTGCAGAATTATGAAAATGAAAACAAACGCCAAAGTCACACACTCTTCGCACAAGGTCTGCTACTGCAAGTATGTATATACCGTTATTTCACTTTCCCGTGTACATTTATGAATGCCTGTACGTGGTTACTCATATGCAATGGCTTCCGCCCTGCGGGTATACACGTCGTATTAGCGATTCTAGTACACATTTCAGCGCATGGCGCGTCTGGAACGGCTGTGCTTACAACCATGTCTTGGCGAAGTGTGTTGTCATCGTTGTAGGTAAGAAAAATCGTTTTTATCAATTGCGTAATTTTTCCATTTAGGTGTGAAAGACCGAACATTTCTCTTTTCTTATTGTTGTTCCCATTCTTTTGCAGCAACATCACATATAACACGATTTTTATTGCTATTTTCAGCTTCTTATTTACTCTTCGGCAAACACTTTACTGTACCTCGCTTAATTGTTTATGCATATAATCCTTTATTGCTGTTGTTTTTGCTTTGGGTTCCACAGATGACAACTCGTTGGCAACAAGTTATTTATTGTCGGGTTGCCGTGCCCACTAATAAGTTGCCAGTTAACCAAAAAGCTGGTTAAAAGTGTTAGTAATTGTCAGCTATAGCCTAGTTTTAGGAGTTTGTTTAGCTAATCAGGGCCTACTACAACCCTAAGCTTTTCTTACGTTGTGGACTGATAGCTCTTCTTTGTGTACGCTTTTGCGAAAGTCCGTCTGTATATAGAAGGGTATGTGTTTGTGCTCCGAAGTGCAAAAGTGATTTAAATCGATTATGAAAATCGTTGAAAAAATGCAAAAAAAATATTTGTAACACATTTACACTCTTGTTGCAATCGTGGTAGTGCTGCCTATAGTCCTTTTCAATTTTTATATACATAATATACATTGTTGCGTTACTCGGTGCTTCCATCTTCTAACACACTTTCTAGTCAAACTAGTTCTTTCTTATGTAATAGTGAGTCCACTTTAATCTAGCTATAGCATGTGTGCGAGCGATTACTATGTGGATGCTATATATTTTAATAATATTTAGACAAAAGTTTAACAGCAACCCTCTACTTGGCAGTAAAGTAAAAAAAAAGACCTTTCCTCCGCACTACAAAAAGGACGGTAAGAATGAGGGACTTGGGGAAAAAGGCGTATAAAAAGTTTCAGATCGATATCTCAAAAACAAAGGGACTATTAGTATGACACGGCTAAATCGGCTCAGTTGGTTTTATTATATGTATATAAGTTAATCAAACACAAACGGTTGATTTAAAAAAATATATTTTCGGGAGCTATGCTCCTTTATTCCTTCAACTCCAACTAAAAACTAAGTCTTACATTTTATTATTCTTAATGCTAGCCCTAAATCTGTCGCTAAACTACGTGACCAAAAGTGCTGATTCTGTGGCTCCCACCGTTTTGATAGATTTGTGTTGTTGGCCGTCCGTTCCCATAGTCTGGAGTTACACGTGCCGCAACGTCAGCGACTTTATTAGTTGGATGACTATGCCTTAACATACTCGTAATGAGGTGTTATGTTGCGCTAAAGAATGTTGGTGTAATAGTATGCGTGTCTTAACATTTGTTAATATGTGTCGTGCTAATAGGCCCCCCTAAAATTCAAACGTCCTCGTTTGGACCTTTAGGCTTATTGAAGATCTGGTTAAGTCCTTCGACTGCGGTTTCTGTTAGATCGATGGACTGTTTTTGTTTGTCCTCCTTGGGTGATAGAACGGATTTTGTTAAGTATATGATAATGATTAACAATATGACGGTTAAAATAATATTTGCGGTATATCTAAGTTGGTTTGCTGATTGTGTGAGGCTTATTTCTTTTTTATTATCGATATTTAATTGCTTCAGCATCTCTAAAGAAAGTATTTCCTCGCTTCTGTTTGATGTTGAGGGTGGTTGGAGTAGGGCAGGTAGGTTCTTATTTGTCGATCTTTGTGCACTGAAAAATATCTTCTCATTGATTTTGATTGTAGCGTTATGGTAGTGAATTTTAAAAGTACCATTCAGGATCGTAAGTTCCTCGTTTATTATGATTTCTCCTTTAAAATTGTTTAGAAATAGTATTCCTGGTGACAATTCGTTTGTAGTCTAAAATGTCTTGGCTGTTGGTCACTGTACAGTTTGACAAACGACTCCTTAGGAGATTTCTTATGCAATAGTCATTTCTTAAATTTGATAAGTTACTTCTTAAACATATTTGCAAGGAATTATATTGTTTAAATTGGTTTTTATTCCGAAAATATTCTTTTCACAGCTAAGAATTGAGTTAAAATTTATTTTATTGATCTTATCATTCTTCTCCACTTCTCTAATATCTATTGTTTTGCAAATTTCTTTTTCTACTCACGGTTCTACGGTTGCTATTTTTATTTCAGAAAATTCTAAAGCTTCGTCTAAATTTATGAATGGAATATCATCTGTTTCAAAAATTTTCTTGGCAATGTCCGCTTCTTCGCTTGACATGATGTAGGAGTTGATTATATTGGCTTTTGCCGAATGTATTACGTACGCAATATTTACGACCTCTTCTTTTATAATTTCTAATTTATACTTTAACTTCAAAAATTATTCTACATATTTCTTTGCTTTTATCATTTAATAATATGATTTGTTATGTTTGTAATCTGGTATACTTTTTCTATCGTTAGCTTGTTAATTAGAACTTGATTATTATTATTTTCTAGAATGTTATTTAATTTGTTTAACACTATTTCGTGGTCTGGACTTTCTGCAATCCATTTCCACGCACTACCTAGAAAATTTAATGACCTTATTGATTTTCTTACAATTTTTAAATATTGATATGAGCCCTAATCTGGGATATTAGTAGAGTAAGGGAAGGATAGTTGGGATTTCTATGAAATGCGTCCATTTTCGTCGTCTTTTGGATGTGTTCGAGGACTTCCGTATATTTGTCAATGTCGATTTCATGTATTATTCTAAACGTTCCTGTCTGCAATCTGGCCGATCCTTTTTCTATAGTCACTAATTGGGAATTCGAATAGTCTATGATTTGTACCTCCGCGAGGCATAGTGGTAAGAGAAACCTGAAAAAAAATTCCGGTTTTCATCAGTTACGCATCCTCTTTTTATGTATAATTTGTCCTTTTCCGGTAAGGATTGTACTATTTCTATCCTCCTTAACTATTTCCTTACGGTATGGTTTGCTTAATTTAGTTCCTAATCTTCTATTTTTCTTAACGTAAATTACCTGTCCTGGCAAATATATTTTTGTTGTGTGTCTTTTTTGTTGTGATAATCGATATCCTTTCTCTGCTTTTCCGCTAATTTTTGTAAGTTATCTTGTCTTGTTTTTTCAATATCCCCGGGAGTAAGTGTCACATTCCTACCAAAAAATATGTTTTCCTGGCCTTTTCCTCGTCACCGAGTGAATGGTATGGTTATACTCTGAAACTGCTCTTTCTAACAGCTTTTTTGTGGCCTCTATTATTCTTGATACATCGCATTATTTCGGTTAGGGTGGAGTGAAACATCTCCACTTGGCCGTTCGCTTGACTTTTGTATAGGGGAGTATTGTAAACATCTATTCCTAGTTCGTCTTTTATCATAAATTTAATTGAGGTGGAATTAAACGCTGGTTCGTTGTCCATTACCATTAGCTTTGGTACATCGAAAAAGAATATTACGTCTCTTAAGGGTCTTCTGACATCCTCTATCGCTCTGCTACTCAATATTTTTGTTATAGGGTATTTACTAAATTTGTCCAATGTGGTCATAACTACCTTACCTACGGTGAAATAAATATCAACGTGTACGGTGTGTCCTGGAAATGTGGGTAGCGGTGTTGGTGCTAATATTGGCTGATTAGGATGTCTTTCGTATTTATTCTCCTTACATGTTGTGCAATTGGCTATTATTCGCTTAATTTTATTCATCATCCCAGGGAAGTAGCCTTTTTCTAGAATTTGTTTTTTGTTTTCGGTTGCATTCCTATGGGCTCTTGAATGTTCTTCTAGTATAATATTTTCCCGTTCCTGATCGCTGCAAATGTCGTCTACTAATTTCTGAGTGTATCTGCATTTATAATTCCTGAAGTTTTGAGGGTAAATATTTTGAATCAAGCCCATCGTTCTTTCGTCTGTGTGTATTCCGTTAATAACGGACGGATTTAAATATCTTCTAAACAACGCAGTAAGGTTCTGTTCATTAAAATTGGGTTCTTTAATTATATGTCGGTGCATGGTCGGAAAGTTATTTTGAATTGGTATGAAGGTGTTTCGTCTAGTTTAAAGGGAAATTTTTTTTGAAAACGTTTATGGGTACCTCTGCACAAGGTATTAAATTGTGACTTGAACTATCGTTGCTATGGATAGTGGGTTTAAGTGAGTTTACTTGGTTCCATATCCTTGATAGTACGTCTGCCACTACGTTTGATTTTCCGCGTTGGTAAACTATTTCATGATTATATTCCTCTAATATTGATTTCCAACGTTTCATCTTACTGTTAGAATTCTTATGGCTAAGGGCATATGTAAGCGGTTGGTGATCAGTTATTATTTTTATTCTTTTCGAACCATACAGCTAACTTCGTAATATGTTGAGTGCCCATATTATGGACAGCATTTCTTTTTCGTTAGTAACGTAGAGTTCCTCCGTTTTACTAAGGATTTTTTTATATGAAAGCTATCGGTTTGTTATCCTGTGATAACACACCGCCTATGGCATAGTCAGAGGCGTCGGTACTCAGTTCGAAGTCTTTTTCAAAGTTTGGATGCGCAAGAACGATGTTTTTTGATATTAATGTGCTTTTAATTTTATTGAAAGCTCTTAACGCTTCGTTATCTAGTCTTACTTTCATTTTCCTAGATTTGTTTTTAGGGAAGTTACCGGCTTCTTCTCGGAGAAGTGCTGTAAGGGGCTTGGCTAACTTAGAGTAGTCCTTAATAAATCGTCTATAATACCCCGACATTCCTAAAAATGACCTTAACTCTTTTAGGTTGCGCGGAACTGGGAATTAAACTATTGCTTCTCCCTTTTTGGGGTTTGTTTTTATTCCTTCAGGGTTTACTACATATCCCAAGAATTCTACTTCCTTCTTTGCAAATTCACATTTATTTAGTTGGATTTTCATGTTGGCTCTTTCCAACGTTTCGAAAACCCTTTCTAAATTTCTTAAATTATCCTCTTCGTCTCTTCCGAATATAATAAGGTCGTCAATGTATACGTAACAGCGAGATCCCATATGTTCACGGAGGATATCGTCTAGTGCCCTTTGGAATGTGGACGGGGCATTTTTATGCCCAAAGGGCAATCGAAGAAATTCGTATTTTCCGTTATTTACGGAAAATACCGTTTTCTCTATGTCTGTTTCACGGAGGAATATTTGATGAATATATATCTACATCTATATAAATAAAAATGAATTGCCAAAATGTATGTACGCTCATAACTTTCATACCACTGAACCAAATTTGATAATTGTTTTTTAATGTGTTCGTTGTGGATCGGGGAAGGTTTAGAAATAAAAATACCTTATACTTTTAATTAGGAAGAGTCGGAAAATTGGACTATTCCAAAAAATAATTTTTTTTCATATAATGTTTTTTCAATTTTTTTTGTTTTATTTTTCAATATTTGGATTTGTAAATTTTTTGAACCGTTCAATTTCGGTCGCTTGCTTTTTTAATTCAGCTATTCAAAGAAAAATTTTTGAAAATTATTCAGTGAAAACTTTACCTGTGTTTCACACAAAGAGGTCAATTGCAGATTGAAATTTATTACGAAGCCACCAAGAGGTCGCCCTAACATCGATCGGTGTTCTTTTTGCCATCAAAGTATGGCAGCCCAAGGCAAGGCAAGGCAAGAAGTTCTCCTAAGATGCGGCGACATACGTGCGGAATTATGGACCGCGGTTAATCAGCAAGCGATCTTCACGATATCACAGCATGACTTTTCAAACAACAGTTACTATGTTTGATTGACTTTATCTTGAAGCAATGTATATGTGGTGCTGTTGGATGCTAGATATACTCTGTTGAGTGGCAAAATAGAGGTTTTCCGCACGCACACATTCTTCTTTGGATGATGGTTACACCAGATCAAATTGATGAAATCATTTCTCCGGAAATTCCTGATGTAGAGAAAGATCCAGTATTATATGAAGTGGTGGAAACCAATATGGTGTCTTGCGGACACTATAATCCCTTTTCGGTTTGTAAGTCTGACAATAAGTGCCCGAAACACTATCCACTTGCCTTTATTTCGGAAACACAAACTGGAAATGATGGATATCAATTCTATCGGCGTCGCTCACCAGACGACAATTGCAAAATATTCAGCATTCAACTTAGAAAAATAAATATCGAAGTTGACAACACGTGGATCGTACTATATTCATCATTGTTGCCTAATTCACATTCAAAATTCTTATCAATGTTGACTATTGCTGTTTGGTGTAATCGATAAAATACGTTTGTAATTACGTCACCAAAGGAAGCAACATGGCGATTATTGGTCTTGAACGATACGTCAACTGCATTAAAGCGTTTTGTAGGATATTTATATTTCCAATTCATGAACATTTTCCGACTGTTGTGCGTCTCGCTGTTAATTTGAAGAATGGCCAAAAAGTGTATTTCAACCCAGAGAAGACAGTATATACAGTGGAAACACCGCCAGCAACAAAATCAACATTAACGAGTTTTTTCTCAACTTTCGTCAGTGACCCGTTTGCGAGAATATTGCTCTATTCGAAAATACCTTTATATTATACATGGAATGCATCGTCGAAGAAATAGTTACCCAGAAAGCAAGGCTAACCAGTAGAATGACATCCAGGTTTCTTATCAACTAATGGATTAGGACGAATTTATACAATCCACCCGAAAAACGATGATTAATGCAAGAGGTTCAACTTTATTAAAGTCATTGCGTACTGTGAATGGTTCGATGTGTGCAAGTTTTGGAGAAGTAAACCAGCAATTACAATTCCTGGACCCCGCTAATCACTGCAATGAAAATAAAGTTCGCACACTTTTCGCGATAATCATTTCGACATATTAGCCTTCAAGTCCGCGCCTATTATGCGATACGAACAAAAATGAAATTGCCGAAGACAGTTTACATCGTCTTCGCTAAAAATTGGAAATGGTACAATTTCGGTTGATACTTCCGGTGGTTCGATATCAATTCCATCTTCCCTTTATCAATTCACGAAAGATGAACTCATCACAAATGTTCGGACATTGGCCAAATTATCGTAACTACGATTCCTTAACTGCACGTGCAATGTTAGCTGCCAAATGTACCGCTGTTGTTGACTTAAACTGGAAGATTCAAAGTGAAATTCCGGGAGACTTGCGCTCATAGAAATCGATCGATCGTCTTGACAATGAAGACGACGCCGAGAACTGTCCAGTGGTATTTCCAAATTCTTTGGACAGGCTTTGTATGCCACCGCATCATTTGCGTCTCAAAGTAGGATCCGTCGTTATTATGTTTCGCAATCTTCATGCGTCGAAACTGTCTAATGGAATCCGACTGATTGTGGCGCACCTATCGAGTACAAGGGGGAGAATGCTTGGTTCTACTTTGAGTTCTAACGATTTCCCATTTCAGTTCAAACGTATTCCGTTTCCAGTGGAAATTGCATTTGAGATGATAGTCAACAGTACCTAAAGATAGTCGCATAGTGTGAGGCATAAATCTGGAAATGCTCTTTTCTGTACACCGGAACAGAAACCAAAAAATGTTGTTCATAAAGCTGCTAAAAAAAACATAAATAAAATGATAAATTTAACTTTCTTTTCATTTTAAAACACATAATTTCACGCAGGGCAACGGCTGCGGGGTCAGCTAGTATATATATATTTTTAAGTCTATGACTGTAAATATTTTGTTATTTCGAAGGTTTGAAAGGACTTCACTAATCTCAGGAATAGGATATCTGTCTAGATTGGTAATTGAGTTGAGTTTCCTGTAGTCGATGACCATGCGATACTTCTTTTCGCCGGAAGCATCCATTTGTTTATTGAGTATCCAAACGGGGGAGTTGTATGGGGATTTTGATTGCCTTATAATTCCATTAGCAAGGAGTTCTTCGATTTGAAGTTCGATTTTCTTCCTTTAAGGCCATTAAAGGCCTTCGAGTATCCTGGGGTTTCGAGTATCCTGGGGTTTCACTAACTGTCCTAATCTCTCCCTTCACCGTTGTCGTGTATGTGAGTTTTTCGTCCGGGTCTGCGAAAAGGTTAGGGCATTTCTCAATTATGTTATTTATTTTTCGTCGCTGTTGTTCAGAGAGATGGGGCAACTGCATTTCAGCATTATTGACTTCCTGTGACATTCGTTGTTTCAGACGAATTACTAGATTGGGAAAAATTGTCATAATGTTTTTATCGGTGTGGATGGTGGCTTGTAATTGCCTTAAAGTATCGTTGCCAACTATCCCGTGGAATGATTTTAATGTAGGCAAGATGAAGAATTTTATCTTCCCTACGTGGGGTCCAAATATGTCTATAAAGGTGTGGTGCGTAATTTCTATGGATCCAGCCACTGAATTGACTTTAAACGATTTTTCATTTGGTATAGGATTCCTGATTCTAGTAGATTATATATAGTTTTTGTTAGATCCTGTATCTATGATCTAGAGCGTCTCCACTCCTTGTCACGAATTCGTAATAAGGTAGTGAGGATGGCGTTAGTCTAAAAAATGGATCGTATCGGGTTCGTAATAGTCTTGATCGTCCTGTTGCTGTTCGTTATTATTAATTTTTTTTTTCTCAAATTCTTTATTTACAATCTGTCTGTATTCAAGACAATAAGCAAATGTTCTAAAATATACATAACTTTGTACTATTGGACCCCAGTGGGCGCAAAAGTAATATTTTATTCTATACTTAGCTTAAGCTAGTGAAAAAAAAGAAAACATTAATGATTATTTATTTCCTGTACGGGAGGTCTAGAATATGAAATCGTTTCAGTCGAAACGTTTCATTTGTTTCATCCAACAACGCAATAGCTAAAGGGTTGGAATGATTGCTCAGCCTTTCAAGATATCTAGAACTAAATTTCCTAATTTCGTCTTTGACACTTGGTATATTTAGGTCGTTGTTAATTGTGATATTTGAAACAAACCAAGCAGCATCCAGAATCTTCCTGAGGGTTAAGTTCTGATAACGCTGCAATATTTCAATATTTGAGTTGCTGCAAGAGCCCCATAGCTGGATTCCATACGTCCAGACCGGCTTTAGTATGGCTTTATAAAGTAAAATTTTGTTTTCAAAACTCAATTCAGATTTGGGTTCAATAAGCCAGTACATTTTATTAGTCTTTACTTTAAGCTCTTTTCGTTTTGCCTTAACGTGATTTTTCCATGTGAATCTTCTATCAAGATGGAGGCCTAAGTACTTCACTGTATTGCTGTTAGGAATATCTTCATTGTTCATAATAATACTTGGACAGGAGTCTTTTTTCATTGTAAATGTGATATGTATTGATTTATCTGTATTAATGGCCATATTCCATTTTTTAAACCATGCCTCAGTAATTTGTACCTGATCCTGAATCATTTTCGACGCTTCGATCCTAGAACTGCTTGGCGCAAGCATTGCAGTGTCATCCGCATAGGTGGCGACTAAGACATTTTCAAGGACAGGCATATCTGAGGTATATATTGTATACAGGATCGGACCAAGAACGCTTCCCTGTGGAATTCCAGCACTAATAGGATATATTTTCGAATATTCGTCTATCACTCTTACGTAAAAGTGTCTATCTAGAATGTAGTTTTTCAGAATAAGGAAAAACGGAGCAGGGAGCACTTTTTTTAGTTTATAAATCAACCCAATATGCCAGACTCGATCAAAAGCTTGTTGAATATCTAAAAACACTGCGGAACAGTAATCTTTACTTTCCAGCGTATTACTAATGAAACGAACAATGCGATGGCATTGTTCAGGAGTACTGTGATTGTGACGAAATCCGAATTGATGCTGCGGAATAATGGAATTTTTCTCTAAAACTGGTAACAGTCGTCGCAAAAGGATTTTCTCAAATAATTTGGAGAAAGTTACCAGTAAGCTTATCGGTCTGTACGACTTCAGCATGCTTTCAGGTTTGCCTGGTTTGCTGATCATAATGATTTCCGCGCACTTCCATTGAGACGGAAAGTGGTGAAGCCGTAGTATTGCATTGAATAAAAGTGTTAAAAGGTTATGTGCTTTTTTCGTTAGCAATTTAACCACTCTTGCGTTTATTTGATCATAACCAGGAGATTTGGCATTATTGAGCATTTCTATCTGGTTACCAACCTCACATTGTCTTATAGGTCTTACAGGAAGATCCATTTGACAAGGGCTTTCAATAAAATTATTTATTTCTTTAATGACAGAAGGGCAGCTAAACTCAAATGGCTGGAAAGTGCCTTCTAAATGCTCGGCAAAAGCTTCTGCTTTGGCAAAATCGGACCTACACCATGCTCCGTTAATATCTTTTACCGGATGGTTTCTTGTTTTTGGGCGTTTTATATACTTCGTTGCTTTCCAAATAGAGTGATCGCTGGGTCGTGTACCTAGACTTTTTAAAAAGTTAGCTGTACATTCATTTTTGAAATCTGAGAGTCGTTGCTTTAGCTCTTTTGTTGCCCTGTTTAAATTTCTTTTGTCAGAGGGGTACCTACTTGTCTGCCATATCTTCCTTAGCTGTCGCTTGGTCTGAACCAGTTTTCTTATCTCAGCTGAGAGGAAATCGCTATACGATCTTTGGTCAAGTTGTCGCGAAGGAGTGGAGATGGCGGCTGCTTCATGGATTGAATTGGTCAAACTTTCCACAGCCTCATCCAAATCTCTACCAGATTTTAAGCAAATATTGAGGTTGATATTTTCGTCCAGGCAGTGTTGAAATTTATGTATATTGGTTGTTTTAGAAATGATACTGCTCTTTTTCATATAAGTGTGCAAAAAAGTGTTGTAGTGAAGAATGAGTGGAGAATGGTCCGAACTCAAATCATTGGAATCTGTTATATGAAGGCAATTTTTAGGAATTCCATTATATACGACAAAATCTAGCAAGTCAGGAGTTTTACAAGGATCAGAAGGCCAGTATGTCGGGTTTCCTGTGGACAGTGTTGAAAATTTCTTATTGCTAATACACTTATGTAACTCTTTGCCTTTTGGGTTGGTTAGCCTGGAACCCCACCATGGATGCTTAGCGTTAAAGTCACCACCTACTAAGAATCTTGGTCCCAACGACCCAAAGAAAGCATCAAATTCATGAGCCCTGATGTTATGGCGAGGGGGTAGATATATTGAGGATACAAGCACCTCGGAAGAGTCACATTTTATTTTTATACATGCTGCCTGAATATAATCTTTTGTGATGGGCTCTTCAACAGTATACTTCATATTTGCCTTAACCAAAATAGCAGATCCTGCATGAGCTCTGTCGTTTGGATGGTTTGCGCTTATCAGATCATAACCTCTTATCTTGAAAAAAGATTTCGATGTGAAGTGGGTCTCAGAAATTAAAAATATGTCAATAGACATGGTCTTAAGAAATTGTTCTACTTCTAGTACATGATTTGAAAGGCCGTTGGCATTCCATATAGCTAGTTTTAAATTTAAGGACATAATTTTGTTATAATTAATCTTATCATTTGCATCATAGTGTTCGTTAATTCGCTTTGTTTGTTAATCATTTGTTCTATCTTGGTTATTAGAGAATTTTCTTTGGCTAGGTTATTGCTAATATTATCACTAACGCTATTTATATTATTGTCGTTATTAGTGAACTGAGACCGTGTAACATCTGCATATGACAAATTTGTGTTGTTGTCTTTAACTTGAGTTTCCCGTTCCCTATTATTTTTAACTTTATTTCTTTTAATTAATTTTTGGTATACCAGGCATCCTCTGTAGTTCGCTGTGTGTATCTGTTCACAATGGACACATTTCGGTGGGGTCTCTTTCTGTTTTGAGCATTCCGCTGTCGGATGACCTAGGGCGCATTTAACTAATCTATAGGCCTTTCTGCAGTAATTTTGGGTATGTCCATACTCTTGGCATCTGTAGCACTGAACTAAGTCATTTGTCTTTCTTACAGGCTCAATCGTAACAACCGCGTTGCACAAATGTTCAATTCCATATATTTCCTTGTTATTAGTGTCAGGGTCCAAGTCTACCAAAAACATATTCAGTGGTCTCTTGTCAATGCTGCTTGTAGAATTCCTAACACTTCTGACGCTATGACCAATAATTATAAGCTCAGCTTTTATTGATGAAATGTCAGTGGAGTGATGAAGCCCTTTAATGACAATCCTAAACGAACGTTCTTCCTTCAATTGGTATGTGTGATAGTTAACTTTAGTTGCATTCAGTTGTTTAATTAATTTGCGGTAGCTTTCAACGTTCTTTACCATAAGCCCAACTTAATTATTTTTAACCGTTTTGTAATAAAAATCATTCATAGATATTACTCTTTGAATGCTAGCTAACATGTTGTTTACCTCAGTTACATCTGGAAAGAATATTTGCGGCGGTTTTGGTATTTTTTCCTTGGATGTAGTATTTTCATTAATGCCACAGCTGTTATTGCAGTCCATAACATTATTGTCATTGTTGTTCGTGCTAATGGCATTGTCAAGAAGACTGAATCTATTGTGGCTTGGCAAATCTTTACTTAGTTCTCTAACTCTTTTGCTGGTTTCCGGAGTTGGTGACGTTGTTTCTCTAGGTCGCTTGGTGGGCACAGTTTGCCACGATGAATCCATGCTGCAGCAGCATGTATTTTTATTTTAATTAGAACTGATAATAGTTATTTATAGTTTTATTAATATTTTACTTAATTTAATGAATGTTTGATGTTGTTTGTAATATTGTATTAGTTGCACTTTGCACTTATTTATGTAAATCAATCATATGATGTACATATATGGTTGTTAGTGTCTTAGCACTGCACTCAGCTGCACTAGCACATAGTTGTTAGTGCGTTAGCACGAATGATACTGTGTTATCAGTATTTTGCTTTACACTCTCGTTTGTTTTTCAACGATGGTTTGCTTTGCATTGACCGCTAAAATATTCACTCGATTGAATGTTAATCGGCTTCACTTCACACGTCTGTTCTACTCAAAAGTTGGATAGCAACTGTTATTATTAATGAAATTAATATTTTCTTCCGTTAGTTGATTTGGTTTGTTTCCTTCTATGTATTCGTTAGGGTAGGTACTGCTTTCAAAAATTTGGTTGGGATCTGCTGTTATTTGGTAGTTGCTAACTGCTGGTTCGGTATCCGCGTAAAAATTTCTTTATATTTTATTCGGTGAGTGGACTTGTTGTGCAGAAAGTGGTCACTTCTGTGCATTGTAATTATTTTGGTTTGTATTGGGGTGCTTTTGGTAATTGACATTTCTGGACTGTATAGATCGATCTACATCCATTGGTATGGGCGGTTTTTGAGGTAGATTGGGTCTATTATTATTATAACAGTTTGGTTGGTTACCGAATCCTGGAGCATTTGGTCGGTACCCTTGGTTATTTTGAGGATGATTATATCTATTGTAGTTATAATTGTTAGGTAAAGCAGCCTGTTGTTGAGGGCGGTAATTTTGAGGTGCGATTTGTGGGTAGGGATTCAATGGTCGATTGAAGGAGTTTGTCCTTAGCCCGGGATTCTGCCTAGATCCAGAGAAATATGTAAGCTCGGAATAAAAGGGCCTGTTGTGGTTAAATGTCAGGTTCTGTCGAGAAGGTCGCGGTGGTGGATGGCTGGTTTTTTGCACGTTATGTGCATGATGCATTCTGAACGTCATATTTTCTAATTTTTGACATAAATGCAACGCCTGCGGCAAGGATGTTGGATCGCGTATGCTAAGGAGGCGGGGAAGGTCTCCATTAAGTCCGCGAATAAATGTATCCAGGGTTTTTTCTCGATAAGTATGTGTGATAGTTTTGATAAATTCTTCGTTTATATCGAGACAAGCGATTTTATCTAGTATCAGGTAGAGATGGTGATAAACCTTTTGGTAAATAGTGGGAATATCATCGTGGCGCTGAGCCAGTGTTGTCAGTTGGTACTCGAGGATACCGATGTCTCGTTTGTCTGAGTAATGGTATGTAGATTTCCGAAATATCTTGGAGTGTCCTGGAAGTTTTTGTAAACTTATAGAATTCCGTCTACGGATTTGCGCCAAGAATTGAATTTTCCAGGACGTCCGGAAAATTCTCCTAGGCATTTGACCATGTCCGGTATTCTGTCAATTTCATATACGTTACTGGTATTCACTGTCATGCGATAGTCCCTATACTCTGAGTATGGGTTGTTGGTCATGTGGTTCGCGACATGTTGTGCTATCTCTCGTATAAATGCGTTATTCATAGGTACGGATTGGGAGGTAAAAGGTTCGGTTTTTGGGTTTTCATTTAGTCTAATCTAACTTAAATGTTTAACTAATTCTTCTTCCATTTTTTTTGTTTTATTATATTTAAAAAACAAATTTTCTCTTTTTTTTTTTAAACTTCACAATTAAGTAAAAATCGGGTTTTACAATTTCCTTAATATTAATGAATTTTCTTTTCGATAAAATTTATAACTAATATTTTTATTTATTAAGGCGTTCGATTCACGTTTTGATTACGTTTTTTCTTCTTCACTATAATTTTTCCCAATAAATATTATCGTCTAGGTAGCCGATTTCTTTAATATCAATAACTTAGGTTAGGTTAAGTTAGATGGCTGATCAGAGATCGCACATGGACTGATAGTAGTAGTCCTTTGTGAAGCCATTGAAAATCGAACTCCTGTGTTCGGACTCAGATATCGGCAAACCGTTTAGTATCCAATACAAATTGGCAGAGGCGTTTAATTTCTATGCCCGCCAGGTCGGCGGGTAGTCTGAAGCTATGTGCTCCCAAGTGTCTAAGTCTTGATCTCCCAAATGCAGGGCAGTCAAGAAGGAAGTGCTGGCTAGTTTCTACTGCATCTTCTTCTAAGCGGCAGAGCCCCATCATTAATGAGAGGCTAGCCTTACTGAGGGCAAAGAGATCACTAGATCTTCTGCGATCTATCTTGAGCCAAAAGGTCGTAGCGACCGCTCAGGTACCAATTCTGGACTTTTGCCGACCGAGCAGCCGCGAGGCCCAGCTATCCAGTAGTAGAGAACAAGAGGATGCAGGAGCACCTATCCCTTCCCATTTTACTGGCAGCGATTCTAGGGTGCCTTTTCTTGCTAGCTCATCAGCCTTGCAGTTACCTGCGACCCGGCACCTGTGGCCCGGCACCCACACAAGTCATAATAAAATCTCCCGCCGCCAGAGACAGTGACGCCAGACACTCTTCGACCAACCCTGAATGCACTGTGAATGAGTTCAGGGCTAGTATCGTCGCTCTGCTGTCTAAGTGAATGGTCACTTCTCCGAAGATAGACACTCTTTTGAGCAGCATATCTGCTTCTACCTTGATGGCTGCAACCTCAGCCTGGAAAACACTGCAAGAATCGGGATGTCTGAAGCTGGATTTTATGGAGAGCTTCCGACAGTAGACCCCTCCCCCAACCTTCCCTCCAAGCTTCGACCCATCCGTAAAGAAGCTTACTGCCCCTCTGCTCCAACGACTTCTTCCCCCCAAACTTCCCTCGTCGTTATATGTACAGAGAAGGAGCCACCGGAGTTCGATATGGCGACTCCATGATTCAGATGATCCGGTAAGCAGTCAAAGCTTGTGAGGATATCCGAGTGTTCAGATGCACGTCCCTTTAGGAACCCAGTCTCCCTGAGCCTAATAGCCAACTTTGCGGCCATACACCTTCCGGCAATGCCCACAGATGTTTTGTTCAGGATTGCATTAAGTGCGATGGTTGGGGTGGACTTTAGTGCACCGCACATGCTGATGAGTGCAGCTTGTTGTTCGGTGAGAGGCCCCACCTCTTGCCAATAGCTCCTCTACAGCAATATAAGGCAATCGATGCCTTTTTAGCTCTCTCCTTGATATTCGGCTGCCATGAAAGTTTCTTATCCAGGATGAGCCCTAAATACTTAACTGTATCCGCCGGTTGCAAGCGAATATCTCCCAATAGCGGTAACGGCGCCTCCGGGATCTTGTATCTTCTAAAGGGTGATTTTTTAAGAGCTTGATAACTTTTTTTAAAAAAAAAACGCATAAAATTTGCAAAATCTCATCGGTTCTTTATTTGAAACGTTAGATTGGTTCATGACATTTACTTTTTGAAGATAATTTCATTTAAATGTTGACCGCGGCTGCGTCTTAGGTGGTCCATTCGGAAAGTCCAATTTTGGGCAACTTTTTCGAGCATTTCGGCCGGAATAGCCCGAATTTCTTCGGAAATGTTGTCTTCCAAAGCTGGAATAGTTGCTGGCTTATTTCTGTAGACTTTAGACTTGACGTAGCCCCACAAAAAATAGTCTAAAGGCGTTAAATCGCATGATCTTGGTGGCCAACTTACGGGTCCATTTCTTGAGATGAATTGTTGTCCGAAGTTTTCCCTCAAAATGGCAATAGAATCGCGAGCTGTGTGGCATGTAGCGCCATCTTGTTGAAACCACATGTCAACCAAGTTCAGTTCTTCCATTTTTGGCAACAAAAAGTTTGTTAGCATCGAACGATAGCGATCGCCATTCACCGTAACGTTGCGTCCAACAGCATCTTTGAAAAAATACGGTCCAATGATTCCACCAGCGTACAAACCACACCAAACAGTGCATTTTTCGGGATGCATGGGCAGTTCTTGAACGGCTTCTGGTTGCTCTTCACCCCAAATGCGGCAATTTTGCTTATTTACGTAGCCATTCAACCAGAAATGAGCCTCATCGCTGAACAAAATTTGTCGATAAAACACATTTCGAACCGAACACTGATTTTGGTAATAAAATTCAATGATTTGCAAGCGTTGCTCGTTAGTAAGTCTATTCATGATGAAATGTCAAAGTATACTGAGCATCTTTCTCTTTGACACCATGTCTGAAATCCCACGTAATCTGTCAAATACTAATGCATGAAAATCCTAACCTCAAAAAAATCACCCGTTACTTAATAAAACCATTTCTGTTTTATTTGGATTAATGGCGAGTCCACTTTCGACCGTCCATTTTGTTACAACGCTGAGATATCCTGCGTCAACTCATACACGGTGCTTAGAAACTTTCCTTTCACCATAAGAGCTACATCGTCTGCATAGGCAATCACCTGACAGCCAAGATCCTCTAGCTTCTTGAGAAGGTCATTAAAGACTAGGATCCATAAAAGAGAAGAAAGAACTCCCCCTTGAGGGGTTCCCCTGCTCACACACCGCCGCGCACTCGCGCTGCTCCATCCTGTTTCGACCACTCTGTCGCACAGGAGACTGAAAATGAGGTCCTTGAGGTTCGATTCGACTCCAAGACCGTCTAGTGCAGTTATGGCTGCCTTTAGCCTCAATTGCTTCTTCAAGCCACGACACGATAGTGTGCAAAACAGTGTCCACTGACCTTCCTTTACGATACGCATGTTGCGCTCCTGATTGGTTGTCCCTCAGAATGCGCCCTCTTAGATACCAGTCCAGCAGTCTCTCCAAGGTTTCACTAAAAACGAGGAGAAACTGATAAGCCTGAAATCCTTGGCCGTAACATGGGAGCCCCTGCCAGCCTTCGGGATGAACGTAACCCTGACTCGTCTCCAAGCCCCCAGGATGTAACCTAATCTGATGCAGTTCATATAGATCGGTGCCAACCAGCCACATGATACCTTAAAAGCCTGCTGCAGCTGCGCTGGTATGATGAGTCCGGTCCCGGAGACTTGAACGGTTTGAACGAGTTAATCGCCCAGGTCTGGTGACGCTCATCCAGAAGGTCGACAAAGGCCGTGTGGTCAGCATGCAAAGCCCCGAGAGAAACCTCCATAGAGGACGTGTTACTGGGGAAGTGAGTATCAAGGAGCATCTGTAGTGTCTCTTCACTGCTCAGCGCCCACCTTCCATTTACATCCTTAAGGTACCCCAGGGACACAGGGTTTTTCGCGAGAATTCCCCTGAATCTAGAGGACTCATGAAAGCCCTCCACTTTTTTGCAGAAGCTACTCCACGAGATCCTCTTAGCCCTTTTTAGCTCGGACTTGTATATCGAAAGTCCTGTTTTATACAGGACCCAATCATCGGGTAGCCCACTCCTACGAGCCTTGTTGAATAAGCGTCTACAGGACGCCCTCATTTCCGAGAGCTCCAAACTGCACCATTAGGGTCTTCCTCTGCCCTTCGGTGTTTTCAATGGACAGGAGCTCTCCAGTGCAGTGTTGCACGCCAAGCTGAAGGCTTCGACCCACCCATCCACCACATTGGCGGTGGCCAGCGCACCCACCTCCGGTGCGCGTGGGAGAGTTTCCCGAAGCCTTCTGCGGTAACCTTCCCAGTCCGTGTTTTGAAAATTTCTGAAGGATTTTCTGGGAGGACCTTTTCCGTCAAGACTAAACCCAATATATCTACGATCAGAAAAGGAGTGGTCATCGAGAACCCTCCAGTTCGAGATCAGCGGGGCAATCTTGTGTGAGGCTAGGGTGAGGTCGAGAACCTCCTCCCTACCTGCGGTCACAAAAGTAGGAGAATTTCCCCTATTGCGGATGCAAAGATTTTCACTAACAATAAAATCAAAAAGCGACTCACCTCTAGTGTTGGTATCCGAGCTCCACCAGATCGAGTGACGCGAGTTGGCGTCCGATCCGATGATGACATCAGCACCATTCCGGGACGCTTCAGCCAAGGTCCTTCTTGGCAGTGCGGGAGGCGGCTCCACCTCATCGTCATGAGGCATGTATGCTGCGATTAGCCAGATATTCCCGGTGTCGCACTCTATCTTTGCTGTAACTACGTCAGCGTTGCTGAAATTAGGTAAAAGAAATACCGTTAGTTCGTTTCTGACCAGCATACAAGCTCTATTTCTACCTGCATCCTTGGCCGCCGGCAGCTTTTCGCTCTTCGTGCTTAGTCCAGATATTCCGTTGCCAGTTAGCCACGGTTCCTGGATCAGGACCACATCGGCTTCGTCTTGCTCCAGACGGAGCAGGAGATTGGCGGAGGCCGCCTTTGCGTGATGGAGGTTAATCTGGAGGAATCTCATCCTTCGGACCATCCTCTAGGAGCGCCAGTTCGGCGCTTAGGTCGTGATCGACCCTCACCTCCTCGAACAATTGTTCGAGGCTGAAAACGGAGTCGCCGATCGACGAGCCGCCTCCTGTACTCGCCACGACCAAGAGGTTTAGGTCGTTTTCTGTGGTCGCTTGACCATCGGTAACGCCTTCTCCCCCTCATCTGCAGCTTGAGTGCCATCAGCCCTGACATCCGTTGGGAGTACCTTCAGTACTACCATTTCAAACCCATAGCTGATGGCTCCCTTGGTTTTACTGAGAGAACCGATGGACTCCGCGTTAAGCATTATCAGCGCCTGCCGATATCGTTCATCTGTTCGCTCTAGCCTTATAACCCTCCAGTCATGCGCGGGAAGTGAGGGGTTGCAGTATCTCAGGATTTCCTCAATCTCCTTCGCAGTGGACGGTTCGGTCGGCAACCAGACGCGAGCCCTAGGGCGAAGAGGAAGATCCTTTTTGTCCACGGCCTCCAGTCTGGCCCCCTTCCAAACCTCCCCCACCAGAGAGACTGCCTTCTTGTATAAGGTGGCCGATCTTTCATCGGCGCATCTAGTCAGCATGTGCAGCCCATGGTGCCAACCGGCACTAACACATTTTGGGGCTGGCCCCGGGTTTTCCTTGATCACCTTGAGGAAGACCGAAGAGATAGCCGCCGCTACTCACTTCCACTTTTCATGGGAGATAGCCCCGTCCTCCCTGCTGCGGTCGCGCACGCCAAGTATTCTTGCACCAGCACCTTTAGCAATCTCGCTGAAGGTTGGCGCCGCCCCGGTTCTCAGTTTTTTGCCAAGGGAGGTTTCTCCCTCGAGCGACCTTTGCCGCTTAACCGCTGATTCATGCCTCTTTGCTTCGAGTCGTAACACATCGGTCTCGCTCTCGCTTAGCACCTTCTTGGCCCATTCCAGCGTGTTAGCATACTGCTCAGATACCTGACCAGCATGCTCACCACCGTAGCGTTCCACTATCTTTGCCGCTAATCGACGGTCCGACTTCAGCTTCCTAGCTAAAGCCCCTTTACTCATGCCCCCTGTGGACCCCTACATAATTTTAGCAGAAGTTCCTCTACTAGTGCTGGCGATTCCGCCGTGTATTAAGGCTCCACCCTTCACTGTATTTTTTGCCGGCGGATTTGCGCCGGCTTCCCCCATCCTACCGCCTGATGCGGAGACTCCCATGAGGGTCTTAGTTCTACTGCTACCTGGCGACGATTTCGTCATCCCGGGAGCAGCAACACCACCTGGGATAGATCTGGGTGTCGATTTCGACGCCCTTTCTCCTCCCTTCGTCACTTTCTCGACCGTGTTTGTTGGTGTGTCCATGCTATAAGAGTCCCCACTCAGAGCCGCTATCCGTCCCCTGGAGAGGTAGTCGCCTTTTATGGTCCCAAGGTTATCACAGAGATGAGGCCAAGGCGAGGGTTGGCGTACGCCCTTATGAGGCAATACGTTCAGATCCGACCAGCGTAAAGAAGGAGTCTTCTCAACTTACACCTACCACGCCAACTTTATGACGACGGTGGGAAACGTACTCTGAGGCCTGTCAAGGTTTTAACGGGACGGAGGCAGTTTCGACATTAGCCCGACAGCCATTTCTGATGGGTGTCTCCCCATCATACTCAGGTGCCAGAATGCCGCCACCACCAGCCCAGGGTTCTAATAGATCCAGATATGTTTCCTATTCTTAAAGCCAGTTCGGTGCCAAAAAGTCGTCAAGGGAGTTGTAAGGCCGTGAAGGCCGCAGGCCATTTGGCGTTACCGAGGATGCACCAGCGTGGAGGCGACCTGCACTACATCCAATCAATAACTTTGTTTTCAATAAAATTTATAAACAATATTTTCCTTTCGATTTCTAAAAAATAATAATTTTCTTTTCAATAGAATTTTAAAATCAACATTCTCACTGCGGGAAGATTTCCACTTTCTTTAGTTTTAATAACTTCACACAATATAAATTTTTAAATAATTAATATTTTAAAATTTGGAATTATTCCATTAATCAATATTTTACTATATTTTTATGTTCTTACAGCATATTTTGATTTCGCAATGCTTAAATAATTGTTTTACGTATTTTTTTTTCACAATCATTCACAATTACAAAGAGATATTAAGGATAAACTTACAATAGACTAATCATGTCCAGCGCTGGGCTCTGAGTTGTTAAACGTTTCCAGATGATCCTTTTCCTGCTGTACTGGGGTCCTTAGACGTTATTATCGGTCAGTCCTCCTTGTGGCTAAGTATCCGCTCGCCTTTTTCTTATCCCACGTAGGGTCTTACTTTTGCTGTTCAGACTAGGGTTGTCAAAAAAATATCGATATATCGATATAATTTTTTCAATGAAACAATATTTTTGAGCGATATTTATTGTTTCGATATATCGAGGTATCGATATAATATTATAAGTATTGAAAAGGTAAAAAAACGACATTTTTATGATCAAAAAATTCTAAATCCTTTTTTATACTAACTGTTTAATCCAAACAAATACTCCTCTGCATTACTCCCACAAATTACATTAACTAATAGAAGCGTAATGGAGAGGAATATCAACCGCTCCAACTTCACTCAGCAGGCGAAAGAGGAGAAAAAGAAAACATCTTTTCCCGCGTTTTTTACAAAAGGATAGTGGGCACACTGTTCGTCAATTGTTCTTAGAGTTGTGTTCAAAAATTAGCTTGTGGTCACAAATTAGCTTCAATAAATAGTGTTGGCTTTAATAAAAGTAATCTTTATTTTTACAACATAGGAGTGAAAAACAGTGAATACGGAAGAGTTAGGTGTCATAAGCAAGCTACTGAAGAAATTAGCGGCGATCAGTACGTGACTTCAAGTTTGGTGATTCCTATTGCAAACTTACTACAGAGAGGCCTTGAACAAGCAAAACCTTTCAGCAAATTTGGTATTGCTGTTCAGAAGAGTTTGCTAAATTTAGTTATTGCAAAACTAGAACCACTAGAGCGACATTTACATCTGGCCAAAGCAACAATTTTAGACCCACGCTTTAAGCGTATTCATTTTAGTTCAGCGCTAGCTGTTTCCAGTGCTATAACCGAACTGTCAAAAGAAATACGTTTAGAACATAGGCGTAGAGGACAACTTTCACCTGAACTCAGACCCACTCGCACTAAAATAATTCCAAATTCCGAAAAATCTTCGCCGTCGTTGTGGTCCAGACATGAAAAAATTATGATAGATATTGCCGCAGCTTCAAAAAACTCTTTACTTTCAACTTCAACCAGTGATGGTATGCCTAGCGAACTGAAGCAATATCTAAATCAGCCTATAATACCCAGAAAAGAGAATCCAACAAAATTCTGGTTTGATTGTCGTCATTTTACCCCAGTCCTTTCCGACATAGCTCTAAAGTATTTGATATCGCCTGCGTCCACGGTTTCCTCGGAGAGAGTGTCATCTGCTGTGAATCTCGCAGTACCCAATAACAGAAGTCGGATTACAGCCGAGCACGTAAATCAAAGAGTTTTTCTTATGTCTGTATCAGATAAATATTGGTTTCTTCTTCTTCTTTACTGGCGTAGACACCGCTTACGCGATTATAGCCGAGTCAACAACAGCGCGCCAGTCGTTTCTTCTCTTCGCTACGTGGCGCCAATTGGATATTCCAAGCGAGGCCAGGTCCTTCTCTACTTGGTCCTTCCAACGGAGTGGAGGTCTTCCTCTTCCTCTGCTTCCCGCGGCGGGTACTGCGTCGAATACTTTCAGAGCTGGAGTGTTTTCATCCATCCGGACAACATGACCTAGCCAGCGTAGCCGCTGTCTTTTAATTCGCTGAACTATGTCAATGTCGTCGTATATCTCGTACAGCTCATCGTTCCATCGAATGCGATATTCGCCGTGGCCAACGCGCAAAGGACCATAAATCTTTCGCAGAACCTTTCTCTCGAAAACTCGCAACGTCAACTCATCGGTTGTTGTCATCGTCCAAGCCTCTGCACCATATAGGAGGACGGGAATTATGAGAGACTTATAGAGTTTGGTTTTTGTTTGTCGAGAGAGGACTTTGCTTCTCAATTGCCTACTTAGTCCGAAGTAGCACCTGTTGGCAAGAGTTATCCTGCGTTGGATTTCTAGGCTGACATTGTTGGTGGTGTTTACGCTGGTTCCAAGATAGACGAAATTATCTACAACTTCAAAGTTATGACTGTCAACAGTGACGTGAGTGCCAAGTCGCGAGTGCGACGACTGTTTGTTTGATGACAGGAGATATTTCGTCTTGCCCTCGTTCACTGCCAGACCCATTTCTTTTGCTTCCTTGTCCAGTCTGGAGAAAGCAGAACTAACGGCGCGGGTATTGAGGCCGATGATATCAATATCATCGGCATACGCCAGCAGTTGTACACTCTTATAAAAGATAGTACCCTCTCTGTTAAGTTCTGCAGCTCGAACTATTTTCTCCAGAAGCAGGTTGAAAAAGTCGCACGATAGGGAATCGCCTTGTCTGAAACCTCGTTTGGTATCGAACGGCTCGGAGAGGTCCTTCCCGATTCTGACGGAGCTTTTTGTGTTGCTCAACGTCAGTTTACACAGCCGTATTAGTTTTGCGGGGATACCAAATTCAGACATCGCGGCATAAAGGCAGCTCCTTTTCGTGCTGTCGAAAGCAGCTTTCAAATCGACGAAGAGGTGGTGTGTGTCGATTCTCCTTTCACGGGTCTTTTCCAAGATTTGGCGCATCGTGAATATCTGGTCGGTTGTTGATTTACCAGGTCTAAAGCCACACTGATAAGGTCCAATCAGTTTGTTGACGGTGGGCTTTAATCTTTCACACAATACGCTCGACAGAACCTTATATGCGATATTGAGGAGGCTAATCCCACGGTAGTTGGCGCAGATTGTGGGGTCTCCTTTTTTGTGGATTGGGCATAGCACACTTAAATTCCAATCGTTGGGCATACTTTCGTCCGACCATATTTTGCAAAGAAGCTGATGCATGCACCTTATCAGCTCTTCGCCGCCGTGTTTGAATAGCTCGGCCGGCAATCCATCGGCCCCTGCCGCTTTGTTGTTTTTCAGGCGGGCAATTGCTATTCGAACTTCTTCATGGTCGGGCAATGGAACGTCTGCTCCATCGTCATCGATTGGGGTATCGGGTTCGCTTTCTCCTGGTGTTGTGCGTTCACTGCCATTCAGCAGGCTGGAGAAGTGTTCCCTCTTTTCTTTTCATAGAATTTTCGAGCATTACCCCTGTCGGCCAGCTTATCAAGCTCTTCGTACTCACGCATTTCGGCCTCTTTCTTTTTCTGTCTACAAATGCGTCTCGCTTCCCTCTTCAACTCTCGGTATCTATCCCATCCCGCACGTGTTGTGGTCGATCGTAACGTTGCGAGGTAGGCAGCCTGTTTTCTCTCCGCTGCGACACGGCACTCCTCGTCGTACCAGCTGTTCTTCTGCACTTTCCGAAAACCAATGGTTTCGGTTGCAGCTGTACGTAAGGAGTTTGAAATGCCGTCCCACAGTTCCCTTATACCGAGTTGTTGACGAGTGCTCTCAAAGAGCAGGAGTGCAAGCCGAGTAGAAAAACGTTCGGCTGTCTGTTGTGATTGCAGCTTCTCGACGTCGAACCATCCTTGTGTTTGTTGGCGTGCGTTTTTTGCTGCACAGAGGCGGGTGCGTATTTTGGCTGCAACAATATAGTGGTCCGAGTCGATGTTAGGACCTCGGAGCGCACGCACATCTAAAACACTGGAGACGTGTCTTCCGTCTATCACAACATGATCGATCTGGTTGGTGGTTTTTCGATCTGGAGACAGCCAGGTAGCTTGATGTATCTTCTTATGCTGGAATCTAGTGCTACAGATAACCATATTTCGGGCCCCGGCGAAGTCGATCAGCCTCAGCCCATTTGGGGATGTTTCCGCGTGGAGGCTGAATTTACCGACCGTAGTGCCAAAGATACCTTCTTTGCCCACCCTGGCATTGAAGTCGCCAAGCACGATTTTGACATCGTGGCGGGGGCATCTCTCATAAGTGCGCTCCAAGCACACATAAAAGGCATCTTTGGTCACATCGTCCTTCTCTTCCGTCGGGGCGTGGGCGCAAATCAGCGATATGTTGAAGAACCTCGCTTTGATGCGGATTGTGGCTAGACGTTCATTCTCCGGAGTGAATGATAGTACTCGGCGACGGAGTCTCTCTCCCACCACGAATCCAACACCAAACTTGCGCTCCTTTATATGGCCACTGTAGTAAATGTCACAAGGACCTACTCGTCTCTGTCCTTGTCCCGTCCATCGCATTTCTTGGACGGCGGTGATGTCAGCCTTTATCTTTACGAGGACATCTACCAGCTGGGCAGCGGCACCTTCCCAATTAAGGGACCGGACATTCCAGGTGCATGCCCTCAAATCATAGTCCTTATTTCGTTTGCCATGGTCGTCATCAAAAGGGGGGTCACTCATCCGAGGCTTGTTGTTGTCTTTCATTGGGGGTGTTTTTTTACGTGGCGGGTCCCAAACCCAGCGCACAACCCTGCAGGGGTGTTTCGCCTTCTCACTTTAGCTCGCCTTCAAACGGATGTTCTTAGGCTACCCAGAGGATACTTGGTCAAAGACCGGAAGTCGTGAGCTGCTTGAGTCATATGTAAAAGAATCGTTTCTGGCCACTCCCAAGTGAATGGCGATCAGAGAACTTTCCTCACTTGCGTGAACTTCTACACATGACTCCATCCTCCAATATTGGTTTGGTTAATCAATAATTAATGTTTTAATTGTTGTTCTTGATTTATTAAAAATTATGTCTATTGGTTAGTATTTATCTAGTAAGGCAAGATGATTAAAGTAGATTAGGCCAAATATTTTTTTTTCATATCATACCGATATATCGATATTTTTAAATAAAAATATCAATGTCGATATTGATATATTCAAAAATTACCGATACAATATATATCGATACTTTATTCCATTTCCGACATCCCTAGTTCAAACCTTTTTCACTTTTCACAAACTCGCGGAGCCGAACTTTTTGATTTTCGGACTGTTATATTATTTGTTACAGCATTCGCGAAACCTTACTTCTTGGTTTTCAGGTTATTTACTTTACGACACGCTGGTCCCTGCTCGGGCGCCTGTTAATCAAACACAAACGGTTGATTTAAAAAAATATATTTTCGGAAGCTATGCTCCTTTATTCTTTCAACTCCAACTAAAAACTAAGCTTTAAATTTTATCATTCTTAATGCTAGCCCTAAATCTGTCGCTACTGCTACGTGACCAAGAGTGCTGATTTTGTGGTTCCCACCGTTTTGCTAGATTTGTGTTGCTAGCCGTCCGTTCCCATAGTCTGGAGTTACACGTGCCGCAACGTCAGCGACTTTATTAGTTGGTTGTATGTTGGATGCCTATGCCTTAACATAATGAGGTGTTATGTTGCGCTAAAGAAAGTTGGTGTAATAGTATGCGTGTCTTAACATTTGTTAATATGTGTCGTGCTAACACATATACATATATATACTTTATAAAGCATCTATAATTTTCTTGTGGGTGCTTCAAACTGCGTAACAACTTTAATATACCTCGTTGATAGTATAAAATTAGTTTAAACACAAAGATGAGGAATAATCTGTAGAAATTGGAAATACTTCAATTTAAAATGTTAAAAGTCACTGTAAAAAAGTCCTAATATATTTGTCAATATTTGCCCTTTGGTTGGATAGGAAGTATAGTTCTAAGTTTTCATAAAAACTTAATGTACATATATAGCATTTAGGAATATAACTGCTGCACCCGCTTCTGTTCTTAGATATTATCTTTAAAATTATACGCATCTTCTTAGTTAGATATTAGTACAAAGTAAAAAGCATAGAAAATTTGCGCTCTCTACAATCAAAGCTTCATAGAGTTTGTGGAGGTATAGCCCTGAAATTTCCGATTCTTCTGTATTTAAAGCAATTTTTCTCGGTTGATTTTTTTCTTCCTTAGCAAGCGAAGAAAACTCAACTATTAAAAAACACAATCGAGATGTAGCTAGGTTTTCTAAATTGGAAAATTTTCCAAACATTACAAGTTATTGTGATCTTGCTCTTCAACCCCATCCACACATTCCTTCAAAAGGAAAGCTCATGTTAAGGCATAAAAAAAACGTTGCAAAGTGGACATCATTGTAAAAATGCAAAAACGCTATAAAATTGATTGAAAATTTTCTGGCGGCTTCACTCGCTGGAATAGGTGTAAGGCAATGTTTTTTTAGAGGCAAAACGTCAAGAGAATAATTTAAAATTATCTGGCATTTCAAAAGCGTGGCAACAGCTTCCGTTCGACAGCCAACTTTGAACTTTACTTTCCACAATATGGAGTTTCATATATTAATTTGCAAATTTTTAGATGCATTGACAGCAGTGACGAGCAACAACTGTCACTGGTTAAAAAAGTGTGGCCTATAGTAAAACTAAGTGCTGATAAGGAATTTTTCAAAATATGTCAGACACAACCGAACATACGGCCTAACTATACCAAGTTAATATTTATGCGTACGACATTTCTTAAGTTTAGTTGAATTGACTTGACTTTATTCGACTCGTAGCTGGGATTCTTCTGCAACTTTTTGAATTTCACTTCACGCTTGTTCTTCTTGTTGTACTCGTTTTGTTTTGCTATTTCCCGGCAAGAAAAATTGCATATTTTCGGGCGGATAAAAATTGTTTCCACTACTTCAAGTGATTTCTGCTGCATGCCTTCATCACTTACCGCTCTTAGTATAACAAAACTATCAAGGCACAGTTTAATGTGTTTGCCAATATTTTCTATAGATTTTATTGGCTGATGTTTTCAGCTGAATTTTGTAGATTGTTGTTGTTTTTGTAATGCTTTAGATTTTTTTCACTTACATTTTATTTGCTTTTTTGTCGAAAATTTGCGCAATAAAGGCACTAGCCTCAAGCTAAAAAAGTTTGAGTTTTCGATGACCTTTTAGATTTTCCTTGAGTTGCTCCTACACTACACTGAATTAATTTGACTTGTCTTTCTTGGGCAGTGGCAATATTTTCCATTTTCGTAAATTATTTTTGCACTTTTATATTTTTTACCTAAATATATACATACATCTATTTTATTCTTTGCAAAAAAAAAAAAAAAAAAATTGTCAAAGATGGAAGGTGAATATTCAAAATTATCTTAATAAAAGTCTAACATTTGTTAAAAATAATATTTATTGGAGTTTATGATAATAAGTTCCATGATGGTAGTAAAATTTTTAAATGGGAAGTGGAGTGGGGGAGTTAAATTTACCTAGATCTAGTATTCTGATCGCAAACTGCTATTGTTGTAATATATTGCATAGATGTCCTGATGCCTTGCTCGTTACTAATAGCACTCAAATTCGTCGAAAAGAAAACCAACTGAGAGTCCAGTAAAACTTTTATGTGACATTAAGGGGCTATACCAGAGTAAAAATATTTTTTTTTTTTTTTGCTTTTTCGACAGTTTATGAAACTCTTCAAAATTGCTGACATCGTAACTTAACAAGAAATTAGCCGATCGACTTCAAACAAAAACTGAGTATTTCTGAATACATTTACTATACAATGACCTGCGATCTTTCTGATTGTTTGAAAAATCTCAATTTGATATTAAAAAAACGAAACTTTTTTCCTAAAAAACCAAATTTTTATTTCAAATTAGCTGACCTCGCAGCCGTTGCCCTGCGTGAATTTATGTGTTTTGAAATGAAAAGAAAGTTGAATTTTTATTGTTTTGAAAATCATTTATTTTTTTTTAATGTAGCGCAGCTTGATAAACAAATTTTTTTGTTTTCTGTTCTGGTGCGTAAATATACAGAGAAGATGGGTTTCCAACTCGTGAACACGCCACGTATATCTGGTCGTGTGAAAAACATGGCTTTTCTAGGTTTATGCCACACTTCTATCTATCTATCTTTTCGTCCTGTTGATTGTCATCACAAATGCAATTTTCTCTGGAAAAGTTATATGTTTAAAATGAAATTACTGTCCCCTTATATTCGGTAACTGCGTCACAATTATTTTTAAAGGGGAAAAAATGAAGATTGTGAAACATACTAATGACAGATCTAACTTTGAGATGCAAATTGTGCTGCGGTATACCAAGACTATCTAAAGAATTTAGAAATTCCACTGGATAATTCACGGCTTTGTCTTTATTGTCAAGACGATTGATCGATTTGTATGAGCACAGCCCCTTCTGAATTTAACTTTGAATCTTCCAGTTTAAGTCATTAACATCGGTATTTTTGACAACTAAAATTGCGTGGGCTCTCAATCAATCGCAGTAATGACAATTTGCCAGTGTTGGGATAAAAGTGATGAGTTCTTCTTTCGTTGAAGTGAATTGACAATAGGCCTGAAAAATTTATATCAAACCAATGGAAATATCAATCGAAATTTGCCCATTTCCAATCATTAGCGATTACAATGTAAAATGTCATCAACAATATCATTTTTTTCGTATCCCTTAATTGTAGGATGGAGTCATGTGTAGAAGTTCACGCAAGTGAGAAAAGTTTTCTGATCGCCATTCACTTGGGAGTGGCCAGAAACGATTCTTTTACATATGACTCAAGCAGCTCACGACTTCCGGTCTTTGACCAAGTATCCTCTGGGTAGCCTAAGAACATCCGTTTGAAGGCGAGCTACATTGAGAAGGCGAAATATCCCCTCCTTAGGGTTGTGCGCTGGGTTTGGGACCCGCCACGTAAAAAACACCCCCAATGAAAACCAACAATCAGCCTCGGACGAGAGACCCCCCTTTTGATGACGACCATGGCAAACGAAATAACGACTATGATTTAAGGGCATGCACCTGGAATGTCCGGTCCCGTAATTGGGAAGGTGCCGCTGCCCAGCTGGTAGATGTCCTCGTAAAGATAAAGGCTGACATCACCGCCGTCCAAGAAATGTGATGGACGGGACAATATATGGCCATATAAAGGAGCGCAAGTTTGGTGTTGGATTCGTGGTGGGAGGGAGACGCCGTCGCCGAGTACTAGAATAAACGTCTAGCCACAATCCGCATCAAAGCGAGGTTCTTCAACATATCGCTGATTTGCGCCCACGCCCCGACGGAAGAGAAGGACGATGTGACCAAAGATGCCTTTTATGAGTGCTTGGAGCGCACTTATGAGAGATGCCCCGCCACGATGTCAAAATCGTGCTTGGCGACTTCAATGCCAAGGTGGGCAAAGAATTCAGCCTTCACAAGGAAACATACCCAAATGGGTTGAGGCTGATCGACTTCGCCGGCGCCCGAAATATGGTTATCTGTGGTACTAGATTCCAGCATAAGAAGATACATCAAGCCACCTGGCTTTCTCCGGATCGAAAAACCACCAACCAGATCGATCACGTTGTGATAGACGGAAGACACGTCTCCAGTGTTTTAGATGTGCGTGCGCTCCGAGGTCCTAACATCGACTCGGACCACTATATTGTTGCAGCCAAAATTCGCACCCGCCTCTGTGCAGCAAAAAACGCACGCCAACAAACACAAAGAAGGTTCGACGTCGAGAAGCTGCAATCACAACAGACAGCCGAACGTTTTTCTACTCGGCTTGCACTCCTGCTCTCTGAGAGCACTCGTCAACAACTCGGTATAAGGGAACTGTGGGACGGCATTTCAAACTCCTTACGTACAGCTGCAACTGAAACCATTGGTTTTCGGAAAGCGCAAAAGAACAGCTGGTACGACGAGGAGTGCCGTGTCGCAGCGGAGAGAAAACAGACCGCCTACCTCGCAACGTTACGATCGACCACAACACGTGCGGGATGGGATAGATACCGAGAGTTGAAAAGGGAAGCGAGACGCATTTGTAGACAGAAAAAGAAAGAGGCCGAAATGCGTGAGTAAGAAGAGCTTGACAAGCTGGCCGACAGGGCTAATGCTCGAAAACTCTACGAAAAGATGCGGCGGCTTACAGAAGGTTTCAAGACCGGAGCATACTCTTGTAGAACCCCCCAAGGTGATCTAGCCACCTAGCCACCGATGCCCAGAGCATACTTAAATTATGGAGGGAACACTTCTCCAGCCTGCCGAATGGCAGTGAACTCACAACACCAGGAGAAAGCGAACTCGATACCCTAATCGATGACGATGGAGCAGACGTTTCATTGCCCGACCATGAAGAAGTTCGAATAGCAATTGCCCGCCTGAAAAACAACAAAGCGGCAGGGGCCGATGGATTGCCGGCCGAGCTATTCAAACACGGCGGCGAAGAGCTGATAAGGTGCATGCATCAGCTTCTTTGCAAAATATCGTCGGACGAAAGTATGCCCAACGATTGGAATTTAAGTGCGCTATGCCCAATCCATAAAAAAGGAGACCCCACAATCTGCGCCAACTATCGTGGGATTAGCCTCCTCAACATCGCATATAAGGTTCTGTCGAGGGTATTGTGTGAAGGATTAAAGCCCACCGTCAACAAACTGATTGGGCCTTATCAGTGTGGCTTTAGACCTGGTAAATCAACAACCGACCAGATATTCACGATGCACCAAATCTTGGAAAAGACCAGTGAAAGGAGAATCGACACACACCACCTCTTCGTCGATTTCAAAGCTGCTTTCGACAGCACGAAAAGGAGCTGCCTTTATGCCGCGATGTCTGAATTTGTTATCCCCGCAAAACTAATACGGCTGTGTAAGCTGACGTTGAGCAACACGAAAAGCTCCGTCAGAATCCGGAAGGACCTCTCCGAGCCGTTCCATACTAAACGAGGTTTCAGACAAGGCGATTCCCTATCGTGCGACTTTTTCAACCTGCTTCTGGAGACAATAGTTGGCACTCACGTCACTGTTGACAGTCATAACTTTGAAGTTGTAGATAATTTCGTCTATCTTGGAACCAGCGTAAACACCACCAACAATGTCCGACTAGAAATCCAACGCAGGATAACTCTTGCCAACAGGTGCTACTTCGGAGTAAGTAGGCAATTGAGAAGCAAAGTTCTCCCTCGACAAACAAAAACCAAACTCTATAAGTCACTTATAATTCCCGTCCTGCTATATGGTGCAGAGGCTTGGACGATGTCAAAAACGGATGAGTCGACGTTGCGAGTTTTCGAGAGAAAGGTTCTCCGGAAGATTTATGGACCTTTGCGCATTGGCCACGGCGATTATCGCATTCGATAGAACGATGAGCTGTACGAGATATACGACGACATTGACATAGTTCAGCGAATTAAAAGACTGCGGCTACACTGGATAGGTCATGTTGTCCGGATGGATGAAAACACTCCAGCTCTGAAAGTATTCGACGCAGTACCCGCCGCGGGAAGCAGAGGAAGAAGAATACCTCCACTCCGTTGGAAGGACCAAGTGGAGAAGGACCTGGCCTCGCTTGGAATATCCAATTGGCGCCACGTAGCGGAGAGAAGAAACGTCTGGCGCGCTGTTGTTGACTCGGCTATAATCGCGTAAGCGGTGTCTACGCCAGTAAAGAAGAAGAAGAAGATAGATTAAGATATTATAAAAAAATCGTAGATCATACATATATCAAATATCTTTAAATTTAATAAACTGTTTGAATTTTTTTGTTTCAGCTACTCATTCGGCCGGAATCATGTCAGCAAATGGGACACTTTATTTTGGGACCTTCACAGACAGCCAATAACGCCGGTATTTTTCAATATTTTTGTAAAAAAAAAAAAATTAAATATAGCTGAAAATATACATTATTACGTTCAAAGAAGAACATTAATTGAGTACTTTCTTTTAAAAAATTTCCAAAAATCACTTAAGTTTTCATGCGTTACGTTAAGCGTTCAATTATTAAGACTTTGCAGTTTTGCAATCGCAAAAGCTACGTCAGGATCGGGAAGGACCTCACCGAGCAGTTCGATAGCAAACGAGGTTTCAGACAAGGCGACTCCCTATCGTGCGACTTCTTCAATCTGCTGCTGCAGAAAATTATTCGAGCTGCAGAACTTAATCGAGCAGGTACAATCGTTTATAAGAGTTTACAGCTGCTGGCGTAAGCCGATGATATTGATATCATCGGCGTCAACACCCGCGCCGTTAGTTCTGCTTTCTCCAGACCAAACAAGGAAGGAACGCAAATGGGTCTGGCAGTAAACGAGGCAAGACGAAATATCTCCTGTCATCAAACAAACAGTCGGCGCACTCGTGACTTAGCTCTCACGTCACTGTTGACAGTTATAACTTTGAAGTTGTAGATAATTTCGTCTATTTAGGAACCAGCGTTAACACCACCAACAATTTCAGCAGGGCATCCAAGGCAGGATTACTCTTGCTACTTCTTTGGACTGAGTAGGCAATTGATAAGTAAAGTCCTCTCTCGACGAACAAAAAGCAAACTCTATAAGTCGCTCATAATTCCCGTCCTGCTATATGGTGCGTAGGCTTGGACGATGACAACAACGGATGAGTCGACGTTGCGAGTTTTTGAGAGAAGAGCTCTGCGAAAGATTTATGGTCCTTTGCGCGTTGGTCACGGCGAATATCGCATTCGATGGAACGATGAGCTGTACGAGATGTATGACGTTATCGACATAGTTCAGCGAATTAAAAGACAGCAGCTACGCTGGCTAAGTCATGTTGTCCGGATGGATGAAAACACTCCAGCTCTGAAAGTACTCGACGCAGCACCTGCCGCGGGAAGAAGAGGAAGACCGCCACTTCGTTGGAAGGACCAAGTGGAGAAGGACCTGGCCTCGCTTGGAATATCCGGTTGGCAGCACATAGCGAAGAGAAGAAAAGACTGGCGCGCTATTGTTGACTCGGCTGTAATCGCGTAAGCGGTGTCTACGCCAGTAAAGAGATGAGGTTTCCAATTTAATACAGTAATTAAAGAAAAATTTGTGAATTTCTGATCGACTTGAAGGCTTTGGCACAGGCATTTCGACACAAAGTAGACTTGGTTTTATTACGTTTGGTTCAGTTTAAATCTTTGATATAGCAAATAATGTCTGTGTTCTTGTTTAGTCTCACCTTACAGCATTCATACACTACAAAATAGTCTTAATAGCTCTTTTCAGTAATTGACATGAACTAAAAATTTAATCTCCACACACATAACAAGGCTTTCAGGGTTGCTATAATACTTCCGTAAGATGTTTGCGATGTAACAAACATATATAAGTTAGCCAAATGCATTAGTTGTAAAAATACCGATTACACTGGATCACAAATTTGAATTTGTTTTTTGTTCCACGGATGCCGCTATCCAATTTGTATGTGAAATGGCTCGCTGATTTCGAAAATCGAGTAAATTTTTACCGTTTTTCGACCAAAAAAAAGGTGCCTTCATTTAATCATGTATATCTCACTGACAGTTGAGCAATCTTACTGCAAATTATAGAAAATAAAAGTGAATGAAATTTCCTAAAAATATTGTCTACTCAATTTTCCATAGGCCTTATAATTTCTGAGAAATTGATTAATCACTTCGTGTTTTTAAATTTTTTATGAAAAAATTAAAAAAAAAAAAATAAACTTTGTCAAGCAAAAAATTTTAAAACATAAGATATTTTTTAAATTTTTTTATTTTATATGAAGTCCTGTTTCTTTATAAAAAACTAAGCTACCAACAAACAAAATCCATGGATATATAGGAAAGTTGTACATGATCAAATAAATATATCCAAGTCGCGCAAAGTCAATGTAAACGTATATGCGTATGTAGTGTGTAAAGTAAGGGTGGGATTGTTTTCGAATATCATTAGAATAAACTAATAACGCTATTCGTTAAAAAAATCAAATAATACTTTTAGAACAGTAATACTCAAATACTGTTGTAGTAGGTAGTTTGCATCGAAAGCAAGAGGTGTCAGGTTCGAAACCCCTGTAGTCATGTTAATTGAACATGTGTGTACGTAGGTATACAGGCAGATTTTCGAAGGGTAATTAGTTGCGGAAAATTCCTAATGCAAATAAATTTAATTCAAACATGCATACCTACATGCACACACACATATCTTGGTAAATTCATTAATTTTTTTAAGGCCAACATCAACAGCAGGTAGTATTTTCTTTCCCCGGCTCGTTAATATGAAGGAACTTTTTTGTTTATGTAGGTTTTGCCTTTTTTATTTTTTCGCGATCAAGCTATATATAGGGATAAATGCATCTTGAAAGTTCATAATATCTGTAAGGCTCGCCGGTTCCAGTTTATAATTACAATATAAGAAACCGTGAGCTATTTTTAAAAATAAAATGAGTAAACGTACGCGAGAATTTGAGTGTACCAACGATCCGGATATGTTCTGTTACATATGCGGTGAATATACTCTTGTACGGCATCGGAGGCAGTTTAGAGATTCGATCCAATTTATATATTCAAAATATTTTGGCATTGAGCCTAAAAATATTGATAAACCATGGACTCCGAATATATTGTGTTCCTTGTGTCGAATAATATTGGTTCAATGGGAATCAGGATCAACAAAGTACGTATTAAAATTATGAAATTATGCTTCTTTTTATTTAATAGTAATTTTTAATTTTTTTCTTTTTCAGGCGATACATGAAATTTAATGTGCCAGTGATATGGCGAGAACCTACATGCCACTCAGAAGATTGTTATATTTGTATGACAAAAGTACTTGGCATTGGAAAATCAAGAAAAGTGATTTATGCTAACGTACCTACTGTTTCATTGCCAGTTCCACATTCAGCTGAAGTTGCATATCCAGTTTCGTTGCCAACAGCAGTATCTGAAGGATCATCTGAATATGGGAAATCAAGTTGTAAAGGATTTTTAATGGAAAACGAGAGAAACGTTCTATCACAAGCGCAACTAAACGATTGGATTAGAAATTTGGAATTATCCAAGGAAAAAGCTGAGGTACATGCCTATCGTATGCAACAAATTCAATTCGTGTCACCCCATGTTAAGGTGACATATTATAGAACAAACGTCACGAACCATTTGCCAAACACTATACGAAGGAAGACAATGTATGCTATTGCAAAGACATTCCAGGATTATTCAAATAGTTTGGTCAACCATATGATTCCGAGGAGTGGCGATTGTTCATAGACAGCAATAAACTGAGCTTGAAGTCCGTATTACTGCATAATGGCAACAAAAAGCCCTCGATCCCGATCACGCATGCAGAAAACACGAAGGAAACATACGAGATAATGAAGAAATTGTTAAAATTCATCAAATATGAAGAGCATGATTTGAAAATATGTGCCGATCTTAAAGTCATTGGAATGTTATGCGGTCTACAAAGTGGCTACACAAAACACTGCTGCTTTTTCTGCAAATGGGGATAGCCGAGCTCGTAAGGACCACTATTGCATTAAGGATTGGCCGGAAAGAGTCGAATTTACAATTCTTCTTTTTTACTAGCGTAGGCATCGCTTACGCAATTATAGCCGAGTCAACAACAGCGCACCACTCGTTTCTTCTATTCGCTACGTGGCGCCAACTGGATATTCCAAGCGAAGCCAGGTCCTTCTCTGCTTGGTCCTTCCAACGGAGTGGAGGTATTCTTCTTCCTCTGCTTCCCGCGGCGGGTACTGCGTCGAATACTTTCAGAGCTGGAGTGTTTTCATCCATCCGGACAACATGACCTATCGAGTGTAGCCGCAGTCTTTTAATTCGCTGAAATATGTCAATGTCGTTGTATATCTCGTACAGCTCATCGTTCCATCAAATGCGATATTCGCCGTGGCCAACGCGCAAAGGACCAAAAATCTTTCGCAGAACCTTTCTCTCGAAAACTCGCAACGGCGACTCATCCGTTGTTGACATCGTCCAAGCCTCTGCACCATATAGCAGGACGGAAATTATGAGTGGCTTATAGAGTTTGGTTTTTGTTTGTCGAGAGAGGACTTTGCTTCTCAATTGCCTACTTTGTCCGAAGTAGCACCTGTTGGCAAGAGTTATCCTGCGTTGGATTTCCAGGCTGACATTGTTGGTATTGTTTACGCTGGTTCCAAGATAGACGAAATTATCTACAACTTCAAAGTTATGACTGTCAACAGTGACGTGAGTGCCAAGTCGTGAGTGCGACGACTGTTTGTTTGATTACAGGAGATATTTCTTCTTGCCCTCGTTTACTGCCAGACCCATTTATAATTGGTGTGGATAATATCAAATACGTCCCACTTGTAAAGAAGGCAAAAATCATTCTTCCGCCATAGCACATCAAGCCCGGCCGCATTAAAAATTTTGTTAAGGCGTTGGACAAACAGGCAAAGCATTCAATTATTTGCAAAATTTTTTCCCAAATATTTCCCAAGCCAAGATAAAAGAAGGTATATTTGTTGGACTCCAAATAAAAAAGTTGATAAATAATGACCAATTCAAAGGACTATTATCACCAGTTGAGGCAGCAGCGTGGGATTCCTTCGAAATGATCGTTTTTCTTTTCTCGGTAAACACAAGAGTCCAAACTACGAGAAGATAGTGAGCGACTGAATCAAAAATTATGCAGAAATGGCTGATTATTCAAAACTTATTTAATTGAATTATATAAAAATTTATTATTTACTTATTTACATTTTCTTAAATATGTCTTTAAAAATTCATTTTCTGCATTCCCATTTAAGTTTTTTCCGGCAAATCTCGGAGACGAAAGTGACGAGCATAGCGAAAGGTTTCACCAGCAAACGAAATTAATCGAGAATCGATACCAAGGTTTCTGGGACGTCGGCATGATGGTTGACTACTGTTGGTTTCTCATAAGAGAAACTGATCCTAAACTAAAGAAACGACAAAACAAAACACATAATCATTTCGACTATAATGTAAGAACATCAAGTTAAGACATAAATAACGCATTGTTTTAATATATATTACTAATACATAAATAAATGAGCTTATAAAAACTAAAAACGACATGAAAATTGACTTTTTGCTTAACAGAAACAACGCATAGCTAGATATCCCACCCTTACTTTACGCACTACATACGCATATACGTATACATTGACTTTGCGCGACTTGGATATATTTATTTGATCATGTACAACTTTCCTATTAATCCATGGATTTTGTTCGTTGGTAGCTTAGTTTTTTATAAAGAAACAGGACTTCATATAAAATAATAAAATTTAAAAAATATCTTTTGTTTTAAAATTTTTTGCTTGACAAAGTTTATTTTTTTTTTTTTAATTTTTTCATAAAAAAAATTTGCAGTAAGATTGCTCAACTGGTCAGTGAGATATACATGATTAAATGAAGACACCTTTTTTTTGGTCGAATAAGGGTAAATTGCAAATATCTCAAAAACGTATCCATAAAAAAAAAATTCATTCGATTTTCGAAATCAGCGAGCGATTCGACATACCAGTTGGATAGCGGCGTTCATGGAACATTTTTGCTGTAAACCAGTGTTATTAGGGCAGAAATGAATAAAAAGCTGCCACAAAACACAGGATGTGGTTGAAAGAAAATTATTATATATTTATTAATAATGACGACTAACCAACATGAAAAAGTGATGAAAAGTCTACGCAAAGTTTGTGCAACAAAACCAGTGCGGACCAAGAGCAATGAAGATATCGATGATTCCACTTTAAAGATGTATCCGCATACTCCCTTGTAAGAACTCGACACATTTACTTTTCTGTAGCGTTAACAATTTTTGTACTGAAAGAAGCTTTTCTGAAAATATGAAGTTAATTTATTTGAAATTTACTGTAAGATTTGTATTTAGTAGTCGGAATAATTCTGATATTTATTTAATAATAAATGTGGTAGGGACGTTCTTTTACTACCGGTTACGCTTAATTCTTTTGCTACGACAAATTCACTCTCCTTTTTGCTTGCCCTCAGAGTTTTGCCACGCTGTGAAAGGCACTTTTGATCGAAACTCGACTCAAGTTCCCAAAGGCATTATTGTTTGCTTTGGGGTAGCAGCCATCCTTCTTCTTGGTTATGACACTTACGGAAAGTGAATAGATTAAGATACCTAAAGTTTCTGATAAGCTCGATCAAAGGCTAATCTTCAATATAACAAGCCTTGTAATTTCTCAAAATACTGAGCTATTACAACCGGAGTATCCTCGCCTCATTCTCCTTATACTAAGATGTACTATAAGTATAGGGTTGTCTGGATCAAATGTACTTTTTTGATTAGCTTTTATCCTCAGACCCTGAGGTTTAATATTTTATAATCTTTTTTTAGTCTACGGCTCTTGAAAATGTATGCTTGGTTCTTAAGATAATATTAAGAATGGAGAACTACGAAGGGGTTTTCTAACAATTTCTACTCACTAATGTCTACAGTAATGATAATGAACTATTCAAAAAATGAAGTATAGTATATCGGTAATTGTTTGGTAAATTATGCTCGTTAATTTGAAGGTGCTTTCCTTGTGTTCTGGTACGAGGTTGATTTTGTCCTCTTTCGCAACTATTACTTCTAACATAACCACACATTTCACTGACAAATTTTTCCTACTGGCCATTAAATGAAAACCATCAAATACTAACATAGTAAAAGTGGTGTCAAAATTAAGTGACATGCAAATATAAAACTTAGCTGTATGACACTGAACGATAAGTTGACGAGCGGGCAAATAGTCAAATAGGAGCTATGCAAATAAGTATGAAGAATATGCAAATAAGCAGGAAACAAGTAGACTATTTTTGTTTTAACAAAAGAAGCATAGGCACTTAAAGTAACATAAAAATAAAAGAACAAAATAGCATATGGAAAAATTAGCGCCTGAAAGCAAGCAACAGAGGCCGATGGGAAACTTAAGGCAATGTGCATATGCTTGAGGGTGTGTGTGTATGTATGGATACGCATTGATATTGTTGCTGAAATGTATCTGCATATTCAAACAAATGTGGCAGCTAACGAAAATAAGAGCACACAGACGCACAAACACAAGCATGCACAACACAAATGCACAGCAATGACAACTGTAATAATAAAGCAACAACAATGAAATGCGCGGAATAATAGAAACATTTGAAAGCACTTGTACGATTAAACAAACAGACAGACACCAAACCAAAAACAACCAAATTATAAAATAAGAACAAAAACCGAAACAATTAATTAACAGCCAAGGTTTTCTGTTACCATTAATACCAGAGGCACGAAGTGCGAAATCGGTACGTACTTTTTAGTTGCTGTTGGTGAATGTGCATGTGTGCGAAGGGATTTGCAATACCAACACATAGAACACTACAGCCGTGTACTCTTCAAAATGCAAAATCCATTACACTTGTGCCTCTTCGCCTTTTTATCACCGACTAAACCGATTCGCGTCAAGTACGAGGTGAGAGTGGTTTGAAGCGCTTGCAACTTTGAACCAGCGTGTAAATATGTATATAGGTTAAGGTGGGCTTTTTGTTATGCAAACGCATTTTCGAAACCTAAAAGTTAGTTAATAAGAAATAATAGAAAATAAAATATGCATTTGTGCCTCCATTTGCAAGAGGACTAGGTGTGTTAAGCAGTTGCTAAAACTGAAAATAAAAATAACCTTACCCTCCTTAATTGAAATTAAAATTTTATCCAATTTTCTTTATTTTATTATTTTTGGCTTTTATATGTAAGATATTGGTTGGAAATAACTTACATTTCCGATCTCCGATTGTAAATATAATCTTAAAATCCAAATATTTTATTTGGACAAACCAATTTGTTTCAGATATCTTAAGTACCACTATAATGCAGGTGTTTGCATATTTGCCGTTGCTCTTGTCACTTGTGACATTCTGCATTTGTTGCGTGTGTGCCAACGAAGTGAACGCTTGATATTTAAACGAATATGCCACAATGAATAAAAATTTTAAAATTTCCAACATGACAGCAGACAAAAGACGCTGTAAACAACAATAACAACAGCCAGCAACAATTGAGAGTTGAGAATAGGTACAGCGTTTGTGAACGCAACTTTCAAGTTGTAAGTTGCTCTGTGCCTGTGTGGAAGATTCACTTGAATTGAGGACTTACAAAAATGTTAAATGGCTACCGAGATAATGTTTTTTGACTTGCAATTTTGTGACAATTTGTAGAAACGAAAGGAGAAAGAATTAAATAGAAATATATAAATTAAATAAAAAAAATTGCAATAAGTAGTGGTAAGCTTATGGTGCTTACTTTAAAGATGTTTGGAAAAGTTTCTCATGAATAGATGGTTTTGAGCTAACACAGAGGCTTAAAAATAAGAACTCAAGCCTCAGTATTGGCATTTTATCTTTTCTTAAAATTATAACAACTTAGAGCTTAAGGGCTTAGTCTAGCTCATCCAAAATGTTATCCTTAAAATTTGGCATCAAAGATCGTTTATATAATGAATAAGAAAAAACGTTAACTTCGGTTGCACCGAAGCTAAATACCTTTCACAGGTGCATTTCTGTTAGTAACTATGTGTCCATTTTGTATGGAAGCTATATGTTCTAGTAACCCGTTCTGAACAAGTTTTTTAGAGATTACATTGTTGCCTTAAAAAATAATCTATACCAAATTTCGTGAATATATCTTGTCAAATGTGAAAGCTGTCCATACAAGAACTTAATTTCGATCGTTCAGTTTGTATGGCTAGCTATATTGCTATTTTAGATTAACCGATTTTTGAAAACAATTTTCTGTCGGAGATTACAAAAATTGTTGCCTTAGAAAATAATCTATCCAAATTTGGTGAAATACATTGTCAAATGTGAAAGTTTTCCAAAAGACCTTGATCCGATCGTTCGTTTATATAGCAGTACAGTATATGGCTATCAGACTTAACCGACTGAACATTTTCTGGGAAATGACGTTTGCTTCAAAATACTAAAAACTATTCCAATATTGGGACGATAAAGACGGACATGAATCGACTTTAGAGCTTGATAACTTTATTTTTTAACAAAAACTTTGAACGCTTAAAATTTGCAAAATCCATCGTTTTTACCCTTTGAAAACATTAGATTTGTTCAAAAATTTTTTTTCAAATAATATTATTTTTAAAAATTGACCGTGTTTAGGTGGCCACTTTTGTGAAATCAATTTTGGGCAACTTTTTGAAGTTTGGAACTTTTCGAAAAAATACACGAAAAAAATTTAACACGATCATTATATAAAATAATCGGTTTTTTCGTCACTTTTTGGAAGTTCGCATTTTTTGGAAGTTCGCCATTTTTGTTTTTCTGTTTTTTTTTCCTCAAAAAAAAAAAAAAATACAATTAATTTGACAACTTCCCTGCTAATCTTGGACTGGGCCTATTTCTTTATATTTTTTTATTTATTTAAAAAAAAATTGTCAAATTTTCAAAAAGAAAATTTTTTTTTCCTGTAAACTTTATTTCTATCACATAATTTTAACAATTTTATGATATAATATTCTCAATTTATAGACTTTATTTACGAATATAATCACCACGATTTAAATTTTTACCATTAATAAGGTCGATAAACTAGGATTGGACAATTATAGACTTATGTACCTATAGTCAGTATACTAGAAACTATGCGCTAGAGTGTATCGATTTGTGAATAGGTTTTTTTATACTGTCTAAAAAAACCATAACATATATATTTTGTATGACAGAAATAATGTTTACGGAAAAAAAGTTTTTTTCAATTTTGAAAATTTGACAATTTGTTTTTAAATAAATAAAAAAAAAATCGGCCCACTCCGATATTAGCCGGGATAGTTGTCAAATTAATTGAAGTTTTTTTTTTTTTTAAAAAAAAAAAAAACAGAAAAACAAAAATGGCGAACTTCCAAAAAATGGCTAACTTCCAAAAAGTGACGAAAAAACCGATTATTTTATATAATTGATCGTGTTAAATTTTTTTCGTGTATTTTTCGAAAAGTTCATTCAAAAACAAAAAAATGGTCCCCAAAAGTAATTTTCTACAAAAGTTATGGCTATTTGAAAATAAAAAAGCCATTCTTTTCAAAAATTCATAACTTTTTTGAAGTTGGACAAAAGAATTTGAAAAAATCTCAAAAATGTTTTTCAAAAGGTAGAAAAGGATGGATAAGTTTCAGCAAATCCCTTTAGATAGGGGTCGGGTCCAAAGGTGGTCGATTTGGTATGGAATACCCCATATATACTTTATAGGGTCTCCGACGCTTCCTTCTGGGTGTTACAAACATCGTCACAAACTTAATATACCCTGTTCAGAGTATAAAAATTGCATCAGTTGTGACGCGTTCTGGCTCAGTTTTTTTCTTTTAAAATTATCGTCAATTTGGCGGTTTTCTTTTAATAATTTGGGTAAAATTTTGTGTCACTGCATCGACAAAACTGATACTATTAAACATTTTTAATCGACTATTTCAGACTTATATTTAGAGAACCAGAAAAGAATAACTTCTGCTCTTTTAACATTCTTTAATAAAGTCTTTCCTTATGTAGGATTTGGTCGCTTTTACATGCGTGAATTTTACCAGACGTTTGCCACCATTTCTTCTTGAAGTTTGTGACTTGCGCGGTTCTGATATATCTTACATAAGCCGGCTTAGATATCCTAAGCTGTGCTATTCATTAAGTATTCAGTTATGATTATGATATATTACTGCGAGAAATTATTTCAGTACTCTCTTTCAAAGAGCTTTTCACGAAATTGAATTGAAGTAAAAATTACGTCTTGAGAAAATGAAATGATTTTAAATATTAATATTCAGAGATTATATCTATAAAAGCATTCCAATCATATTCGGCATGTGTTTCCCTCAAAAGATATACATGTATTTTTGTACACAAGGAAGGATTCTGGGTCTATAGTTACACATTCTATTTGAACATTTCTCTTTTCAGTTAACTGTTCTGCTTCATTGTTCAAGAAACACTTCCAAAATTTCCTCAACCACATTTCTATATATATATATATATATAACTCTCAAGCACCCTCATAATCGTTTGAGATCAAAATTAAACATTAAAGCAATAAGTCACTTTATTTAAAAGTATTTTTGCGAATAAGGAAAGGTTAAATAAAGATATCCGAATGCAGAGTGAGCTGTCAGTGAAAAGGCTTTCAGTTTACAATTATGCACACAATCAACACATTTTATAGAAAAAATATTCACTAATCATTAGACACAGCTTCATTTGCTTACAGGGAAGAAAACGTAGTGTTTTTGAGAGATTTGGTTTTGTAAATGTTCAACTTTTTTTTTTTTTTTGCATTCAACCTTCTATCTACTTTAATTCCTCTATTCGAGATATTTAAAGCTGTGCACAATTATATATTAGAAGACCATGAGTGATTTTCATATGCTTCATCGATATACATAGATATTCAGATAATTGCGTGGGGATCTAACCTGTCCATTGCTGTGATAGCATAATCTTGTTTGATTAGATTATGTCAAAAGATTAAGTAAAGTTGAGCTTTCTGAAAGCTCTGAAATTAAAAACCTGAAATATACTTCATTGCCCTTAAGCGAGACGCTTTCGGATATCAAAATGGGGATAAGAAATAATCTTCTTTTTACATATTTACCTCACTCTCTTTCTAAGACAAACATAAGGAGAAGCGAATCTTCCGCTCCGTCAGGTATTTGTTCCCACAAAACGTAATTTCTAAAGCAAATACTTGTCCTACACTTTATGTAGATATGATTTCGAAACACACATGCGCAAACACACGCACATACTCATACATTCCGTATAACCACTCGTGCTTGTAATTGAGTTGGTGTTTTGCATTAATTAAAAATAAACGAAAATATTTCACAATTACTTAGTGCATTTTACTTGAGGATTGCATGTTGGTCAGTTCTTAAGGCTTCTGCCATTAGTAGACCAAATATTTGTAATGCCATATAAATCTTTTTGCCAAATTGAAGCAAGAAAATTCTTGTTTTTGCTGAAGCAAGAAAATTTTTTGCAGCTTTACAAATAGCAAAACATTGCAATAAGAAATCTCAATGTTCAAACGGTTACAGTAGGAATTCAAGAATTACTTACATTAGTAGGTAATTCGAGAACCAATATACTTTTACACTTATATCCTCTTACACCTGATTACACCTGAGCTGATCCTAAGTAGATAATTGAAAGGTGTGATGCAGACAGACTGACGGGCAATCATGCCATACATAGACCTTTTGGTCCACAGTAATAACAGACGGAGGTTCAGTTTAGTGTGAGGTGAAGTATTCGTCACAAAGGACGTCAAAATTTTTCGCGAACTTTAAGAGCGACTCGATATCTACGTTATACCGTCGAGTTCTTTGATCTTCGAAGCTCATAGATACTTGGGTCGAGTTCTAGATAGTACCGGACAAAGGAATAATAGGCGTTTTAGCGATTCTTTCATGTCATCTCCAAGACTCGTACGTAATGCCAATTATTAATTAAATAAATTGTGATATGAAAAGTCCCTGCAAAACCAATACGGCTATGTAAACTGACATGGAGCAATACGGAAAACTCCGTCAGAATCGGGAAGGACCTCTCCGAGCTGTTCGTTACCAAACGAGGTTTCAGACAAAGCAAATCCCAATCGTGCGACTTCTTCAATCTTCTCCTGGAATTCATAATTCGAGCTGCAGAGCTGTATCGAGAAGACACAATCTTTTATAAGAGTGTAAAACTCCTGCCGTACGTATTGATATCATTGGCCTCAATAACCGCACCGTTGCGAAGAATACGGGACTAAAAATTAGAAATTTGAGGAAGATTTTCTTCGAAGGTGTCAGTCAGCTCATGGTTATCCGACAAACAAATAAGTTTGATATGCAAGCATTTTCACATAACCCCTTAAAAAAATAGTGCAGCTATATTAGAATGCACGATCTTGGAGGCCACCCCACATGCGGGATAATGCGCTCATAAATAGTCATAAAAAATTATTGCGTCAAAGAGAACAACACTTCGAAACAAATGCCAGTTATACAGAAAATGAAAGTGTATAGACAAATTAAGAAACTTCAATGGTTCTAACATAAAGAATACTTATAAGTACACCTCAGATTTGCAGTTAGTTAGGCTACCGTTTTGAAACGCGGATTTTTTTCTTGCGGTTTACTAACCAAAAACTAGCTAAAAATTATAAAGTCTGCCCTTTCGACGCAATACCCGCCGAGGAAGCAGAGGAAGGTTAAGACCTCCACTCCGGATTTAGGAATTTCCAATTGGCGCCACGTTGCAAAAAGAAGAAGAGACTGTCGCACTGATGTTGTCTCGGCTATAATCGCGTAAGCGGAATCTACGCCAGTAAAGAAGAAAAAGAAAGATTCTAAAAGCCCCATGATATCGTTGGATTCTGTATATGCATCTTGTCAGACTTTCGAAAATCCATGATATTCCTCCTAATATATAAAATATAGACTGTTTTGAAAACGTAACTCATTCATTTACAAACACCTTTTCATTAAAATTGTCCCCATCGAAATAAAAATCTTACCAATTTCAATTATTTCTCGAAATATTTGGTGAAAGCTCCATATATTTTATATAATATTTTTGTCTAACGTAAAGAAAGGACAGAGTAGAATACCAAATTCCTAATATTCTGTTTTGGCATCTGTGTATAGTATTGAATTACTTTCTTAAAATTATTTAAGCTTAAAGCTCATACAATTGACTATGCAAATATGCATACACACACACACATAAACACATTTATAATACAAGTCCTTACAACAGGATAATGAATTTAATGCTATTTAATGAGAAATATGGTATACTAGAACATTAAAGCCTTGCACACCAACGCATTACAAGCGAAGCTGACAAATCTTCATAAGCATTAAATATTTTTTCTTTGTTGACCACATTTGCAAAGCGTAAACAAATTACAAAACACACACATTTCTTGCATATATTCAAGTATTTACACATCCATATATACATATGTAAAAGCACATTTAATACAAGCAAGCAATAAAACTCACAAAGCATGAAAATAGCTAAAGCTCTGCTACTGACATGGTAAACACATAATTTGCTTAAATACTTTATAACGTTGGTATTAGTGTTGTATGTCAGAATACAACAATGCGGACAAAGAAAAGATCTCTCAAGCACAAAATTCCTTTGTATTTGCTATTTACGAAGTCTGCTTTTGTCCCATACATACTCGTATATCTAATGTTGTTGTAGTCAGACATCGACGTTGGTATAGAAGGTTTTTTCTTAGCTTCTATTTTTCTAAGTTTAGCTTCCAATCAAAATAAATATATGCGTGTATGTTATAGCAGTCATTTACGGTGGCGACAACAAACAAGTTCAGAGTTAAGCTCATTAAAACGTATTAATTAGATTTTTTATTGTTATGGTGCACAGCTGAAAATATGTGGCTGCTAATTTACAGCACCTAATGATTGAGTAAGACATCAACTAAGCGTAACTAGACAATGCCCGGAAGCAAGAGAGTGCGTTAAGCGGATCTGAAAGTTTTAAAGAACAGAGCGAAAATTTATAAAACAACAATACTGAGTTCCACTTTACCTCAGCTTAGGCGCTATTATATGAAGTATGGTGCGACTTTAGACAAACCAACAAAAACATTAACTTTGGTTGCATTGTAGCTATAATAAATTTCATTAATAAATAGGCGCTTCATACCAAAACTTATTTTTTAACGTTCAGTTTATGTAATATAGAATACCGATCAGCAAAATTTCTTCGGATGTTGTGGCGGTGCTTTAGATAATGAACGAAGTCAAAATTTGGTGAAGACATCTCTTCAAATAAAACAGTTTTTCAAGTTTTTCACACAAGATCTTGAATTTAATCGTTCAGTTGATATGTCTGCTAAATATATGCTATAGTTGTCCAATATCGGCGATTCCGACAAATAAGCAGTTTTTTGGTGAGAGACATGGCTAAATCGACACTGCTCTTAACGCTTATATATATGTATAGTGCCGTTGTCTCCGATCTATGCATTAGGTGCCACAAACTTCGTGGCAAGCTTAGCATTTTCTGGTATACCTGAATAAAAGATATATAAAATAAATATTATTGCCTTAAGTGTCTACGTACATTTATGTCACTTTGACCCATCCGTTGTAGCGGTTTGTTTAAATTCCAATTGCCTCTTTTGGCGTACTTTTTTTACTTGATCATCGGATTATCTGAGATAATCCTTTCCTGGCAATAGTATGTCTGTATGTACAAATGTGTTAAATCAGGTCAATATTTCGCTTAATTTATGCCTAATACAAAGATTTTCGAACTTCCAGGTGACTTTATACCCCCATATTCACCAATATGTGGTTATCTCATTGAAAGTGAGAAAAACTGATCAAATTGGAATAATCTAGCATCCATGTAACAAAACATCCGGGAGACTTTACTCTATATGATTGCTAAATATATAATTGCTTAGATTTGCACCTTAATGTATTTCCCTGACCTTGATTCTTGCAAGTTGCAAAATTATAGAGTATTTGGTTGTACCCGAGTTTAGCTCTTCCTTACTTGTTGCAATGTCTTTTCGTAATTTGGATCGCATTGATTACATCGCTATGTTTGTAGCATAAACTTGGCAATTATGTTTCATTCCTCAGGTTTTAATATTGTTTTCTCCTGTTTTATCAAACGCTTTTAGAATAATTCGGACTCAACACTATTATATTTGATTTCATCATTGCATAATCCCATTCTCAATTATTTGCTTACGTTTTTGCTAAAATAGATCTACGAAGTGAGACTGCGATGAGAGTTTTTTTCGAGCACTTTAACACCATATCACTATGCATTAATGTTGGAGAATACGAACTTCATTAGAAGAATAAAAACTAGACTAATTATACAGGAGAGATAAAACCAGAAGTATACTTTGCATAATTACTAGTAGTTTCGGCCGCTCTATTATGACAAAACTGTATTATGCTCTCGTAGTAATTCTTTATATCACCAAGATAACGACTAATATAGCTTATAGGTGATATTAACCTTATATTCCTATATTATGGTTTAAGGGGATCTATAATAATGGATATACAAGCTGTGTTCCAAAGTAAAAAGGACTTTTTGAATCTAGCGTCCCCCGGGTGGCGCCATCTCTATGTCGACTAGTGCGTTAGAATTTCTATCTTTATCGATGGTCCCGTAAGAATTTCATGACATTTCATTGACAGGATGTGAAGTTATTGCGTTTTAAGTGTCAGTATGTTTGTGTTATCGGTGCGAAAATGAGCTTCGAACAATGAGGCAACACTAAATTTTTTTTATATTGGTAAAAATTTTACCGAAAAGTTTCAATTGATGAAACAAGTTTATGGCAATGATTGCCTATCCCGTAGCAGAGTGCACGAGTGGTTTCAACGTTTTCAAAATGGTCGTGAAAACATAAATGCGGATCAACATGTGGTCCAATTAAAATCCGTGATCACCGGAAATTTCATCGAAACTGTGCGTGAACTCATCAAAAATCAACAGAAATCATTAATGAAATTCATGGAAATGGATTTGAACATCTCCAGAACATCAATTTATCGCATTTTGAAAATTGCTCAGAATCCGACAATCGAATGACATCATTAAAGAGGTCAAAAAGTACAAAAACATCCTTTACAATATTGTGACGGGTGACAAAACGTGGTGTTTCCACTATGATCCCGAAACGAAACGCCAGAATGCTAAATGGAAGGCACCGGACGAGCCGAAACCCAAAAAAACCCACAAAAAATTTGCCGTATTCTACCTTGGTGTTGTGAAGCGTTTGCGGCGCCGTATTCGACGTGTTCGGCCCGAATATCGCAAAGATGTAAGTTGGCGTTTGTTGCACTATAAAGCGCCGTGAAAACGAAAGCTTTATGCAGACGTAGAGGCAATTCAAAAGGCTTGCACCGGCATACTGGCGGCCATACCGGCCAACGAGCTAAAACACTCGTTCGTCAGACTATTTGAATAAGATAAATTGATTTTGCCGAAAAACCCATTTGTTCTATTGTTTTTTAAGTCCTGTTTACTTTCGAACGCTCCTTGTATTATAGTTTGACGCATAAAATGGCTGAACGATATACTCCAGCTATGGACAAACAATAGTAAGACTTTCTAATTTAAATTTCACAGGAAAACCCCTTCGTCGAAATAGTTGCGAAAGAAAGTGTCTGGTGCCGAAATGTACTGAATGTTGGAAAAGGCTTTCGGTGATAATTGTTTGTCGGAAGCAAGTGTTTTTGAATTGTACAAATTATTCATAGAGGGTCGGGAATGTTTTGACGACGAACCACTTCCAGAATGGCCATTAACGTCAATAATAAACATCTCAATAAAATATAGGAATTGATGCTTAAGAATCGAAGATTAATAGTCACAGATCTTACTGGCTTAGTTTGAATGTCGAAAGGATCATTTAAAACCTCTCAGAAAGATCATTTAGGCCTAAGAAAAGTAAAAACACGATTGATTACAAAATCTCTAAACTTTTTCGAAAAATAGCTTCGTGTTAACGCCTGCGAAACAATGCTCTCTGACTACCAGGATGTCGTGAAAAGTATTATTACTTTCCTGGATCTATGCTTACTGAAGCCGAAAAAATACGCCAAAGCAGGTCAAAACTCAAGGTTATGGCGATTGTTTTCTTTGATAATCGAGGAGTGGCGCAACCCGAATTCGTTCCGATTAAAAGATTAATGCCAAATGCAATAACTGGAAAGAGGGTAAATATGTCAGCAATTATGCTATTAAACTTATACTTATAATACTGTAATAAGAAGCCAACAGGAGGCAAAATCACACAGACACACGTTTTAAAAGAATGGAGAAATAAAGTAAAAAAAAGAAAACAAAGTTCGAATAATAACGTTTACAGCAAGGACCATGTTACAATAAAATAACAACAAATTTGAGTAGCATTAATGATAACAAAAAGTAAATGTACAAAGCTAGAAATGTAATGGAGGACAACAAATTTGAGGTGCCAAACAACAGGCGAAGGCAGAGCCAAGCCACGTACAGTGTAGAAGCACAGCCACAAGGGAACATTGAATGACGAGTCGGTTAGTCAGCGGCTGAAGATGGACTACGACTGTCAAGCGGAATAATTTAGGTTGGAGCAGGCAGTCAGTCAGCAGGTGGAATACGCTGGCTGGTATAAATTTAAAAAATAAATTGCAAGAATTACAGGCATACGAAGACCCCTACATGCATATATTTTTACGAACGTGTATATTTGTATAGTTATAAAGCGAAGAGCACGTTTAGGGATATTAAAAAAAAAAAATATTTTGAAATATTGTATTTTGAAGAAATTGTTGTTCAAATAATTGCTAAAGTGATTACTATCTGCATGATTATTCTCATCATTTTAACATTGTGGATGGGAAAGGATTTATCGATTATTGAAACTTTCAAAGACACAGACTCCAAATATGTAGATCCTGGAGCAAGTGACTGAGCTTTTCTAAACGTATTGGTTAACCTGTGAGTTCTAGTATGGAAAGTCAGAATCCTCTTGACTAAAATGGATGAAATTAGCATAAATCTCCCTCTGGTGGCCATATGTTAAACATAGAGATTTTCAAACAAATGGTCAATCTGTAATTTTTTCTTTATTAAATTTAAAAATATCTGGCAACTCTAAAACTGGACAAAATCAGGTCAAAATGTTCTTTATAAGTGAAAGTATAATATTGAATATACTAGGGTTTAATGACGAAAATCTGCGATTTTGAACCATAAATTACTGCAGATTCTATATACTACATATAATGATTATCCTTAATTCAGAACGAAATTGAGATTTCCCATAATTTTCATACGAGAAAGACCGTATGTGGGATATATTATAATAAATTTATTTTAGATTGAATTTATATTGCTCGGGCTTACTTGACAATTTATTATCAAGCAACTTTATAAATCTATTAATATAAACATATGCATACGTACATACAAGGTCTGTCGCAAAAGAAACAGCACTGTTAAAAAACAACAAAAAATTAATATTTTTCAAAAGTTATATTTTTTATTCAAAGTAGTTTCCTTGTGCTTATGTACAGAGTTTTCCCCGGTCCATTAGCATTTCAAATGAGTGTTTAAGGTGATTTTTCGGAATGCTCTTGAGAATATCGATCGTCGTCTTTTGGATAGTTTTTTTTGTCAAAAAATAAGTGACAAGCGTCGACCGATGACACGGCGCATTATCGTGCGCCGTGCGTGGGTGACAAAAAGATGCTTCATAACACCAAGGCAAAACACAGCATTAATCGTTTGGCCAGGTTGAACGAACTCGCGGTGTACAATTACCTCAGAATCGTAAAAACAAATCAGTATTGTTTTCATTTTTGACTTCTGAAGACGACTTTTTTTGGTGATGGCAGGATGCTTCCATTCGGCACCTTGACGTTCGGTTTCGGGATCATATTGAAAGCACCACGTTCCACCACCAGTCACAATCGAAATTTATGTATCAAAATGCGATGAATGGAGTTTTTGGTGATATGTAACTCCATTTCTATGTAACGCAAGGAAGACTTCGGCTCATTCTTAATAAATTCCTGCACTTTTTCAATATTGTTCTGGATTATCACGGATTTTGGTCGGCCCCCGACTTCTGATCGTCACAGAGGTCCTCACGACCTTCTTGGAATCGCTTAAACCACTCATGCACATTACTACGGGATAGGCCCTGATCACCAGAAACTTTTTTATCATTTGAAATGTTTCAGTAAACGTTTTCCCAAGTTTAAAACAAAATTTAATATTTGCTCTTTGTTCAAAACGCACTTTTCAACCGAAGACTAAAAGCTGCTGTCACTTTTTGATCGATAACATCGACTGTAGTTATCCAGTTGTCTTAAAATTTTTACGAAATGTCTACAAGAGATCAAACTTTTTATTTCATATACGCACTAACAGGTGGCGCCACCAGAAATACTTATATTTAAAAAGTTCTGTTTCTTTTGAGACAGACCTTTTATATAAAGAAAAGTCAGCCGGATATTTAAAAATGCTGAATATCAGTTATATTTGGCTAAAGCAAGTCTTTGTTCGATTTTATCCATTTGATCTGATAATAGAAATATACATCCTTTCAATTTTATTAATACAATTCTCATATTTTCCGATATTTGTGGCATAAAGTCAACTAAAATTTCTAAAGCTTTACATTAGGTACATTTTTGATACAAGGTACTTTATTTGTTAACAAGTTATCCGAATTGCAACCATAGTTCTCACAGATTGTTCGATATTTTCGCACTGAAGTTATTACAGTTGGAGCAAATTTATATTACAAACGCTGGAAATTTTAGTTTCCTAGTAGTTTTGGTATATGTTTTAGACAATGCAAAAAAAAGTGAAAATTCCTTGCGGTATAATTAACGATGTCACTTATTACAAATCGTATGATGGTTCATTATAAATAAAATATATATATATGTATGAAGTGAAATCGGTGTGGTATCGGTGAAAGCCTGCTCAGATTACGCATACCTACATAGTCTGAGTTCTGCATTTCAATGCCGCTTATCCGTCATGGCACACGCAAATGTGAAAGTAAATATTTCAAGCTCAAATCACTCCGTGATTATTTCGTCTATAAAAGCATGCAAAGTAGCAGAGGAATAGTTAAAAGAAACGGAAGCATACTCTGATATGAAAGAATTTCCGAAGCAACAACTCAGCTGGAAAGAACTCCAACAACGCAGCTTCATGTGACAATCCCAAATTGAACACTAATACCGACTATTATTTCGGAGCATTTCTATTTTTCTGTCTTGCCGCTACTCCCTGCCGCTATTCCAGTTTTCGTGCAAAATCTGTTAAGATTCGTCGTTATTTAGCGGTTGCGCTGCAGTTCAAGGTGTCTGTATTTGTTTTCGTATCCTTGTGTAAAATTGCCATATACCTACCGAAAGGTTTACATTTAAACGGCTGGAATACACAGCAACTTTCTATGTACGTGTATTTGCGCTAGTACGTGTGTTTGCATGCGTGTGTATAATATTTTAGCTGCCGTGCCTGCGGCAGGGGAAATATCAATCCTTACATCAGCTTTTTATCTCTTAGTCTATCTTTCTACTGTCCTACCCTTCACTTTCGCAACTCGTCATTCGTCTAAGCAGCACGCTCTTCTACATACCTTATCCCGTAAGCTTCTTATATTCAACGCTGGCAATTCAGATTTCATGCACAAAAGTAGTAAAGTGCTTTTCATACTTCCGGCATTTCCATCTAACTCGCACCGTTTACGATCACCGCGCAGCAACAGTGACGGCGAGCCATTGAGCTCGTTGAGTCTTAGTATTGCTACGTCACCATTTCAAGTTCTATCTGTAATTCCGTGCATGCGTATGAGTGCGTCTTCAATTAAAGAGCGAAAATGAAATGCAAATAAATTTAAATGCGAGTCTCATGTTTTAGAATTGTTCTTCTTAATGCGCTGATTGTTGCACAAATTGCATAAATGCGCAGTTGAGGAAGAGAGTTTCGTTTATTGTAATTCTCTTTAAATTTAAAAATAAAACAAAGAAGTATTAATTTCCTTATTGAAAATTTTCATCAATTAAGTGTGTTGAAGAGGTTACTAGAAAATGATCATTGTGTTTGAAAGTAATTAGTGCAAAATTTTACTCTCAGAATTTGATTTCTCTTCCATCTACAGAGGATTGTGGTAGTGTATGGACAGTGGGAGAAATTTGAAAGGCGGTGTTTGCCGACCATAAAGTTCTTAAGGTGAAGGAAGCGTCCCCTTGATTCCTCGATTAAAAGCTTCGTGTACGATTTCACCACTTTGTTACCGGCTAGGACTGGAAATCGCTTCCCAACAATCTCAGTAAGGCCAGGCTGTTTAGTTTTTATTTTTTACTTGAATAATTAGTATTTTCAATAATTGAGAAGACCATAAAATATTAAAGGAACACGAAAAGTTGCAATTGAATAAAGATTTTTTGATAAAAAAAAAAAAAAATTGCATAATCTATAATAAGTGGTTCTTGCGCATACCTTTCCTTTATGAAATTGTAAACATTACTGAATACAATTAAAAAATCACAGATCATAATATATGAAAAATGGCAGAAACAACATTGAAAATCTTATCAGCCCTATTGGAAACGCGGTATACGCATATATCTATATGTCTTGTGAGATATTTTAAGAAGATCCTAAAAAGCTTCAGCTAAATGGGTTCAACGAATTCCTCTCTTAAAAATTAATTAATTCCCCGTCTGACTTTCAAATTAGATAGAATTGGAAGCAAGTGAAAGCTCTATTTGCGATTTAATCTGCCTCTGTCTTGTTTCTTATGTCATGTAAGATTTAGAAAGAAGGCTAAGTAACTTTTATTCTTTCTAATTTAAAAAATACCATCTGATGAAAAGAGAAATGGGTTCAAAAGGAATCAAAGTATTGTCCTCATTATGAATGTTTTGATTTTTACACCGTTTCCCTTATGTTGCCACGACGATAGCAGACAGCCAAGGCCGGAAGCTAACTCCTTCAGTAACAAAAAATAACAAAATATCATACCAAAATACTTTCTACATTAGATGAAGTAAACATAGTGCTGTTAGATATTTTGGTTAAAGGAAATTTGTTTTAATTTACGAACATTTTTGGAATATTTTAATATTTCATACCTTTAACGATTTTAAACTTTCGGCTACTTTTTATTAAATCATATTATTCACTATCTCTGAGCCACTGCACTCCTCTGTACCTTCAAGACTCTGCCTTCCACACCGTTAAATAACGGCACTTAAAAGTAATTGAGTTTGTGTGCAATTATTCCGCGTGCCAATTGACAAAAAAAGAAAATATTCATATACAAATTAAATAAATCCGCAGCTTGTACAAAGTAAACCGTTTCAGTTACTTTAAAACATACCTATATATGTATTTTTCGCGCTAAATAAATTGTATAATTTACCTTTGAAGCGCCTTTAAGTATGCAACACTTCAGCAGCTGCGCTCAGTAAAGAATTTCTATGCCAGCTTAACGCCGGCATCAATCCGGAAAACTGTAAGTACAGCAGCAACAACAGCAAAGCCAGTAGTAATAACAAAAATAGCAAGTAGCAAAGTATTTACCAATACTACCGCGGCATTATCTGCCACTTAAGCCGTTGTTGTGGCAGGCTTTTGTGTTCTGGGTATGTGTCAAGTCAAGTCAATTTGAATTTTTAGAGTTTTATGAAATTTTTTTTCTGGATGTGTTTGTCGTGTGTACCGCCCTTCGTGAACATTTCTAAATCGTTACAAAATCGCACATTGCAAATATTTTTAATGCCAAACTAAGTGAGCGAACCGGCATGGGAACTAAGCTCGGCATACACTGACGCTCAACTGAATAGGTTCATGATCTCAGAGATAGGAATTTTTTTCCTTAACTCTTAAATCATATTAAAATAAAATGGTGAAGAAGGTTTTTCAAAAGCATATTATTTATTCCTTATTTATTTATTCTTCTGAAAGGTTAACAAAGTCAATGATTTTTTTTCGTTCATCTAAATATGTTCAACCCAAAAAAATTAAAATTATATAAGTAACTTAAGATAATTTTCATATGTTTGGCACTTAGCTTATACCGAAGTGCATTTCTAAAGTAATTTTTAATAAGTTTAATAATGAGTGAATCCGCCGTTTTTCGATACAACTTTATAACATATAAACGATCGGTAAGCGAGCTATACAAATTTTGCAGTATTTGTACCGAAATTTTTGACTAGGTCGTTTTAATTGCCGCAACTATAGTTGTTTTGCAATCAAATTGCCTGTCTCTTTCATATCCCTTTGCGCGTTAGCAATCATCATACGTTTTCCATTATATTAAGGTCCAGTGAATATGGGGGCCATTCGAGCAAGTCCACATTTTGAGCCTTAATCCACTCCTTTACCACCCTAGCTTTATGAATAGGACCGTTATCGTGCTGGTAAGTCCATTTAATAAGGTGAAAAATATTGGAATAATGAGGAAACGCAGTCTGTATGTTTCCGCGTTCAATTTGAAAGTAACAAATTAAAGGTCGCAAGTGCCAAAGGCTGATACCGACCCCCACACCATTACGCCTCCCTCACAGCTATGGCGACGGCTCAGGAAATGCTTTTCCTTTCAAAGATCGACATGATAATAGTTGTATCCATCAGGGCTGTCTAAATTAAATTTTTTTTCGTCGGAAAAAACCACCTTCTGCCATTCGCTCGTCCAGCTCATGCGCCTGCCCGCAAAGAGCATTCGTAAAGCTTTACGTGCATTGTTTAACGGTGTTTTTTTTTTTTGTTTGAGTTTCATTCGTTTTATATGATCAGCCGACGAAATTACACGTTTAACTGTAGACACACTGGCTGTAACACAGCAAATTTTTTTAATTTTGGGTGCTGAGAGATGCGAATTTGACGCAGCTCGCACAATATGCCTCCTGACCGCCGCAGAGGTGGCGTGTTTGATTCCGCCTTTCATGTTTTGCAATATTCTGCTTTGTTTCTGAAAAAGTTACACACAACGTTTTGGCTTCGACCAATTTTTTGAGCGATTTTGCGATGGCTAAGACCACTTTCACGATAGGCTTCGATTTGGCATCTTTCATACTAGGATAATTGTTCTCCGCTTCCCATTTTTTTATTTAATTTAAAGAAAATATATGAAATACAAAGTTTGTATTAAAAATGTGTCGCCACACCGCCAAGTTTAATCGCAAACTAAAAATCTTTCAGCTGAACCTATTCAGTTGAACCAAAAAATTGCACAGCAATCAGCGACATAAATAGCAAAACAGAATATGCAAAGTAACGGTACTTAGCGCACACTGATTTACACAAATATAAAAATAAAACGTTTTTAAAAAAAACATGCGTACGATCAATATGTAAAAAAAAATCTTGAAATTGCAAGAAAGTTGGTGTGAACCTATTCAGTTGATCGGCAGTGTAAACTAATACAGCCAAATCCAACAAACCGAAATGGAATTAAAATAAAACTAAGTAACTGAGTAGCACTTGCAACTTGCCACAGTGAATTGAATTTGTGTGAATAAAGCGGTGGGAAATGGAAAACTCAGGCGCCCACATATTTGAAAGCAGATATAAGTAAGGCTAGTTATATGCGCTATATGTGTGACTATATGTGTGTGCAATTATGTATATTTTCATGCGGTTAACAGTGTTGGCATTTGCGGTGACAAATGCGGTAGCGCGACACCCGCCACCAACAGAACAACTGCCACCATTATAACAAGAACAACTGCCATTATTTCAGCTGTCGGTAGCAAGTCGGACTGTCTACGAAATGGAATAGAGAAAACAGTGGTAAGGCATCACGATAGGCAGGATAAACTCTTATTGATGTCACTGTAATGACTGTTGTTAGCAATGTATTCCATTCGCAGCATTTCCTTGAATTGTGATTTAAAGCAGATATGTTGCTTAGGCAGTATTATCTGCAGGCAGGCAGAAAAGCGTGTGTAGTCTGAAGACCCCCGCAAACTGCAGCCAGCATGATCCTCTTAAGATTACGAAGCAAAAAATACTAACACAGATCGGTTAAATCTTATAGAAGATCTCTTTTTTTATGACAATGTAGGATTCTTTTACTTCAGATCAAGCAAGAACCTTTCGGTCAGCTCAGTATTTTATCGTTGTTCATTTGGCCCTAAATCTAACCCCGGATTTCTGAATTTATCAAGTGTTCAAACTCTTCGTATCAGAAGAAAGAATTTTAACATTCTCAATAGAACGGCTCATAAGAGGAAAACTCGAAAAATTTTCTCTCTTACAGAAATTTCCAATAGTTTTTCCAAAGATCTTGGGTCCAAATCTAAGAGAAACTTTTTTAGATTCAAGACTTATGACCAGTAATAATACGTTTCATAACATCTTGGAAGTCGGAAAGCATTGTTACACAAATGTTAACTAAACTCTGTTTTCCGAAAAAATTTAGTGATTTTGGAAACAATAGTGCTTTAAATTTTCTTAAGACCAACAAATCTTTCAATGTGATTTTGACTGATCCGATATTTCAGCGATGCCAGTAAGATATCTGACTTTTAAACCTCGATTCTAAATCCAATTCTTTTATTTTATTGATTTGTTGATCATCAATTGATGTTGATGGGCGTCCTGGACGTGGTTCGTCATCAACGCGTTGTCGACTATAAATACTAGTTTTTGCTCAAAGTTGTTTGATTTTAACCATTATGCAGGTAAACCTTCGACTTGGAGAATGTGATATTCCAATAAAATATTTTTTCTTAAAAAAGTTGTAATGTTTTTTTTTTTATAAAAACTTTATACATCAAATTACCAGAACAAATGATACACATTCTGTGCTGATCGTACAACATAGTGTACTGTATAAATACAGTACGTTTCATTCATAAATTTAACTGCGTATAACTTTTAAAGAAATTAGCATGGGAAAAGGCGGGCACCCTAATGTATATATATAATATCAGTATACACTGACTGTTAATGCTGTTGCAGCTACTGGTTGGCTGTGTGAGTGAAACTAACTTTGGGAGCCACGCCATATTATCGCATACACTTGCGTTTTTGTTTTTACTTTTTGTTTTTTTTTACTGAATACTTAAGTTGGTCAAAGTTCCTTGGTTTGTGGTTGCCTTGAGTCTCCTATAAGGGCGATTGTTGTGAGGTACTAGGGCAAAGGTGTCGATAAAAGTTCATGCTGGCTGCCCACCAGCAACAGCCAACGCACAGCGTTGAGCAAAACCTGATAACAGTACATTTGTAAACCCATTGCGCTCATTAAGCATCGGCTCATACAAATCCCAACCCCGCAATGAAAAACCAAACAAAAAAAAAATACAATTTTTTAATGCGTGCGGCTTGTATCCTTCTCCTGTTCGCACACAATTTGCAAATTAACAAAGTAAAATTTTGCAACATGTCCGTACATCTGCTGCACAATTCCTAAATGGAAATATGTTGTAAAGCTTAGCAACCAATAAAAAATAGATCATTATGAGTCGGTTAAGCAAGGGAGATATTACATTTTTCTGGTGTAGTTAGCTTTTTCAGGTCTGCTTCTGGGCTCTTTTGCGAACGTTAAGCCGATTGTCGAAGAAAATAATGTTATTTGAAACTTTTTTATGCCGTTCGAATTAATTTAATACTAATGAAAAAAAAAAATTAAAAAGTAAGTAACGGCTAAGTTATAACCGTGTATCCAAAGAATTGAAAGTCGCTATATGTATGAAATACATCGTGCTAACAGCATGCTGGGGTTTATATCATTAAATTTCAGCGTTAAATCTATATAAATAAAAATGAATCGCCAAAATGTATGTACGCTCATAACTTTCATACGACTGAACAAAATTTGATAATTGGTTTTTTAATGTGTTCGTTGTGGATCGGGGAAGGTTTAGAAATAAAAATACCTTATACTTTTAATTAGGAAAAGTCGGAAAATTGGACAATTCCAAAAAATAACTTCTTTTCATATAATTTTTTTCAAATTTTGTTTGTTTTGTTTTTCAATATTTTGATTTGTAAATTATTTGAATCGTTCAGTTTCAGTCGCTTGCTTTTTTAATGCAGCTATTCAAAAGAGAAACTTTTGAAAATTATGCGTGTTTCACATAAAAAGATCAATTACAGATTGAAATTTGTTATGAAGCCACGAAGAGGTCGCGCTAATATCGGTCAGCGTTCCGTTTGGCATCAATTTATGGCAGCCTACGGCAAGGCAATGCAGGAAGTACTCCCAGGATGCGATGACATATAGTACGTGCTGAATTATGGACCGCGATAGCTACTCAGCGATCTTCACGATGTCACAATACGACTTTTTAATCAACAGTTACGATGTTTGATGGACTTTATCTTGAATCAACGTGCTGTTAGATGTTGGATGTACTCTGTTGAGGGACAAAAAAGAGGTTTGCCGCTTCTTCTTTTTTGGATGGTGGATGGTGGTTACATTAGATTAAATTGATGCAATAATTTTTGCGGAAATTCCTGATCCAGAGGTAGATCCAGAATTATACGAAGTGGTAAAAACCAATATGGTTCATGAACATAGCGAACACCGCAATCCTTCTTCGGTTTCTATGTATGTCTGACGATAAATGCACGAAACACTATCCACGTGCATTTCTTTAGGAAACGCAAATTGGAAATGATGGATATCCACTGTATCGGCGTCGCTCACCAGACGACAATGGCAGAACATTTAGCATTCAATTTAGAGGAGTGAATATCGAAGTTGACAACACATGGATCGTACTATATTCGCCACTTCACATTCAAAACTTGAGTATTACAGTTTGGTGAAATCACTGAAATACGTTTGCAAATACATCACCAAAGAAAGCAACATTGCGATTATTGGCCTTGAATGAGATGAGATCAGTAAGTATCAAATTCATCGATACGTGAACTGCAATAAAGCGCTTTGTAGGATATTTACATTTGCATTTCATGAAAGTTTTCCGACTATGGTGCGCCTCGCGGAGCGTACTGTGAATGGTAGAGTGTTTGCAAGCCAGCAAGTACAATTAGTGGAACATGATAATAACTGGAATCAAATGATGGACGATACGATAGCTACTCCGCATGCCACTGAAGTTCGCATACTTTTCGCGCAGATCATTTCGACATATCATCGTTCAAATTCGCGTCAATTAAGGAATACGAAAAAAATGATATTGTCGATGACATTTTACATTGTATTCGCTAATGATTGGAAATGGGCAAATTTCGATTGATACTTTCATTGGTTTGATATAAATTTTTCCTGCCTATTGTCAATTCACTTCAACGAAAGAAGAACTCATCACGTTTATCCCAACAATGCCAAATTGTCTCAACTGCAATTGCTTGAGAGCCCACGCAATTTTAGTTGTCAAAAATACCAATGTGAATGACTTTAACTGGAAGATTCAAAGTCAAATTCAGAAGGGTTTGCGTTCATACCAATCGATCGATCGTCTTGACAATGAAGACAAAGCCGTGAATTATCCAGGGGAATTTCTAAATTCTTTGGATTGGTTTGGTATGCCGCAGCACAATTTGCATCTCAAAGTTAGATCTGTCATTAGTATGTTTCACAATCTTCATTTATTCACCGAAACTGTGTAAATAGCCCCAATAATTGTGACGCAGTTACCGAATAAAGGGCACAGTAATTTCATTTCAAACATATCCCGTTTCCAGAGCAAATTGCATTTGTAATGGCAATCAACAGGACAAAAGGATAGATAGATAGAAGTGTGGCATAAATCTATAAAAGCCATGTTTTTCACACGACCAGATATACGTGGCGTGTTCACGAGTTGGAAACCCATCTTCCGTGTATATTTAAGCACCAGAACAGAAAACAGAAAAATTTGTTTATCAAGCTGTGCTACATTAAAAAAATAATAAATGATTTTCAAAACAATAAAAATTCAACTTTCTTTTCATTTCAAAAGACATAAATTCACGCAGGGCAACGGCTGCGGGGTCAGCTAGTTACATTATAATTAGAAATACATCATTATTACATCAATGTCACATAATTTTATTAATACAGTAAAAGGACTTAAAGTTTTATAGGTGCAGGGTTAAGAAGTGGGATTGCATTAACTTTCGACATTACTCAAGTTTCCACTGGAATATATTTTTTATATCTTTTTCTATATAATATCTTCGGTATTGAGTCAACAAATGGGAGCAAGGTTTTGACACGGTCCTATCCATACTTGGCATCAATGCATACATATGTACATGTTATTACAAAAATGTTTTCTGACATTCATTAAAGTTTTATACTTTTTTACTTTTATATTGACCAGTATATAATACTTTAATGTATGGTATGAACAAATTTTAAAACAGCCAAAATTAAATACATGGAGGCTATTGGAAACAGGATTTTACTCCTTTTCAATACCAGCGCATACTAAAACATACGTACTTTAAGTGTCACTATTATATCTCATGGGTTTCGGTAAAAAGTGATCCGTTAGAACTTGCGTACACACATTTAACATCTGCGGACGTGATAAGTTTGGATCCAATGTCGACTATATATAGACGAGAAATATAATGCCCTGGGGGTAACATTTCTACACTAATTTATTTTGGCAACTTCTTTGGATTTTCACATGTATGTACTTGTATAATATAAAGTGAAGGAATCAGATGGAATTTATTTAAGAAGTTAAGCAAGTTTCATATATAAACTTTCTCTGTACAAAATGACCTTTTGTTTATTTATTTAAACTGTATCTATGTGTATTTACCTCACTATTATGATCGAAGATGTGCATCAAATGTGGGTTGATCTAACGTTGCATAGTGTGATGTATTATAAAGTGATAAATGCAATGTAATTTGGCGTTTTATGGTTTGATATTAAGAGTAATGCTATGTGTTGTTAAAGCATTTGATATGAAGTATTGAGAGTTTATGTGATATGATTAATTGTCACGAGATTAGATGTATCTTAAATATTTTGTTGTTTACGTGATTGGAAGAAATATTGTCAAATGACGCAATGTTGTTTGATATCATGTGAAGTGATGTGATTAATGATGTCACTTAAAGTTAAATAATATTACTTTTCATAAGTCTAAATTAATATGATGTTAAATTATGATGTTTCTGCTATCACTTTGATTTGATATCAGATATTAAGCTTTTATTAGATATGACGATGTCATAAGATATGTTATGATAGTGTGATTTGATATGAATTATTTTTAATATCTCAATTCATATGCTATTACATAAAAGAAGTTTATCAGATTAGATGAAATAAGAATACAGAGTACAAGTTCTGTACGAAATAATTTATGGAGAGAAACAGAATTAATGATGTACGGGAAATACGAGAAAAAATATTCTCGAAACATTTATACCTGATGGCTGTAACGCTGCAACACCGGTGTATTTAGCCCCAACTACGAGACTGGACATTCTGGGGTCCTCATTCCATAATACTTATATTTCTAGGTCGCCGAGCTATACTCTGGTTATCGTTTCTCGGCTCGTATATGTTAGAGAGACTCGCTGAAGAAGAGAGGCGGTGAGCTTTCATACAAAGGGATCAAAATTTGCGAAGAAGGTAGGTGGAGGAGTAAACTGTCGAGAATTTTCAGTTTATAGCATAGATTTTATATATGATCATATTTGTTTCGGTGGGTGGGTATTGCAGAAAACTGTAAAGATAGATACCCAAACCTCAACAAATGCGAAATGGGAACAGGTAGGTACTCTGTTGGCTTCTTGTAGTTCACTATTGGACAGTTGCGGCTCAGACTAGCTCTTCAAGCATTGAACAACTATGTACCAGCATCTGTTCAGTCGCAAGGTCCTTATGTTCACAAGTGAATCGTAAGAGATCTAGTGAACAGTTCGCTCTTTTCAAGGTCCACCTTTCAAAGGTTGTAGGTGTAATAACTGAACACTATACGACCGGGACTCATGCGCTAAGAAGGAACTACTTACCGGGTGCCACCTGCACCAGCTGCTTGCAAGAAGATGAAATAGGATAATTTCAACATTTCCCCTCGAATGACCCAATTTGTCGTAGTAATGCAAAACACTTCGGATCTCATCCTTTTAGACAAGCAGACAAAATAATGAAAATAAACACCTAAGCAGATTTGTGTCATGTTTAGGTGTTTTGCCGATAGCTGTAAGTCCCCCGCCATCCTAGGGGATCAGCCATTGAACCCATCCTGATGGTCAAAAGGCTCCGTGCTCGGAACGGCACCAAATTAATAAACTACCATCAGCTTCACTGATCCGTGAATAAATACCCAAGAAAGTGTATTAAGAAAATATTCGGGAGAAAATTGATTATTTTCGAGATCATTTCGATAAATAACAAAAGGAGAACAAATAGCGGGGAATAGTGTTTTTGTTTAAATAGCATAACAATAAATATTACTTTAAAATCATGTTTTAAAGGAGTTTAAATCAATTTTTATTTCCCCACTTAATCTAGTCGTTCACTGTCTTAATCCAAAAGGGAAAAGTCGCAAAGGATAATAAAACAAAACATTTCCACTTTAATCGCCGCATTCTTATCAACATACAGTTCAATACCGAATGCTGATTGCTAACATTTCGTTCATAGCATGCTTTTTCTTGCGCGTGTCGCTGTGCAACTTTTCAATTTCTATTCAACTTAATGATTTTGGAAATATACGAAAATGAGATCGGCATAAGAGGAGGGTGGAAAAGAAATGGAATGATAGTGGGCATTATATGTAAGCCTGGTCCGACTGCCTTTTCTGCAGTAAACATTTGCGGTATTTATTTGTGCCATTCAAAACCAACTGAAGTGGTTGAGTGCTATATACTCGAGTTTCAAAACATGGACTGCGGAGGACTTGTGGAATATAGCAAACGGTTTTTGTCCGCCTCGCGCGGTTTTCGCAAAAAATCACACAAAAGACGACAACATCAATTACGAATTCAGCACAACGTTCTTTGTTCATTTATTAAATCGCAAAATAAATTAAGGACAATCATGAAGTCCATCAGCGGCGAAAACACGGAACCTACAACAACAGCAAACGATTTGGTACAGTACACGAGTCCCGTTGAGTGCCTGTAACGACGCAGAATTGCAAAAGCGCTGAAAGCGGAATCCTGGACGCTTTAAAAAAATTAAAATTAATTTTAGAATTTAAATAAGAAGCTAAAAAATAAGTGCGTTTGGAGGTGTAGTGGTTTTAATTTTTAGACTCTGTAATACTTTTCATTATTTTCATACCCTAACACACTTTTCAAAAAAAATCATGATGAGTTAGCTGCAAACACCACGATAAACAGACAAATCAACTTTAGTGGAAATAGAAATGACAAAAAATCAAAAAACAAGAAACCAAACTGAATTGGACAGTCGGAGCTAACAGCAATTTGCGCGCCACACAACATGCTCCACCGCTCATTTAAAAATAAAAGAATTTGAGAATTTTTTAAGCTAACAATTTGGTGATGGTATTCGCAATTTGATTTTTAACATTTTGCTGGTGAAATATGTATAACTATAAACCGATTCTGCAGCTAAATGTTAATCAAATTTATGGTAGTGTATACTGTTATATAACGGGTGATCCAAGTAGAAGCACTTTTTTGACAGATAAAGCATGAATAGTAAAATCAATTTAATTTTGTTCAGTCCTTTGTCTCGAGACTGCATAAAGTATTCCCTAAAATATGATAAATTCATATTTCGTCTGGTGTCTCTAGATAACTAAGTTCAGAATATACTCAATTACATAACAGTTTTAAAACAGTAAGCCCTTAAGTGCTAACAACATTTTTAATATGTCTGAAGATGTGCCAACCTCACGTTAATTTCCTACTTTTCTTTATCTACGAGTGCAAGCATATTTACTTTTGTTCACTTACTTCCTCAACTTTATTTACACTTTGCTTATGCCTCATTGCAGGCAGCGGATCTCACCAAGGATCATTGCAATAAAACGGTGAATATCTTCGAGGATGTCAGTTCGCCGGAGGTTAATAACCTAAATCTAGGACGACCGTTAACCTGCTGGTATCGCTTCCGTACGCTGAAAGGTACACCGCGAGACTTTGTGTTGCGGTTGCGTTTATAGTTGGCACACTGCTCAATGCAACACATTACGAGGGCTGCTTTTTACAGGTGAGTGTGGCATGAGAAGACTGGAAAATTGAACATTGCGGTAGCTAGACATGCTCGCGAGCACCCATCGCGTTCTGCGTGGCGAGTCAATATTTAAAGTGCCGTTAGCGAATATTTTCGCTCAAGTAATAATTGTTTGTGGAGTTTTTGATATATTTGCTTTTCAAATATAATAACAACAGCAAAAACCTATATTTTTTATTCCAATATTACGACAGTAATTCAAATTGTTCATATGCACGCGCCGCTTTTTGATCACAACTGCCACAACTCGGGAAAATCTGATTTATGGAGAGGGGTAAGTACATTGGACGCTAGGTCCGGTTGGAAAAAATACAGCAACAGCAAAACCAGCAAACACATTCTGTAATTTATGAGTACTCACATCTGTGGGAGCGACCAGCAGTGAAAAGCCCTTGAAGGGCATATGGATGATGCATTTCCATTCTTACTCTGTAGGCGCCTGTTGGTGGGCTAAAGAGTTTTCCTTTTTTTCTGGCTTTACTTTGTCACTATGTGGTACTTTGGGTTGAGTATTTGGTAGTGAGTAGTGGAATATAATTTTTTTATTTCTTTTTATTAGAAACCGACTACTTTAATTATGACATATGAAACTGCAGGGGCAATAATAGAGTGTGAAAAGACACCAAAATATTGTTTCGCATGCAAGTCTACTATTTGGTCTATACCATTAGCTCCATCTAGAGTGCCTTCAAGTGTGCACAACAAAAAGAGCAACAGCAGCCAGTACCAGCAATACTAGTATGTTTTCCACAACATGCACTCAATAGCAAAAGCATTTCGTTAAAAAAATGGAGATAAATGAAATTGCTGAAAATCGCATAAGCCGAAGGAGAGAAGATAAGCATTCTCGAAATTTATACATGTCCTTAAAACTCTTAAATTTTGCAGCTGTATTTTGAGAGACGCACATTTTATCAAAGAAGGGTTGACTTCACTTTTTTATATAGTGTTTTTTGTTTTTAATTCCATATTTACTTGTATGCTTGTACTTGAATATTTGTGTATTTCTCTTAGCAACAGAATGGGGATGGCAACGCGAAGACGGATGTTTCAAATTGCTTTTAGTCCAGCTTGTTTTGTGGCGAGACCGCAGACTTTCATCAGTGAGATCAACTATGTCAAAGTGCTTTTCCACACGAATAAGTTTACCATTCAGGTATGTGTATAAGGAAATGAAAAAAATGTTATGAATTCATTTCAGCAACAGCAAATTAGTTTATCAAAAATTCGGTATAATAGCAAATGGAATTTGGTCATATTATTAAGAAAACACGTTGAAAAAATTATTGAATTCTCTAATACGGGTAAAAAAATAAAGAAATATAACTGAAAATTAAAAAATGTATATATATAAGTTGCTAATACGATGGATTTGGAAACAAAAATTTTAAATCTAATTTATGTCAAAAAATTTATTAAAGTAAAAATGTGTAATCTTGTCTACAGTATATATGAAATAACAACTATGTTTAAATGAGTTAAGCATCCACCCCCTCTACTCAGTAAAACTGGCGCATCCTGATGCTACATCGCAATTCACCACAGCTGATGACACGGCAGCACAACTCAACACATTTACGCCAACCCACTCAACAAAAGGGATGGGAAAAGAGAAAGTAGGCTCTATTCGTTACACAAATTCGACCATCAACATTCGTTCTACATATGTATATACACATTTCCGCTCTGTGAGCAGCCTTCGCCCAGTGTACCAAATTCGCTAAAACTCAACGTCTTTTCTACAACTGTTGCGCACTGGAATTATCAAAAACTTCACCTCCTCTGATCACTCAGCGGTCCGGTTGACATCCTCCCCGCTCTGTATACGTGCATTCGGATTTCAAATAGAACATTATATTTTTAATAAGTTCTAAATAAACCTTAAATTATTGTACAATTTAAATACCTGAGCATTTTTATTTAATCATCGTGAAAGTGATTAGTGCTTTTATTTGCAAATTTCCCAGCAAGTTAACTAAACTACTTTGCATTATTTTAATGAGTACGGGTTTCTGCTCTAATACTGCCATTTTACAACGCTTGTGTATTTTTAGTATTTTCTGCTTTCCCAATTTGTGATGTAGTTGGAAACCAAGTTTTCGAACAATCTATTGTCATTAAATCAATGGAAACCACATCCCGAAATTTTTTATTTTCGACATAACCTTGGTCTGACAAGTTGTGTGGCCGTTTTTGCACGTAAACCGTATTGGGGATAGAATATCTATGACCCCTTTGACACAGGACATTAAGGATGGAAAATCCTTATCTCGTAGAACTACAACAATGACTAGTGTCCTGTGAACTATTTTCTTAAGACCGATTCGAGCATTAAACAACCAGCTCAGGGAAAAAAGGCAGAATTGCCTGCGACAAAAATTTGTACTATTCATTTTGTTTGCTGAAGGTATATCAAATATTCTCAAACGGGTGCCCATGCACTTATTTTAACAAAGGAAAGAAGTCATAAGCTGGCTAAGTCCACAAGTCTGAGTAAATGTTATATACAATGTCTTAATGACTAATTAAAATATAATATAAACAAGAAAAAATGTTAACCGAAGCTAAATAGCATTCACAGGTGCAGTTCTGTTATTAACTATGTGTTCAGATCGTATGGAAGATAGATGTTATAGTAATCCGCTCTGAACAATTTTTTTGGAGATTACATTGTTGTCTTACAAAATAATCTATATCAAATTTCGTAAATATATCTTGTCAAATGTGAAAGTTTTCCACACAAGAACTTGATTCCTATCGTTCAGTTTGTATGGCAGCTATATGCTATAGTTAACCGATCTGAATAATTTCTTCGGATATTATATTATTACCTTAAGCAGTAATCCGATAACTATAGTCGGGTTTTTCTTGTTTTTCTAATCTTCTGATATATTTAAATATTCACTAGGCGATTAATAATTTCGATATGTTTATTATGCAAAATGTAGCGTTTTGACACATGTTAATTCAAATTCCAGTTCTGTTTATAGAAACTGCTTTTTGCATGTATATCTATGATATGTAGCATGGATGTGGCATATTGTTATAAATAGATATATTGCATATCATTTTTTATTTAACAGTTTTAATGCACCACATATGTACTGTACACGTATATACAAATGTGAACGAGCTTTAAAAAATACAAGTAAAAATTAAAATCAAGGCCATTTATCTTACTCACTGTTCATGCGTTAACAATTTGCATAAGTTATACATGTATTGAGGTGATATTTGCTCTTAAACGTACCATACACATGTACAACTATAACAGAATGACTCTATGTGCTCGTATGCGTACTTGCTTAATCATTGTGCAGGTGTTAAATTTAATTAAACATTTAAATGTAATTTATTACTGATTTTTAATGAAATTCATTAGTCAATTTCTGAATGATTGACCATTTGGCTAACTAAATGTGAGAATGATGCCGCTGGACTTGAACTTTTTCTTTATTTTGTATTTGCTGAACAGACAATTTTCTACGGGATAATACCAAAGAAAAAATCGTTGCAGACTATTTTAGTATAATGTTAAGGCTTAACTGAAAAACATTAATATAATCACGGAATATATTTTTCTTTCGAATGGCTTTAAATTAATTCAATAACTTCTATAACATATATTGTGCCCAAAGGTGACATTTGAATTTAAACTGCGCGTGTCGAAGGATTTGGAGAATTATTTTTCTTTTTAGGTTGGTAGTACTGTCAGTCACATTTATGGCAAATTTCATGTCAAAATATTCTTTCGTGTTTGAGATACGTGTCGTTTTGTGAGCTGCTAAAAGTGAGTTTTTCGGTTTTGGCGATGTCGAAATTTGTTGAGCAAGAATTTGCATTAAATTTTGTTTACGGAATCAGTTTTATGCTGCGGATAAGTTGAGGATGGTGCGGAAAGCCTTTGGTGATGAGGCTATGTTTAAAAAAAATTTTACAAGTGGTATAATGATTTTCAAGCCGGCCGTGAACGTGTCGAAGACGAAGAACGTCCAGGGCGACCATCAACTTCAACCGACGAAGCTCACGTTTAACAAATCAAAGGTTTGGTGTTGAAAAACCGTCGATTAACAATTAGAGACCTTGCTGATAAAGTTGGCTTATCGAAAGACTCAGTCAATACCATTTTGAAGGATGTTTTGCGCTTCAAGCGCGTCAAGTCGACTGGTACCGAAAACATTGAATTTTTTGGAAAAAAGGCGTCGCGTTTAAGTGTGTGAAACGATACTTTCCGACTATCAGGGTGTCGCAAAACGCATTATAACTGGCGACGAGACTTGGATCTATGCTTACGACCCCGAAACAACCGATCAATCGAGCGAATATCGTGCCAAAAGAGAGCCGAGACCAAAAAAATTGCGCCAAAGTCGCTCAAAAATCAAGGTCATGTTGACTGTGTTCTTCGATTATCGTGGTGTTGTGCTTTATGAATTCCTTGCAACCGGTCAAACAGTCAACAAGGAATATTATTTGAACGTTATGCGTCGTTTGCGTAACGCTATCCGCCTAAAAGGCTGCAATTGTGGAAAGACAATTCTTGGTTTTTACACCACGATAATGCACCATCCCATACTGCCCTCGTAATTCGTGATCATTTCGCCAAAAACTCAACCCATATCGTTCCGCAACCGTATTCAGTTGATCTGGCGCCGTGCCACTTCTGGCTGTTCACCAAGCTCAAAAGACCGCTCCGGGGACACCGTTTTTATACGATAGAGGAGATTCAAGCCGCAGCGAAGACGGAACTGAAGTCCATCCCGTAAAGTGACTACAACCAGTGTTTCGAAGATTGGAAAATCCGTTGGCATAAATGCATTGCATCGGGAGGGGATTACTTTGAAGGGGATGAAATTGATTTGGAAGAATAAATAAAGAATTTTCAAAACAAATACAATGTCACCTTATATTTTAGACACAGTAGTATGTATCTATGAAATAAGATTCTTTCTAAATCTTCGATATTGTAGTCTTGCTAACGTCATTATCTCTTCAAGAAGCTGTTCATTTGTCGAAACTGCCGATATCGGATCACTATAACATATAGCTTCCATACAAACTGAATGATCGGAATCAAATGCTTACTTGGGAAACTTCTTCATTTGACGATATATCTTCACGAAATTCGGTGTGAGTTGTTGTTTAAAGAAATAATGTTACATCCGAAAAAGTTTTTCAGATTGGATTACTACAGCGTATAGCTTCCGTATAAGCTAAACTCATAGTTACTAACATAAATGCACTTTTGAAGGGTATTAAGCTTCGATGCAACCGAGGTTAACGTTTTTTCTTGTTTTATTTAAAGAATATTATTATTTCAGGTTGCAATAAAGTACTTAAGCTGACTTTTTAGTTAATCAGAAGCTGGGTGCTTCTTTTAATTACGCTCGAAAGACAAAGTAGCTTTATTCATTTAAGGGTCAACTAAGACAATTAGAGTCTCAAAAATTATCAACACTACCTTAAAGGTAGTGTAATAACCGAAAAGATGTTTATTATTATTACTTATGTTTTTTTACTGACCAGACTTTTCCGAAATTTAGTCGCTTTCTTGATACGATGTTCAACTGCACTTCGCACTTAGGGGTTTGAAGCAAAAAACTATACATACAAGGTGCGTTCCAAAGTATACAGGACTTTTTGAATCTAGCGCCCTTTAATGGTGCCATCTTTATGTCGACTGGTGCGTTAGAATCTGCTATTACAAAGAGCCAAAATTATTATTTTTTTTAAATTGGTTAAGTACTTTCCGAAACGTTTCAATTGATGAATCAAGTTTATGGCGATGAGTGCCTGTCCCGTAGCAGAGTGCACGAGTGGTTTCAACGTTTTCAAAGTGGTCGTAAGAACATAAATGACTATCAACTTGTGGGCCAATCAAAATCCCTGATCACCAGAAATTCCATCGAAAGTGTGTGTGAATTCATCAAAAATCAGCCGAAATCATCATTGAAATTCATGGAAATGGAATTTAACAGCTTCAAAAAATCGGCTTATCGCATTTGCTGCACCGTATTCGATGTGTTCGGCCCTAATATTGCGGAGATGAAAGTTGGCGTTCGTTGAACGATAAGGCACCGTCTCATCGATCGAGGCTTTTGACCGATTATTTGACCAAAAGTCACATTTTAACCATTAACCTCCCCTCGTATTTACCTGCTATTCTACCATGGGATTTCTTCCTTTTCGGAAAAATACATTTGCAAAATACAAAGCATTATGCAGACGTAGAGGCCATTCAAAAAACTTGCACCGGCATACTGGCGGCCAACGAGCTAACACACTCGATCGACATGCTTTTGGACTATGCACAAAGCTGTATTGAAACAGAAGGAGACTATTTTGAGTAAAATAAATTGGTTTTGTTAAAAAAACCATTTGTTCTGTCTTGTTTTTTTTTTTGAAAGACCTGTTTACTTTGGAACACATCTTATATGTCTGTTACTTCTACACTTTTTACTACCCTTCGATCTTGTGTAGGTTTGATATTTTCAAGCTGAACCTTGATCAGATAGTCCTGGTATAGGCACCTGAAGGTGCTCGAACCTGATTTCAGCACAACCTTGTTAGCCTCAAATGCCTTTCTTAAAATATCTTATGATATAAAAATACGTTATTAGTTAATGGATTGGATTATGAAGAAAAATTAATAAACATTACAAAATATTGGTCTATTTCATATGGTTTTAACAAATACTTATGTTGAATTGTGAATAAGCAAAAAAAATATATTTGCAAAAAATCAGAAAAAATGCCAAATCGACTTTTATGTGTAAATATGTAGTTTAACTAACACCTTACGAAAAAGCCTACAGTTGAGTACAGTGACTGGCTTCAGTAGAACGGTAGAAATTTGACTGTGAGGCAACAGCAATGTCATTTAATGTTTGCTGCACGTCTGCCTGTGGTTACGACCGAATGTCCGCCTGTCTGACAGCTAGCGCGTTGTTGCGCTGCCTGGCTGGTTAATTGCTTCTCATAGAGCAGCGGCTATTTGGTGGTTCGTGGTAACTGAATACTCGAAAATAAATAATTCGAAATGAAATCCAAAATAAATGCTATAAAATAGTGCACACATCGACTAACGGTATTCCGTGCGAAAACGCGCCTCATATCACATCAGGACCTTGGTGCTGACGGCGAGGACTTTAATCTGCCGCAGCAAGTTGATGATGACTCAACGTGGATGAATCATTGGTTGGTAGCATAAGCGCAACTAATGTTGCTGCTGTTGCTGTTGTTATTTCCCGCTATTTGCTGGTTGGAGTGACTTGTCGGCTGCTGGTGGCTGATTATTAATTAATTCGATCACATTCGACGGGAAATTAACAACGTAATGCCACGCGGCAAAATGGTAAATAGCGATGATAATGACATAAAACGATTGAACACACACGTTCATACGTATACTTAAATATAAATGTGTACGTACACTGCAGGTAAATTGCAAGCTGCACGTGTAGGGTGAAATGTAACCAATTTGTGGGGTGTATGCAGCATGGCTAATGTCTTTATTGTTGGCTTAGCGAATACTTCGCTGAAAATCAGGTGAGCTGCCGTAACGAGCACAGTGTTACTGAAAATCAGCAAGGCCCGCAAACTTAAAGGGTTTGATTAATTCGGCGAAAGGAAAGCTGTGCTGCGCTTTCGGAGCTTCCCATGGTAATGAAGTAAGATTTTTCCCAGAAGTGCACCTAAGCCGGGAGATCTCCTGGTAGCCCTCCGCAGAAGGCTCTTCACGATGCTCTCTTGGTTTTCCTAATCTCGGACATGTGTATAGCCAGTTCTGTCTAGAGCCACTTCTAACGGCTTTGTTGAAGAGTCTTCTGCTCGAAAATCTCTCCGTTAGCTCTGATGTTTTTTCCTTTACATATCTGAGTATTTAGAGGACAGGAGCTTTCAAGAGCAGTCTGTCGGGGTGATCGACGTTGTGTTTGCCGGTGTGCCAAATAAAATAAGATTATTAGATTTGGATACAATTCAGATATATATTTAAGTAGTTGTAATATATAATATGGGTGGGTTAGTAGATACAATTTTATATTTATGTATGGGTTTACACAATAATACAACTGAAAGGTTATTTATAAATATAATTATAAATTTTAAATAAAACCTGATGGGATTACTTATTCCCTCATTGATATGCTGATTCTGCTGTTCGTTTTATTGTGTCTTTCTGCTTGTTGGGTTCTTCGTTGTTCTGTTGGTGCTGTTGGGTGTTTTTTGCATTGTCCTCTAATTCGTATTTAGACGAGTTAGGAGAACGATGCAGGGATGTGTTCATTTGGTATGAACTCACAGAAGTGAAAAGTTCGACGAGCTCATTAATCGCACCCGCAAATAAGATCAAGTCCATGATAACTGTATTCAAGCTTTGCCAGAAAGATGGGATAGTTTTTCGAAAAATTAACTTGCAACCAGTTACCTTAAATAAAATTGCCTTTCACTAAAAAAAGACGAGATATAATGTTTTAACTATTGGTAAAGCTTCCTATACCGCATTTATTCTTTACTTTCTTCTATAGAAAACACATTTCTAGAAGAACTGAGCATTAGGCTATCCTCAATTAACTTTTATGTTCAGTAATGATTGCATGACACAGCCGACTAGTAAAATGATGGACGAAAAAAATATATAGCAATTATGCATCTTTATTCCCAATATGATTTTTGATTCGTATTATTAAATTAAAATACTGTTGTTTTGTAATAAAACATAAACCCCAGCAGTATGCTGTAAACTAGAATAATATTTTGAATATCTATTTTTTTGAGCCACCGAATCAGTGTCATTTTAAGTACCACCCGCACCTAGACCCCGGGATTTTGCCACATCATCCGCCCCACTGTCACATCGTTAGGCACTAAATGCCATTTACGCAATCGAATTATTAAATATAGAAGCGATGATCATCAATACAAGAGTCTGAAACAGATTCATCATGAAAGTTATTAACAAACAAAGCCCTAAAAAAAATTAAATGTCCCTAACAGCTTATACATATATGTATACATATTTCTGTTGTCATAGAATTATACAGATATAGACATACAAAAGTGTATAAACTTTTGCTGTATTTTTTATTTTCTTTATTTGTTGCTTTTTAAATGAATTTCAATTTTGACCATAATATCACGTCAACTGCGGAATAATTCTTTTCTCACATTCAAATGGTACAGTCGTATACTTCAATTTCATTATGGTAAATTATTTCGATTACGTTTTTTCGTTGGAATTTTCAGTCATGGGCAGCAGATTAATTTAATCAAGAGATTTGTAGTTTAAGTACAATCTAAGAAGACCTAGACAAGTACCAAATAGAATCAGTTCTTCAGTTTTTTAAAGATATCCAAAACCTGTTGAACTTAAAAATATTTTCTTACTTTAAAAAGTTGAATACATTCAAAATCTGCGAAAGACAAAACTATAACGATTTATATGTACATTAATAGTTCTTCCGAATATTAATAATTACAGGGTTTGTGCGGATAGTAATAGGACTGATTTTCTTTCACCGCGAATGTACTTTGGAGCGTGCGTGTACCGACTGGATTCGGTAGAGAGCGTTCCTGTCTAACGAATGCGCAGCTGGTCTGCTGCCTCCGAGCACCTGGAGAGTCAGGACAAATATTTTCGAGCGACAGATTTTTGTGAGTGGTCAATGCAGCGTTCGTAAGAGTATTGATACGCGATTAAATTCTGCGTGAAACTCGGTAAATCTGCGACAAAGACGTTTGATATGATCAAGCAGGCTTACCTAGATGTTGCTTTAGTAAGAAGTGGTCTGTCTCGGTGCCACCGGGCCTTTTTGGAGAGCCTGGAAGAAGTCACTGATGAATGAGCAAATCCAGAGTGAAAACGATGCTCACTGTTTTTTTTTTTTTTGACATCATAGGCATCGGCCACCATGGACAAACCGTCAACGCTAAGCTTTACGTGGAAGTTCTTAAAAGACTTAAACAGTTCACAGTGGTCGGTTTTGTATGGAATCAGCGGCCAAACAAACTTCCACTAACCATTTAAAAGTCGAACTTTTACAAAAGCTTTTTAAAACCTCCCTCTACCGTTTCCCAGTCCGCCACCTCCCGATGGTTTCAAATTTTAATTAGTTATATTAAATTAAAAAATAATGATAATCGAAAAAGTAAATTTTTTGAATGCTATCCAACTAAATCAAAAACTGATTTTAATAAATTGATTTACTTGTGCATGATAGTTTCTTTGACTGGTGATGAAATGATCTGAGCTCAAAAGCAATCTATTCAGCAAGTCCTGATTTGTAGCGATCCGTTAGTTCTTTCGTGCAGGATGGAGTCGATACATCTTAATGCCCTTATTGCGTGACTTAGCAGATTTTTCTGAGAGATCTCCAAAGGTCTGCAGTTTTTCCAAATTTAATTGTGCTCTTCATCATTTTGCGATTTTATTATCAGTTGTACAGGGACATATAATATAAAGTGACAAATAAATTATTTTCTTCCAAATTTTTATTTTCAAATTTCTGCTTATATTCGCTCTGACCAAAATTGCCATCAAAGGCATATATTCCTATTGACAATAGGTAATTAGAGGTCTCATTTCATTCTTTTATTACATTTGTGACGCAATATGGTCTAATAATTTTTTTAGCTCAACTTCAACATCAGGTTTTGAGACCATTATTTGTTCAGGATAACTGTTTTTCCTTTAAAATGTTAAATTAAATTAAAATTTAATATTAAGTTTTTGTTAACGAAGCTTCTTAGATACTGAAGCTTTATTAAATTTGCTTCGGTAATATTATACATATATAAACTAAAAGTTTACCCCGATATGATGTGCCTAAATAAAGGTACATATAAAACAAACATTTGATAAAAGTGAGAAAATGATAAATTGAAAACCAAAGCTCAAATATGTATATATATGTATGTATGATGAAAAACAATAAAATTTGCACGAACATACAAATATATGCGTAGATACAAAAAATTATAAAAAAATGAACGCATCCCTGCTAGAATAACATGAATATCAAAAAAAGTTGCGAAAAGTTGCAACTGAAATCAAAAGCATAGTTTTAGACTAATATAAACAAACTTGATTCAGTTGAGGGCAAGGCGGGGATAACAACTTTTTGTATACCTTAAACCTTTCAGTAAATCGATGTATAAAGAAAAATATACTTCCACTCAAAAAGGCACTTATAAAACACTTTTATTATACGAGGTGTGTTCAAAAAGTATTGCGAATCGTAACTGACAGTTTTCTTCAATTGCAGGGGCGTGGTGCATCATGAGTTCTTGCCACAGGGAAGAACGGTCAATAAGGAATATTACCTGCAAGTTATGCGCAATTTGCGCGAAGCAATCCGCCAGAAACGCCCGGATTTGTGGAAGAACAAAAATTGGCTTATGCACCACGATAACGTTCCTGCTCACACACATCGTTGCTTGTGCGCGAATTTTTGGCCAAAAACAACACACTAATGATGCCGCAGCCACCGTATTCCCCAGATCTGGCCCCATGTGACCTTTTCTTGTTCCCTAAACTGTAGAGGCCCATGAAAGGATGACGTTACGCTTCTCTTGACGAGTTAAAGCTGGCATCGAAGGAGGAGCTGAAGAAGATAAAAAAATATATTTTTTGAAGTGCTTCGAAGATTGGAGAAACCGTTGATTGGATACCCAAGCTGCATTCACCTCGGCTCACAAGACTTTTCCCGAGAATGCCTTCCGTGACGCCTTCAATGCTTGGAAATCGCGCAGGCAGCAATGCATCTACGCGGTAGGAACTTATTTTAAATATGTTTAAATAATTGTAAAGATTGGTTCAATAGTTCTATAACTTAAAAAAAACCTGTAAAATCATTATACTCGTCTTTAACATTAAATTTCAAAACAATTTGCCATTTTAAATCCCGAAAGCTTTCAGTCCAAGCCTTTATGTTATTAGTGACAACGGCAATCTGCATTTTTTTTAAAAAAAGATCATTTGTATGTTTCTTCAGGAATTTTCTACCTCTGCATGCAAATATTGTAACTCAGTTGCACATAAAGTACTGCCGTTCCATTAATTGTCATTCCGGATGTAAATATCCGTGTAAGTGGATAACCATGATACGCGCGCCTGCATAAAGCGGCAAAAGTCATTAATTTATGCCGCTAAAGGATAAGCCTCCCCAACGAACAGCTGTGCATATATACACTCGGAAAAGGCATTTAAAATAAAGATATAGTAAAAGAAGAAGAAATATAAGCGCCGGTAACCATTATTTAACAGGTAATATTTATTTTGTGATATTTATTCTTCCTGCTTTTTCACGTGGGCCAAAACGTGTTGTGAAGCCGTTAAAATAGGGAAACTCTGCCAGCAGTATCTTTGTATACTTTACGGCTACTTTAGCTTTACCTGTGCTCCTCATCCACCGACCAATGGAGATATGTGTCACTTACATCCACAAGCACAAAGTTGATTGGCGGATATAATCGCTTGCATTACATATTTGCCATGCCGTTATCCGTCGCGTAGCGCGAATGTGCAGTCAGCAGTGGGGGTTTTGGTATTTTTGTTATATTGTGTTGGCTAGGAGCTGTTATTAGTCTTTGACACAATATACCGTTTTAATTTTCTTAGTCCATTGTACCATATGTATAAACGAGTTATGATACGCCTGGATTAGTGACTCTGTAGATTGTTTTAAAATGCTGTAGTGTTAACAAAGGACCCATTTAAGGTAAATGAGTTTATAACTTTCCATTGCTTATAAAGGCGCACTTCTGAAAGCTTAATTAAACGAAACTGTTGGTGAAGGTGATTACGTTAATGGGTATATAGTATTTTTATTATAAATAAACTTTATCAAATTTAATTTCTAACCCTATTTTAATTCTACAGTCTATTATTTATCTAGACTATTTATATAAATATTACAAATAGCTGGGAAATGTAAATAATACCTAAAAGCTTGACAATATTTCAAGAAAGAATAAAAAATAATGATTTTGAACTTACTAAAATAAAAGATTCACTGATATATTTTTTATCAAACTCTATAAGTCACTCACTATTCCCGTCCTGCTATATGGTGCAGAGGCATGTACGATGACAACATCTGATAAGTTGAAGTTGAAGGTATTCGAGAGAAAGATTCTGCGAAAGATTTATGGTCCTTTGCACGTTGGCCACGGCGAATTTCGCAGCAGCTACGCTAGCTAGGTCAGATCAGGTGGAAAAGGACCTGGCTGCCCTTGGTATCTCGAATTGGCGCCAAGCTTCGAAAAAATTAAATGACTGGCACGCTATTGTCAACCAGTAAAGAAGAAGAGGTTATATTTGAAGTCGCCTATCATATTATAATTTGGTTTTAAAAGCGTAAATTATACGTGAAAGCTCAATTAATAAAACGTAATTTGTATTATATACCCCTTATGGTTGGTACTTCAGTAATGATTTAATAAGATTTCGCCGTATAAAGATTACGCTTTAATCTCGTCACAGAGGATATTTCATCTAATCTACTTGAAATGTCCTTCTTCGGCTCAGACTTAGCGCCATCTGTTTGTCGATAAGCAAATATATTCAATTATCACAGCTGATTTACACAAAGAAAAAAAATGTAAATAAACCAATGAATTAAAAGCAATGGAGCTGATTTCCCCTGGTAATCGATTTACTAAATTAAAATATCTGTCCATTATTTTCAATAAAAAGAAAATATTTACAACAAGATGACTTTTATAAGAAAATACGACAACAATGTTCCGGTGAATATATCAGTTAATAGTTATTCAGTCTTACACCTTACAAAGCTCACCCAAGTACACAAGTATGCGTGAGTAAAGAATTTACCTCACTCTCAACCAGACTCCTTGTACTGTATGCTTGGCGAATAATACTCTTAAAACAAATAAACATATATCCATTAAATTTTAATGTGTGGAATTATGTATGCAAATATAGCAGCATTAGTGATTTTGTGCTCATGTTACAGGATCCGGCATTCGAAGTGTAACCAATTAAAAAAGCCATAAATTCGGTTTGGAAAATTATTCTTATTTATTTTAAAGTACAAAATGTATGAAAATAACCATAAATTTAGAACCATTTCACTTTTGCTCAATGTAACCACCTTTTGCTTTAACTATGGCTTTGAGACGGTCAAAAAATGAGTCGCAAGCTGCTCGAATGTGACTTATCGGTACTTTGGCCCACTCACGGACAATGTCTTTCTTCAGCATCTCGAGACTGGTGTATTTTTTACTTCGGACCTTGCTCTTCAAAATTGCTCAGAGAGAATAATCCATTGGATTCGCATCTGGTGAATTTAAGAGCCCCTGTGTGGTCGTAATGAAGTTCGCAACGTTGTTTTCCAGCCATTCTTGATGCTGAGTCTTGTTGAAGCGTTCATGGTTTGCGACCAAAATTTTTGTTTGCCCACGGCTTTAAAACAGTCTCCAGAACACTTTCCCGATCATATGTCGCATTTACTTTGACGCCAGGCTCGAAGAAAACAATTGGAGAGCGCCCGTCGACGGTGACAACGGCCCAAACCATTATTTGCGGCGGGTTCTGCTTCCTGGTGGCCAACCGATGACTTAGATTCTCGTATGAATGGTCGGTCAAGTAAACCCCATCGTTTTGAGAGTTTGCGAATTGTTCAATTGAAAAAATTTTTTCGTGAGAAAACACAATGTTCGAATTTCTCCGCTTTCTGCCAAGCGAAGAAACTTCTTCGCTCTCTCAAGTCTTACTTGTTGCTGCTTCGGTGTGAAATCATGGGCCTTTTGGAATTTGTAAGGTTTGACCTTGAGCTCATTTTTCAATATGCGTCGGATGCTGGGGTCGGATATTTTGAGTTCTTTAGCGATTTAATTGACACTTCGTCGTGGCTTTCGCTCAAGTCGCATCTTCACTTTTCGAACCATCTCACGTGACGTTGCAGTCTTTTGCTGACCACCTCCATGGCTTTTTGCGATGCTACCAGTATCACTGTAACGAGTGATGGTGCAATAAATAAAAACGTTATTCACATTAAGGTGTTTGAGCTCACGAACAATTGCTGGCTGTTATTTTCCAGCTAAATATAAAGCAATCACACTATTACGTTTGAATTCCATCGCTGATCCACATTTTTTGCATTCACTTTTGACAAAATGCTTTTGTACAATTGTGAACAATTCTCTGAACTGTCATTCAGCAAATTTATAAAGAGCTGAAAAGCAGCGACAGCTGCACGAACGGTCTGAAGTTGGTTACAGCGTGGGACACTGTAAAAGCACATTGAAATTTGCTTGAAAGCATAGCAAGACAGTGCACAACAACAATAACCGCTAAAAAAGAGTGCTATGTGAATAGAAGCAACTAAATAAAAGGAGAAAAAATAATAGAAACAAAGCTGGGTGAACAGCTAACAACAAAAAAAGCAATACTATATAAATACCAAACATACACACATATTTGTGAACTTCTCAGCGCGCACATTGCGTGAATCGATTTTTTTATATTCACACTTTTATAAAAAAAAATTGCTAATATATACACATATAGTACATACACATTCAGAAGGTGTACAGAGCAAATCACCTGAATATTTATAAGATTTAAAGTAAACAAATGGAAGTATGGTAGGGACTCCTAAGCAGAAGTATAAAATACTTCAGAGTAAGGCTGGTAGCGAAAGTACAATCTTAATAGCTTTCAGGTATGTATGTATATATGAAGAGATTTATTTCAAAAGTTATATGCAGTAAAATTTATATTTCAAATATTATTTTGTCAAAAAAGTCTTGCGGTATTTTTATTGAATGATTTATTGAATTTATTGAAATGGTTTATAACGGTTTGATGACTCATGCTCAGCTCTTGGCCGATGCTACGGCTGCTACTATGCTGGTCTCTTTCGACCAATTCAGCGATTTTATCGCAATTTTCGACGACAAGCCTTTCTCTTTATGTTTGCGACGCTATAACTCACGAACGACTTAGAAGAAACGACAGTCAATCAAACACGTGTTATCGCCTGAAATAAGCTTTCCAAAAAGGTATAGCATGACCCGATGCCACGAATAAAACTAGAACTACGCGTTTTCAGCGCCAACTAGCGAAAATACTGCAAGACTTTTTCGACAACCTAATATGAGGTATACCATGTCGTATGAGTAACGCAAAATGAATGCTCAGGATATTTGATGTATTTGATTGCCTATAGCTCTTTAAATAAAAGAGTACAAAATTTCAAATGGAATTTAAAAATGAATTTTATTCGTATTTTGAGAATTTGACGAAATTATAAATGTTGATGTTATAAATTGTAATGTTAATATAAATCAATGTCGAAAACCGGGCGGCAAATATAAAATTCCGAAAAAGGGGACAGCCGGTGCGTGTGTTATGCGTTGGTATTCTCATCGAATGTGTTGAATCTGTTCAGGGGTCATCCTTTATGTTGAGCGGGTTGATGCACAAGTGTGGTGAGTTGTGTTTTGTACGGATGTGATGTCATTGATGATCAAGTGGCTTGCTAAATTACTTGTCAGTTGCAGTGAAAGCGTCACAACAAGTTGGTTGGAGCCATTGCTGACATCACTACTTATATTTTTAATTCATAACTTCATTATTATTAGTAAAAATAATTGAATGTACATATTTTATGTCCCTGGAGCTGAAGAATAGTTTTGACAAAAGTCCTTAAAGTTTGAACCTTTGAGGTATAATGATCTTTTCTTGCTATAAAACTGGGAACGACTGACTTTTAGAACAGTTTTGAGAATAAACTTTTGTGTATAAGCTTTTATAAATTAAAGTTTGGCACTCGAATATTTTACCAAGAATCTTTTAAATCAACTTCAGATCATTATTTTTCTTCATTTACTTTTTTTAATATTTTCAGTGAACATTTCATATTTGTGTACCCTCACAGTGCGTAAATTTTTAATAGAAACTTTTATATCCAAATTACTACTTATATAACCTTTTTGAAAACCTCAGAGAACTGGGTCTTCAAAATTACTTTTGAGATTTGGTCACTAAACAACGGTTTTGTCAAAGCTTTCGTGTGAAGCTTTCATATTTTTCCAATCCAAATATTTCCGTGTTCCACCAAACCTTTAACTTATTTTGACATGAATCGTTCTAAAAGTGCAGCAAAAGTCTTTTATTTTACACTTGCTTCCTTAACTAGCAAGTGAAAAAAGCAATCAAGTCATGAACCAATCAGACAAACCACACCCACTTATATTAGTGAACCCCCTACCACAATTTGCCCTTTCACGGAATATCCGAGATTAAGCAAAATTCTAAACTAAAAAACAACTCTTGAAACATCGTCGTATTGAGAGGAGAGGGCGGAGGAAGCTATGCATAAGAATGTTAGTGATAATATAGTGAAAAGATATAGCGAAATATATTTATGTGAGTAGAATGAAAACAAATTTGCAAATTGCACCCTGCTGTAATTATAACGGTATATAAGTGATGCTGATGTGTGTGCAATAACGCAAAAGCTCTGCTATTTTTTTTTTTTTTTTTTGTTTTTTTTTTTTTGTTGTCGGAGGGGGAATCTTCTAAAGATACTGCCAGGGTGAGGCTGGCAGCATGCACGATTCATATTGTTCGCTAGAGTACACCTCACCTTCGGGACCACGCCCAGCCAGTGTTTGTTCACTACGCTGAACTTGCGAAACAGTATGCCTACGTACTAAACCCTTAACTCCGGCTGCTATAGCTTGTATTCGGACCTGCGGGACCGCCGTTAAGCACTACTTCGCAGGACCGAGCTGGGCGATAACTGCCTCTTCACGACCTACCTCCAGGGTTATTCACATGGTCTTATGCTTCTGCGCTGCCTCTCCTTCATCCTGAGTTCCCGGAGCGCTATTGCACTCCACTCTTTCATTTTAGCCCACACCAGCTGTGATCGCATCATGTGACTAACTATGTTATCGGGCGTCATCCTTTCATCTGTTAGCTTTTCGATGGTCTCTCTCTCCATTGCATACCTCGTGCAGGAGAAGAAGATGTGCTCTGCGTTTTCTGCGGCATTTCCACAGAAAGAACAGTGTGTTTCGTCATCATGGCCAAATTTGTGCAGGTATTCCCTGAAACAGCCATGGCCCGATAAGAACTGGGTTAAGTAGAAATCTGTCTCCCCATGACGTCTGTCAATCCAGGCCGGTACATTCTTTATAAGCCTATATGTCCATCTTCCTTTATCTGCCGCATCCCATTGCTTTTGCCACTCCTCGAGACTTGTCTTCCTCTCGTTTTTGCGCTCGTCGGCCGTTAGGCGCCTATGCATGGCTTTTGTTTTACAGTAGACTCTACTAACTCAGAGGCCATTATATCCGGTGGCATAAGACCAGATATGATAGCACTCGCCTCGTGCGACACCGTTCTAAACGCACAGGCAACTCTAAGGGCGCATAGCCTGGACACAGATTTGGCCATATTAACACAAGTTTTTTGACGAAGGGCTGTCCCCCATATCGGAACTGCGTACATAAGCATTGATAGGCTAACTTTAGCCAGCAGAGCTCTTCTACTTTGACTTGGGCCACCAATGTTTGCCATGATTCTCGACAGGACCGCAGTCACTTTAGCCGCTTTACCACAGGCCTTTTCAATGTGCGCCTTGAAATTGAGCCTCGTATCGATCATAACTCCAAGGTACCTCAGTGAATTTTGTGTTACAACGTTGTATCCATCAATGTTCAGAGTCACCGTTTCTAGCTTTTTTCTGCTCGTGATGAGAACTGCCTCTGTTTTTTCACCTGCAAGCTGCAGTTTGTTTCTCGTAAGCCAGTCTTTGATTTTCGACACGGTCTCATTGCATATGATCTGTATCTGCAAGAGTTCTTTAGCTACGATCGTTACGGCAATATCGTCCGCATAGCCAATTATCTGTGCTTCTTTTGGCAGCGGTAATCGTAACACCCCGTCGTACAGCACATTCCAAAGTAGAGGACCTAGAACGGAGCCTTGTGGTACACCACCTGTCACCGTGTAGGTTTTTGGACCTGCATCGGTATCGTACAGCAGTAGTCTGTCAGACAGATAGCTGCTTATTATCCTCAGAAGATACCCCGGGGTGTTTCTTGCCTCTAGTGCTCTCAGTATATGTGGCCAGTATGCCGAATTGAAAGCGTTTTTCACGTCCAGCGTAACAACTGCGCAGTATTCTTTATCTCCATACATCCATCTGGTGCCCTCTATGGCTTTGGCCGCAATGTTCGTCACTTTTCCAACTGCATCTAAGGTGGACCGATGTCTTCTGAATCCAAATTGTTTTTCAGATAACCCAGGAGATTCTTCTTCTAGGTGGCGTTCTAGGCGTGTGCAAATTAGTCTTTCCAGTATTTTGGCCATCGTGTCGATCATGCAGAGTGGGCGATACGCACTCGGCTCTCCCGCCGGTTTGTTTGGCTTTTGGAGGAGAACCAGCCGCTGTTTCTTCCAAACTTTCGGGAAAACACCTTCATTCAGACATCGTGTGTAGAGTTCGGCGAATGCCTTCTTGGTATGCCTGATGGCAATTTTCAGAGCTTTGTTCGGGATGCCATCAAGTCCAGGAGCCTTTGCGTTGCCAAATCTCTCCGCCACTTCCATTACCTCCTTCTCGTCTACAATTGGAGATTTCATCCTGGTTGGTATCGTTCTACTCATTTGTGGTTCTTGCGTTGAGAAAAGCGTTTTCACCACCTTTTCTAGGAGGATCGAACAGGTTGGCGCTTGGCTTTTACCCCCTCTGAATTTTGCCATCACTATTTTATATGCGTCACCCCACGGATTCTCGTCCACCTTCTCGCATAATTCTTTAAAACTCGAGGACTTACTTCTTTTGATAGCCTGTTTGAGTTCTTTACGTTTTTTTTTGAAACTTTCTCGCAATCTAGTATGATGTGGCGTACCTTGGCTTCTTTGGCAGAGGCGTCTCGCTTTATGGCATTCACTTCTCAGTGTGCTGATCTCCTCGTTCCACAAGTATGCGGGCCTGTGGGTTATGTTGTGCCTTTTCCTACACATAGCAGCATCACAGGCCTTACTTATACGCTTAACCAGATTTTCAGCCTGTCGGTCAACGTTGGTCGCACCATCTAGGTTCCCATCCAACATAAATTTGAAAATTTCCTCATCTAACGTTTCAACCTTCCATCCTTTTTTCTGCCATTTTATAGCGCTGGGTCGAGTTTGTATTTGTTTTCGGATTTCCAGCAAGATGGCCAGGTGATCGCTATGCGTATAAAAGTCGCACACCTTCCAATTTGCAAATCGAACTAGCGTGCTGCTGGCGAATGTTATATCTATTATCGATCCACGTCCATTCTTTTCAAAAGTATTTCTACCGCCGGTATTGAGCAACACGGCGTCTAGCGCCGAAAACGCTTTGAGAAGAGCATTACCCCAATCAATTGCCCATGCGTTGAAATCGCCTGCTATCACGTTTGGCGTGGTAGTGAGAGCGTCTCGGACTATTTGATCAAGAATTATTTCGTAGTCTCCTTGCAGCACACTCCTTCCAGCTCTGCTATCAGTTTAAGCATATGTGTGTATTTGCGCGTGTGTGATGTTTTATTGCAACGGCAATAGATTCAAGAAAACATTAGGCAACGTTGTGTGTTCCAGAAAGCCCATTTCTTCTTCTCTTCTCCATCGCATTTACATGAAGGGTAGGGGAATTAGTAATGTGCAATGTTAGAAGCTAGATAATTACTAAAACGACTGACAATGTTTCTCACCCATTGTAAAAAAAGTTGAATTCGTATTCTAACCCCAACCACTCAGTAACCAATTGGTATCCGGACAAACAGGTTTAAAGCAAATGTATTGTTCATTTTCAAATCTTCAAGCCAGTAAAATTTTTTAATGCAAAAAACTATATTTTAATCTATAAGACGTTTCCTGTTAACTTCAAAAATTTATTTTAGCTTCAATTAAACTTTTCCAACAGCTTTCAGCAATTTTTAAAGACAAATTTTTTGTAGACAAACTTACTTTGATGCCTTGATTGCAATGTTTATTATATTTTATAAATTTAATTTAACAAATTAAATTGTTGTTAGCCCTTCCCATACTCAGCTGTAAACATTCTCTATTGATTTAGTTTTATCAATTTTATTGATATATAAACAAAAATCAGTGGAAATCCTGCTATAGAAATGCTTTCATATCATAGATTTTGTAAAGCTTTTCGCTTTGTAATGAACAATTGTATATATGGTCTTCACATATATTCTAATTTACTCCCAATTATATGATATGAGCAGCATAAACAATAATTACATGCAAACAAATTCACCCACCAACACATACAGACTCAAAAACTCATACTAATATTCTTAAGCGCAACACAAACACATAACACATTTTCACAAATAAACACTTCACACATACATATACTACCCATAACAACACTTATTTGGCTGCCTTTATTAACGGTTGCATGCACAAATACGTACATACATATATTTCATATAGTTAAGTGGTAGTTACTTTCCACGCCTACTGCAACCTACTTACAGTACTCGACCGTTACATCAATTATATCATCAGTTACTAAGAAAGAGTGCTAAAGTGCAGAAAGGTGAATGGATTTTTATACTTTAGTAGATTAAATCGAAACAGTATTACTCATACGCTCAAACATTTACACACATATGTATGTACAGTGGCGAGCAAAATTGAGTGCATGTTCACGACGCAGACTTTCGTCACCCATAAAATCATAATCACACAAGCAAATCCAAAAATCTGTTTTGTATTACTTTTATTGTTTAATTCTTAATGAATTCTAAGCAAAAACAATGATGATAGAGATGAATTCGAAGAGACTTAAAGTAAAAACGAAAAATAACCGCATAAACTCAATTTTGCACGTTTCAAAAAGTTTTAATTATTTAAATATAATTAATATTTCGTCCGAAGACCTTTATTTGAAATGACTTCCTGTACGCGGTCTGGCATGCTCTCTACCAAATTTTCAATTATGTCTTTAGGAATACGACTCCATTCTGCTTCAACACGCTCCCAAAGGTTGCCCATGTTTGATGGAGCTGCTTCGTACTGCCCGAACCGTCTTTTCACGATTGACCAAAGATTTTCAATCGGATTGAGGTCGGAACTTTGTGCTGTCCACTCCATCAATTTAAAATTTTGCTTTCCAATCCATTCTTTAACAATTTTGGCAGTGTGCTTCGGATCCCCATCTTATTGAAAAATAGTTTCCCTTTCATGATAAGCACATTTTCCAATAAAATTGAGAAGATTGGTTTGCAAAATTTGGAGGTAGTCCTCTTTCCGGATAATACCGTCTATAAAGTGCAGAGATCCAACATGTCACCATGTGAAGCATCCCCAAACCATAATATTTCCACCACCAATTCTGACAGTTTGTTTTACATGGTGTCTCTGGATTCCTTCCCCGGGTCTACGCCAGCAGTATTGTTTTCCGTCAGACTGAAAACGGTTAAATTTTGACTCGTCAGACCAGACAACGCATTTCCAATCGTCAACAGTCCAATTTTTGTGTGCCCTTGCAAATTTCAATCGCGCTTTAACATTTTTGTCGGATAATGCAGGTTTGTTTTTTTTACACTTTAAATATATCCGATGTCTCGCAGCGCTCTTCTGGCAGTCCATTCGCTAACATTCTTGTTAATAGCCAGAGAAGAACCTTTTGGTGTTAGAAGCTTGTTCCTTCTCATCTCAGACATCATTAGTATCTGACTCCTTAAATAATTTTTTACGGCCTGCGACTTGCGCTTTGGGAGTCACATTTCGTTTCTTTTGAACTGCGATTACCGCCGATTGGCTTATACTAAGCCTCTTGGAAATTGCACGTGAAGTACAACCATTCTCGGTTAAGTTTACAACATTATTCAAGTGCTCCAGATAATTTTTTCATTTTTATGCTCGCAAATTTTTAAAAAATTATTTATAATTACAAGTTAATTCAAACACACTTTGCTTAGTCCGAAACACGTGTTAATCTGCGTTACGAACATCAAAAATAATGCAAAAACAAATATAACGGTGAATCTTGCCGATTTATGCTGAGAAGAGAAGGAAGAGAGCGAAAAGAGGTGGAAAAGTGCCAACGTGCAAAATTGCGTTTATGCGGTTATTTTTCGTTTTTACTTTAAGTCTCTTCGAATTCATCTCTATCATCATTGTTTTTGCTTAGAATTCATTAGGAATTAAACAATAAAAGTAATACAAAACAGATTTTTGGATTTGCTTGTGTGATTATAATTTTATGGGTGACGAAAGTTTGCGTCGTGAACATGCACTCAATTTTGCTCGCCACTGTATATGGGGAAGGTTAAAGTTGTGTATTTTTCACTTAACACCTGAACTAGTTATCACAACAATCCAGTTCTGGGAAGCATTACAGCGATTAACGGAAAACGTGAATCTTTAATTTGTTTGTTGATGTATTGTTAAGTGGGAGAATGAAATACCATGCCATTACGGTAATTAAAATGCACTTTTTTGCAGAGAACACTAATTGCGTTCGCTTCCATCAATTTTTATTTATTCATCGTACCTATATAGTTACACACTTCAAAGTAATAATTCTTCCGTCTAGACTAATAGTGCCTTAGATAATGAAAGTTAAAAACTAATCTATGATGTATGTAGGGAAATTAATGGTAGTGATTCCATTAACAGTAGACTAAATAACTTCTTTTAAAAAGGGTATCATAAATATTTGTTTATATATTGAGATAATTCCATAAAGATATCCGGTTATAAGTTAATTTACTTATTTTAACGTGTTTCCTGAATGTCATATTTGGGAGTAACATTTTATATATTTATATAAGTTGTCTCCACGTGGAAACGCATTCTTTTGACTGTGATACTTGTCTGTTTTTTAACTCCATGCAGTTTCCATAACTGCTAGATCGTCCACTATTGGCATTGCAGTTACCTTATTTCTATATAACTATTTATGGGTATTGGTAGACGCTGCACATTGGGGTAAAATGTGTCGATTTTGGAGATTAATTCAAAAATCAAAATTCAAGGTCAAGTAAATTTTTGGTATCAAACAAAAGTAGATAAAATTCTACATCACTAACTGAACAAATATTTGGCAAAAATGTACAGTTTTCTTGTAATATTCTCTGAAAAATGCAAGTTTATTTCTTTTTGTATGCGCACAGTGATATACGTGATTTTTTTCATTTTTCGAAGTTTTTTATTTTCTTTATCTGGACAAATCTTGAGAAAATTGTAATGGAGCCTTCTTGTTCAGGTAATTTAGTAAATACAAAAATATTTCATTTGTGTTTTTACGTGTCTCTAAGTATTTTAATTTTTTTTTGGGCGAAAGCCTTAAAATATTGGGATTTCGACCTTATATGCAGACATATAGTTGTGAGTTAAGCGGGGTAAAGCAAATCTTGTTTCATTCCCATAATCTATGGCTGTTGTAGTTTCTTTTTGTAAAAAAAAAAAAGTTGCGCCAATACTGCGCACTTTCTCAGTATATGCATTTCTTTATGCGAACTACCTGCTCAAATGTACACGAATTTCTCAAGGCAGAAGAAGAACAAATACAGCAATTGCAAAAAAAGGTTTGTTATTGTTTTTGTTGTTCAGTGGATGCCTGTTTGCTTTGTTCACACCCTACGTTACGATAAGCGGCAGTTTTAATGCATAAGAACATATTCCGGAATAGTCTAAAATTCGCGTTTTACTTACATTTGTATAATAATAAACGTCATCACATACATTTTTGAAATAAAATATTGATTTCTTACATTTTGTAATAATTAATTAATATGGCATAAGGTTCTTATCTAAGGTGTAGGGTATATGTAAAATCATGATAACCGACATTGTTTTTTTCCGCGCAATTTTTATTTATCATTAGTATGTTTGTATGTCATTAGTATGTTTGTATGTCATGTGCAGTCGAGAGAAATAACAATAGTGATGTATATTTAACTAACATGGTAAAACCGATACCGACATTGACTACATTTAAAGAGGATGAACATATTATTATCTTCCTTATAGGAACCAGTTCTAATGTAATTTGGATTCCTCGTCAAAGTCTTTATGACATAATGAAAAATTCTGGCTGTGATAAATTTAATGAAAAATTTGAATTTTTAAAAGAGCAATTGAAAAAGCGTATTGAGCCATCTGATGAATTTATAAAAGAGTTTGATGACAAGATAAAAACCTTTATTAGTCAATTTAAAATTCGTTGGAGCAGAGCCAATAGGCATGAGGAGCGTTTCCTTAGAATAAACCAAAGTTGGCTGGATTCTTCGATAGGTTTCACCCATTCACAAGGAATGAAACGTGGCCGCAAAGAACTTTCATTTGAAAAATCAAATGAGAAAACGAAGCAAAAAAAAAGTAAATTTTTAAGAGATAGTGTGCCTTTGCCTTTATTAGCTTATGCTGCACAAATGAGTTTTAGAGCTTCAGGGCAAGTGGAGGCGTCAAAGATAGTGAAAGAGGTTGCAAGTTCACCATCGAGAGCGAAAAAATTTCATAAAAGTATTGCCAAATCATCACTATCACAGCAAATGTCCAAAGAAGACGCTTTACTTGTTTTGGTGGAAGCAAAGTTATCTCGACAACAGTACAATGTTATAAGGCAATCTGCTCCAGATAGGTTTCCTTGCTATTCATATGTCCAATCAGCAAAAAAGGATTGTTATCCTAGACGTGAGAGCATGCATTTTTCCGAGATTTCAGCACAAGTAAGCTTGCAAGCCCTTTTAGACCATACCACTGAGCGTATAACTTTAGCCCAAAATAACGTAATTAAAACATTGAACGATGAGGAAATGACGAATTTATGCTTGTACACTAAGTGGGGATTCGATTGAAGCTCTGGACACAGCTCATATAAGCAAGCGTACCAAAATCCGGGTGCAAATGATTTATCAGTTTTTATCACCTGTATTGTTCCAATCAGGTTGATTTGTGGAAGCAAAATTATATGGCAAAATCCGCGCCCAGCTTCTACCAGGTTCTGCAGGCCTTTAAAAATTGAATTTGTAAAAGAGTCCACAGCTGTTTCTAGAACTGAAAACGAAAGAGTTGGTATAGAAATACGAAATCTTGTTAATCGGTTATACCTTATGGAAATAAATATTTGGAAGTTAAGCACAATTTAATTTTATCTATGGTTGATGGAAAAGTATGCAATGCATTAACAGAAACAACATCTACACAAAAATGTTATTTATGTGGAGCTAGCTCGAAAGATTTTAATAAAATTGATGAAATGGTGAAGAAAGTTGTAAAAACAAAAAATTTACAATTTGGGCTTTCAATACTTCATGGGTGGATTAGGTTCTTTGAATGTCTTCTCCACTTATCATATAAATTGTCTATAAAAAAGTGGCAAGCTCGAACAGAAAGCGAGAAACTATTAGTTTCGGAAAATAAAGCACGGATTCAAAAAGAATTTAAAGATAAAATTGGTCTGATTGTTGACCAACCGAAACCTGGCTTTGGGAATTCTAACGATGGCAATACAGCTAGGCGTTTCTTTCAAAATCCCGAGATGTCAGCAGCAATTACTAAAGTTGACATAAATTTGATTAAAAAGATGCATACAATACTCGTAGTTGTTTCTAGTGGGCACGATATTGAGGTACAGAAGTTTCGTGACTACGCTTTAAATACAGCAAAATATTTCGTTGAATGTTATCCTTGGTATAACATGCCTCCAACACTTCACAAATATTATATCCATGGACCAGAGATAATATCGCATGCTATGTTGCCAATCGGACAATTATCAGAAGAAGCTCAGGAAGCTCGAAACAAAGATTTTAAGAATTTTAGAGAACATTTTTCTCGCAAATGCAGCAGAAAAAAAGCAAATGAAGACATATTTAACAGACTTTTAATCAGTTCTGACCCCGTTATATCAACCACAAGAAAATTACAAAAAAAAAGTGCAGGATTTACCCGAAGAAGCATTAGAGTTGATCGTGATAGAGAGTGGCAATAATAATGAAGTTGATGATGACGATGATGATGAAGGCGATGATAAAAATTCAAGCGAAGACGACAATGATCATGAATATGATTATAGTGATGAAGAAACAGTTTATATATTTTAAATAAAATTTGAAGCTTAAAAAAATTAAAAATTTAGAAAACCGATGTTCAGCATATTTTTGTTTTTTAAGATATAAAAAAAAAAACAATCAAAAAACTCGAATTGCATTATTTTCTTAGTTCTTTATGATTAATTAATTAAAAAAAATAACTTTTCCATAACTAGAAGCCTTGTGGGAATTAATCTCCATTTTGAGCACCATTTACCCCACTGTGCGCTGTTTAGCGGCTATCGTAATATGCATTAAGTATTTTTATATTTATTTTTATTTTTATAAGCAAGTATTTACTTACACATATGTAAAGCCCCCAACCAATAAAAAACGGAAGATATATTTGTACATAAGTGCTCCATGGGTAATAAAAAAATTTCAATTCGCGGTGTTTGTATTAGATGTAAACAAACGAAAATTCAATTGTAATTGAATAGCGAAAATTCAACCAAAATGAATAAAATATACTCATATAATATAGGACACAGAAGTGTATATACGCGCTTGCAAATATAAAAAATATATTATATTATATTACCATGAGCCCTATATAAAGCAGCTGTGTTCTATAAACTTTTACTACTCAATTGCAAATAGCTTCACAACCACTCAAGCAAATATATATAATAAAGTATCTATCTATGTTCGTCTTACACATTCATTATATATCTGCTCTTCTTTTATTCCCTCTTTTGCAGATATATTTCACATTTGATTCGCGTGTTGATTAACAAACGGAAGTCCGGAGCTGTATCTCAATCGCCGCGGAGAAGTGGTGCAAGGGTAAGTTCCAGCAACCACATATAAATAAATGACTCTGCGAAAATTATATTTGCTTTATATATTTATTATATACGTACTCGTATAGACACCTGCGTCGCCATTTAGTTAAGTTGTGCGCTTCACCATTCCAAATGTTACGCATACGCCACAGGTGTGCTGCCTTTCACCGCACAATAAGCCATTAGTGACTGGCAATGCTTCACTGTGTGCCGCAGCGCTGAAACAACAAATAACTATGCATGCTCACTGCTGGCGTCTTCACATTAGAAAGCGCTTCAGCTGCTTACACGTTTGCCGTTCGTAGATATGTTTGCGTGCTGTGAATTTTTATGGAGCATCTCTCAATGGCTCCTGGCGCTTGGCTGTGCCGCTGTTGCTGCTGCTGTGAGGCTATAATTTAATTTCATTATTATTACTGTTCATTCCAAATGAACATATCCCTGCATTGTCCTCCTAACTCGTCTAAATACGAATTAGAGGACAATGCAAAAAACACCCAACAGCGCCAACATAACAACGAAGAACCCAACAAACAGAAAAACACAATAAAACGAATAACCACAGTGGACGGACATACGGCACCAAAACAACAGCAGCAGTGTCAGCAGCAACAACATAAGTAGCAGCATCAGCATATCAACGCGGGAAACTACTCATCAGGTTTTATCTAAAATATTTATTATATTTACACTTGTAAATAACCCTTGAGTTATGTTATAATTGTATAAACGCACACACATAACCAAACAATTGTACATACTAACTTGCCCTATACACATGCAAGTATTATACCCTTAAATATACAAATCTGAATTGTCAACCAAAATTCTAATAAGTGCTCTCCGTTGACGTAATCATATTTTTCTTAGCGCGACGATGTGCACCTAAGCGCCATGGTGAAGCTGGCGTAGTCGATGAAGCAGATGAATAACGGTGCGATGATATAAGTAAAATAAAAATAATGGAAAGGAATTCATTTATGTAGGCTGTGACATATTTTCCATTACGAATCAAATAGAAGGGATAGTTTTATAATTACAAATTTAATAGAATAATTGATAAATTTGTGCTTGACAAAAGATTTAGAATTTAAAAGAGGATGACGAAGGCTAAAAAAACAGACAGACTTTTCGATAGTACTCGTATCATCTTGAAAAGTATAGTGAGATATTAACGGCTGACTTAGGGCCATGTCCCATCACCACTTAGAGCTATATGACGAGAATGGATACTTCTAAGCAGGAAATGTCCAGCTTCGAGACATAAATTCGTAAACACTGACCACACAATGCAATAGTCGATACCTTCTTCTTCTTCTTTACTGGCGTAGATACCGCTTACGCGATTATAGCCGAGTCAACAACAGCCCGCCAGTCGTTTCTTCTCTTCACTACGTGGCGCCAATTGGATATTCCAAGCGAGGCCAGGTCCTTCTCTACTTGGTCCTTCCAACGGAGTGGAGGTCTTCCTCTTCCTCTGCTTCCCGCGGCGGGTACTGCGTCGAATACTTTCAGAGCTGGAGTGTTTTCGTCCATCCGGACAACATGACCTAGCCAGCGTAGCCGCAACCTTTTAATTCGCTGAAATATGTCAATGTCGTCGTATATCTGGTACAACTCATTTTTCCATCGAATGCGATATTCGCCGTGGCCAATGCGCAACGGACCGTAAATTTTTCGCAGAACTTTTCTCTCGAAAACACGTAACGTCGGCTCATCGGTTGTTGTCATCGTCCAAGCCTCTGCACCATATAGCAGGACGGGAATTACGAGCGATATATAGAGTTAGGTTTTTGTTCGTCGAGAGAGGCAAGAGGCAAGAGTAATCCTGCGTTGGATTTCCAGGCTGACATTGTTGCTGGTGTTGATGCTGGTTCCAAGATAGACGAAATTATCTACAACTTCAAAGTTATGACTGCCAACAGTGACGTGAGTGCCAAGTCGCGAGTGCGACGACTGTTTGTATGATGACTGGAGATATTTCGTCTTGCCCTCGTTCACTGCTAGACCCATTCGTTTTGCTTCCTTGTCCAGCCTGGAGAAAGCAGAACTAACGGCGCGGGTGTTGAGGCCGATGATATCAATATCATCGGCATACGCCAGCAGCTGTACACTCTTATAAAAGATTGTACCTGCTCGATTAAGTTCTGCAGCTCGAATAATTTTCTCCAGCAGCAGATTGAAGAAGTCGCACGATAGGGAGTCGCCTTGTCTGAAACCTCGTTTGCTATCGAACGGCTCGGAGAGGTCCTTCCCGATCCTGACGGAGCTTTTCGTGTTGCTCAACGTCAGTTTACACAGCCGTATTAGTTTTGCGGGGATACCAAATTCAGACATCGCGGCATAAAGGCAGCTCCTTTTCGTGCTGTCGAAAGCAGCTTTGAAATCGACGAATAGACGGAGTCTCCTTTCACGGGTCTTTTCCAAACTTTGGCGCATGGTGAATATCTGATCGGTTGTTGATTTTCCAGGTCTAAAGCCACACTGATAAGGTTCAACCAGTTTGTTGACGATGGGCTTTAATCTTTCACACAATACGTTCGATAGAACCCTGTACGCGATGCTGGGCAGGCTTATCTTATGGTAGTTGGCGCAGATTGTGGGGTTTCCTTTTTTATGGATTGGGCACAGCACGCTTAAATTCAAATCGTTGGGCATGCTTTCGTCCGACCATATTTTGCAAAGAAGCTGATGCACGCTCCTTATCAGTTCTTCGCCGCTGTGTTTGAATAGCTCGGTCGGCAATCCGTCGGCCCCCGCCACTTTGTTGCTCTTCAGGCGAATATTTGCTATTCGAACTTCTTCATGGTCGGGCTATGGAACGTCTGCGCCATCGTCTTCGATTGGGGAGTCGGGTTCGCCTTCTTCTGGCCAGTGTTTCCTCCATAATTTAAATATGTTTTGGACATCGGTGACTAGATCACCTTTGGGGGTGTCTTGAAACCTTCTGTAAGTCGCCTCATCTTTTCGTAGAATTTTCGAGCATTACCCCTGTCGGCCAGCTTATCAAGCTCTTCGCATTCACGCATTTCAGCCTCTTTCTTTTTCTGTCTACAAATGTGTCTTGCTTCCCTTTTCAACTCTCGGTATTTATCCCATCCCGCACGTGTTGTGGTCGATCGTAACGTTGCGAGGTAGGCAGCCTGTTTTCTCTCCGCTGCGACGCGGCACTCCTCGTCGTACCAGCTTTTCTTTTGCTCTTTCCGAAAACCAATGGTTTCGGTTGCAACTGTACGTAAGGAGTTTGAAATGCCGTCCCACAGTTCCCTTATACCGAGTTGTTGACGAGTGCTCTCAGAGAGCAGGAGTGCAAGCCGAGTAGAAAATCGTTCGGCTGTCTGTTGTGATTGCAGCTTCTCGACGTCGAACCTTCCTTGTGTTCGCTGGCGTGCGCTTTTTGCTGCACAGAGGCGGCTGCGAATCTTGGCTGCAACAATATTGTGGTCTGAGTCGATGTTAGGACCTCGGAGCGCACGCTCATCTAAAACACTGGAGACGTGTCTTCCGTCTATCACAACATGATCGATCTGGTTGGTGGTTTTTCGATCCGGGGCAGCCAGGTAGCTTGATGTATCTTCTTATGCTGGAATCTAGTACTATAGATAACCACATTTCGGGCCCCGGCGAAGTCGATCAGCCTCAACCCATTTGGGGATGTTTCCTCGTGGAGGCTGAATTTACCGACCGTAGTGCCAAAGATACCTTCTTTGTCCACCCTGGCATTGAAGTCGCCAAGCACGATTTTGACATCGTGGCGGGGGCATCTCTCATAAGTGCGCTCCAAGCACTCATAAAAGGCATCTTTGGTCAAAGCGTCCTTCTCTTCCGTCGGGGCGTGGGCGCAAATCAGCGATTTGTTGAAGAACCTCGCTTTGATGCGGTTTGTGGCTAGACGTTCATCCAACACCAAACTTGCGCTCCTTTATATGGCCACTGTAGTAAATGCCATAAGGACCTTCTTGTCTCTCTCCTTGTTCCGTCCATCGCATTTCTTGGACGGCGGTGATGTCAGCCTTTATTTTCACGAGGATATCAACCAGCTGGGCAGCGGCACCTTCCCAATTAAGGGACCGGACATTCCAGGTGCATGCCCTCAAATCATAGTCCTTAATTCGTTTGCCATGGTCGTCATCAAAAGGGGGGTCTCTCATCTGAGGCTGTTGTCGCTTTTTCATTGGAGTGTTTTTTTACGAGGCGGGTTCCAAACCCAGCGCACAACCCTAAGTAGGGAATATTTCGCCTTGTCACTTTAGCTCGCCTTCAAACGGATGTTCTTAGGCTACCCAGAGGATACTTGGTCAAAGACCGGAAGTCGTGAGCCGCTTGAGTCATATGTAAAAGAATCGTTTCTGGCCCCTTCCAAGTGTATGGCGATCAGAGAGAACTTTCCTCACTTGTGTGAGCTTCTACACACTTAAAACTTTTAATTTTCTTCACTGTAATAACATGAAATTTATTTGTAAAGGATTTATAATAAATAACTCAAACTAACCAAGCAGGAGGCTCGATAAGCGTTAGTTGTTATTTGGCTTGAGAAAGCTTTCGCTTCCATTTCCTTTCCTAAACTTAAACAAGAATGTATTATAGAGTGATCAGTATTGGATTCCCTTATTTTTATACCTTCTACCCCGAAAAATCTGCAACAGTCTTCTTTAGCGAAGGTTGCTCTTTTTCTTGTTTTGACATTTTTTGGTAATACGATTACTAGAAAAAATGTTGTAGAAAGTTAATTTTTAATACATTGTGGTTGTTTTTCAAGAGCCTGCTGGAACTTTTTCTAAGAATTCAAATCCATTAAAATTTATGCCTATTTGTGATAAATACAATTAATACCAAACGAAAATTTTACTAGTATTAAATTTAAACAATGAAGAAATTCCAAATTATACACACACAATAAAATATTTTTAAAAGACGATTCTTTCAATAATTGTATATATATTCCTTTTGCTTCGTTCTTCAAGTTCCAGTTCTGCTTTTTTCCAGGGCCTTACTAGTTTATCATCATCCGTTCTCATTTAACAATTTTACCCAACTTCTTTGTACAAATAGACGCACTTATACATACGCACATTTCTCAACTTATCCTGAGTGCACTTTACCATATTCAAACTAATCAAACTTTTCATTCATGTACATTTATATCTAGTAATTTTTCTCCGGTAATTCAAATAAAATTCAATTACCATTCGAGCTGATAAGCATCATTGAATTTACCTTTCATCGAACTACACTTGTCTTAATATAAATATCTATTTTATACACTAGTACAACGGGAGCTGGGACTGAGATGAGTCATTTCCAATGATTGCTTTGAGCAAAGAAAGAAATCATTTCCAAGTAAGCCAGACAACGACTGGTGGCTTAAATGCGAGCGCTCATGTACACAGACACAGTTGTTGTTGTTTCACTTAAAATTTAAGTCAGTATACTTATCTTAGCTTAACAGTGCGGAATAAAATTCTTGTGAAATATTATTTAAGTAATTAAGATTTTTAATTTTCTTATATTTACTATCACATTAAAATGTTTGGCATTTGAAAGCGTTCCTATAGAAAATCTGAAACACTAAATGGAAAAATTAAATCACCTTGAGCACATACATACATTTGCATATTGAACTTCAAATGGTACTGTATGGCAAAAGATATACCAAATAATATTCCAGCAATATTTTAAAAAGATAAAACTTAGAAACTTCAAACTTAATATTTATTATCATTCTAAAGAACTTCTTTTGGCATTTATTTGACTACGGCTATGTCTTAGATGTTTTATCCGTTGAGTCCATTTTTTATGCCTCTTCGAGCATTTTGACTGGTAACTGGCGAATGACACACGTAATGTTTTGCTCCAACGCTGTAATATCACATGATCTTGGTCGCCAATCGACCAGCACAAAACGTGAAATTGTGTGCTAAAATGTTTTTCCGATAAATCAACTGATTGATGCGATATATGGGAAGTGACGCCATTTTGCTGAAACCAAATCTCGCCGAGATCACGACCACCATTTTTGAAGAAATATACACCGATGATTCTATCAGCCCACAAACCATACCAAACCTTTTATTTTTCCGTATCAAATGGATGCTCTTGAATCTCTTCAGGTTGATCTTCCTCACAAATGCATAAATTTTGCTTATTTCGCACATACCCATTGAGCCATAAATGGGCTTCATCGCTGAACAAAATTTAGTTCGAAAACGTTGAATGTTTTAGGATTTTTTCAAGAGTCGGTAGAGCGAAGCGATGTCGCTTGGGAACGTTGAGCGGCTTTATTGTATACAGAGTGTGGTCTATTCGGTCGAATGTTATCCAATAATGAATGCTGGGTCTCAAGATCAGTGATGGAGCTGCGATTTATAAACGTTGTTCAGGGGTAAGTTTTTCCATAATGAAATGCCAAACAATAATGAACCAAAATAACATAACAGCTCGACCTGACATGATCTGTTAAAAAGGCTATTGGCAGTTTTCTTAACTTTTGTAAAAGACAGCTATATACTGAACTCGTCGGATCTGAACAATATGTTCGAAGCCTTTAGATTCCTTTAAAAATATTCTCTGAAAAACACCGTTAAGATAATTTGTGGAACCAAAAAGTTTCCGTACAAGGACTTGAGTTCGATAGATCAGTTTGTATTGAAGCTATACGTGAAAGTTGTCCGATATTAGTGGTTCTGACAAACGAGCATTTTATATTGATATCTCAAAAACTGAGGGTCTCGAGTATACATACAAGTACAATACCGTTAAATCAACGCTTCTTGTCACGCTGATAATTTACAAGTATATATTTACTTTATAGAGACTACGACGTTTCCTCTTGAGTGTAACACACATCGTGGAAAACTTATACAGTGAAACCTCTACTTGCGGACACCTCCAATAAGCGGGCCTCTCTCTTAACCGGACAAAAATTCAGGAACCAAGTTTTACTTTGCGTTTTCAGAACAAATTCCACTCTAACAACCGGACCCTCTCGTGACCGGACGCGGACACTTTTTTTACTACTTTTTATTTTCATTACCTCTCGAAAGCGGACGCGGACCTCTCGACAAGGGACAAGAAACTTGGATTCCTGAACGAAAGTGTAAAGAAAACAGTAAAAACCTCTGATGAGCGGACGCGAAACTCTTTTTTGAGGACAACGAAGACCAATAATTGAAGTAAATGTAGAGTAACTAACCGAACAGCCGAAATCTATATACAAGTAATATGAGTGCATACTCGTACACACACCATATGTTAAACTGTGAGGACAAACGGTAACTTGCTAAGATGTAACGGGATCTATATGTAGCAATTTGTAGCTATTAACATGAAAAAATAAGAATTATGATTCATTTGATTTGTCTTTGCAAAACGTTTAAGTCGTGTTAACCGGGAAAATATGCCACAAAAAAGAAAATATTTTCTATTAAAGAAAAAATGGAAATTTTAAATGTGTTGGAGAAAGAAAATTTATCTGTTCGTGCAATCGGAAAAAGGTTAGTGCTTTATAATAGTACAATTTTTTTTTACTTTTATTTGTTTGCTTTTAAAGATTCGATATTGGAAAATCCCAGGCTGCCACTATTGTGAAAAAAGGAAGACATTAAAAGGATATGGTTGAGTGGTGATAACATAAATAAAAAGAAAAACTTCTTAAATAGTGATGGTTCAAAAATAGACAATTTGTGTTTTGAGTGGTTTGTCAAAGCCAGAAATCAAAATATACCAGTGTCGGGCCCTATTATAAAGGAAAAAGCAAAACAAATTGCGGGTCAATTAGGACTTCAAACTTTTTCGGCATCAAATGGATGGTTGGAAAAATGGCGGAAACGACATAATGTGACTTTCAAATGCATATGTGGGGAATCTGCTGAGGTTAATTCTGAGGATGTACATCAATTCAAACAAAAGCTACCAGACTTATTATTGGGCTACAGACCAGAAGATATATTTAACGCAGATGAAACTGGACTTTTTTTCCGGGCTTTGCCAAATAAGACTCTTGCCTTGAAGAACGAAAAATGCGTTGGCGGTAAGTTATCGAAGGAAAGATTAACAGTGCTATTGTGTGCCAATATGGCTGGAGATAAAGAAAAACTGTTGGTGATCGGAAAAGCAGCATGCCCACGCGCGTTTAAAAAATGCGATATAAAAAATCTGCCAGTTGAATGGAAGTCAAATCCCAAAGCTTGGATGTCTCGTGAAATTATGTGTGAGTGGCTACTAACTTTTGATAAAAAAATGGGCTCTCAGATGAGAAAAGTTTTACTATTTTTGGACAATGCCACAACTCACCCTCGAGATATTAAACTTAATAACATAAAGTTGATCTTTTTACCTGCTAATACAACATCCATTTGCCAGCCCCTCGATCAGGGAATTATACAGAATTTCAAATGTCACTACAGATGCAATATTATCAAACATATTTTAACAAGAATAGATGAAAGTTCAATGAACAAACTTTCAAAAACCTTTGACATTTTGGAGGCTATTTATTTTATTAAGACTGCATGGGACAACGTAACGATGGAAACAATTAAAAACTGTTTTTCTAAAGCTGGTTTCCAGAAAAGTTTGAACGAAATTTCTGACTTCGATGCAGAGGACGATATTCCCATATCTACGTTATCGGCTTTGATAAAGCTTTTAAATGAAAATGGGCAAGGGCAGCATTCCGATGACTTTTTGTTAATCGACGAAATTGTTACTACAGAAGATGATAATATTGACATTGTTATTGAGGAAACGGTTACTGACGAATTATCTGACAGAGAAACTGAAGACCTCAATGAAGTATGCGCTCAGGATGCGAGTCAAATTAAATCATACACTGAAGCACTAAAACAACTTCGTTGCATTAAAAAATTCGTTAGTGACGACGTTACTGGATTTCAGTACGCCAAAAACTTGGAAAGTCATCTTGAAAACTGTTTTATAAAACAGAAACAAGGAAAGTTGCGACAGACTTCGGTAAAGGAATTTTTAAAAGTCCAAACATAAATAAATATGTTCAATATATTATAACTATGAAACATCTCGCAATAAAAATGAAATATATAAATTAAATTACCAAGAAATCCAATTTATTTAAAAAGTAGTATGTGTATAAATTTTAGTAAAATTTTTATTCGCCCACTCCTACAAGCGGACCCCCCCCCATAAGCGGACAAAAATTGTGGAACCGTCAGTGTCCGCTTGTGGGAGGTTTCACTGTATATATCCTACGGGTATAAAAAAAATAGAAACTACTGTGAGCTAATTCCTTTACTGTGTTATATGTATAATAAAGTTAAGTTATTTATCAGTTAAAAAATTCTAATATTTTAAAAATGAACTATATAATAGAATTTTAGTAAAAACCACATAAAATTGAGTAAGCAAAATTAAACTATTTTAATTACAAAATTATTTTGTTTAAAAATTAAACCTTATCCTTGTTCTTTCTTTCTATTGATTTAATTTAACGCACTAACAGAAACGACAGTTTTAATGAAACTTATATACTACTGCTATTACATATTTGTATACAGCACATATTTTTGAGGTAATGGAAATATAATTTTTTAAGCTTATCTTCAGAAAAACAGCCGAATCAACAACATTATCTTTTCTTCTCATAATTTGAAAGCGTTCTTCGTTTTGTCAAAATTCAACAATATTCGTATATAAGTATCCTCACATATACTCGTACACATATTTGTATATGATTATGTTTTCTCGATTTTTTTTTTTACTGTAAGTACTTCACATATTATTTATGAATTTAAAATTTTCCCCCACCTTAAAATTTTTTGTTGAAAGTGTTCGCAGAAAAGTTTCCTCAAATTATGCACTTTCAAGTGCGTACGCCTAAATGTACGCAACGCTTTAGTGATTACCTTAAGCACTTAATTGCACTTATTTTTTTGTTTACCGAGCGCTGACTCGCATACATTATATTGAACATCTTAAATCATTTCGGGGGGCCACCGCAGTCTGTTTTTACACATTTCGCCTGTCTTTTGTTGCGCGTACTTCTTTCAGGTGCTTTCTATAGCTTTTTTTTTCATTAATTCAAATTGAGTGAATTTTGTGAAACTTTTAACCCTTTATTCCACCGCTTCATGTATTTTAACATTTTTTGGCTTATATGTACCTACATATATGTATATGTTATACACAGTAATACCTTGATTTACGTCCGCTTCGTTAACCTTGTCTTGATTTACGTTGTGAAAATATTAGTGACCTCTGCACGCGATTTACGTTGTCAATTTGGTTTACGTCGCCTGTATGAAATATGAATTCGGGGAATCCCTTCCTTACATTTATGTATTTTGAATTTTGTCAATATATTTCATGAACTCGTTCAGTTGATTTTTATAAGTGTTGCTGATAACACGTATAAAAGAGTGAAAATGAGTTCAAAACGTGAATTTAAAAGTGTACGTGCAGTTCAATTAAAAAAGAAACGAAATGTTATTTCTATTAAAAAGAAAATGGAAGTCATTCACCGCCATGATAAGGGCAAAAAGGCTTTTAATATAGCTAGCGTTATGGGTTTGCCTTCAACAACCGTAAGAACAATCATAAAAAGTAAACAAAAGATTATTACAAGTGCATCCACTGCTGCAGATCGTTGTTTCGAATCCACTACTAAAATAAGACCCGTTTTGATGGAAATGATGGAGAAGGCACTGACTCTTTGGATAAGTGATTTAGGGAAAAAAATATTCCGGTAACTACTTAAGTTATTAAAAGGAAGGCAATTAGTTTATTCAATGATGTAAAGTTAACAACTACAGATTGTGAAGATTTTTGTTTCAAGGCAAGCGATGGGTGGCTGCAAAACTTTAAAGAAAGATCCCAACTTTATAATATAAAATTCCATGGAGAATCTGCAAGCGCAGACAACGAAACAGCTAAAAATTTTGTGGAAAAGGTAAAGCAAATCATTGATGAAGGAGGATACTCACCTCAGCAAATTTTTAATGTGGACGAGACGGGACTTTTTTGGAAACAAATGCCAAAAAAAACATTTATATCAAAAGAGGAAAGAGCGGCCACCGGGCCAAAAGTTTCCAAAGACAGACTTACACTTCTTCTTGGAGGAAATGCTGCAGGTGATATGAAGCTTAAGCCCTTGTTGATATATAAGTCTGAGACGCCAAGAGCTAATAAGCTTGGATGACTGCTAAACTTTTTTATGATTGGTTTAAGTTGCATTTTTTGCGCAACAGTTATCAAATATTGCGAAGTAAATGGATTCGCGTGCAAGGCATTGCTTTGAATTGATAATGCCCCTAACTACATCATCCCGCCTGATGATATGAATGACAATATTAAAGTAATCTTCTTACCGCCGAATACAACGGCGCTTATCCAACCGATAGATCAAGGCGTTATCGCGGCATTTAAAAAATACTACTTCTTCTTCTTCTTTACTGGCGTAGACACCGCTTATGCGATTATAGCCGAGTCAACAACAGCGCGCCAGTCGTTTCTTCTCTTCGCTACGTGGCGCCAATTGGATATTCCAAGCGAAGCCAGGTCCCTCTCCACTTGGTCCTTCCAACGGAGTGGAGGTCTTCCTCTTCCTCTACTTCCCGCGGCGGGTACTGCGTCGAATACTTTCAGAGCTGGAGCGTTTTCGTCCATCCGGACAACATGACCTAGCCAGCGTAGCCGCTGTCTTTTAATTCGCTGAACTATGTCAATGTCGTCGTATATCTCGTACAGCTCATCGTTCCATCGAATTCGATATTCGCCGTGGCCAACGCGCAAAGGACCATAAATCTTTCGCAGAACTTTTCTCTCGAAAACTCGCAACGTCGACTCATCGGTTGTTGTCATCGCCCAAGCCTCTGCACCATATAGCAGGACGGGAATAATGAGCGACTTATAGAGTTTGGTTTTTGTTCGTCGAGAGAGGACTTTACTTTTCAATTGCCTGCTCAGTCCGAAGTAGCACCTGTTGGCAAGAGTAATCCTGCGTTGGATTTCCAGGCTGACATTGTTGGTGGTGTTAATGCTGGTTCCTAAATAGACGAAATTATCTACAACTTCAAAGTTATGACTGTCAACAGTGACGTGGGAGCCAAGTCGCGAGTGCGACGACTGTTTGTTTGGTGACAGGAGATATTTCGTCTTGCCCTCGTTCACTGCCAGACCCATTTGAGTTGCTTCCTTGTTCAGTCTGGAGAAAGCAGAACTAACGGCGCGGGTGTTGAGGCCGATGATATCAATATCATCGGCATACGCCAGCAGCTGTACACTCTTATAAAAGATTGTACCTGCTCGATTAAGTTCTGCAGCTCGAATAATTTTCTCGAGCAGCAGATTGAAAAAGTCACACGATAGGGAGTCGCCTTGTCTGAAACCTCGTTTGGTATCGAACGGCTCGGAGAGGTCCTTCCCGATCCTGACGGAGCTTTTCGTGTTGCTCAACGTCAGTTTACACAGCCGTATTAGTTTTGCGGGGATACCAAATTCAGACATCGCGGCATAAAGGCAGCTCCTTTTCGTGCTGTCGAAAGCAGCTTTGAAATCGACGAAGAGGTGGTGTGTGTCGATTCTTCTTTCACGGGTCTTTTCCAAGATTTGGCGCATGGTGAATATCTGGTCGGTTGTTGATTTACCAGGTCTAAAGCCACACTGATAAGGTCCAATCAGTTTGTTGATGGTGGGCTTAAATCTTTTACACAATACGATCGATAGAACTTTATACGCGATGTTGAGGAGGCTTATCCCACGGTAGTGGTCGCAGATTGTGGGGTCTCCGTTTTTATAGATTGGGCATAGCACACTTAAATTCCATGTTTCGTCCGACCATACTTTACAAAGAAGCTAATGCATGCACCTTATCAGCTCTTCGCCGCCGTGTTTGAATAGCTTGGCCGGCAATCCGTCGGCCCCTGCCGCTTTGTTGTTTTTCAGGCGGGCAATTGCTATTCGAACTTCATCATGGTCGGGCAATGGAACATCTGCTCCATCGTCATCGATTGGGGTATCGGGTTCGTTTTCTCCTGGTGTTGTGTGTTCACTGCCATTCAGCAGGCTGGAGAAGTGTTCCCTCCATAATTTAAGTATGCTCTGGGCATCGGTAACTAGATCACCGTTGGGGGTTCTTCAAGAGTATGCTCCGGTCTTGAAACCTTCTGTAAGCCGCCGCATCTTTTCGTAGAGTTTTCGAGCATTACCCCTGTCGGCCAGCTTATCAAGCTCTTCGTACTCACGCATTTCGGCCTCTTTCTTTTTCTGTCTACAAATGCGTCTCGCTTCCCTCTTCAACTCTCGGTATCTATCCCATCCCGCACGTGTTGTGGTCGATCGTAACGTTGCGAGGTAGGCAGCCTGTTTTCTCTCCGCTGCGACACGGCACTCCTCGTCGTACCAGCTGTTCCTTTGCACTTTCCGAAAACCAATGGTTTCGGTTGCAGCTGTACGTAAGGAGTTTGAAATGCCGTCCCACAGCTCCCTTATACCGAGTTGTTGACGAGTGCTCTCAGAGAGCAGGAGTGCAAGCCGAGTAGAAAATCGTTCGGCTGTCTGTTGTGATTGCAGCTTCTCGACGTCGAACCTTCCTTGTGTTTGTTGGCGTGCGTTTTTTGCTGCACAGAGGCGGGTGCGAATTTTGGCTGCAACAATATAGTGGTCCGAGTCGATGTTAGGACCTCGGAGCGCACGCACATCTAAAACACTGGAGACGTGTCTTCCGTCTATCACAACATGATCGATCTGGTTGGTGGTTTTTCGATCCGGAGACAGCCGGGTAGCTTGATGTATCTTCTTATGCTGGAATCTAGTACAACAGATAACCATATTTCGGGCCCCGGCGAAGTCGATCAGCCTCAACCCATTTGGGGATGTTTCCTCGTGGAGGCTGAATTTACCGACCGTAGTGCCAAAGATACCTTCTTTGCCCACCCTGGCATTGAAGTCGCCAAGCACGATTTTGACATCGTGGCGGGGGCATCTCTCATAAGTGCGCTCCAAGCACTCATAAAAGGCATCTTTGGTCACATCGTCCTTCTCTTCCGTCGGGGCGTGGGCGCAAATCAGCGATATGTTGAAGAACCTCGCTTTGATGCGGATTGTGGCTAGACGTTCATTCATAGGAGTGAATGATAGTACTCGGCGACGGAGTCTCTCTCCCACCACGAATCCAACACAAAACTTGCGCTCCTTTATATGGCCACTGTAGTAAATGTCACAAGGACCTACTCGTCTCTGTCCTTGTCCCGTCCATCGCATTTCTTGGACGGCGGTGATGTCAGCCATTATCTTTACGAAGACATCTACCAGCTGGGCAGCGGCACCTTCCCAATTAAGGGACCGGACATTCCAGGTGCATGCCCTCAAACCATAGTCCTTATTTCGTTTGCCGTGGTCGTCATCAAAAGGGGGGTCTCTCATCCGAGGCTGTTTTTTCCTTTTCATTGGGGGTGTTTTTTTACGTGGCGGGTCCCAAACCCAGCGCACAACCCTATGCAGGGGATGTTTCGCCTTCTCACTTTAGCTCGCCTTCAAACGGATGTTCTTAGGCTACCCAGAGGATACCTAGTCAAAGACCGGAAGTCGTGAGCTGCTTGAGTCATATGTAAAAGAATCGTTTCTGGCCACTCCCAAGTGAATGGCGATCAGAGAACTTTCCTCACTTGCATGAACTTTTACACATGACTCCATCCTCCTACTACTTACGAAGGACATTTAACAACTTGATTGATGCAATTGATAAAGAATCTCACTGCGCATCTGCTGATGTAGTTCGCAATTTTTGGGTCAAATATAATGTCATGCAAGCAGTGGAAAATATTAAACAAAGCTGGGAAGAAGTATCCGCGACAACGATGAGCCATGCATGGAAAAACATATGGCTGGAACATCTGGTACTACATCTCGATGTGGATCAGAAGAAAATTCCAACGATTTAAATATAGAACTAATTAACTTAGCGCACACTGTTGGCTTCACAGATGTTGATGAATCCGACCCCATTGATATCTCGGAAACAGGTGATGAACCATTAACTAACGCAGAAGCATTGGCATTGACTGATACTCCTAATAAAGATGATAATCTATTAGAAAATTCGATGGTGAAATGAGAGGGAACGTTCACAATTCCTAATCTCAGAGGTTTTTAACCACATACAGAATGCGATCAATATTTTTGAAAAATTCGATAAAGTTGAAGAGCGAGTTATCTCAACACGAAACTCAATTAACAATAGCTTGCAACATTACAAAGATTTGCTTACACAAAAGGAACTATTTTTGTCACAGATGCGGATTGATTCATTTTTCAAGCCCATTTTATCATCCGATACTCCTTCGTTAAGCCAATACCAAACCTCGCAGCGCAATATTCCAGACGAGGATATCCAAATTATCATGTCTGAAATTTCATCAGAGGACTTTACTTCATCAACCCAAGGACAGACATTTAGACAGCGAAGTCTTCCAGACGATGATATCAAAATGCTCGTGTCTGAAATTTCATCAGCGGACACTACTTCATCAAGCCAAAGAAGTCTTCCCAACGATGATCTGCAAAAGCTTTTGTCTGAAGTACTGATACCAAATGAAAACTTCGAGGAGTGAGATATTCTAAAATTTAAGTACTTTTATTTTATTTATTGCTCAAGTTTGGAGTGAATTCATATTTTAACTTATTATTTTTTACATACAAACGAGTATATAATATGTACATTTATCATAGATATTCCAAAAAGGATCTGAATTTCATATGTGGATTTTTTTTACACTTGAAATACACTTATGTAAAGTGAGTATCTCTTAATTGCTATAGTTTTTAACTGTTTTTATGTGCTTATGGACTTTATATACATACAATACATTTCTTAGTATGTAATTGAATTAAATGTGCATTTATGTACTTTATTTGAAACAACCAATAACCTTGCCTTTTTCATAATCATATGGAAAACTACAAATTTGATTAACGTCGTTTCGACTTACGTCGCAATCTTTCGGAACCGACCAAAACGTAAATCGAGTTATTACTGTATTTAATTCATCACCTGCTTTCTTTCTCTTATAGCTTCTAATGTAGGCTATATCGGCGCGTAATGAACGGTAGTTATAAATTATATATATAGTCATATATAAAACTGTTTTTGTAGAATGATCAACTCGCGGTGGATGGATTCAGGTAAGTAGATGAATGGACAGTTGGAATAGTAGTTGATATAATTCGTAAATAAATCGGGAGTAGTTGACACGATATTAGAAATCGCAAAGGAGTATATACGCTTCTACTTTTATAGTCTTTTGCTGCAGCTGTATTCTTTATGTTCGAAGCGTGTTGTGTAAAAAATACAAAATGCGTAAAAAGTGCATTAAGTGGTGGATTACAGCAATAAAACTTTGCAGTTTGCAAAACTGCTTACACTAATTGAGCTTGAAACTGCAACAAGTACAATAGGGAAATAGAGATCTGGTGACTAAAATGTTCTTAAGAAACAATTGCCTGCCCCAGTTTGAAAAGTCCAAGTTTGTACGTCACTTGTGACTCATCCCAAAATCATAAATTCCTACATGCAGTAGCAGATGTTTTCTTAGACTTGAGGTTTTGAGGAAATTGTTTTTTCGGAGTTGGTGCTTTGGACAGCTGTTACTTGATTTCTACTCAGTTTGGTTTGTTATTTTATAATAAACACATTTACGCTTGCAAGCTGTACATATTTATTACCAAAATATAGGTTCGGTTTGCGCGTCACATCATGCGCTGCGTCCAATATTCGAGCAGCCATGGATCGGTTTCGCTACAAGTTTTATCTAGTAAATAATGAGCATCTTCAGAGACGCCATACAGTGTGGAACATATCATCAAAGATGGTCCAATTGAGTTAATTCGACATCACGCGCAATAATAACAGCTGTACCTATTCACTATACGGAAGGTTTTAAAGAAGAGTCTTGATTTGAAACTTAACGACCATCAGGTGTGTGGCACGTTCAATAAATCTTGATCCCATTGTTGAGATACCGTTTGGTATGCTTCTGGGCATGGGAAATACTATAATTGGTCCATATTTATTCAAAAACGAAACTGGCTATAACGTTATAGTCGATTTGCAAAGCTAAAGAGCAATAACCGAAATTAAAGATGTTTTTGTGGACGACCTTTTTTTCCAACAAGAAGGCGCCACATTCAATGCAGCCAACGGAACAATAATTTCACTAAAGTAAACTATGGAAAATTGTTTGACTACATACATAAGCAACTGCTACAAAAAGTGGTCAAAAACTGAAACCCTCGGCTGGAATTTGTTCGAGCAGGTTGCAGCGGTCACTCACCTAAAATCCATTTCTTTTTCTTGAAATTTAAAGATCATCTTTCGTAGTATTTTACATTTTCTGAATATAAATATTCAAAAATGCAGAATTCTTCACAAGATTCGTTAAAATCTAATGATCTCGTGGGAGTGTTCACCAAAAATTTTCCAAAACCCTAGTAGGCTTTCAAATTCCAAGGAGAATTGTATTTAAACATTGCCCGTTTAGAAAGTATTATCAATTATATACTCGTACTATATGTCTTTCATTATAACGGAAAATCTAATCTGCCCCATCTTGAAAAAGATTCTCCCTATCACTACAATCACTACTCATTATATGATGTAAAGCGAGTCACCTTTCTTAAAGTATATATTCGCAAACACATTACTGGAACACCGCATATTAAAACAAAGTTAACAGTAAGGCGACAATATCTTAAGGGTACATAAGAAAGGAAAAATGTTTTGTCTTAATATTTTATAAAATAAGATAACTAGCCCGATATAACCTCGAACATATTTTTTATTAATAAGAACCTAAAATGAAGTCTTCATATTTCAAAACTTAAACACTTTACTTTCTTCAAATTTAGTAAATAAGAACAGATTCACTAACAGATACTACCGAAGTGCAAGGTCTGACTGTACCTCAAGGCATGCGTTATTTTATTTCAGTAATGTTACCCACATTGTACTGAGCCTTTAAATAACTTTTTTTTTTCCTTCGGCGTATTGAGGTTGAAATAAAATTGTATTATGAAACATAAACTTTTTACTTACAAGGGATGCGCTAGGTCTGAACTAGCTGCAAATGTGTACTTAACTGTTACGGGCTGGTCTCTATTGTTCTACTTTTGCTAGTGTGTGGACTGCTCCTAGCAGGTTCTCAGGACCCTTTCGCCATCAAATCAAACTAAATTAATTTGCATTGTTGCTCTAAAAGACACGAAATGGGAAACACAATTATTTAAAAAAAAAGCTCACTGTTAACCTGTCACCATTTGTCAACATTGTTTTTTTTTTTATTTCGAAATTTGAATAAAATCATTTGTTTTAGCTTCTAAACCTCCATGGATGTATTTGCAACCAAATTTAACAGCAGTAAAAAATGTTAACAGAAACAAAATGAACTGCTGAAACTGATGGCTAAATACACAAAACATAAGTGTGTGTGAGTGTTTTTGGGCTTTGGCTCTTTTGTATGCCCTACTTTTCGGCCTTAGGCTGTCACTCAATCAATGCTGCAAGCACTACCATCCCGTCGCATCTAACACCAGTGAATGCGGGCTAATGGTGTGTAAGAATTCGCTAATGAAATGTAACAATGCCAGCTGTCACGGCCTATTAGCGACTAAGTGCATTTGCCATGCGGCGTCCATCCCGCATTAATATACGCCAAAATTAAAGCCAATTAGTCATTTTGGCACGTTTTTGGCTGAGCGAATGCAATCAGCAGACGGCAGCACAAAAGCGATAGCCCGCAGCGACTGCTGAAAAAAATTAGTTGCACAGACAAGGAGAGAATTAGTGGGTATGTTTGATATACATACATTTTGGATATGGAAGGGAACTATACATTAGCTATTTGTGTAAACTTACATTTTTATATCTAAAGTTAAGAACTGCAGGCTACGGCTCGTATTTTGAAAGCAAATTGGCAGGTGAAGAAAGATTTGTCATTTAAGCAAGCAAATGTTTGTATACTATGTAACGGCTTTTGCCATAGGGAAGCTACAAAGGTAGACCAATAGGGACAACAAACGACGCAATTTTCTTTTTCTTCCTCTTTTGCTATTTCTCTTCAATAAAAGAAATACGAAAGAATTTCATTAATATCCCAAACCCTTTTTGTTTTAATAAAAAAATTTTAGCACTCTTCTTTAATAACCCGTTATAAGTACTGATCTATAGTTTCTACGTACTTTAGTTTATATTAGATTTATTATGTAGACTGTATCTGAAACATATATTTCAAAACACCAACTCCAGTATTTTACCAGCTTTAAAATTGCCAATAATTCTTAACAAGTATAATGTCAAATGTTTATTTTGTACATTGTATAAAAGGTTTTTTTCTGTTAATTCTATATTGTTATGTTCCATAAAATAAAAACTTTACACATTTTGCTTTTATAAGTTAAGTTAATTATAAATTAAGTTGACACGTCAACCCTGTTTTAGTTAATTTTTATTTACATGAATTTATATGAAATTCTTACTTTTCTTTTAAACTTATTTTTATATTTTCTCCCCATCTTTTTTTTTAACAATCTTTCTTGTCTATATTGATCACATACTTTACCTAATCGTTTTCTTACATTTTCCGCAGATTTATTATTGCTTTCAATTTACTAAATTTTTAAATTATTTGGGGATCATTTTTTGGTGTTTCTTCATTGAAGAATATTTTTTTTATTTATTTATTTATAAAAGCTTACACAATGTTAATAACATATGTACAACCTAAAACATGCAGCGCTAGCTTCAGAAGCCATCAACTGTGTTGAAAATATATATTGTATGAAATTTCTCCTGTAGCCCAGTGAAAATTTGTATGATTATGATTAGTCTTAACCTTTCATTGAGTGTTTTCTGCAGTTGGTTTTGCCTGTTGTTACTCCAACTTCACTGTTCATTTGATCATACCATCCTTTAATAATTGTGTTAATTTATCACTGATCTTAGTCAATTTTCACAACTTTCGAATGTCCTATATTATTAAATATTCCTGATAACGCTCTTTTCGACTCAAGCTAGTTTAATGCCTTAGCCTTCTCTAACATATCCAATTTAGAAAATAAATCAATACATCCCAAATATTTTCGTTTTCCCACTTTCAAAAGTCTAAACAATTTTCTCTGACTTCCCTTATCGGAGGTGTAACTTTGAACGCAACTTTTTAGCGATGCATTCACTTTTACAGTGTTAACACAAGGTGCGCTCCAAAGTAAACAAGACTTAAAAAAACAGAGCAAATGTTTTTTTTCGTTAAAATCTATTTATTTTATTAAAAATAGTCTCCTTCTGCTTCAATACAGCTTTTCGCACGGTCCAAAAGCATGTCGAACGACCACTGCCACACCCATACATCGCCATTGACCGAAAACATATAAAGTGACATAACTAAGTTCTTAATAAGGATCTAAAATTCTAATTTGGTACAGAGGATCGCAGTAGCAAGGGGCACCAGAGAGCAATATTTTTGAAAAAGTAGGCGTTGCCCGCCCTCTAACAAGTTTAATGTACATATCTCCTAAACCATTTAAGCTACAACAACAAGATGAAATCGGAGGATAATCCCGGTCACTCTTCACATAACGGCATTGTTAAAAAGTGTTAAATGCGCAATTAATCAATAACTAAATACGCTAGACACATTAAATTTTACCACCACGACTCACTTTTTTGTGAAATCGCATAACTCGGGTACCGTCAAATTGATTTAGACAAAATAAGTACGTGACATTCTCCTTATATTCTAATGTAATCTTGTGAAAATGGACAAACTCGGACTACAACCACGCCTACTTCCTATGTAGCATAATTTTAAATTCCACTTAATTTGTTCAGTTTCCAGTACACAAATCAAGAAGCAATTAATATGTATGTAGATTTTAATTTAATTCAATATAGCTTTTAAGTTTATTTTTAAATATAGCTTTTAAGTTTATTTTAAATATAGCTTTTAAGTTTATTTTTAACACGAAAATGTATTTTAATTAAAAGTTCAAAAGTAACAATGTAAACAAGTCATTTTAACGCTCGATCCGTCGCGCTCGCCGTCTCGTCTATCACTCGTCCTCAATTCAGTGAGTTGATGCAACAGCTCGCTCAGGATAGAGTTGCCATCCCACATCTCGGCCATCCTGCTAGGCATTCGACTCGAATGTGCCACTGACTATATCAATCTCCGGCCAAGGCTTCATATACTCTGCACATGTTGTCGTGCGTTTGGCGCCTTCGCCGTCACCGACTCGTAAAACATCGTACGTGTTGTTTGCTTTTGTTTTTACCACGCTATATGGACCCAAAAACTATGGTTTAAGCTTTAACCCTCCACCGAACTGTGTACGTTTAATAGCCACAAGATCGCCATCTTTGTAGCGGGTTGCTGGTTTGCGACGAAGGTTATAGGATTTTCGATTTTCGTCTTGTAATTTCAGTATTTGTTGTTTCGCTTCTTTTCGCATTATTTCACGGCCGTCGTTGTAGCTCTTCACGATTTCGTCTTGAACCAGCTGATTTACATCATGGTCGTCTTTAGTACGCATTTTAGTACCTACTAATAATTTAAACGGTGTATGACCAGTGCTTCTTGTGTACGTCGAGTTAATTGATTTTTGAACGCTATCCACATATTTGTACCACTTCGTCGGATCTGTTATGCTAAGTTTGGCCAAAACATTGCTAATTGTCGCATTGAGCCTCTCCACTTGGCCATTGGCTCTGGGTAGACCTGTAGTTACTTTGCAGTGTATGATGTTTTCCGCCCCACAGTACGCTTTGAAATCTTCAGACATGAACGCCGAACCACGATCTGATACTATTTGAAATGGGTTGCCAAATACAGCACTCTGAATCTCTAACTTTGAAATTACCTCTTTAGCAGATGTCGTTTTGGTTGGGTAAAGCCAACAAAATTTGGTGAAAGTGTCGATTCCCGCGAATATATGTTTATATTGCTTGCTTGTGGATTCTAATGGTCCTAGAAAATCGACGTGATACGTATGTAACGGTTGGTCTCCTTTGGTTAAAGGATGCAATTCTCCTTCTCGTTTACCTTGCTTACGGTTGCCTACAACACACTTCACGCAATTCGTAATAGTATTTCGGATCCTCACTTCTAGTTCCGGTATAAAATATTCTTTGGTTATAAGTTCTTTCGTTTTCTTGACTCCGACTCTTTCGTGCGCTTGCTTGATGATGGTTCTCGGCATTTCCTGAGGTACCACCAGCAATTCAACGTCATCGATCAACTTGTACAAAACGTCCCCCTTAATGAAATAGTCGTCGTATGCAGAGTTATGCTTTAGTACTTCCCTTATCGTTTGCAGCTCTTCGTCTTGGGATTGCGCGCGATGAATTTTTGTAAGTATGCTTTCACTGTTGATACTTAGCACGGCATATCTGCTCAAAGCATCGGCATGTCTCATTTGCGAGCCTGACCTGTGCTCCACTACGTAGTCGTATTCCTGCAGAAAGAGTACCCATCTAGCCACCCTTGTGCACAGATCCCTTCTTTCCAATGTCTTTGTAAAGGCTTTGCAGTCTGTCACCAATTTAAAGTGCAAACCGAGTAAATATACTCTAAATCTGGCTCAAAAGCTGCTTCACCGTCTCAAATGATTTTATTTGCTCTTCTCTCATTTCGAATTTCCTATTTTGTTTTCTTAAATCACTAAGCGGTTTAGTTATCGTCGAAAAGTTTCTTATGAATTTTCTAAAGTAATTAGCTAACCCTAGAAAACTTTCTAATTGCTTAAGGTTGTGTGGAAGTTTGTATTTTAACAAGAATTCGGTTTTACTTTGGGAAGGCGTAATTTGCTGATTTTCAATTGTATGTCCAAGGAACTCTACTTTTCTTTTAAAAAACTGACATTTTTTAAAGTTTATTTGCAGTCCATGGTCCCTACATACATTAAACACTTTTTCTAAATTGTTCAAAGCCTCACTTTCATCACTAGCTGATATTATGATATCATCAATGTACGACAATACAATGCCGCTTCGCATTAAGTCACGGAAAATTGCGTTGATGTGTCGCTGAAAAACACTCGGCGAATTTGCAAGACCAAACGGCACCTTTAAGAATTGATACTGACCATTATGCGTAATAAACGACGTGTATTTTTGACAACTCTTTGCCACAGGGACATGAAAAAAACCGTTCTTCAGGTCAATTCTACTGAAGACTTTCGCGTCTTGTAGTCTATCCAATTGGTCTTCTATCAGTGGTAGTGGAAATCTGTCTCTGATGATTACCTTATTCAATCTACGGTAATTCACACCTAGCCTAGATGTACCATCGCGTTTTTCGACAAGGAAATCGGACTACTATACTCCGATTCCGATATCTCAGTTATACCCCCACTAAGCCATTGCTCAATTTGGTCGTCTACAACACATCGCTCACTAAAAGGCAATCTGCGCGGCGTACAAAATATTGGGCTTTCGTCTTTAACAACTATGTTCATTTGCACATTGGTAGATTTACACTTACTTGGTTTGTAGTCTTTTACCAGTTCAAAAACTTTTTGTCTAGCATACGCACTAGCACCTACGTCAATATTTATTTTATCACCACTCTCTGGTTCAATTTCAATGTTAAACACAGAAAACGCCTTATTTTCATTTTCACTATTCAATTTTCTTATATTAAGTCCTGAAGGGTTAATTTTTATTTCAACTAATAAACAAAAGTCAGCACCGATAATCATATCTACTTCCAAAAACTCAGTTTCCACTACTTGGAACAACAAATTGTAATAGTCATCGTCAATTTTTATTGTTTTTTCTATTTCACCCATTGGTTTAAAATTACATTTTTTACCAAACCCAGTTAGCAGAATTTTTGATTCACTCATTGTCGGCCTATTTAATGTCTTGTATAAATCGAATGATATTATATTAACTTTGCTACCGGTGTCAAACAAAGCTTTACAATACAAACCATCTATGCTAATTGGCTTGTGCATAATATCGTCTTTTGCACTTACTATGTTTACACTTTTTGCGTTGTTGCTAGATTTTTTAAACACACAATCCTTCGCTATATGGCCAAATTGCTGACGCTCAAAACATTTTGTACCTTTTTCTTTGTTATCGCAATTTACTGATTTGTGCCCTTTTGCACCACAGTTATAACACACAAAGTCTCGTTTAATATTTTTGTCATCTTCTTTTTTGCCATTTAGTTTTTTCAGCTGTTTTTTCACCGTCACTTGCTTGTTTCTTTCGCGTATACGTTCATAACATTTAAGTTTTTCCTTAAATTCTTTTACATTTTTCGCGCCGTACAAAATTGTTTTATTAATGTTTAGATCTAACATTCCGTCAATCACGTATTGAATTAACGCGCATTCTTCGATATTGCCATGCGAAGCAATTTCCTTCATGTTAAAAAAATACTCCAGCACACTTTCATTTTCCTTAATTGTTCTACCCACAAGCAATTTATGCAATTGTGCACTATTTGTTACTGATTTAAATTCATCAAGTAAACATAGCTTTAATTTTGCCCACGACGTGATACCTTTTTCACTTGATATAAAAAGTTTAGCAAGACCTTTAAGCGATTTTTTAGCAAACACAAATTTTTGAAATTCGTCCTAACACATAATTGCTGCTGTCTCTTCAAACTCTTCTATCCATATTTCAACTGGTATTTTTTCAGTGCCGTCAAATGTTCTCACTGAATCCTCTATGTCTCTAAAATAAATAGCAAACGTGACATTTGTGCCGTAAATTTCTCCCGGTTGTATTTATATTTGTTCACCCTCATTTGCAAAAGAGAGAAAGCAATCGTCGTTAATATTTTTTCTTATATTCGTTGTTCTCGTTGAATTTACTCCCATAGTTTGTACCGTTGATTTACGCCATGTTGATGTGTTTTGGCTTGCCACGTCGCTTGCATCTCATCGTCGCTTCGTCGTTGCTCTCGTCGTCGCTCTTTCGTTTTCGTTTGTCGCTGCCGTCGTCGTCGTTAGCGCCTGCGCATAACAAGCGTCCCTTTTGAAGATTTTCAAATATGTAATGTTTTAAATTTTCGCATTTTTAATTTATACTTAAAATGTTGCATATGCAAACGAGGTCTTTTTCGTTTAAATTTTTGTCTACGTATGCTAACTTTTGTAAGTATGCCTCGTCGCTGGCATCAAACAAAAATCCTTCAAATTCGAGCAACCGTTTGCGGTTTGCTCGGTCACCGTCACTTTCAAACACGAACTTGTGCAACGCCGTGATAGCCTCTTTTCTGCTACGCTTTAGATTTCCACGTATCTTTTCAAACGCACCAAGCGACGCCATTATCCCGAATCGCACACACGCACGAACACAGCAAAATTTTCACTTATGGACGAGCCCCCAAAATGCAGATTTTAATTTATTTCAATATAGCTTTTAAGTTTATTTTTAAATATAGCTTTTAATTTATTCAAAATATAGCTTTTAAGTTTATTATTAACACGAAAATGTATTTTAATTAAAAGTTCAAAAGTAACAATGTAAACAAGTAATTTTAGCGCTCGATCCGTCGCGCTCGCCGTCTCGTCTATCACTCGTCCTCAATTCAGTGAGTTGATGCAACAGCTCGCTGAGTCAGCTCGCTCAGGATAGAGTTGCCATCCCACATGTATAATGGGATAAAACATTGCACGAATAAAACATTTAGTGTGCGCCACCTTACGACCAGAAATGGTTTAAATCCAATAAAAAACTGTTCAAGCCCTAGGTACCGAATATTTAGACCCAAGTACCTATAGTTAACTTTTGATCGAAAATGTCGGTCAAAGTGTGATATATAGTAATTAACTGAAATTCAGAGATAATCCTTCTCTATTTTTGGTATTTCTGTAAGTCAAGAATGATTTGAATTGGACCAATAATTCCCTTAGCCCCGATATACCTAATATAAAGATTTTCGAACTTCCGGGTGACTTTGTATCACATATATCGGCCAATATGTGAGTTATCTTAAAGAAAATGAGAAGTTGTTTTATTCATATCAGTATATATTTGTCCCTATATAACAAATATCACGATGTTCAAACATACGGCTTACATTACTCTATATGATTGGTTTTGCACCTTAAAGTGTTTCTCCGGGTTTGATTCTTGTAAGTTTCAAGAGTATAAAGTATTCGGTTGCACTCGAATTTAGCTCTTCCATACTTGTTTAGCATGAGTTTTTAATGTTAGTTACGCTTTGAGCCCCATTTAATTTAAACATTCAATATTCTACCATTTTAAGCTAGATAGAAATAGAAAGTAAATAGAAGAATACATGATTCTTCCCAATTCCTCAGAGGCTTTTCTAGGAAAAAAACAGTTTGTGCTCTGCTAAAACTGCCTAAGAATGATGAAAGTTTTGAAAAACCAACCAAACTTGTGTTATTTCAAAGTGCTGTAACGGTAATCATAACTTAACTCTTTTGTGAATTGTTGTTTCCACATTTTCAAGAGTGTGCTAATTGAAGGATGATAAATTTTATGCAAAAAATATATGCCTATACAACGCCAAAAAGTATGCTGCAGTTACATATTTCTGTAAAGGAGAAATTTTCAGTTGTCACAAAAATCAGTTCGAACGGCTCAATTCGCATTGTAATGAATTGCATCAATGAAGGGTTGTATGTTTTTTTTTCGGAGGGGAATCTTTAAAGATATCGTAATTTTTCCGGACGATATGCACGATTCGTATTGGCCGCACGTCCCAGCAGGATTTACGACATAGTACGCCTACGTATTTGGCCGACGGAACTGCCGTTAAGCATTACATCGTGAAACTAAGCTTAGCCTTTCGGATTTTCATTCACACATTTTCGCTCAAATTCCGAATAATCCTTCTGTTTTCGCTGCGTTGCCACTCTTTCTTTCTTAGCTCTTGCAAAACTATAGCTGCCCATGCTCTCATTCTGTCCCAGCCCGCCTCGATCATGTAAGGCACTATATTATCCGGTGTCACGCGATCGTTTATCACATTCTCTATTTCTAGTCTTTCTTTTTCATATTTTGGGCAGGAAAAGAAGATATGTAATTCATTTTCATTGCTGTTGCTGCAGAAGGAGCAATTTGTTTCGTCATATTCATATAGATATTCTCTATAACTATCATGACCTATTAAAAATTGCGTAAGGTAAAAATCTGTTTCCCCGTGTTTCTGTTCTATCCATGGTTTTATGATTCTAATAAGCCTGTGCGCCCATCTCCCCATCGTTTCTGCCATTCGTTTAGGCTCCTTTGTCTTTCCTGCTTCCTCTCTCCATTCGTTAAGCGAGCGCCAGTGCTTTTCGTTTTGTCGAATACTCGCTTAATTTCCATAGCCATTATGTCTGGTGGTATGAGGCCTGATATGACTCCAGGCGCCTAATGTGATACGGTGCGGTAAGCGCATGCAACTCAGATTGTATTCAGTCGTACTATTGATTTCGCCTTTTTTCGCGTATGTTTTCTGCTGCAGCGCTATTCCCCATATGGGTGCAGCATACATAAGTACAAACTGACTCACTTTGGCCAAGAGGACTCGTCTATTCTGACTTGGTCCACCAATGGTATATCCGTCAATATTAAGTGTGGCGACCTGTAGTTATTTCGTGCTTATGATTAGTAATGCTGCTGTCTTTTGGCCAGCTAGTTGAAGCTTTGTCACCATAAGCCATTCTTTGATTTTTCCCGCAGCATGATTGCACAGACGCTTTATTTAGTGAATTTCTTTCGCTACCACAGTCACCGCGATGTCATCCGCGTATCCAATTATTTGCACCCGTTTTGGTAATGGGAGGCGCAGTACTCCGTCATATAAGATATTTCAAAGAAGTGGGCCTAGGACTGACCCTTGTGGAAGTCCGCCCGTCACCATATAGCGCAGTGGTCTTTCATCTGTGTCGTATAGCAGAACCCCGTCTGACAGGTAGTTAGAGATGATCTTCAGCAAATAGGGTGGTGGTTTCTTTAATTGAAGAGCTTTTATTATATAAGGCCAATAGGCTGAATTAAAGGCATTCTTAACATCGAATGTGAGTACCGCACAGTACTCTTTGGATCCATCTAGTTCCTTCCATTACTTTACTTGCGACGTCAGTAAGGTTTTTAATTGCGTCAATTGTTGACCTGTGAATAAGAAATCCATATTGGTTATTGGCCAGTCCCTGTTGCTCTTTTTCGAGATGTTGCTCCAGGTGTACACTTATTATTCGCTCATGCACAGCGGTTGGTGCGAGTTTGGTTCTCCAGGCAGTTTGTTTGGTTTTCGTGTTAAAGCCAAGCGTTGCATTTTCAAAATTTTTGGGAATAAGCGGAAAGCGCGGGAAATAGAGTGTCTACTACAGTCTTTAGTAGTTTGGACCAGGTTGGAGCTTGGCCTTTGTGTTCTCGGACTTTTGTCATCACTATCCTGTATGCATCACCCCATTGATTTTCGTCAGGTTTTTTGCACAGCTCTTTGAAGTAGCAGGCCTTTCTCCTTTTTATAGTTTTTTTGAAGCCATTTCGCTTCTTCTTGAAGCATTCCTTTATAACTGCGTAATTCGTCGATTGTCGCCTTCTTTGGCACAGACGTCTTGCTTTGTGACATTCGCTTCGTAAGACTTCAATTTCATCAACCTACCAGTGCAGGTTTTCTGTGCTAGCCTTGTCTTTTTCTGCAATTAGCGGTGTCACATGCCTTGCTGATGTTTCGTATTAAGTGTTCCGCCTGTTGTTCCGTTTCTGAAGCAGCGTTGTTCGGGTTGCTATCTAATATCAACTTAAATACCTCTTCATTAAGGGTGTCGACTTTCCAGCCTCTGGTTCGGGGTTTCTTTATAGACAGAATCCTTGTAACGGCGTGGGGTTGTCTATTTTTAACAAGATGGTCAGGGTGTCACTGTGCGTATATAGGTCGATTACCTGCCAGGTAATCTTCCGTACCAGGGAGCTACTGGCAAAAGTTATGAAAATTACGGGACAACGTCCGTTCTTTACGAAGGTGTTCTAGTTGCCAGTATTTTACAGCAAATGTCAAGCGTTGAGAACGCCTTTATTAGCTCATCTCCTCTCCTATTTGTGTGGGTGCTGCCCTATTCTATTGCCCACGCATTGAAGTCTCCTGCCACAATGTTTATTGTTGTATTTGCGATATCTCGTGCCAGATTATCTAGAACTCTTTCCTATTCGTTTTGTTGGACGCTCCGTGGGATGTTGCAGCTGTAAAAGTTTATGCCACAGATTTTTGCACGTATGTAGCAAGCTTGTCCTGATTATGGCTTGCTTTGGAATGGCTTGTTCCCGCAGGCCCACACGGCTGCTTTTTTGTTTGATCGGAGCTCCAGTTTTCAGTACGCAGATTTTTGTACTGCTCGCTTAGTATTGCTATGTCCACTTTTTGCTCAATCACCGTTTGCATAAGCAACCCCTACGCTGCTTCGCAATAGTTGAGGTTAAGTGGCAAAACTCTCATGTTTTCGCTTTTTTGCAGACTTCTATGTAAATATGAGATTTTTTGCTACCAATTTGGTGGTCTTGCATGTCTTCGCAAAGTAACCCTTTTCTCCATATTTAAAGCAGCAATGGCTTCTGTCAGCTGGGTTGCAACAACTCTTCGCTTGGTGGCCGTATTCCAAGCACCTATAGTACTTCTTAAAGGTTGGTCTCTCCCTGCTCCGCCAAACAACCAATCCTATTTTTATTTTTTTATTTTCGCGTGCAGGGGGGCGGGCCGAAATAAACAGGAACGGGTATACCCTCGGCGTCTATGCACCTACCCCAGTTTCCTGAGGCATGTCCTTCACTTAACCGGCCCCATAAAACACGGAAAGCGCTCGCCCAGGGCAACGAAGGCTACTAATCCCACGCCCAATGCACACTTCTTGACCAGAGCCCGAAGGGACTAGTTACATGCAACAAGCTCACATCACCCTTTTCACACTAACAACGGAGAAGTCGTTATTAAGGTTTCGAGGGACTCCCGTAAGCCACGTTGTGAACCGGTTAACTTTTGTCCTTTAACAGTCTCACTTAACCTGATGAACAGAGGACACATATTTCTAAGAGGCGGTGTGGGTTCACCACAGTCACCGTAGCTTCAACGGATCATCTAAACTTTATACCGCATCCTCCACTCCTGTCGCTCATCGTCAGAGATTGCTTATCTGCTACTACAGGCCGTTCGGTTATCCGCGACCTGCCGATCCCCCGGTAGCTTAGAGTCAACTATAAAGTTAATACACGATGTGCTGCAGCTGTACTAAGTACGAGGGACGCAAGCACATCCTTCGGGTAGCACATCCTTCGGAACGTGTGAATGTGTGGTAGTGGATCTGTGTTTGCGTAGCACAGGAAGAAACGCGTCAAGGTTTCGTATAAGCTGAGTATCGATAGAGTCGTAATGAGATGCGAAATGTCAACATAAAAAGTTTTATTATACTTTCGGTCATATCATGATATAGTAATATAACTCATTGATAATAAATGGCGGAAGAAAACTTTGTCAGTTTTGTCAGCCAAAGAGCAAGAGAAAGTTGGGTAGTAAACTATGAATCGAGGGGCAAAACGAGAGCGACTTAAAAGCAGCTCTGCAGCGGCTGGTTGTGAGAAAAAACTTTTCATCGTCTACCTAAAGCCATTTTTGATGTTATTGTTATCAACAGCGCCAAAAATCGCTGTACAAGTTTCCCTCGAAATTCGCATTATTTGCATTGCCGTCATGCAATGCGCACAAGTGCAGAGCACAAAACAAAATGAGTTTTGAAATAAAATACAAGGTCTGTCGCAAAAGAAACAGAACTTTTTAAATATAACTGTTTCTGGTAGCACCACCAATTAGTGGGTACATGAAATAAAAAGTTTGATCTCTTGTTGACACTTCGTATAAATTTTAAGACAATTAAATAGGTAACTATAATCGATCAAAAAGTGACAGCAGCTTTTGGTCATCGGTCGTAAAATGCATTTTGAACAAAGAACAAATATTAAATTTTGTTTTAAACTTGGGAAAACGTTTACTTGCGACAGACCTTATATATTAAAAGATAAATAGTAGATAATTCACAAAACACTTCTGCCACTTAAAATATTTTTAAGCATTTTAATAGATTAATAAATATTTTTTAACTTCCAAATAATAAATAAAACAAGTAAGGAAGGGTTAAGTAAGGGTGCAACCGAACATTTTATACTCTTAAGATGTAAAACGTCAACCAGAGAATCAGAATACAACCAATTATATATATATTAATGTGAAGTTTAAGCGATTCCAAGAAGGTCGTGAGGACCACTGTGACGATAAGAAGTCACCGAAAAAAAGTCGTCTTCAGAAGTCAAAAATAAAGACAATGCTGATTTGTTTTTACGATTCCGAGGGTATTGTACACCGAGAGTTCGTCCCACCTGGCCAAACGATTAATGCTGTGTTTTACCTTGGTGTTATAAAGCGTCTTTTGTCACGTATTCGTCGTGCTCAACCACAATACCGTGAGGCAGGGTTCTGGAGCCTGTTGCACGATAATGCGCCGTGTCATCAGTCACCTATTGTCACTGACTTTTTGACAAAAAAAACTCCATGTTAACCATTAATCACTCACCCTACTCACCTGATCTGTCACCCTGTGAGGTTTACCTATTTTAACTTTATTTGCCCATGAAAGGACACTGGTTTCAGGACATTTCAGCTATCCAAAAGGCGACGACCGATATTCTCAAGAGCATTCCGAAAAACTACCTTAACACTCATTTGAAATGCTAATGGACCGGGGTAAACGCTGTATCGAAGCACAAGGAAACTACTTTGAAAAAAAAAATATAACTTTTGAAAAATATTAATTTTTTGTGTGTTTTTTTTTAAAAGTCCTGTTTCTTTTGCCACAGACCTTGTGCAACTTACACACATATATGGATTCATATGAACATATATAGATTCCAGCACTAAGGTAATAAAGCTGCCACTGGCAACCGAAAAATGAAATATCGACAGTCTTTTGCAAAATATTAAAAAAATTTATTTTATAATACGCACATGTGCTATGCAGTTGCAGCATCTACTAACATACATACGTACATATAGTATGTATGTTTACCTAAAGTAAAAGTTTTGCATATTCCCACTGAAATTTATTTGTTTGTTTGCGTTTACTGACTGGTGAAAGTTAGTTGACTTTGCCTGGAAAGTTTAACAATGTTGGGGAGAAATATTTTTATTAAAAACCGATTCAAAAAGAGCAAGGAAAACATTAACTTCGGTTGCACTGAAACTGACATCTTCTTCTTTACTGTCGTAGACACCGCTTACGCGGTTATAGCCGAGTCAGACACTGAAACTGACATACCCCACAATTAAAAAAGTTTTATTGGATAACTCAATGTTTATCGTTTAGTCTTCATTTCTTCTGATATTGCAACGTTTTTGTCCGATCGTTCAGGTTTTATGGCAGCTATATGTAATATTGGTCGATCTGTGGTTCTGGCAAATGAATTGTTTTTTGAGGAGAAAAGAATATGTGTAAAATTTCAGATTGCTTTCTAAACTGAGGGATTAGTTCATGTACATAGAGACATTCGGACGGACGTACAACAGACATTCAACTCATCTCAACACTCTGATCATATATAATTTACAGGAGCATTTCTAATAGAAACTAGAAGTATAACAAATCTGAATACCTAACCCGCCAACGGATAGCAATTGACAGAGAATATTTATTTAGTAGGGTTGACTTCTATATTTCAGAATTAGAGAAGATCATTATTTCATAATTTTTCAAAATATACCTCATTAAGGTCTTACACTTTTGCATGCATTTAAACCAATTTCCGCATAAAAAGAAGTCACTAGATGCCAAGTCAGGACCTAATGTTGGACGACATATCAAGTTGATATCTTGAGTGCTCAAAAATGCAGTTGTTTCGGTCGATGTGCGAGAATTCGCATTATTTGGAGAAGAAAGATCCCTCTTCGACGGTTGGTTTCCAAAATTTTTCTTGGCAAAAATTAGCAAATTCAAAATATAATGTTATTCGTTGTTCTATGGGAGGGTTGCGAGATGTTCAGTTTTTTCCAAAAAACAAGCACTCATGGCGGGACAGTATCTAACACAAAATAGTAAGGCAAAAAATTCAAAATTTTTGTGATTTATAGGCTGAAATTTAGGAGGCCTAGTACTACCAGTTGCTACAGAGTATTATAGTTTTGTTCACCTAACGGTTGTACGTATCACTTAAAACTAATCGAGGTAGATATAGAGTTACATATTTATTAATGATCAGGATGACGAGAAAAGTTGAAACCTATTTGACTGTCTGTTCTTCTGCCAGTCTGTCCGTGTAAGCTGTAATTTGAGTAAAAATTGAGATATCTTGATGAAACTTGACATACAGGTTCCTTGGTTCAAAAAAAATTCGAGTTTGTAGATGGGCGTAATTGGACCACTACCACGCTCACAAATCGTCATTTACCGAAAACACATAAAGTGCCATAACTAAGGATTAAATTAAGATATAAAACATTAATTTGGTACAGGAGATTGCAGCAGCAAGGGTCACCTCTGGACCCCTAATAAGTTTAATGTGCATATCTCCTTAACCACTTAAGCCATTACAACCCAATTTTCTGGGTACAAACATTATAAGACTTTCTACCTACAATGCAAAATGGTGTGGTGTGAATATTGGACGATAGACGTGGGACTGCCCAATTTGATGAAATACATCTGTTTTTTTACATTCTTATGTCACATTGTGAAAAAGGACGAAATCGGAAAACAACTACGCCTTCTTCCCATATAGCACAATTTTAAATTCCACTTTATTCGTTCAGTTTCCAGTACACAACTCAAGAAACAAAATAACGGAATTAAATTTTGCGCCATTAATGTCTTTTGTGTCTGCCACCTTATGTCAAAAAATGGTTCAAATCCAACCAAAACTGTTCAAGACCCTGGGTACCGATTATGTGGACCTCAGTATGTATAGCTAACTTTTGCTTGAAATTTGTTAGAGTACCAAGCAAAAAATAATAGTAATCGCTGTCTCTTGCATGTCAACCTTTGCACGTCTATACACCTTTCTTAAATGCTGGACTATTAGTCGTCCATGCAATATTTAATTTTTGCTGGTGAGCAAAAACTCATTCGAAACTTGTATACCAGCAGCCGATGATGTCTGCTTAGAATTTAATTAAAGTATTTCAAAAATTTTGTGATATACAAAAGTATATACCATTATATTTATACATTAAATGCCATATAATTCATATTTACATATATCCTGAACAGAGTATATTAAGTTTGCCACGAATTATACCCGGAAGGAAAGGTTAGAAACCATATAAAATAGTTGAGTTGATTTACCCATGTCCGTCTATATATAAGTAATCTAGTTCCACAGTTGCTCCTACAAATACGTAAAGTAAGAAATTTGACGCTTCTTCCTTTGTTATCTGAAGTTCTATGTACATAATTGCAACTCTTAGATCATTAGAAGCATGTGGAAGCATGTTTTCAAGAAATCAGGAAAACTAACTGACGAAAACGTAAGAATGTAGAGACTAAGTATCTACAAGTATATGACTGCCCTCTTAATTGATTGACAAATTACGAACAATTCAGTAATAACTCTGAGCTTTCTAAAATTAATTCCTCGATTTCAAAAATAATCTTCCCACTTTCTGTCATTTACGATGGAATATAAAGTTACATTGGCATTAGAATTAGTCCAATTGTTATTGTTAATATGCAGCTAGAACTTCCTATTAGGTAGTGGTTAGGGTGGGTTTCAAGGTAAAAAACGACGTTTATTTTACTTATTTCTTAAGTATCGATTGAGCAATTTTATGTAAACTTTTTTAGTTTTTAACAAAACTACTTTTTCAAAGTCCGTGTTTACTGTCATTTCAAAACTACTTTTTTTACAAGAAATTCTAAGGAAAGCTCTGTCATTGGCTTCTTTTTCAATATTTTTTTTCCTTGAAACCCTAACCCCTCCATTAATTACGTTGTTTTCTTTTTTGATCTACATAGTAAAATAAAGGTATGGTAAGAGACTGTCTCTTTAAAATTTGAGCTCTCTCTTTAAATTTATTGTGTGCTTTTACAGACCCTAGAACTCTCAAGAATATTGTTCCTAACTCAACCAATCACTTCACTAGAAATTCAGAAATTGATTAAATCATATAACAATTAATAATCACGCAAGAAACGCTTAATTGCTTTGTTCTTTTTAAAGACAGTGAGCTGCCAACAATAAATAAGTTTAGGAAAAAGTTTTTGTTTTGAGCTTTATATTCATTTGTCCACCATCTATTTTTACTACAGGAAAGAAACTTGGAACAAATTGTGAGGTATGCGTGCACTAAAATTCCCAAAAATGCTCTAAAAATATCACTTTCATAGTAGCACAACATTCATTCAGTTTTTTTTTATTGTTTTCTCTGCTCGTATCGTAGCAAATTGTGGAATGTCCGCCAATTAAAATAAGCCAAACGCGTGGCCGGTATGCAAATATCTTCGTAGCTTCGCTGTTTACAGTTATTATGGGTGATTCTTTTTGGCGTATTTTTTGCTTCCTTTGTTGTTTTTGTATCTGCACGTGTGTTTTTTTAAATTATTACCTTTTTCGTCCCTTTTTTAAACCGCTTTAACAGTTTTTCGCATTTATTCATTTCTCCATTTATTACCATAAACATTATGCTTTTTGTTGTGTGTGCGCAATTTTCAAAACTAATCTTAAATTGAAAATTCAGGTGGCAATATTTTCAAACGGAATTTTTTTAAGGCTTCAGCATTAATATATATATATTTTTTTCAATTACTTCACATGAACATGAAGGTCAGTTCAGTTAAGTAGAACTTTCAAAACAATTGCTATTAACTCGCTTTGAACGCTACTTATTTTAGGTTTTATAAAAATACCACACTTATTTAAAAGACAACGGGCATAATTTAAATTTTTGTTCTTTGCCCTCGCATTGGCTTCAGATTATTAAGGTGTTCTGAGAATGGAATTCTGCTTAAAGCAATAATTATAAAATACAGAGTTCAGCAGTAAAGTCATTTAAATTTTAGCTTTTTATGGAAAAAATTACTGATTTTAGGTAAAATCAAGCTCAGAGTTCTTAAAGATCTCAGTGAGGACATTTGACATTCGTCGTCTTAAACTCGAGTTTTTTACGCATCTTTAAACATTCTTCTGTTAGTTTTTGTCATTTTAATTTGTCAGTTACATGCTGGTTAAAACTTTTTAGAAATTTGTTTGAAATATCCTAATATTTGCCTTTGATAGCAATACCGGAAGGAGGCTCAATCTTGATTTCGGCAGTCGAGCCCTTGCCAAGTGCGCTGCAAATTACTACAACAAAAAACCCAAAATTCGTATTGACTTAATTGGTTTGAAGATCAAGGGGCAAGCGTGAAGCTTATATAGTAGGTTTTCAAGCTATTTATGGTAAGCGAAGTCTGAATAAAATTTTGGATCGTTTGGTTATTTAACCATATTTATGCATACCAGAAAAAACAAACATTCAAAAGAGTTCAATTCACTCCTCGTATTTGCTTTAAAAAAGGCGAAGATTGTGATACCGGTCGGAAGCATGGTGACTAAATAACTCCAAAAGTGTAATCTACATGACTATCGTGAGAAGGGAAAAACAGTCACAACATAACTTTGACGACTAATTGGGCCATCTCAAAGCAAATTTGCAGAAAAAACGGCCTCATTTGTATTTCCAACTTCCGAGACGAGATAAGGAAATTGGAGCATTTCCGGGTCAAATGTGACCTATTTTCCAATTCTTTTTTGTTTGTTAAAGCTTTAAAATATCTATTTTCCCCCTTTGTATGGTATCTTAGGGCCTCAAAAAGATTTGTCCATCTCACATTCGCCGTATATTTGCCTCGGTGTAATATTTAGTAGCTAATTTCACACATTTATGAAATTTAAAATACAAATTCCTGCACCACGTTTCTTGAACACAAAAACCCGATATTTATTATTTTCATAAATTAATTCGTCAATTATTAACGCCCCTAAAAAGTTTTTCTTTTCCATGATGAATTTGCATGAGGCCAAAGAAAGAAAGGGAAGGCGCGAGAAACCAGAAATATATTATAAAAAAAAAAAAAAATCAGCGTGAACCTAATTTGTGCTCGTTTAATTTCCCAACGATTTTCGCGCTGTCCGATCAATGCGCAAAACAAAAAGTTCCCGCAACAATCATTATACAAAAGTTGGAGAAAAATTTTATTTTAAGTTTCTTTAAAAAAAAAATTTTATTTATTAACTTCATGGTTTGGTTACAGAACCTAAGACTAACAAAAATTATTTACTTAAAAGCTAAGCTACATTGCACTGGCCAACTGCTGACTTGATAGGTGTCAATTCTCCGAATTGACTTACTTGGGTTAGCGCGTGTTGGTTTGTGACTGTGGGAAATATTGCGCAATCAAAGATGCATTTCCGCTATGCTTTGCTGATTACGCATTATTATTATTTAGCTATTGTTAACATTTGCCATGTTAACATACATTTTCAAAACTGTGTGGCAGCACACACACACCGGCGCACATGCACCACGTTACTGTATGTGCTATTTCAGTCCCTGCCAACCACGGCTACCCGCTTGTGACATATATTCCAATACAACTACACATTTTTTCTCTATACACTAACACCAACGCACATTTTTGGGTTATTTTTTGTTTACCTAAATGCGATAAAAAAAAGGTTGTTTCATTTCTTGATTTATTTGAATGAGTGCGAAGGAGAAAACATAATTGTCAATAGTGACAATAGAAAATCCCAAAAAGGGCAGAAAAAAAAAAGATTGAAAGACGCATGTCGTTCGTGATCGTACCATCGTAAAGGAAGCTCGTACAACAAGAAGGTAAATAAACGAATTTTATGTGATTTTTTAACAATATTTTGAAAAATAATTACTTCATTTATTTTTATAGCATTGGAAATCAGAACTGAATTGAAAGTAGCAGCAGCAGCTATTTTCATCAGAAGCGGCAAATATCAATTGTTAAGTAAATATGTAAAATGCGCAGTCGAAAGGGTCAGTAAAAATAAAAATAAATACATATGTATGTATTTTATGGGTTTTTTTTAAGGCTGCGCAGGCCAATATAATATGTGAAAACAAATCTTTGTTTTATATTTAAAACTAGCTGACCCGGCAAACTTCGTTCTGCCCAAAATAGATTTTTTTTTCATTTCAAAAATTACACCGATATTGGTTTTAATGGAATATGAACGATTTTTCCTTATTTCATTGTGTATACTTTAAATACCGCATATTGCTGAGGTTTTTGAACTGTTTTGGATAAAAAATCTTTAAAAATTTAAAAAACATGATATACAGGCAGGTTCTGCAATTTACTTCAGAGTGAAATTTTGTGGAAAATACCTTCTGTACCTAATTTGAAAAAAATTTTTACAAATTTTACTCGGAAGTGAATTGCTAGAACCTGCCTGATAAAAATTTTTTTTGAGGGTACATTAATGCTTTTTGAATTTAATTGCTTGAAAATTTCTACTCTTTTCAATAATGCTGACACATGACAATTTAATAAAATTAAATTTGTACTATTCGCATTCAATTTTATTAGTTTTAATCGAGTCTCGAAAATATATAATTTTAGTACATATTAAGTTTAGGGCTACACGGTATACGATATTTTTGGTTTTCTGTTCCGCGGCGTAAATAAACAGTGAGGAAGGTTTTCCAACACGGGAACACGCCACATAGAGCTGGCCATGTGAAAAGCAAGACATTTCTAAATTTATGCCGCATACTTCCAGCGACTGCCCTTGTGGCTTGTTTATTGTCATCGCAAATGCAAGTTTCACTGGGAACTGCAAACGTCTGAATTGGAATGGCAAATCTGTTGAAGTTAATGGAATTCGGGGAAGTAAGCATTCCTCTCCCTTGAACGGGTCTTTCAAAATGCTTGCCACTATTAAATTGTCCATTAGCTTGGTTACAATCAGTCGAGTACCATTGCACAGTTTGGGAGTATGAAGATTTCGTAGCATAATAACTACAGACCCAACTTTGAGATGCCAATTATGAGGCGGCATTCCAGGCGACATCAAAGAGTTTAAGAACTCCACTGGGTAATTTACTACCTCGTCTTCATTTTCAACGCGATCGATTGATTTATATGACCGCAGATCTCCCGGAATTTGATTTTGAATCATCCAATTCAAGTCATTGACATCCATATTTTTTGCTGCTAAAATTGCGCGCGTGCTTAACCAATCGTAGTTACCATAATTTTGAGCAATATTTGGATATACACTACTGATTAGTTCATATTTATTAGATGTGAATTGGCAAATCGTAGTTGGAATCGATATTAATCCACTGCAAGGATCTATCGGAACTTGTCCATTTCCGATTCGCAGCAGCTTTTTTGAAAAAATCTCCGCAGTTCTATCGTTTTGCAGCGAAACTCGCATATTCATGGTCAATGAAATGATTTTAACAAACCTCCACAAATGCGATGTCTTCAGACATGCGTTTAGCTCATCCGCCACTGTTGATTTTGGAATCACGGGAAGTGTTTGTCTAAAGTCGCCCGACAGCAATATCATCACTCCTCCAAAGCAACGATTATTGTTGCGCAAATCTCTCAGTGTTCGGTCGAGTGCTTCTAATGATCGTTTGTGGGCCATTGTGCATTCATCCCATATGATTAACTCACATTTTTTTAAAACTTGTGCCATTGCTGATTGCTTTGAAATATTGCAAATAGGACTTTCGTGTATTTGCAAGTTTAATGGAAGCCTTAATGCTGAATGTGTCGTTCTTCCACCCTCTAACAGTGTTGCAGCGATCCCGGTAGATGCAAGAGCTAATGCAATACCACCCTGACCACATATTGCTGCTAGTATTAAAGACAATAGGAACGTTTTGCCGCATCGAGGAAAAATATGCCACCGTTTCCACTATCTACAGCATTTATTAGCTGATTGTCCGCACTGCTTTGCTGTTCATTCAACCGTGGAACATTTGTTTGTACTTGTTGTTGCAAAATTCGCGACTCACTAAATCCCTTGTTTGACAACTTGGTGTCGGCATATGAACTTCAGTCAATAGTTTTCCACTCATAAGTAAACATAAATCTTCAATAAGGACTAATGCTTCATTGTAGATGTCAGCGTTCATTTGTAAGTCGACATTCCTCGTCGCTAATCGCAGGCGATGCAAAATATCTTCTGCCATGTCATCTTTGTACGTATCCCATAATAGACGCGGGTTTGAAGGCTGACATGTCGAAATTATAATAGCGAAAAGTGTACGAACTGCAGTGGCTGGTGAAGAAGCTATTGCATCCGCTAGCGTTTGATTCCAGTGACTGTCATGTTCAAGCAATTGCAATTGTTGACATGCTTCTCGAAATGTTGCACAAATGGTACCATCTACAGTCCTCAATGATTCAAATGAAGTTAAACCGCGTACATTAATCAAAAGCAAACGTAGGTAAAAGCAATCAACGTTCTTTGGATGGATTGTGTAAATTCTTCCCAATGCATCAGTTGAAAAAACACCTGGATAACCATCTACCGGATGACCGTTCTTCCTAAGCAACCATTTCTTCGACGATGCATTCCATGAATAATACCGAGGCATCTCCGAGTAAAGCAATGTTCTCGCGAACGGATCACTGGCGCAAGTTGCAAAGAAACTTGTTAAAGTGGTTGCTGGTGGTATTTCCGTTCGCTGTACTATGTTCTCTGCGTTGAAATAAACTCGCTGGCCATTCTCCAAATGTGCTGCCAGATGCACAACAGTAGGATGGCGTTCATGAATTGCAAATGAAAATATTCTCCAGATTGCTTCATTGCAATTTACATATCTGCCCATTTGAAATTTGCTAATTTCATCTCGTTCAACGCCAATAACCGCCATATCGCTTCCTTTGGTGACATATTTACAAACATACTTAATTGATTTTATTGAACTGCAATACTCAACATTTATATGTGTTTTGAATGCCTTAGACAAAATTGGCGAATATGGAACGATCCATGTGTTATCAACCACGAAATTCTTTTCTTTCAATTGAGTGATGAATGTTCTGCCATTGTCAGCGGGTGAGCGACGCCGATAGAGAGGGTATCCGTCGTTTCCAGTTTGAGTTTTCGAAATAAAAGCACGGGGATAGCGTTTTTTGCATTTACTATCTGACATCGTGTTCTCCGCATGGCCTATGAATCATATTGGCCATCACCACTTCGTGCAACTCTCTTCTACCACTACCAATCCGCATCCAGCATCGAACAGTACCATATACACGTTGTTTGGTAATAAAGTCCATCAAACATCTGAGTTTTTGTTTAAACACGCGTGCGGTAACGTCGTGGCGATCACTTGGTGATTGACCGGGATGCAATAGATTCGTAATGTCTGGCCATTTTGGATTGCAAGTAAATGTAAAAAACAAATCCGGCCGTCCATAATTGCACGTAAGTCATCGCATCCTGGGAGTACTCATGCATGTGTCTAGGACTGCCAATGTATGTCGATGGCAAAATATAGAGTCGACCAATATCTGTAATATCCGCATCACCATTCATTGCATCTCTTAAGTGAATATACTCTTCAGATCGCAACTTCGACTGATTGTATCGCATGTAATTAAGTCGTTCTGTCTCAAATTTAACGTACATGTCAACTGCTTACTGTTGAAATAAGTATCTCAGTAAGTGATTGTCATAGTTTTGGCGAATCATCATTCGACATGCGTAAAACTTCATTGAACTGACTTTTTTATTTGTCTTGACACCTAAAAGCTTAAATTACCTATATGAAGTAGCAAACAAATTTTTTTTTTTACTAACCATTCACCGGATTTATCATCTTATATCCTAAGTGATATCCGTCTTCTCCACGGCAGAACATGAGCGGATATTGCATTGCGTCGTAAGACCGATGTGTAGGTCTTTCATGTGTCCCTGTTGGTCTTTTGTCCGCTTGTATGATTATACTATGATCTTCTGTTGGCATACGTTCCAACGGAATCGTAAGCAATTTAATGAGACCATTGTGTTCGTGTAACATTTGCTGCAATTGTTCGATTATTTCTCTTTTCGTTGTATTGAAGATAGCACAACGTCGATTTACTTCATCATGTGAATCTCCTAGAAAGTAAATTTGGAGATACTTGTGTTCTTGATCTGGATGCGGCAACTGCGATCCAGCGAGATGAAAAATTTGCCCATGAACCTGTATAATTGGAGGAAAGCTCTGTAGTTTCTGTCGAATATTGTTTGGCAAAAATACCTTAATCGCTGGATTGTAGTTTTGTTCATTTAAAATTTCATCGCCAAACGACGTCATTAAACAAACAATCGTTGTACATTTTAGCGTGCTTTAAGAAATGGTTCGAGTGAGGAGATTCATCGTAAAGCAGCTTGAACAATGGCTGTGGTGGTGGAAGCAATTCTGGCAACTTAACCTTTCCCGATATAACCGCTACTGTCACCGATAAATAAACAAAAATAGCAAGAAACAACCAAAATGACGTGTTAGGTGGAAAATGAGACAAATATATGGTGGATTAACAACCAAATACCACCAAGGTACCACGACCCCTTATTCGGTAGCCCCGGTTTTATAGGTGAGAGTGGTGTTGTTATCCCGTAGCTCTGTACCAATTTTCATGTTCCTACCTTAAACACTTTTGAAGATATTCGACTTGAAAAATTCAATTTGTATTTCTGATTTTAAGACATGACCTGCGCGTGGTAATAACAAACAAATCCCCCAAATGAAGTATTTCGTTTGGTTCAGCCGTTTTCGAGTTTTAGCGTTACAACTATACACCATTTCATTTTTATATATATAGATTTAAGATTTATTAAAATTAATAAAATTTATAATTTAAAAATTAAAAATTTTAATAAATTTTTAAAGTAGGAATTAAAAAGTGCAACCCTGCATCAGCTGTTTAAAATGCATGGTTGGCAGGGGTTAGTTTTCCTTATTGTTTTTGCTGTTGTAGTTGTTATTGATGCCGCCGTTGATATGGCAAAGTTCTCACCAACTTTCTGGGAAGACATAATTGATGAGAGCGTTTTGGCATAAGTATTTACGTACATGCACAATAATAGAGTTGCCACCTCTCCTTATTAAAACAACAGAGGGACCTGATTTAAAAAAAAAATCCTAAAAACATATTTCTCATATTTACTGCCTGACTAGTTCTTTGAAAACGGAGGGCAGTCTGGCTTTCAGTAAGAGTTCGGCAAGAGTAAACTAAAAAATATTACAAACGCTATTAGATTTGCCCAATTAGTGCTTTTGTAATTATGCAAACTTTCAAAAGAAATCGATGCTAAATTTGGTAACGAACGAAATTGTAAAATTTATCGACTTTCAGTAAAATCTTGAAAGACTGGCCACTCTATTTACATTCTTGTCACACATACATACATATGTATAGTGCGAAAACTCAGCACAGGTACAAAATTAGCGCTATTTGGGAGAATACTTATGTGTAAAAAGTGTGACCTTATGGCATTGTCATATCTTACATTATGCAAAATATTTTCCCAAATAATAGTATGTATTTTACATCGAATGCTTCTCTATACATATTAAATTATGAAATTTTAGTTTAACCTATTTTAGGAAAGTTCAAGACAAATTAGCATAATATTAGTGAATATATAATATTTACGACTGTTTGCAAATTTTTCCAAGAGTAGCATCGAAAATAATATTTCATCTGATTTGCTCAACAGACATTCTTTACAAAATTTCGGTTTCAATCGAAAAACTTTGTGATAGTGGCTCTCCTTTTTTTAACAAAAAATATTGCACATACTCTACAATGCGTACTCACTATATCGATAATTTTACATTATTTCATATTCTGTTTCCAACCAGTAACAAGTTAGCTTTTCTCATCATTCATCACAGTATATTCCATTATATTAATGCATACTCTTTATAAAGTTTTTAACGAAAAAACACGGAAAAAATTTAATGGAGAAGTCAATACAATATGATGCAATATCACACGATCTTGGTGGTCAATCGACCGGCCAAACTTTAAACTATCTGATCACCGAAGTGTTCACTCAACAAATCCATTGATTGATGCGATGTGTGGGAAGTAGCATTGTCTTGTTGATTAGCATGAGGAAGTGAATATGACTGGCATGGCAGGAATACCAGTAGGAAAATCATAAATGACTTGGGTACATGTTTTCATATGTACTTAATGTGTACGTTTATGATTACGTATTCTATTCTTTGACTCCTTTATCCATATAGATGTATAAAGATTTTAATCAGCGACAGCATAGGTTTTTAAACTCTTCACCCAAAAAATATTTGCGATTTATATCCGTTAATTTCCTTACTTTTCTTTGTGAGAATGATTTTTTTATGGCAAAATGAGAGATTTCAGCAAACATAAAGTCTACTGACTTAAACAAAAATTAAAAAATCTCGATTGAATATTAGAATTTTTATACTATTACTTTTATCATTAATTTTTATGATTCAAAACTTGGTAAGTAGGTGGGAAAATTCCTATTATATTACTCAGAGTCTGCAAAGACAGGGATTGAAGCCTCTTAAACAAAGCCCTAGCGTCCTTGTGCTTTTCTAATATTAGTGTTCAATTACAACACTATAACTCCATTATCAGAATTCAATATTTATAAATATGTTAGCTTTTAAGCACACTTTATCCTTATTGTACCCACAACAACTACTTTACGGCAATTGCCCAAACTGTTGAGAGCGTCACTGCCGCACTCTCTTTGTTAATAGAAAATGCATATTTTATGTGCCACCACCTTGGTTGGTATATACTATACTTATGGAGCCAAACTTCTTGCCAACTCACTTTTAGCTTACTTTTCTTTTTCTTATCGCCTGTTCTTTTCTATTTTTCTGTTGCTTTGCAGGTGTGAGAATGTCATGACTTGTCCCATATGACCAATTGGTTCCGGCAAGGAGCACTGCCCCTACGATTAGACTTGCTGTCTATGATGGACGCGAGGCGCATTCGCCACTTATTGGCAAAGTTTGTGGGCTGGGAAAATTTCTGTATAGCATTTATAATAAGTATTAATTTTTTTTAGCTATGGAACAAGATTACATATGTGTTTTGTATACCAAAAGGTTCTAAACAGCTACATATGTCTGATGGGAACATTTTAAAAAAATGCAAAGAGTAGGAAAGGATTATATTGATTGTTATCAACAGAAGTGATATTTGTGAACTCATAATAAGAGAGTTTTCGTATAGCTATGCCGACAGAGTGGTCTCAAGGTCACACATAGGAAAAATAATTCATTTATCCATTTTAACATAATACTTACATTAAGGAAAGGACAAAAATCAAGTACATATATTTTACGAGATATTATGTTAAATGGATTTCGCTAGGCTAAAAAGGATTTCAAGTTCCTCGAAAATGACATAAATAACAGCGATACACGTTTTTGGGAATAATTCTTATAGCCTTATTTATATTCGTATTCAACAAAAGAACGTTAACTCCACAATATTATTGTGGTAGCAGCAATATGAAATATACTTAAAAAAAATTGAGGTCATAATATCGAGTTAACAGTCTTTTTTTGGATAAATAAAAATGGAAATAGTATTTAAAATAACATCAGCATTGTTTTGTTTTAGATTTCTGCGAATACGACTAGTTATTGAGCAAAATTTTTTTACAGTCCTATATTGAGACGTTTGCAAGGAACGTTATGTTGCCTTCGCTGTCAAAGGATTGACAAGGGAAAGAAAACGGATATCTTTAAAGTATCTAATTTAGAATAAACAAGTCAAGAAAAAACGTGCGAATGAATGTAATTTAATTTTTTGATTTCTTGAAAAGTCGTGATACCGACTCATCAGCTGTTGTCATCGTCAATGCCTCTGCCCCATATAGCAGGACGGGAATACTGAGTTTTTTTACTCGTCGAGAGAGAACTTTACTTCTCAATACTAGTCAGTCTGAAGTCGCTGACTGTCAACAGTGACGTGGGAGACAAGTGACTGTTTGTTTGATGACAGGAGATATTTTGTCTTGCCCTCGTTCACCACCAGACCTATTTGCTTCGCTTTCTTATCTAGTCCGGAGAAAGAAGAACTAACGGAATTTCCTTAAAGAAATTTTTCAGCAGATAACGAAAATCAAAATTTATTATTATATTCTGAACAGGGTATATTAAGTTTGCCACGAAGTTTGTAACACCCAGAAGAAAGCGTCGGAGACTCTATAAAGTATATATATATAAATGATCAGTATGTTGAGCTGAGTCGATTTAGCCATGTTCGTCTGTCTGTCTGTCCGTCTGTCTGTATATATGTGAACTAGTCTCTCAGTTTTTAAGATATCGTTTAGAAATTTTACAAACTTCATTTTCTCTTCAAGAAGCTACTCATTTGTTGGAACTGCCGATATCGGATCACTATAACATATAGCTGCTATACAAATTGAACGATCGAAATCTAGTGCTGGTAAGGAAAACTTTTGCAAAAACATATTCACGAAATTTGGTACAGATTATTTTCAAACGCAACAATGAAATCTCCGAAGAAATTGTTCAGATCGGCTCACTATAGCCTATAGCTGCTGTACAGACTGAACGATCAGAATCTAGTGCTGGTATTGAAAACGTTCACATTTGATATGGTATCTTCAAAAAACTTGACATGGATTACTGCTTAATATAATAATATAATCTCCGAAAAATTTGTTTTAATCGGATTACCATAGCATATAGCTTCCATACAAACTGAACACATAGTTACTAAAAGAAATGAACATGTGAAGGGTATATTAGATTCGGTGAAAACTTCTATATGTTCGAATGTGAAACAGAAGCAGTTTTCCTCAGCCACACAATACAGCTCAATTGCGCAATTATGAGAGTCTGCCAAAGCACAAAGCATCAAGCGAGGTTTGTGTGTCAAACTAAACTTCAGAATATGGTAAATGGCATTTGGCAGCTGGTAAATAGGAAATAGGAAATTCAACTCAAAACAACAATAAAGCGCAACAGAGGGAGAGGCAGATGAACGGAGAATTAACGGTAGTAGACGAGACAGTCAGCTGTGGCACATCAATGCCTGCAAAGACAAAAGACAAATGTGGATTGTAATGCAGTTGAAAATACATGAATGTGGGTGCTGCCATAACTCTGGTCAGCCAATACCAAATTGAAATGCAATGACCTTAACTAGATACGGGTAAAAGTTATTGCCGCAGAGAAATCATTGAGTCGTTGCTTGCGTAAGTGAGTGAATGATTGAATGGAAAGGATATTTTGTATGAGCCATTATCATAAGTGCTCCGCAAAGGGGTGAGGAAAAAACGCTTTCAATACACTAGCCAATCAAATATTATACTTTACATAAAAATTGTTTTCGAGCAACTTGTTTATAAATACAATTTTGGTACATTCATGGTCGTATGTATGCCAAATTGAAAGATGAATTTTTAATTTATTCTTCACATGTTTTTCGAATCGGTGGATTTTTTTCTGTAATTTGTGTTTGTAACACTACTGTTGTACATACCCAGATATGTATTAGCTACAATTAATGCCATAACAAAGCCTTTGCCACATAAAGTCATCTAACATTCGAATGACGACAAAATGTTACATATAATATATGCCGTGGAATTTCCACAATTTGTGTGCGTTGATGAAAATGAATATGGCATTCGCAACAACTATAACCGTTGATCATGAGTATGTGCAAAATACAAAATAAATTACTTTGTACTGCACATATTGCTATTACCGCCATTTCGCTTATTATTGTTTGTATGACTTTGACAAGTGTCGGATCTGAGTACTATTACATCATTGTCTAAGTAGTGCTAATGTGGTTGGTTAGCTTTTATTTCTTTTTTTTTGTTGTTTTTGCATGCTTTTTCAATATTCTATGAGGAAATGGCAACCATACTGATGAGTGAAGAGAAACTTAAGTTTGCAAATTTCCCAAAAGGATCAAGTTCTCTTAAAACATATGCTACCCAAAAATACATAAACTCATTATGTACAATTTAATTTATGTACTGAATTTTGAATATTGGTTCTTCTGGTATACCGTTTCCAATGACATAAGCTCAATACTTGAAAAAAAAATTAAAACAAGTAGGTTTCTTAATGAAAAAGCGGCTACTAAATGGTTTGGTAAATACCGAGCAAAAATATCAAAATATGTACGAAATTATTTTATGACCATAACTCAGGTTCTTCGAGAGTAGTTGAAACTAGAAATGTATAAAAACAAATACTAAACATATTGATCATCAATATTTTAGTATAGGAGAACTTCGTACAAAATAAACACAATTGAGTTTAGAATTATCCATGCATTCACTGTGTTCTCCTGATCTGTTGTTCTATAAAATGAACGCAATACACAGACTGCCTATGAGTAGAATATTCCCCTTCGCATATGAATGGAATGGAATATGTATGTATAAAATAGTGTTTAAATATAAATATAAATTGGCCATTCCATCAATTGGCGACATGGTTTTGTACCCGTGGTTTCCCGATTTTGAGTTTACAACCGCGCGCCATTCGTTTTGACCACTTTGACCACTAAAAAGATAACAGATATTCTCCCTTTGGTCTATATTATGATATTCTAAAGTTTCGTCAAAATCGGACAACCACGGGTACAAAACCATGTCGCCAATTGATGGAATAGCCCAAATATAAATATAAATATAAATATAAATATAAATATAAATATAAATATAAATATAAATATAAATATAAATATAAATATAAATATAAAAATAAATATAAATAAATACATATTTAACTTCTTCTATCTAGTAGCTTTTCACATATGTATGTATGTAATGTGTTTGGGTTAAGCGAATCAAAAATGTACTGAATTAATAAACATAATTATATTGAGTATAACAGGGCGTATGAGTAATATTAAATAAGCTGAAAAGCTGAATGTATTGACATGATGTTAAATATGTACATTAGGGTGATTCAAAAAAAAAATTTTTTTTTCAATTGGTACTCGGAAAAATAGGTTCCTAGACAACTCTAAGAAAGCCTCTCCAAAAATCTATGAGTTTCATCATTCATAATAATTTGTTTTTATTGAGTTATAAAATTCAAAATAAATAAACAATTTTCCCAATAATAATCAAACTTTAACTATTAATATCTATTAAACGGTTGCGTTTACGAAAAAATCATGCGAAACCTTTTTGTAGGGCATTCAATTTCCTACAAAATCTAAGGAACAAGATATTTTTTCAAGTAGTTGGAAGCGAGATATAAATTTTTCTATCTGATAATAAGAAAAAATAGAAAACTGTATGTAGGAGGACCTTTCCGTTACAATTAAAAACTCATATTTGAAGAGGCTTTCTTAGAGGTGTCTAGGAACTTATTTTTCCGAGTAAATAAAATAACATTTTTTTTTTAATCACCCTTTAAAGTACATATGTAGTAAACATAGAATTTTTTTACTAAAATATTTAAAAATTAGTATTTAATGTGCATACTGTACATATAGTAGGGCCCTTAAATTTATTTGAATAACCTGAAAACTGATTATGCGAATATCCGGTTTTTAATCTTTCTTATGAATATTAACCGATTAAGTTAGTTATTTTAATGTCAATAATAATAATAATAATATTGTATTCCTTATACGGTAGAGCTTACAATTTTTTATAATTTTTACTCCGAAGGAACGGATGGAGTTTTCGAAATATTAGTACTTCAAAAGAAGAATGTTTTACTAACGCAGTATAGAGTCACCCAAATTTATAAACAAAATATTTTATTTTAATATGCATATCTGAGCAAAATCTTATTTTTATATTGATATTGCTGTTTTATGAATCGGAATACTTTTTCTTGGGATCTCTAACAAGCTGCATTTCTTTCCTATACTTATTTTATGTCAACATATATCTTCCACAAGCACACTTTGTATCACATGTACTGGTTATATTAACACATTTCCTCACTTAAATACCTAAAGAATGCAATTCTTAAAATACATTCATACCACTTCAAGTAAAATACCATTGATTACGTTAATGCCTTGGGTTGTGTGAAAAATTCCAAAACGAGAAAATATTTTGCCGCTATTCATTTATGTAACAGCCCAGCGGGTATATGGGTATAATATAATATGTCCTTCGACTCAGTAGAGTTAGCCGAGAGGCACGTCAGTAGTACTAAAATCTCAATAAATTATCACTTTGTGGCAATGTGGTGACTGTTATTTATAACTTTAGGCTTCTCGACAGGAATTTATTATGCAATTTCTTATTAAAGTCGAGAGCAAATGAAGACGATTCAGCAGAAATAGCCACAGTATACAAACAGCGAATGCAGAAATTCACTGTCAAAACCAAAAGTATGTCTCAGACCGTTGTGAAATAATGTAGCAAGATTATTTGATAGACTTTTAAGTTAGAGTTAAGCGTGCGTTTCACCAAGCGACAGATTTATTTGTGTGGATAGGCAGAAGTGAAGCCTGCCTCGATGCCACAACAATCCAAACCATAAAATGCTTAAGTTAAGCTAAAGCAGATGTATGTACGAGGTGTGTTCAAAATGTATCGCGAATTTTGTGTTTTTTAAAAAATTATTTATTTATTCATGAATATCTATTTTGTCCTCTTCAAAGTAATCCCCATGAGATATTATACACGTGTGCCAACGGTTTTTCCAATCTTTGAAGCACTTCAAAAAATCATTTTTTTTATCTCCTTCAGCTCCTCCTTCGATGCCGTCTTTATCTCGTCAAGAGAAGCGTAACGTCGTCCTTTCATGGGCCTCTTCAGTTTATGGAACAAGAAAAAGTCACAGGGGGCCAGATCTGGGGAATACGGTGGCTGCGGCATCATTGGTGTGTTGTTTTTGGCCAAAAAGTCGCGCACAAGCAACGATGTGTGTGAGCAGGGGCGTTATCGTGGTGCAAAAGCCAATTTTTGTTCTTCCACAAATCCAGGGCGTTTCTGGCGGATTGCTTCGCACAAATTGCGCATAACTTGCATGTAATATTCCTTATTGACCGTACTTCCCTGTGGCAAGAACTCATGATGCACCACGACCCTGCAATCGAAGAAAACTGTCAGTTACGATTCGGGATACTTTTTGAACACACCTCGTAATGCTGTGGGCAATGAATTTCAGAGTACAGAGAGAAAGAAGAGTGGATAGGCGACTGGCAGCGCAATGGCATTCAAGCAGAGAGCAAGCTTAAGAATGTAGTAACAATTCACATTAAACGCTATTTTCAGTAGTCGGCGTAATGATTTTTATTGTTGAATGCAATGAAAATCAGTTGTTGCACTAGTCTGCATAGTCAACAGCGCACTGTGCATAAATACTTAAGCCACATTAGTATGTATATACTTGTATGTAGTTGGTGTGGGTTGATGCTCGTCCGCCAGCTTTGGGTGTTATACACTGTCATCTTAAGTATTTTAATTAGAAATCAGACAAAGATTTATGTGATATAATATTTTGTTCTCAACTTGAAAATACAATTACCTTCACAAGAGACGGAAAGTTTCTATGTATGATGAGTACTTGAAGGATTTCTCAAAAAGAGCTTTCCGTACAAGCCCGTGATTTCGATCATTTGAGCTATTTGTATGACAGCTATATGTTATAGTAGTCCGATATCGGCGATCTTGAATAAGAAGCTTCTTGTGAAAAAAAGAAGTATACAAATTTTCTGATCGATGTCTATCTTCTATCTTCATCCTTAACAACTTTTTCACCCAAAACAAGTAAGGAAGTGTCAAGTTAGGGCGTAATTAATCTTTTTAAACTCTCGCAAGGTAAAGTTATATACGGAATTTTCGTTTATATTTTAATTAAAAGTAAGTAGTATTGCATCAATTATTTATAATCATAAGAAAGAAAATACACTGTTTAGGATACAGAAAGATATTTTTTCTCGATTTTCATTAATATGTCTTCATATTAATCGATAGAGGGGAATAAAGTCAGCCGGAAGTTCGAAAATATTTATTTTAAATATTTGGGGGTTTAAAGAAGTATTGACCCGATCTTCTTTCCTTCTTTATCACAAAGTTATGACAAAATTATTATCTCCGAACTTCACGTATTTGATGTATATGTCCTTGAATTGCCACAGTCCAATTTCGACAAATTTTGGCGATAAGATTAAAGACCCTGAGAATACTATTTGTGCCAATTTTGATCTCATTTTGTACATTTGGCTTGCTACTCGTACAAGTTTCACTCGTGTAATTGATAGTTTTAGTGTTGTTCATTACTGTTCTTTGTTGTAAACACAACTGTTGCTTGCAAAACTGCTGCTCGTTGCCAGAAATATTTGGAGTCGCTGTTATAAATATTTGGAAAATATTGAAAAATGTTGATAGCAGACGTGGGTGTCTTCCGATTTCGCCCATTTGCACAGTTTACCATAAAAGTAATTGGGTAACTTCAAACATTCAATTTGGTTGAAATTTGTGAAATAGTTCCTGAGATACATAACGTACATTCACATAAAAGTGGGCATTGTCACGCCCGTTTTCAAATTTTTAATGAGGCTCCTTTCTTACCATCTCAGTTGGTTAATTTAAGGCTATTCCGCTTTTGTACTGTGAGTTATCGATATTTTGGTACTTTCCAACATAACCGTTATACGGGGAGTGTGCGCGGTTATTATATGACTTCACCCATTTTCACAGTAAGTTTATTAAATTAAATTTAGCGGAAGATATGTATGTACATTAAACCATTTACAGGGCGGGATCACGCTCACTTTTAACAACAGTTAAAAGAGCAGGTGTCCTCGCTACTGCGGGAACTTGTATTAAATTACAACTATGAAGGTTAACTAAACGCTAAGTTATGGCTCTTTTTATGCCCATCTGCAATACCAAGTTCCAATTTTTTTTGTTTTTTTTTTTTTTAGTCAAGTTTGACCATATATCTATATTTAACCCTTTATCTATCTCTGTTAGTTTTAGGTGATACAAACAATCGTTAGGTGAACAAAACCTTTATACTTTATGGCATAATATACTTCTAAATTTAACCCCTTCACGCATCGACCATTTGTTTTGATAAGCTTCTTAAAAGGTATGTAGAATCGTGGAGCCTTTACTCGATTTAAATCTGTTCATACAAACTCCATTTGGTTTTGATACTCTCGTAGCTCGTCTACTTTATGGTCTAGACGCTTTAACTAATTTTGCTAGAGAAAGAACTGTATAAAGTTTATAAAGCCGTTTATTGTCATCGTAAGTTCGCCAAATATTCGCTGCTAAAGCTGCTTGTAAGCTTATTTGTACATTTGGCTTGCTACTCGTACAAGTTTCACTCGTGTAATTGATAGTTTTAGTGTTGTTCATTACCGTTCTTTGTTGTAAACACAACTGTTGCTTGTAAAATTGCTGCTCGTTGCCAGAAATATTTGGAGTCGCTGGCTATGTTTGTATAGTATTGCGTCGGTTGGCACCAAATATTTCATTTTTTTTAATCACCACACAAAGTTTAGTTTTAATTTTTTTAAGTTTGCCGGCTTGGTTTTATGGTTGTGGCTACTGGCAAAGAGTTCTGGAGGTAATTTCCGTTGAGTCACAGCGATCAGACGCGCACCTGCGCAAAATAATTTGCTTTATGTGAAAATTTAGGTATTGTTCTTAAAAACACCGTCTCAAAATAACTACAATAAATAAGAATTTAAAAAAACGGTAATTAAAAATTATTTACAATTATCTTGAAAAATTTGATGAAACCTTGTCGGTTATGAGAGAGAATTTAAACGAAATATTACCAAAATAGAGTCCGTATCATTTGAAGTACTCATTTCTGGTTATTGCTATGCTTTTGAATAAAAATAATAATCAAAATGTTTTATTCATAAAATTTGTCCAGTTACTGATATTGGTATTAATTTACTAATATGAACCTAAATAATCGATATATTTTTTTTAAGAAAATCGAATTAAAAAAGGTGTGATCAAAAATATTATTTTATTAAAATATATATCTAACGTAGAATGAACCCGCTTTTGTTGAACAAAGAACTCACCGTTTCGAGTATGCCACTAGCGGGAATTGTGATCAATTACTAAAATCACACTATTAACCAACAATTTGTTGAAGTTATTGTTTTTAATTTTTAGGCTAGTTAAAAATATAAGGATACATAATTTAATAAGAATGCCAAAAAAAACTGAATCTATATTCACGTGTACCTAAATCTACAAAAATCTACAAAAAAAGGGAAACTCGAAAACTCTCTTCAATTCGATGGTGTAAATTTCCTTCACTAATCCACTCATTTCTAGAAAGAGATTTAAATGTTTATGTTCATATTTTCGTAGTTTTTAGATGTTACGAGCATTTATTCGAAATGGGCTAACCTCAGAGTAAAATGTATTACATATGTCAGTTATGCTGCTTCAATTTGTTTCACCAACATTTATGCTACATACTCCGGCATTTACTAAGTATTTTTGGTTTCATGTTGAAAATTTATGACTTCAAGATTATAAATAAGGATTTTATCACTTTTACAACACTCCATGGATTCTTGTTAACGTCAAAATTCAAAATCCCGCAACAAATTCTAATTTGTTAAAATTTGCCGTACATACCAATACCATCTTCTGCTACCAAGCACTTTTCTTAACTTAAACTAAACACGTTTCTTCCAATAAGCTCCTCTTCTCGCGCATACAATCGTCAACTCATTACGGATAGAAGTACATACGCTTAATAGCGAATTAAAGCAAATTCACCAGAACCAGCAGCGAAGATTATGTTTGCGAAATTGGCATCAAAATATCAGAAAAGTGGAAAAGGAGCAGTAATTGCCGGGTTGTAAAAGTTAAAGCTGTTGGCAGAAGTTTCTCGCTTAAAGAAAGTAGTAAAAGAAAGTTATATGATTGTAAATAAATCGAAAGTTTTGGAAGAAGTATGCGAGAGAAGATCTACTTCGGATTAAAAGCTATAAAATGATGCCATCTTCTCGGATGGCAAGAGTTGGATTTTTTTTTTCTTTAGTAAGACTGTAGACTAGTAGCAGAACAAAGTTCAAAAGTAAAGTAAGGAACACTCAAATGCCACTCAACATAATATTAAAATAATTACCTATAATAATAATGTAACTTTATATACAGTGCATTAAAAAATTAACGCTTTCCTTTTCCAAAGTGTAGATAGTAGTAATTATAGCATGACATCGTTAATGGCAACTTGCAACTAAATTTTAAGCTTATTTCACAGGAAGCGATCTCCAGTTGTATTGAAGTAGGAAATGAAATCTTTCATTAACGTAAAATGCTTTTTTTTACCGTTTTGCTTTCATTGAAATTCAACAATTTCCTATTTGATTGGCGTCTAGTGACTGTAAAAGGCAATCTAAAATAAGAATATAGTTTTTTTTGCTTCCATTGAATACACTTCTGATCCTATGTTTCAAATCATTGTCTTCATGCAGTATGATTAAGAATTATGACTAGATACGCCGCCATTCAGTTGTTCACTAATTCCTCTTTACATAATTTTATCATTTTAACGGCGTTTAGATTTTCGGCGAAGCCCCTCAAAATTCCAAACACATGTGTAGAGAAGCATTCATAAACACTTGTAGTGCTTAACACCCATTTGATTAAATGTTTGTCCTTCTCTTAGCCAAACATCTCTCAAGGGTTTGAATAAGACTAAAATTGACTCAATTGTAAATATTATATTACATTGCCCAAATCACGGTTGATATATTCCTGCGCTGCAACCTTTTCTCAGTGTGTGCTTTTGAAAGTAGAGGTTTGAATACAGTACTACTACTTTTGATGCCTGATTCTGAAGATATATGTATGCATATTTAATCCATTTTTAAAATTTTTTTTATAACCTCTCTTAAATTGAATAGTTTTCATTCCCTTTTTGGGAAGTTGCGTGATTCCTTCCTCTTCTGAGCATCTAAGATTCCAATTTTTCCATAATGTTTAGACCATCGCACAGTGTATCGTTTAATACAAGCTAGGGGGACAAAAGTATTTTAGTTTGAAATTGAATTGTTTTGGTCGTGTTGATTAATGATTTTAAGTTTCATTGAAAAATTAATATATTTTTTTAGATTTACGAATAGAAAACAAAAAATTGTGTAAAAAATATATTTAATTATTTTTTTAAATTCGAAACCATACAATAACATTCACTTGAATATATAAATAACGTACTAATACATAAGTCCATTACATTTCAACTAATGAAAATCGCGAAGATTAGTAAGGGATTTTTTACCAGCAGACCTAATAATAACAATATCATAAAAATAACAATAGCAATAACACACAACAACAAAATGTTTAATACTACTATATCATTACTCATTGAATGACTCATCATCACTGTTAGATTCATCTGAATCAGATACTTCAGGTACTTTTGATGGTATTGAAGGCGGGACAATTAAATTTAGAACTTCCTCCTGTAATTTATCTGTTTTCTTTTTAGGAACTTCTCTGAGTGAGTTGATTACCGGATCGGATGTTATTAAAAGCATATGTAGTAAATCTATATTCGTGGCTATACGTGACTGCTTTCTGGTGTGATGTTCGCAAAATCTACGGCAGTCCTTATTACGGGCCTCTTGAGATTCCTCCGAAAGTTGCCCGATCGGAAGAATATAAGTTCTAATTACTTCCGTACTATGAACCAGGATTTTGTGCACGGTGACTGGCATATAGTACCACGAATATAAATTAAGATAAATGGTTCTGGTTTTGGAACAAAGATTTTCGAATTTATTGCAATCAATGTCGTAGCCGGAGGATAACGTTCTCAATAAAATGCTAAAATTTTTAATTAGCTTAATATCCAAACCGGGTATCTGCCCACTCAGTTCCGGATTCATAAAGAACCTGCGGGCCGTATTTCCATCATTAGAGTTCCCATATCCAGGTTTCGGTGTGTCTACTATAAGTCCCATCTGGTTTTAAACTTTTGTCTTACTTTTTACGAACGCTGTTTTACACTAGCCTTTTCTATATCGCTTTTATCTTGCCACTTTCTTTATGTCCAAACGATAACAAATGTGTAACATACATTCAAAGGAACGAATCCAGGCGTGCAAAGTAGACAAACCGAAACTGTAATGCTCTTTTTTAATCACTACGTCTTTTAAGTCTTTATGTCCCGCCTTCAATGACCATTTTTTTGTTTATAGGAGTAACTTGTATACTTAGAATCCAGATAATAGGCTAATGCCTCATAACTTGTCAATTGCCTGCCTTCGCATGTTGTATTACCAGACTTCTTTTTTTCTGTAGATTTCAAACTTTTTTAATCGAAGTAGCTATATTTTTATTACCCTCCAAGCGATTTGCTACTTCAGCGGCTACGGTCAACTCGATGGCACTTCGCGATTCTAGTAAATCTTCGTTTTAAAAGACGAATCCTCAAAATTTTTTTTTGGTCTACCTTGAGGTCGATTGTTTCCAGTTGATGAGGTAGGACAGGGATGTTCCCTGTCTGCTCCTTCTAACCAACTGCGACTTTTGTTTAAAAAACGTTCAATCGTCATATTTGCTTCAGTCCATTTTTTCGAAAATTTTGACGGAATACTCGAAATTTTTAACTTTATCTCCTTCTGTGTATCAGGCGTTACATTTGTAGCACTAAATTTTGTCAAAACATAATTAACTAACCGGGAATTTCGTTCTATTTTACATTTTCGCCATTCTTCAAATAACTCCATTTTTGAAATAGAGAAAACTCGATCTGGAAAAAAAAAAATTAAAAATTATGGGTGAAAGATGTGGTACTCGATCAAAGGTCATTGTATAGCTTGAGATTGCCGTTATACAATATTTAAGCATTAGCTTGGATATATGTGGATAAAAAAAGTTGCATACGCTAAAAACTTGAAAATAAAAAGAACACAAACATTTTTATATGCGTTTTCAAAACCCCGTACAACGTATTAGCTAAACGCAAACCAAGTATTAATATGCATAAAATATACATACATACCTTCTAAATTAAATTCCATTTCATCAACAGTCGTGCTTTTCCTCTCCAAACCTTGTTAAATCACTATTTATATTGTATTTTTTATTTAAATTGAAAACATAAAAATGATAACACCGTATCACTTCGATTAAACTTGTTGTAGCTAACCGTATTAGAATATTTTGCGCAATTCTTACTTAAAATTGTGACATATCAAGGGTTGTTATAATCGGAGTGCTGTCAATTATTTGATTTTTTACATTGACTTTTGTCCGCCTACTATGATCCAGACGAATCACTGTGCATCGTTAGCGGTCACAATTGAACAATGAATTTGGAGTAAACTTAAAAACAGTTTTCCGCGATTTAAAGTAAAAACGTTATTTTTGAACCCACTGTATAGACAATTTTTGTAAAACCTTTCATACTCAATACAAACTAATTACCAAGAGTAAAATAATTTCTTAATCACCTACAAAGAATTTCTTCTGAATTGCATTTTAGTAAGATTGCTATTAAAAGTTTCTTTTTGTTGACATTAAAATATTAATTAAGTAGAAATCATGTTCAACATAAAATATATTGAAAAAAAGGGGAATTTGATTTCATATTTTATTACAAATTTTACATAGAAAAATACCACAAATATAATATACATATCGTATATAGAAAATGCGCAGTATATAAATAGCAAATCTGCATATCTGCGCCGCAACATAAATTCAGCACTTTGAAAATCCACTTTGTGCGGATGGTGAGCTTGAACGGTAGGGCGATCAGCAAACGATGCACCTCAGTAATTCAGATGACAAAAACTTTTTCAATTACGAGCATGAACGTCAAACGAGATTGGGGCAACATAATACTGTGGAGGGAAGAAGTTGTCGCTTGTATGTTTTGTAGTTATTATTGAGCAGACTTGCAGGCAAATCCTTGGACCACGTATGAACGTGAGAGTATACATATGCGTATGTGTGCAGCATTTGTATTAAAAATGCCAAATGAGGCAGGTACAACAGGAAGTTTGGTGAGAGAACGACCGCGAGGCTACCAATGCCCTGGAAAAAGGTAGTCTGCAGTGTCTGTGTGAGCTTGCAAAGCTAACCTAACTAAATAACTGAAAAAACGTACTCACATTGCAGATGAAAATAGCACGAAATGGAACTAGTAAACGTAATGAAATGAAAATAATAATAATAAACGTAACTTAGTCTAAGCCAATTTTTGCGGGTGATCCACGACAAAGCGCAGCGGCTAAAGCTTTCGCAAACAGGTTAGCAAGCTGGCAGGTAAACAAGCAGTCAACCACAAAAATGTAATTTTTGGGAAGCCAATAAAACTGTAGCTCAAGCAATATTCCGTAACACCCACACACATGTAAAAATGACTCGTATTCTGCAAGCATTTGCGAATGTTTGCGGCATAAAAGTTATATTCCGGCACAAGTGCTGTGAATGTAGGAATGTAACTGTGGTGGCGTTGTTCGCTAAATGGGAGTAGGAATTCATACAATTACATATCCTTGCCTAACAAAATCTGACATAATATTTTATTACTGCACGACAATTTCAAAGTCTTCTATTCTAGATTATGGAAGTATCCAAATAGGCCAAATAGTTTTGTTTCTTAATATTTTGATTGAAAAATGTTCCGCGTGTACCACTTTTTAAGAATAATACAAAAAAAATTGTTTCAAAAATTTAATCTGTTTCATTATAAACAATTTTATCTAATTAAAATAATTTAAAAATTTTAGTTATTTCATACTTACGATTAGTCAAACGAAAAACATTCAGTAGTCTGCTTTGAGCGAGATTTTATAGGAACCACTCGTAAATAAAGATATTGTAATAATGAAATTAAAATTTAAGGAATATATGCTTAAATATGTATATGTACCAAGTATTTTCTTTTACTAAAAATTAAAACAATAATTTAAAAATTTAATTTTGCGAATAAACTTAAATGTCAACGAAAACTTATTCTCATGAAAAATACAAATATTTCGATAATCCTATTCATTCCTACTTGGTGCTGTTACAAATGAAACTTGCTGGAAAAAAAGCTACTTTTGGGATCATTTATTAATCGGGTTGCTATAAATTTCAAGACAACATACAATTATTTCGAAAATTCCATTTGTGTCTTCTCGGTGCTATTCAGATTAAAAATCCAGATGTTCCACTTAAGAGGAATTTTGTGAAAAATTAAAAAAAACAATTAGTAGCCACAAAATACGAATATTTCAAAAGTTCCACACGTACCGCTAAGGAAACTATATTGGCTTAAACAAAAAGTATTTACCGAAATACTCGACATCAATACGCAACACGCCCACAACAGCTCGCCAATTTAATTTAAACATTATTTTCAGGACTTACGTCGGTTCAGCTCAATTAGCGAGCGCAATAAAAATATTTACGATTTCTACGTGTAGGCTGCATAAATATGGCGTGTAGAGGGAACTAAGTAAAGTAGCCTCACAAACATCTTGCGCGTGACTTTTTCGAAGTAGGAGTTTAGTACTAAATACTACCAAGAAAGTGCCGAGTGCCTGCTGCATATCGTATTGAGTTCCAGCGCTGCTGCATATCCTCATAATCTGCAGGCATCTGGCTTAAGTCAACGTGTAGTGCACGAGCTTACATGGACTAACATGCAAAAATATACGTAAGCCTGCGTGGCCCAAAAACTCGACCCTCAAGCTACGTTGTTCATAAAATTTCATCCTGCAAAGGCAAAGGGTCATCATGTCGCAAGCCAACAAATACATACACACAGAGTATGTGTTTCCATGCGACCCCATAAACCGCCTTTCTGCTTGACTGTCTACCGGCTCAAGTGTGCAGGCTTAGAGCCAACACTGAGTGGTCGAGCTCTATGCTTAGTGTTGGGGACAGAAAAAGCGGCTTTGAGCCTTATATAACTCACAGTATAGTCTGACCGGATTGCGTGGTCATACCCTAGCACATAACTGCCAACTTACAACCACCTTACTTATGTACTTACATATATATACATAAGTTTGGGCTGGTACTTTTGTCACGGGTTATGCAATTTCATTTTTTTTTTTAATTCGTACACTCAAACCTCCTTGCGCTATGTAACCACATTTTTTGGAATGTCATCCAATTCGTTGCTGCGTTAACGAAGTTGAAGTTATGCGGACGGACGGTTACCAGATTTCATACTCTGCCATATATTTCGGAACGATTATATATTTCTAGGCTTTTAAGCGCACTAACAAGTTGATGTCATAGCAAGTGGAAAAGGACCCGTTGAACATAACTTGAAGTAGATAGAATAATAGTTGCTGCATTTCATTATTATTGTATTAGAGGTAGTGCGGCAACGATCGTACGACGCAAAACATGTCACTTTTGGATAAAAAGTTTAAATTAATTTTAGTTAAAACCTTATATGACATTTGACACACACTCCTTGTCCTTTATTACTTTCTGTGATCTCAACTTGAAAGACACTGCAGTGCAGTCGAAAGGCGATTCTAGTATCTTATTTTGCAAAAAACTCACCACCTCCCAGTCGCTTACATAGTTTGGACCCATCCGTATAGATGCGTATCCTGTGTCTCTGTTCCCCTCACCCCATTTCTCTAAAAATTTCGAAAACTCGTTGTATTAGGTAGAAAGAAAGCCTGCCTGATTTGGCAGGACTTCATTGTATCCCAGCTTCTCTTTGATGCTTTTTTTTTTTTTTTTTTTTCCATACGTCTTAGCCTTGTTTTTCTTAGTCCAATTGGGCCCGTCCCAAATTCCTTTTATATAATAAAGGGGAAAGAGCAAGTTTTTACTACCCCGAGGGGTTTGGTTCAAAATTTGGGAAATTTCCTATAAAAAAGTATGCTGCCCTTTCTTTCCCTAGCTTTAAAATGTTTGGTTCTTTCTGGTTTTTTGGGTTGCTGTCTGTCTTCCTTGTTTGCTTTAAGTTTAGTCGGCATGATAGGATATTTGGGTATTTACCCCTAATCAAAACCGCCACATTTTTAGATCTTTCTTAAAGAAAGATTTTTAAGAATTTTTCCTAAACTCCACTGATGTTTTATTTTCCTTTTCTTCTTTGCAGCTTCCGCATTAATCGCATTGAGTCGCCGATACTGAAATATAACGGTGACTGTATTTTCAATCCATTATTCGAGGCGTCTTTTGAGTTTTCTCACGATCCGCAATGTGATCCCATAACATTAGAGACCCTCTACTGATGTTGATTTGGTGTTTGCCTGAGCATCATTATCGTCGCGAAAAGTGCATTTGGGAACTGAAAGTAGTGGAAAAGGATTTGCCTCGCAATCCCGACGGTGGTTTGACATCATCATTGCTGCATTGACGCACATCTAAACGATGGCTCAACTAACGCGGCACATTGAGTGTAATTTGGAGCAACTCTGCTCCATCGCGCACACTCTTACAAAGATTTAGTGTTGCACGACGAGTCACCGGAAAATTCGCTGCGCCAAGAGCTAAACGAGTTGCTATATGGCAAACTGATATTGATCCTGTTAGGTCTGAGTTTAATGCCGTTGCTATTCGTGGCGATATTATGACCAGGGGCCTGGTCACGCCTATCACAACAGACACTAGAGGTACGAATGTCGCTTGCATGGCAAACCGCTACGCGCACAAGTATAGCAGTTATGTGCAGCACGGCAGGCACAGCGCGAGCAGTTTGCTTTCGTTCGTCTTGACTAGAAAGCAAATTTCTTTGGAGTTGAAAAACAAATCATATATTTTTAGTGTGGTAATTCGCACATTACCACATACATATACATCTGTATATAAAATTTTTCATTTGTTCTTCGTTGTTTTTTACGCTTAGGTATTGTATTGTATTGTTAAGTATTTTGAAATACCTACTGAGCGACAAATAGTTCCCTACTAAGTAGTAATTGCGCAGCATCAAATTAATAAATATATTCTAATTGCAATAGATATATGTAGGCGAGTAAACAAATAAATCGAGGTTAGACTTTTATATTTGCTCTTCCAGTTTAGTTGGAATTGAAGTGTGTAAACCAAAAGTCAGGTTAAATTGACATAAGTCCTTCAACCCTTAGATATACACACCTCTGGCAAATGATCAGCAGGCATTTGGTGAGTTATCTTTCATTGTTGTAGGCCTCTTTAATGCATCCGCATGAATATATAAATATTCTACTTAGTTTACATTCATTAAAACGTTTCTTAAGACGTTATTTTGAAACTAGCTTTTTATCAATAGTAGTTCGTTTCTTTATTTATTGTGTTAAAGCCTACCATACCATACTAATTTCTATCCCCCCCATTTAGCTCGGAAAGTCTTACGCAGTGAAACTATAAAAAAATTTTTTAGGTATTCTTAGGTTCTTCGAGTCTATAAATGTCCATTAGAAGTTGATGATTTTGTTATAAAGCAGGTCTAGCACAAATAGCATGTTTGCTCTAAAATGCTGAGCTTTGTAAGTAATAAATTAAAACCGAGTTATCCTAATTTACCGTCTTTGAAATATTGTAATGACAACGGCTCACAGAAGTTTGTGATTTTTAATAGACAAACAACAAATATTTGGTATTATTAGCATTTCATGACATTAATTGTTTCGATAAAGGAAAGAAGGAACTACAACGTTTATTCAGATTTATTACAGAGACATATATAATTAATAAAAGTTAATAATTGGTCTTGTTTCCACTTTTAGTTATAGCACTTATTACACAGTACAACAGCTAATCTGGGGGTAAGCAATTCCAAGTCAGGGTGATGGTACTAGGTCAGTATAGTAAAACCCTCAAATGGTTTGGCGTTCGTATGTGTCAGTTTTTTTTATGACCTTTTAACCTTAGCTTATAAAATATGATGCATCTGCTGTCTGTTGAGCATATGGAAGCGTTATTTTTATCCATTAACAAAATATTCTCATTTAGAGGTTATACCATACGTGCGAAGGAGTCATTTTAAAAATTATATTTTTATTCTTTCGTTTTAAAAATTATATTTTCATTATTTCTAACACTCAATACAGGCAGGCAGATTGTTAAAAAAATGGCTTCGAAACATTAAATTCCAATCTGTTTTCAGAAGAAACGTTTGCCTAAGAAATATAAACCCAAAACAAAACACATTTAATTTGGCTATTGAAAGTATGAAATCAAATTTTGAATTGAGTATATAACTGTAAAAACCTCACTAGAATTATATGAAAATGAAATGCAAATGAGAAGAAGAGAAATATATAGTTGTATTCATTAAGTAGTAAATAAAATGTATTACGATTAATAAATAAGCAAAAATAGAAACAGGTCAATAAGCACACAAAGAACTTAAGAAAAAGGAACATAAATAAACAAAATAAATTTCATAATAAAAAAAATTGTTAAATAAAAATTAAAAATAAAATAAAAAATATTTGTATTTAGTAAAGTATGTATATACAAGTACATACATATATATAATACATATTGTATATAAATTAGAAATAAAATAATTTCAAACAAATTGCTCTTAAGTGGAGATTTTTTATTCCTCCTTGCTTTAATAAATTTGCAACTATATTCTGCTTGTTCAATTTTAAATTACTATACAACTTATTTCATTAATATACTATATATAAGTTCATTTTCTCTGTAACTGATTTTAAAGAATTTTAGTTTCATCGATTAACTTAAACATATTTTGGATTGATTGTGACACGTAAGTAAAATTAATTGAGAAAGATAAAAAGCCAAATACTTACTTATATACAAAAGATCAGGAATACAAGACGAATTTCGAATACCTTAAAGTATTGCAGCTAGCTCCAAAATAACATCATGTTGGAAAATACTAAATTCGCGATAACTCTAAGCAATTGTGTTAAAACCAAATTTAAATTTTCAGACAAAGAACCGAAATGGGATCATAACCTTATCAAGCCATCAGACAACGAATATGTGAACCTGAGTGCCAATGGCTCACTTTTTACACAAATAGCGGTCAATAATCTCGTATTGAAATTTGGAGAACTTCAAAATGACTTTATACCGTTATATGAAATTAATCCTCGCCCCAAACTGTATGCCATTAAGAAGTGGCGCCACTATCGCAGTATCGAATATTCGATAATAATATTATATTTTTATTCCAGTTAGTCGCAATTAATTTTAGAACAATATTGTATAACTTTTGTTTATGTTATATCACAGGTCTTTCAACGCGACATTGTTATTCAGCAATGACATAGTACGACACGAACATTATAAAAAGCCTGAAAGGAGGGGAATCTAGAATGGTTAAAATTTTGTTTTCAAAAATCATTTCAAGAACAACGTTGACTCAGGTGAGGTTTCGAGGTTTCCTACTTTTCTAAAGGAACAACACAGAAATTTCAAATATAATGGGACATTTTTATTATCATTCGAAGCAATACTCTTTGGTATTAATTTTTTGAAGATTACAGCTTTCAAATGTTGGCCGCGGCTAGGTCTCAGATGTAACATCCGTTGAGTCCAATTTTTGATGACTCGTTCGAGCATTTCAACCGGTAACTGGCGAAAAATTTACAATTCATACAGCGATGGCAGAGAAATTTATGAACCTTCCAAAAGGTTTAATATTTCGAGAATGTTTGTTTAAAACGCTTAGTTCGTTTTTACAAAAAGTCTGCAATTGATGAAAGAAAGAAAAGTAGTAGTTCTCTCTTCACTCGTAATCATAAAAACTGCCAAAACTTATTCGATATGATCTCGACGGTACTCTCTTCAAAACGAAGAATCTTATGGCAAAACTTTGCTCCAGCACATAAGGCAAAAACCACGTAGCAATGGCTTACAAGTAATATTCATGAATTAACATCTGCAGATGAATTTCCGTCTATAAGTGTAATTCCACTGTCACGTCCACAAAACCCCATTAATCGAAAAGCAAAAAAATAAGCACTAAATTAAGATACAAAACTGTAATTTTGTACAGAGGAACGCAGTAGGAAAGGAAAATCTGTGCGTAAATAATTTTTTAAAAAGTGTGCCCGCCGTCTGACAGGTTTAAAGTACACATCTCCTAAACCATTTAAGCTAGAACAACAAAATTAATTTATAAATCTTATAAGAACTTATACCGACAGTGTAAAAATGGATAAATGGATCGGAGGAAAATCCCGTTCATTCCTCATATAAAGGTACTGCTAAAAACTACTAAAAGCGCGGTAAATCAATAACTAAATACGCCAAAAACATTCAATTTTACCACCCAAATGGTATGAGAAAGTTTTATGACAGCCGGTATGCTTACTTGGACAATAGGCGTGGCACCGCCTTTCCTTTGTCATAGGCAGCTAATGAACGAAATCGGTGCATAACCACGCCTTCTTCCCATATGGCACAATTTTAAATTTCTTTTGATTATTTCACTTTCCGGTATACAAATCAAGAATCAATTAATATAGCGAGATAAATTAATGTTTTTGGCGTGTACCACCTTATGATCAAAAATTATTTAAATACAAAAAAACAGTTCAAGCCCCTAGGTATCGAACCGGTATCAATAGTTGACTTTCGATCAAAAATGACGATTAGTGTGTGATATACTATAGTATACTATATAATTGAAATTCAGGGAAAGTACTTCTCATATAATGGTACGTTTGTATGTAAAAAATGGGTTGAAGCGGACCAATACTTCCCTTAGCCCCCATTTACTTAATGTACAGATTTCGAACTTTCGGGTGACCGTACGCATATATTGGCCAAAATTTGAGTTTCGCCTATGAATTCAGTGTTTTTTGTGCTTGAGCAAAAACTTGGCCTAGACCCTAAATAGCTAATATCAGATATTGTGGTATTGAGAAAAATAGGCAAAATCGGTCGCTATTACTCGTGATTCACATACAGTAGCGGACAGTGAAATCCGGAAAAAAAGATCAGGGAGTTACTTCCGTCTATAAATTCACTAAAAATCTAGAAGGCGAACAGAGACCTAGTGGAGTGGTACTTCTTTCATTTGACCTCTACAAACTTCCAGAAAAAATCGAAGTCTCATGGCGCACAATGTGGATTAGAGCATATTTCCCTAACCCTATGAGGTGTAAAAGTTGCCAGCTTCTAGGCCACACAACGAAACGTTGCAACAACAATCTAGCCTGCGATATGTGCAATTTCCCTCCTCATCTCCCCTCGCCATGCAACCGCACCTTCTTTGCAAATTGCTCATACCTACAATCCAAAAATATTCTAAAAACAAGAAAAAACGTTAACTTCGGTTGCACCGAAGCTAAATACCCTTCACAGGTGCATTTCTGTTAGTAACTATGTGTCCAGTTTGTATGGAAGCTATATGCTTAGTAACCCGTTCTGAACAAGTTTTTTTTACATTGTTGCCTTAGAAAATAATACATACCAAATTTCGTGAATATATCTTGTTAAATATGAAAGTTGTCCATACAAGAACTTGATTCCGATCGCTCAGTTTGTATGGTAGCTATATGCTATAGTTAACCGATCTGAACAATTTTATTGGAGATTACATTGTTGCCTTAGAAAATAATATATACCAAATTTTGTGAATATATCTTGTTAAATGTGAAAGTTGTCCATACAAGAACTTGATTCCGATCGCTCAGTTTGTATGGTAGCTATATGCTATAGTTAACCGATCTGAACAATTTTCTCGGATATTATCGTTCAGTTTATATGGCAGCTATATGTTATAGTGGTCCGATATCGGCCGTTCCGACAAATGAGCAGCTTGTTGAAGAGAAAATGACGTTCGCAAAATTTCAAAAGGATATCTTAAAAACTGAGGGACTAGTTCGTATATATACAGACAGACGGACAGCCGGACAGACAGACGGACATGGCTAAATCGACTCAGCTCAACATACTGATCATTTATATATATACTTTATAGGGTCTCCGACGCTTCCTTTTGGGTGTTACAAACATCGTGACAAACTTAATATACCCTGTTCAGGGTATAATAAAAACAGAATACAAATGCTCAATGCGAGAAGCACTAAGGCTTTACAAATAGCAACTGCCCCCAACCCCCGCAAACACTTATTTCGCTTTTTGTTACAAAAGAGAATACAAACAAGCAAATAACTAACGTGACTTCCCACCTCTCACCATCCCCTCCCGTAACACTCTCCACAGACACTGTACTAAAATCCCCAACAGCTTATCCTCTTCCACAACAAAAGCAAACTATGAAAGAAAACAAACACAATTTCGTTATTTTTAATCATCTAAACTCATCAAATGTAACAACAAAAGAAACTACAAAAAACCTTCCTAACCTAACGTTTCCCCAAACAAAAACAAACCCAACCAAAATAAGAATACCACTCATTCCTAAAGTATCCACAACAGATTCTCGTTTAAAATCCAAACTCTCCCTCTCTCCGCAGACAATATCGACCTCTCTACACATACTTATACATACATTATAGCAAATAATAAAAATATCACTCCTGACGATGAAAAACAATAACTCTCATAATTTTTCCCCACTTCTTTCTCAATTCCCTCATTTCTAAGAAATGTTCAAATTTCTCCAATGGAATATGAAACGGATTCTACAACAATTACACCGGCCTAGAATTACTCATAAAAGAACAATCACCAATTTATTTTTCCAACTTAACACAAAAATCATACTAATAAACAAGGTGTTGCTACTCTAATAAAAAAAGATTTCCCATACAAACTTCTTTCTACGTGTTTTAATATTTCTACAATATCAGTAGAAGTATTTATTGGATTTAAATTAACCATCCCAACAACTTACATTCCACCACACCAAATTTTTAATATCAAAGAACTACGAGACATAATCGCACCTTTCCAAACACCCGTACTTATACTTGGCGATTTTAATGCTTGGAGCCCTCTCTGGGGTTCCACTTGTACTAACCAAAGAGGTAAAATCATAGAAGACCTTTTATTAGCGGAAAACTTGACAATTCTAAACGACGGTTCTCCTACGCATTTTTCTACACATAATTCGTTCACGCATGTAGACCTGGTCATTTGTTCTTCTGCTATCGCCCCCAAACTTAACAGCCAAACACTAAATGATTTATATAACAGCGACCATTTCCCCATTATAACTCACTTATCAATGCCTTTATCCAGAAAAGGGTCGGCGAAGCCAAAATTTCTGTTAGACAAGGCAAATTGGTCCAAATTTCAACAACTCTGCGAAAATTTTTCTGCTGCAAATCCCATACACGATAGCATAAATAAAGAAAAAGCTACAATTACCAAAGTAATAAAAACTTCTGCTCACCTCTCTATCCCCTAAACGGATAAAAAAAGCTTCAAAAACCATGTGCCTTATTGGTTTACAGAGTTATCTAAACTTAGAGATGAAAAACAATCACTTTGTTTAATTTACAAAAGAACTCGCTCTATTAATAACACTGGATCACAAATTTGAATTTGTTTTTTGTTCCACGGATGCTACTATCCAATTTGTATGTGAAATGGCTCGCAGATTTCGAAAATCGAGTAAATTTTTTTTTATGGATACGTTTTTGAGATCTTTGCAATTTACCGTTATTCGACCAAAAATAAAAGATGTCTTCATTTAATCATGTATATCTCACTGACCAGTTAAGCAATCTTACTGAAAATTATAGAAAATTAAAGTGAATGAAATTTCCTAAAAATATTGTCTACTCCATTTTTCCATAGGCCTTATAATTTCTGAGAAATCGATTAATCACTTCGTGTTTTTAAATTTTTTTTATGAAAAAATTAAAAAAAAATAAACTTTGGCAAGGAAAAAATTTTAAAACAAAAGAAATTTTTTAAATTTTTTGTTTTATTTTATGTGAAGTCCTGTTTCTTTATAAAAAACAAAACTACCAACGAACAAAATCCATGGATAAATAGGAAAGTTGTACATGATCAAATAAATATATCCAAGTCGCGCAAAGTCAATGTATACGTATGTAGTGTGTAAAGTAGGGGTGGGATTGTTTTCGAATATCATTAGAATAAACTAGTAACGCTATTCGTTTAAAAAAATCAAATAATACTTTTAGAACAGTAATACTCAAATACTGTTGTAGTAGGTAGTTTGCATCGAAAGCAAGAGGTGTCAGGTTCGAAACCCCTGTAGTCATGTTGATTTGCTTAACATGTGTGTAGGTATACAGGCAGATTTTCGAAGGGTAATTACTTGCGGAAAATTCCTAATGCAAATAATTTTAATTCAAACATGCATACCTACATGCATACTTACATGCACACACACATATCTTGGTAAATTCATTAATTTTTTTAAAGCCAACATCAACAGCAGGTAGTATTTTCTTTCCCCGGCTCGTTAATATGAAGGACCTTTTTTGTCTAGGTAGGTTTTGCCTTTTTTATTTTTTCGCGATCAAGCTATATATAAGTTCATAATATCTGTAACCCTCGCCGGTTCCAGTTTATAATTACAATATGAGAAACCGTGAGCTATTTTTAAAAATAAAATGAGTAAACGTACGCGAGAATTTGAGTGTACCAACGATCCGGATATGTTCTGTTACATATGCGGTGAATATACTCTTGTACGGCATCGGAGGCAGTTTAGAGATTCGATCCAATTTATATATTCAAAATATTTTGGCATTGAGCCTAAAAATATTGATAAATCATGGACTCCGAATATTTTGTGTTCCTTGTGTTGAATAATATTTGTTCAATGAGAATCAGGATCAACAAAGTACGTATTAAAATTATGAAACTATGCTTAATAGTAATTTTTAATTTTTTTCTTTTTCAGGCGATACATGAAATTTAATGTACCAATGATATGGCGAGAACCTACATGCCACTCAGAAGATTGTTATATTTGTATGACAAAAGTTCTTGGCTTTGGAAAATCAAGAAAAGTGATTTATGCTAACGTACCTACCGTTTCATTGCCAGTTCCACATTCAGCTGAAATTGCGTATCCAGTTTCGTTGTCAACAGCAGTATCTGAAAGATCATCTGAATATGGAAAATTAAGTTGTAATGAATTTTTAATGGAAAACGAGAGAAACGTTCTATCACAAGCGCAACTAAACGATTGGATTAGAGATTTGGAATTATCCAAGGAAAAAGATGAGCTACATGCCTCTCGTATACAACAATTTCGTGTCACCCCATGTTAAGGTGACATATTATAGAAATCGTCACGAACCATATGCCAAACACTAAGCGAGGGAAGACAATGTATGCTATTGCAAAGACATTCCAGGATTATTCAAAGAGTTTGATCAACTATATGATTCCGAGGAGTGGCGATTGTTCATAGACAGCAATAAACTGAGCTTGAAGGCCGTATTACTGCATAATGGCAACAAAAAGCCCTCGATTCCGATCGCGCGTGCAGTAAACACGAAGGAAACATACATACGAGGTAATGGAGAAATTGTTAAAAAAAAATTCATCAAATATGAAGAGCATGATTGGAAAATATGTGCCGATCTTAAAGTCGTTGGAATGTTATGCGGTCTAGTGGCTACACAAAACACTGCTGCTTTCTCTGCAAATGGGATAGCCGAGCTCGTAAAGACCACTATTGCATTAAGGATTGGCCGGAAAGAGTTGAATTTACAATTGGTGTGGATAATATCAAATACGTCCCACTTGTGAAGAAGGAAAAAATCATTCTTCCGCCATTGCACATCAAGCTCGGCCTCATTAAAAATTTGGTTAAGGCGTTGGACAAAGAAGGCAAAGCATTCAATTATTTACAAACTTTTTTCCCAAATATTTCCCAGGCCAAGATAAAAAAAGGTATATTTGTTGGACCCCAAATAAAAAAGTTGATAAATAATGACCAATTCAAAGGACTATTGTCACCAGTTGAGGCAGCAGCGCGAGAAGATAGTGAGCGACTTAATCAAAAATTATGCAGAAATGGGTGATTATTCAAAACTTATTTAATTGAATTATATAAAAGGTTATAATTTACTTATTTACATTTTCTTTTTTCTCCAGGCGTAAATATGTCTTTAAAAATTCATTTTCTGCATTCCCATTTAAGTTTTTTTCCGGCAAATCGAAAGGTTTCACCAGCAAATGAAATTAATTGAGAATCGATACCAAGGTTTCTGGGACGTCGGTATGATGGGTGACTACTGTTGGTTTCTCATAAGAGAAACCGATCCTAAACTAAATAAACGACAAAACAAAACACATAATCATTTCGACTATAATGTAAGAACATCAACTTAAGACAAAAATAACACATTGCTTTAATATATATTACTAATATATAAATAAATGAGTTTATAAAAACTAAAAACGACATGAGAATTGACCTTTTACTTAACAGAAACAACGCATAGCTAGATATCCCACCCCTACTTTACGCACTACATACGCATATACATTGACTTTGCGCGACTTGGATATATTTATTTAATCATGTACAACTTTCCTTTCTATCCATGGATTTTGTTCGTTGGTAGCTTAGTTTTTTATAAAGAAACAGGACTTCACATAAAATAAAAAAAAATTAAAAAATGTCTTTTGTTTTAAAATTTTTTCCTTGCCAAAGTTTATTTTTTTTAATTTTTTCATAAAAAAATTTAAAAACACGAAGTGATTAATCGATTTCTCAGAAATTATAAGGCCTATGGAAAAATGGAGTAGACAATATTTTTAGGAAATTTCATTCACTTTAATTTTCTATAATTTTCAGTAAGATTGCTCAACTGGTCAGTGAGATATACATGATTAAATGAAGACACCTTTTATTTTTGGTCGAGTAACGGTAAATTGCAAATATCTCAAAAACGTATCCATAAAAAAAAATTTATTCGATTTTCGAAATCAGCGAGTGATTCCACATACAAATTGGATAGTGGCGTTCATGGAACATTTTTGCTGTAAACCAGTAATAAAATACAAAAAAGCCGGAAAAATATTAAAGAAGCTAAGAAGGCTTGCTTGCAAAAGCTTACCGAAGCTATCACTCCATTAACAAATCCCAAGAAATTATGGGTCGACATAAAAATGCTCTCAGGCTCCTATACCCAAGTGAATCTTAAATGTATAAACACTCCAAATGGCAAAATTTTCGACTCAAAAGATATAGCTAATCAATTCGCCTCTGTATGGTCCGATTACTCGAGCGATTCAAACTTCCACCATTCGTTTGTATCAAATAAAAATGAGCTTCTCAGAAGAAGGTACAGTAAAGCTTCACCCCCATCTATTATTGAATCAGACATAACCATCGCAGAATTCGATTTCACTTTATCTTCAGTGTCAAGCAAGACTCCCGATGCAGATGGGATTTCATATCCCATGCTAAAAAACTGTCCTTTATGTCTCAAAAATAGAATTATTAAGTTTTACAACAATATTTTATGTCAAGGTGTCTACCCTCAAAACTGGAAAAATGCGGTGATAGTAGCAATTCCTAAATCTAATATAGTGTCTACAGATGTTCTTGCATGGATAAACTATTAGAAACAATCGTTTCAAAACGTATCTCGTGGTTCGCATTAAATAAAATCCTTCTCAGTCGAAACCAAGTGGCATTTAAGGCAGTTCAAGGCACAATGGATGCTTTACTCTATTTTGATGATTTCGCCAAAACTGCTTTATCGAAAAGAAACCACATATCCACTCTCAGTTTGGATTTCGAAAAAGCTTTCCACAGAGTCTGTTCTTATGTTATTCTACGATAGCTTGAGAAGTGGCAAATTGGTTTGAAAATATTTAATTTTGTTAAATCTTTCCTAATCAATCGGAAATTCATGATTAAAATCAATAACACTTTTTCGACAAGTACAATATATACAACGGAATAGGACAAGTATCACCATTGTCTGTCATACTATTTATAATCGCATTTAACAAAATCAGTACGATACTCTCTAAATATAAACTCATTTCGCATATTATTTGTGCTGATTATGTGCTTATCCTCAAACAAAATAATTTAAATACTGTAAAAAATACTTTTTTATAAATCCTTACTGATATTTCAAATTGGTCCAATTGTTCCGGTGCGAATACTTCTATAAACAAATGAAACTTATTCCATATCTGTAGAAAACACAAATGTAATAATTTGAATCTAAGCTATAATAATGTAAATATTGTAAATACTACAAGTCTTAAATTCCTAAGTTTAATATTCGATAAGAGACTTAATTTTAAGGAACATTGTACAAATCTACGTAAGCAACTAATTTCTAGGCTTAATATAATTAAGTATCTGTCATCAAAATACTGTTTAATTCACATTTCTTCTCTCATTAATATTATAAGAGCTTTAATTTTATCTAGGATTGATTATGGTCTCCCTATCTATGGCAGTTGTGCCAAAAACAACTTAAAGCAAATCTTTGCGTCATATCATGCAGCTGTTAAAAGCATCACCAATAAAGTTCACATTAACTCAAACCGAACTCCAATCCATCGAGGAAAGAGTTTTACATACTTCGCAAAAGCTTATTCCAAAACTGCTATCATGTAATAACAAGCTCTTGTATGGTATAGTAAAAGCCAAATGGACCGACGATACAAACTCCAATACTTCTTCCACTATTTCTAAATGCATTAAATTAGCTAAGGATCTTTGGGTATTACCACTACACCGGAGGGAAAGTCTATTTCTTTTGCCCCATCATGGCTACTCAAAGAATCTTCGTTCAATCTGAAGATGTAGATCATAAAGGAACACCAATTCCAGGGTATATCAAAGTTTGTTCAAAGAGCTCATTGTGCAGCACTACGTAGATTGGAAACTCATTTTTACTGGCGCTTCGAAGGCCGACTTCTACACGTCTTTTGCTATTGTTGATAACGATGGAAATACGTTAAAAGCTGGACACATGCCCAATTACAGCTCAGTATACACCGCAGAGGCAGCAGCCATATATAATGCTCTATCCCTAGTACAAAACTCTAACTTAAAAACATTAATATGTACTGATAGCAAATCTACAATCTCAGCTCTCCTAAAAGCGTCCAACAAATCCTACCTCATTGCGCAAATTAGAAACATATTGATGAAAAATTATGTGGATCCCTGGACACGCCGGTATTAGCGGAAATGAATGGGCCGATCAAAACAGCCATTGATTGTTTTCGACTACATCAAAGAAAAGGATATAAACCATTTAATCGCTTCTAACCAAAACTTCATAAAAGCTAATGCTTGGAAGAATGTGCAACACCACTACGCCATCTGCAACCAAGAGGGGAAAAAACCTGCTTATCCGCCATCAGGCCGTTGCCAAGATATAAAAGCCTTCGTTTGCCTTCGTCTTGGTCATACGTCATTAACGCATTTCCATTTATTAAGAGAAAGCCGTATTTCATCCTGCCTATATTGTAACTCATCGTCTTTAACCATAACACATCTACTGGATGAATGCATCACTAAAATGTCTGAATTCCTATCTCATAAAAAGTTAAAGAAATATATTTAAGTTATCCTTCCTTTTTAAATTTATTTATAACATGTAGTCCATAACATTTAGTCCATAAAAACATATTGCTTGTAAATATTTTCTACATGGAAGGTTCCATCTTTATTATTTAAGTCTTTTATATCTAAGCCGTGAGCTAAAAGCCTCTGTAGCTAGTGCTCCTTATGTGTAATGTATAATAATAATTGTATTATTATTTTACAAATAATAAATAAATAAATAGTATATTGGGAAACCTCCTTTGTTTTTTATAACGGCTTTTATACGCTCGGACATTAAATTCAATGAGCTTTCTTTTGTTGCTGCTGCAATACCGATATACCACGCTTTTTCGAGAATTCCATCCAACTCTGCTAAATTCTTTGGTCTCTTCTGTGCTACTTGACCCATTATTATAAACCAAATGTTCTCAATAGGATTGAGATCAGGACTTTTACCTGGCCACTCCAAAGTCGAGAACCCGATTTTTGATAAATAATTCTTCACATTGAGGGGGTATTCTACTCTAGCATTTTGAAAAATTCGATTTTTTTTTCATATATTTAAAGTTTAGACCCTCAAGAACATACCCTCCAAAGGATTTTTAAAAATTAAAATTATTTTAAGAGCTACAGTTGCTTTAGTGACGCAGTACCTAGCCTGGTTCGGCCGTATCGAATTTTTTAAATGTGTTTTTCTCGAAACTACTTTTTTCCACACGGTACCGGCATTATCTCAAGTTCTATACAACCGATTTACTTGAAATTTTTTGTGAACCTTCTTTATATAATCCTTTATCGTTCCTACCAGCATAGTGTCAAAATTTTGGTTTTTAATATTTTAAAAAAATTCAGGAATTTCATAAAAAGGGTAAAAAATGATATTTATTTTCAGGCAGTCGCCATTTTTCAAAAAAAATGTTTTCGTGTTCCCTGAGGTAGGGACTAAAACAGCATCCTTACTGATTAAGAATTTGTTTTGATTTTTGTTTTCAGACCACCAGGAGAGTCAGGATCAATTTCACAAGGATGCGCCATTTTTTTACACCATCATCAGAAAGAAAGAGGGACAAGTATAAAATTTGTAATTAAAATTATAGCAATAAACTCTAGTTGTACAAACAAATGGATACTTACTATTTTGGCACAATTGTTTCAGGTAAAAATAAGGACATCTGCTCATGAAAAATGGTTTTCCACTGAATGTGTTAAATTTCTTTAAAGTATCTCCTGATACTTATTCCCATTGACGGTTCCTTCTATTAGGGCTAGTTGCCCAAGGCCACCCCAGACTATTCGATTGCCTCCCTGCTTAACAGTTTTTGAACACATTCGTCCTTGAACCGCTCACCAGTTTTCTTTCTCACAAAGGACATACCGTCGCTGCAGAAAATGTTAAATTTGGACTCATCTGAGAAGATTACATTTCGCCAATCAAGTTGAGTCCAAGTTTGATGTTCTGTTGCCCATCGTAAACGGTTTTGACGCATTTTTGAGGATACAAGTTTTTTTTTGGCGGCCCGACGAGAGTTCAAATCAACTTCTTGAAGCCTTCGACGAACAGTTCTTGCGCTAATTTCCATACCGACATCTTTGAATAACTCCACTTTAATGTCCTCAGCAGTTTTGAAGCAATATCTCAAGCTGATACATTCTATAACCCGATCTTCCCTAGAACTTGTCTCCTTCTTTGCTCCAAAGCTAGTTTCTTTTAAGAGACCTGGTTTTATCGAAATTTTTTAAAAATTCTCCGATGGAAGATTTGTTGAAGCCAACTCTATCACTAATTTTCCGAATGGTCAGATTTTCTTTTCGTAAAAACAAAATATTACTTTTTTGCAATTCGGATATTTGTTTTTAAATTTGGCATATTTTAGCTTTAGCGGAGCACGAACAGGAAATAAACTTTGAAACTATTGAAAAAAAAAAACAAAAATTTGTTCTTGTTTATGCCTCTCTCATGGTATCTCACCCCACAACACAACATTCATCCCACAACGCAACATTCATCGCACAACACAACATTCATCATACAACACAACATTCATTACACACAACATACAGCATCACACCACGCAACGCCACGCACCAAACACTACCATACCACAACATACATCGTTTTCGCCACCCAACCGAGCAAAAAGGATTGGTCAGAACGAGGTGGCGGATTGGTCAGATCGGGGTGGCCCCAATTCGCTTTTTACGCCCTTATGGAGAATCCATGCTTCGCCAACTCGTTCATCGTTGATCCGCCAATTTAGTTCACAGTTCTGGTCAAAATTGTGAGTCCCCATCCGGTCGCGTGTGTGTGTGTGCATCTACAAGGAAAAGTGAACAGTGTAATAAAAAAAAAAAAATAAAGAATTTTATCTAAAATATCTTGAAGTTGTATTATAAAAATATTGAAGTTTCGCCCGCAAAGGGAAATACCTACATATGTATGTATATAAATTGTTACATTTTTATCCATTAAAATTGGGAAACCTTTCACGTAACTTAAAACACAAAGGGTATCTAACTAAAGGTAAGTTAAGTATACCCCGCAAAACAAAATACATAGTGAGACTAACTCCAACAAACAGTTATAAAACGTGTGTAGAGGACTTATTTATGTGAAAAAATAAACTTTTATATTATATATGCCATATAATGATTATCGTTTTTCTAACAAACCTTATGCCGAATATGTCGGCCAGTGAATGAGTTATATATAGAATATATATCCATAAAGTTGCTTAGACTCTTATCCTTTGGTTGACTTTTTATACTTTAAACATTTCCCTGGCTTTGATTTTTGCTAGTTGCAAGAGTATAAAATCTTCGGTTTGAAATTAGCCTTCCTTACTTGTTTTTGTTTAATTTCTTATATTTAAGCTATTATTTAAATGTCTCTTTTTATTAAGTTTCGCATTTTCAATCTTAATGTCAACATTTTATTTTTATTTTATTATGTTTTAATTTCTATCTTCGCTTTCAACATGCATATTTTACTCACCTCTCCACTCAATCGTACTTAAATCCATCCAAATAGACATACTTTATCTCAGTAAATTCATCGATGCCAAAATGTCCTACCTAACGTCCGATACCGGATTCTTTGATGCCACCAAATGGCTCCTCCGCCTGCGTCGCGCCACTCTAAATACTTCTTGCAAATTTTGACTATAGAAGTACCCCGCTAACCCACGCAGTGAACTATTTGCTCTGGTTACAACTTCGTCTTCCGTGTCGAACTTTGCCAATGTAATAACTGGGCCGAAGATATATACGTGCTGTAATATCTACGTCGGTAATGATGGTGGGTATGTAGAAGAGTTCACCGATTTCTTGCAAACGTTTACACGTTTCATGAATGTCTCAATTCGCTTTAACTGTGCTGTATTAATGAGTGGACTAATTTCCACATTCTTCTTTTGTCCGGGACCAATTTTCAAAGCTTCAACTTGTGTTTGCAATTGTTTCAGAAAGTCCTCATACAGAGCAGAGTGTATATAAAAAACGGTTTGCTGAGACACAGGTTGTCCGGCGTTGCGAAATTTCAATAAAATTGCACCTTTCACTGTTTCGACTATGTCAGTTGATTCGAAGAAAATTAATGGTGCATTACCGCCAAACTCTAGTGAGACACGTTTTAGCAAGCCAGCTGATTCACGAAATAAAAGTTTTACAACCTCGGTGGAGCCGGTAAAAGAGATGCCACATACCAGCGGACTTTGACATAAGAGCTCACCGATGGCAGGAAGTCCACTCGTGGCGATCACGTTGAAAACACCAGCTGGTATACAGGCCATTTGGGAGAGCTGAGCGAGTGCCAAACAGATTCAGATTGACGACGACTGTGCAGCCTGTAGCACGTTCGATGTTATTAAAAATTAAAATTAAGTTTTTCCATCTTTACGGCAGCTCTGCGTCTTACACTTACCGGCCGCTGCTGCTTTACGGAAAGCCAAGGCCATTGGAAAGATTCATGGTATTATGAGTGCTTCGACACCTTAGACGAGATTCAGAGCGCTACTCCAAAAATAGCTTTAAGTCTTAGCATAAAAAAAAGTGGGATTTTTCCTACTTTTTTCTTTCTTCCTTCACGAATTGATCGAAGTGCATGTACAAGACGATCTTAATATAATATTATACAATCTTTGGGCCCGAAATGTCGATTAAGCATACAAAATCGCTGAGCTCTTGAATCTTCCAAAGAAACAGATTCCGATAGTTCAACTTCAACTTATTTGAGGAAATTATATCTGCATGTTCAATACTAAACCTCATCCCATCAAACAAGTATATCAACCAAGTTTATGCTGAGTTTTCGGATAAGCGATCACTTAGCTCAAGTTTGGTACGAGTACATCCCCTATCCGCATCCGTCTTTCTGACAACTTTACGGAAATTGTCATGGAAAGTTACAAACAACCGCCAAGATCGCTAATAAATGTGTCCAGGTCTGAAAACTGAAGAATTGTTGAGTGCAGTTAATAATTGATATTACCTACAAAACAATTCATGGTTGGTTTATTTCAAATCCCGTCCAATCTTATCCATCGACAAAAAAATCGAAAACAATACAATTGATTTAACGTCAATTGATCATAAATACCAAAATTTTTTCGTTTATATCCTTTATGAAAACAAAATCCAATATATAGTCGCCCCAAAATATACATTTTTTTCTTTTTCATCAATTATTATTCGCGAATTTATTGAATTTATGAATGCTTTTCCCATTCGCAAAATTCTTGCATTCCCATTTTTAGCATTGTCACTGGCAGCCAACATTTAAAATATAAAATATTTACGCAGCTCATCAATATTAATCACTGCATGTGACGGAGCAATGAAATTAAGAGATGAGACCATTTTACATATTCCAATTAAGTAAAAACATAGCTTCGAAATAATTGCGGCATTTATGCATTTAACAAAGTTCAGAACACAAAAATAGCACAGCAAAACTTAAACACACTCAAATAATAAAAACAAGTAAGGAAGAGCTAAGTTCGTGTGTCACCGAACATTTTATACTCTCGCATGATAAAGTGATAATCGAGATTTCATTATCCGTCATTTACATATTTTTTTTATTTTGCTGTAAAATTAATTAGATTAGATCAATTTGTGTACTTTGAGTATTGAATTGTATTTTCATTTATATGTATGTATTATACAGAGAAGGCATCAGATGGAATTCAAAATAGCGTTATATTGGAAGAAGCCATGGTTGGAACCGATTTCACCCATATTTCGTACATGCCATCAGGGTGTTAAGAAAATATTATATTCCGAATTTCATTGAAATCGGTCAAGTTGTTCCTGTGATATGGTTTTTGGTCCATAAGTGGGCGACGCCACGCCCATTTTCAATTTAAAAAAAAGCCTGGGTGCAGCTTCCTTCTGGCATTTCTTCCGTAAAATTTAGTGTTTCTGACTTTTAGTGATTTTCAACATAACCTTTGTATGGGAGGTGGGCGTGATTATTATCCGATTTCTTCCATTTTTGAACTGTGTATGGAAATGCCTGAAGGAAATGACCGTATAGGGTTTGGTTGACATAGCAATAGTAGTTTCCGAGTTATGTACAAAAAACTTAGTAGGGGGCGGGGCCACTCCCACTTTTCCAAAAAAATTACGTCTAAATATGCCCCTCCCTAATGCGATTCTTTGTGCCAAATTTCACTTTAATATCTTTATTTATGGCTTAGTTATGACACTTTATAGGTTTTCGGTTTTCGTCATTTTGTGGACGTGGCAGTTGGCCGATTTTGCCCATCTTCGAACTTAACCTTCTTATGGAGCCAAGAAATACGTGCACCAAGCTTCATCATAATATCTCAATTTTTACTTAAGTTACAGCTTGCACGGACGGACGGACGGACGGACGCACAGACAGATATCCGGATTTCAACTCTACTCGTCACCCTGATCACTTTGGTATATATAACCTTATATCTGACTCTTTTAGTTTTAGGACTTAAAAACAACCGTTATGTGAACAAAACTATAATACTCTCCTTAGCAATTTTGTTGCGAGAGTATAAATATCAGATACAACGAGTATAAAGACAAACTACTGTGAGAAGGAGAGAGGTGATGTCAGAACAGTAGTACGAAAGAGCAATGTGCTCTGGAAGAATATTTTTCTTATAATGATAAAAATTGAATATAAATTAAAAAATGGGTCCAGTGTAAGTTAAACTTAATCTAGGTATAGTAAAGTATAAACAATGAGTACGTCTTTAATAAAACTTAACCAAATCTCAATTTTCTTAAAATTTTAAAGTCATTTATTTAACATTTATCTACATACATATATAAATAAAAATGAATCCAAAATGTATGTATGCTCATAACTTTCATACTACTGAACCAAATTTAATAATTGTTTTTTAATGTGTTCGTTGTAGATCGGGGAAGGTTTAGAAATAAAAGTACCTTATACTTTTAATTAGAAAGAGTCGGAAAATTGGACAATTCCAAAAAATAACTTATTTTCATATAATTTTTGTTAAATTTTTGTTTGTTTTGTTTTTCAATATTTTGATTTGTAAATTATTTGAATCGTTCAGTTTCGGTCGCTTGCTTTTTTAATACAGCTATTCAAAAGAAAATTTTTTTAAAATTATTCAGTGAAAACTTTATGCGTGTTTCACATAAAAAGATCAATTACAGATTGAAATTCGTTACGAAGCCACGAAGAGGTCGCGCTAATATCGGTCGGCGTTCTGTTTGACATCAGTTTATGGCAGCCTAAGGCAAGGCAATACAGGAAGTACTCCCAGGATGCGCTGACATATAGTACGTGCTGAATTATGGATCGCGAGAGCTACTCAGCGATAGTCATGATGTCACAACATGACTTTTCAATCAACAGTTACGATGTGTGATGGACTTTATGTTAAATAAACGTGCTGTTAGATACTGGATGTACTCTGTTGAGGGGCAAAAATGAGGCTTGCCGTTTCTTCTTTTTTGGAAGGTGGATGGTGGTTACATTAGATTAAATTGATGCAATCATTTTTGCGGAAATTCCTGATCCAGAATTAAAAAACGAAGTGGTAAAAACCAATATGGTTCATGAACATTGCGAACACCACAATCCTTCTTCGATTTGTATGTCTGACAATAAATGCACGAAACATATCCACGTGCATTTCTTTAGGAAACGCAAACTGGAAATGATGGATATCCACTGTATCTGCGTCGCTCACCAGACGACAATGGCAGAAAATTTAGCATTCAATTTAGAGGAGTGAGTATCGAAGTTGACAACACATGGATCGTATTATATTCGCCACTGTTGTCTAATTCACATTCAAAACTTGAGTATTACAGTTTGGTGAAATCACTGAAATACGTTTGCAAATACATCACCAAACAAAGCAACATTGCGATTATTGGCCTTGAATGAGATGAGATCAGTAAGTATCAAATGGGTCGATACGTGAACTGCAATAAAGCGCTTTGTAGGATATTTGCATTTCATGAAAGTTTTCCGACTATGGAGCGCCTCGCGATTCAACTTCATTTAAGTCATTGCGTACTGTGAATGGTTGAGTGTTTGCAAGCCAGCAAGTACAATTACTGGAATATGATAATAACTGGAATCAAATGATGGACGATGCGATAGCTACTCCGCATGCTACTGAAGTTCGCATACTTTTCGCGCAGATCATTTCGACATATCATCCTTCAAATTCGCGTCAATTAAGGGATTCGAAAAAAGTGATATTGTCGATGACATTCTACATTGTATTCGCTAATAATTGAAAATGGACAAATTTCGATTGATACTTCAATTGGTTTGATATAAATTTTTCAGGCCTATTGTCGATTCACTTCAACGAAAGAAAAACTCATCACGTTTATCCCAACAATGGCAAATTGTCATTACTTTCGATTGATTGAGAGCCCACGCAATTTTAGTTGTCCCAAAAAAACCCATGTTAATGACTTAAACTGGAAGATTCAAAGTCAAATTCAGAAGGGGTTGTGCTCATACAAATCGATCGATCGTCTTGACAATAAAGACAAAGCCGTGAATTATCCAGTGGAATTTCTAAATTCTTTGGATAGGCTTGGTATACCGCAGCATAATTTGCATCTCAAAGTTAGATCTGCCATTAGTATGTTTCACAATCTTCATTTATTCACCGAAACTGTGTAAAGAACCCCAATAATTGTGACGCAATTACCGAATATAAGGGGACAGTAATTTCATTTCAAACATATTCCGTTTCCAGAGAAAATTGCATTTGTGATGACAATCAACAGGACGAAAAGATAGGTAGATAGAAGTGTGGCATAAACCTAGAAAAGCCATGTTTTTCACACGACCAGATATACGTGGTGTGTTCACGAGTTGGAAACCCATCTTCTCTGTATATTTACGCACCAGAACAGAAAACAAAAAAATTTGTTTATCAAGCTGCGCTACATTAAAAAAAAAATAAATGATTTTCAACACAATTAAAATTCAACTTTCTTTTCATTTCAAAACACATAAATTCACGCAGGGCAATGGCTGCGGGGTCAGCTAGTTTCGAATATAAAACAAATACTTTATATTTATTATTTCTATCACTATCTATTTATTTTTAATTTTAGATTTAGATTTTTTCAACTTGTCTTTCTAAGGGTGCCAATAAGTACAGATTTAATTAGAAAGCCGAACCCACTTTTCATACCAGCTATTGTAGTGTGTCAATCTAAAGAGAATACCAATAAAATCATTTTCCTTCTATATGAAATTGTATATTACCAAGTGTACTGATACGAAATTGGCATTTTTATTAAAATTAAAATGAAATTTCACAAGTGTTTTTTCGGTTTTCCATTTGTCATTCTTTCAATTCAAGCGGCACTCATTTTCCACTTTTTTTGGATTTTTGCCATACATAGCTTTCAAACGGTGTTAAATTATTTGTTGTGCAACATTTAATATGTCTACCATTTGCTTTTGACTCGCAGTGTCATCTTAATATAATATTGCTTACAGTTCGGCGTCTTGAAATTTGTTTGGGAGACATTATTTCTGAACCGTTAAACCATCTTTTACATCTTGCTTTGATATAGCATACATGCATTATGTGCGACACTGCAGCACTTTTCTTCAAATGGAAACAAATTTTTCCACAAATGATAACTTTTCGGTACACAATTTGACATTTTTAACAGAATTAAAAAATATGATGTTGTTTGGTCATCCCTACCAATACATGTGTACCGCGTTTCCAAATAAGGATGTTATGATTTCTAATTATCGTTTCGATCATTTTTAGCCCTTGTTATGTCATCCAAAAAAAATCACACTGTCTGCCACCGGGTACCCGTACGCAAATTCGTGCGTATAAGTGCGTTATACGCAAAAATATCTGAGTGCATTCTATTAAGATCTATTTATTGACATCTTAGAAAGGAATTTTTACTTGAATTTACCATAAAAATTATGTACAGACACCTTCAAAGTCCTAAATCAGGAATAAAACGCGCGCTGCTTTAACGTATATTTCTTATTTTTGCGAAGGCCAGTTGCGTGGAATTCGAGTGGTGAGGAAACAGGTCGCTCTCTGAATTGCTTTGTACTTCAGGAACGCTCGAGAATGCCGTGAAACGAATATAAGCTGTATACAGGCATGTTCTGGAAATCGCACTATTTAAATTCGGCACCGAATTTGCAAATCGCGTGAATTTGGTAACAGTGTTCCACAATTTACGCGAATTGGCTTAAATTCGAAATGAACTACGAAACAGCTGATTGAGTATTGACAAATAAAATTTTATTCAAAGAATTTTACAATGTGAGCTTATTTAGCATTGCTGCATATTTATTGACAAAAAATGAATGGGCAAAAAATGAGAAAGTTCGGCGGCGAATTTTAAGGGATCATTCCAATCCCTTGGAATAGCCAGATTCCGTTTAAGTATATATAAAACAGAGTTTGGAACAGAAGAGATGCATTTTGTCCCAATAAAGTTTTGTTGCCTATTACAGGATAAGTAAAGAAGCGTTTCTTGAAATTGTTCGTGATGTCCGGGTATTAATAAATCCGTCATCTATTCCTATATAGACAGAAAAAGAAAGAGGCTGAAATGTGTGAGTACGAAGAGCTTGATAAGCTGGCCGACAGAGGTAATGCTCGAAAATTTTACGAAAAGATGCGGCGACTTACAGAAGGTTTCAAGACCGGAGCATACTCTTGTAGAATCCCCAAAGGTGATCTAGTCACCGATGCCCACAGTATACTTAAATTATGGAGGGAACACTTCTCCAGCCTCCTGAATGGCAGTGAATTTACAATGCTAGGAGAAGGCGAACTCGATTCCCCAATCGATGACGAGGGGAGCAGACGTTACATTGCCGGACCATGAAGAAGTTTGAATAGCAATTACCCGCCTGAAGAAAAATAAAGCAGCGGGGGCCGATGGATTGCCGGCCGAGCTTTTCAAAAACGGCGGCGAAGAACTGATAAGGAGCATGCATCAGCTTCTTTGTAAAATATGGTCGGACGAAAGCATGCCCAAAGATTGGAATTTAAGTGTGCTATGCCCAATCCATAAAAAAGGAGACCCCACAATCTGCGCCAACCATCGTGGGATAAGCCTCCTCAATATCGCGTACAAGGTTCTATCGAGCGTATTGTGTGAAAGATTAAAGCCCCCCTGTCAACAAACTGATTGGCCCCTTATCAGTGTGGCTTTAGACCTGGCAAATCAACAACGGACCATATATTCACCATGCGCCAAATCTTGGTAAAGACCCGTGGAAGGAGAATCGACACACACCACCTATTCGCCGATTTCAAACCTGCCAAAACTCCTTTTTGCCGCGATGTCTGAATTTGGTATCCCCGCAAAACTAATACGGCTGTGTAAACTGACGGCTGTGTAAACTGACGTTGAGCAGCTCCGTCAGAATCGGGAAGGACCTCTCAGAGCCGTTCGAAACCAAACGAGGATTCAGACAAGGCGATTTCCTATCGTACGATTTTTTCAACCTGCTAACAATTAACACTGGTCCATTGCATAAATAACCAATTTCAACTCAACCCGAAATTATTGATGTTTAGATCGCTCATTTTCTCCCCTCATTATTAAATAAATACGCCTCAAACCATCTTAAACTAAAATTTAAATAAACTAATAACTAAAACTTTAATCAGATCTTACCTATAATCAGCCGACAGTGCAACGTAACTCAGCGCCAGCAATCAACAATTAACATTTCCTGCTTTATTTGTATTGTTATCATGCCGTGGTTAGGGTTGTCACAGTGTGGCAAAAATAGATAAATACATAAACAACTATATATATGTGTTTCTTTCCTGCACTCACCTTTTAGCTCACCATAAATTTCCAGTAAATAAGAAAATTAAAAGATGTACTTGTCTGCTCACGCGTGTTCCAATAGCGTTTTATTAGATAATTTAAAATTCACAACTGATAATAATTTTGGGGAGGGTATATATCCTATAGGGTTTGATGAAACAAGGGAAAATTAAATTGAAAACTTAGTCACGGGTCACTGTGACGGCGGAACGCATGGTGAGCGTAGATACAATTGGCATCTCGGTATCCATATTGATCTGTTAAGAAATAGTATGTTTAATTATCATATATATACATATGTGTATATGTATAATCATGTGGCCGGTGGTGCCACGTAATGTGGCACGAGTGAGTTGTCATATGAATCGGCCGTGTTTTATTTTTGTCTTTTGTTGGTGTTTATTACTAGTTTATGATTTTGCTATTATTTATATTTGTTTCTTTGTATATTAGTTAGGGTTACTTTATTTTCGGTTTACTTTTCGGTTCTATCGGCGGTTGGTAAGAAGCACAGCCTAACGAGCAGCCTGGTTATTGTTCCCGTTTGTGTTCGGAGATCGACTACGCGAATATGACTGTCGGAACCGTTGTAGAGCTTCTCTATGCGGCCAAGCCGCCATTTGGTAGGGGGGAGACAATCGTCAATGATTTAGACACAATCTCCAAACTGAGGCGCATTTTCTGTGGTTTTCCATCTCTCCATCGGCGACTGAAGTCATGATGGAGACTTTTGATTCCTTTCCCAACGAAAAGCCGCTCCACGCCTGATTCAGCTGTGGCCGGAATGGACGCTTCTTTAAAAATTGGCGTGAGGGCAGTAAAGTCTGAGGGATGTGTTTTTCTTGTACTTCCCTTTTCGAATATAAGGAAATTAGTACCCAACAAATGGTCTTTTGGAATATTTTTCAAAATATTTGGGTGATTAGTTGTTATCTTTTTTAATGGAAACCCTGCGGTGTTGAGGGCATTTATTATCTGGGATGAAGACTCGTATGCTTGTGAAAGACTGTGGCTTCCAGACAGGATATCTTCTACGTACGTTTGCGTTTTTAAGACTTGTGTTGCCAGAGGAAATTCTGACACTTTGTTTTCTGCCAGTTCGTGTAGTGTACGAATGGCTAGATATGGGGCAGAGTTTACGCCAAAGATAACTGCTTTCAATTGAAAGCCGCGCAGTGGACTACTGGCAGATTTTTGGAAAATAATCCGCTGAAAATCTTGATCATCTTTATCTACGAGTATTTGTCGATACATCTTTTCGACATCCCCATTGAATACGTATTTTTATACACGGCAACTTAATACGAGGGGCATTAAATCTGGTTGGAGTGTGGGTCCCGCAAATTGAATATCATTTAGGGAATTCCCCGAGCTAGTGGGTCTTGAGGCATTGAAGACAACTCTAACCTTTGTGGTTTTTTTTTTTTTTTTGCCAGGCTTTACTACTGCATGATGTGGCAAGTAGAATGAGTAATATTTGCCCTTTATAATTTTTTCGCATGGGCTTACTTCCTCCATGAGGTCTAACTGGAGGTATTCTTCTGAAACACCTTCATAATCTTGTTTCCGCTCACCTTTTCTAAGTAGGTTTGTTTCCATACTTGAAAACTGCTGTATTGCAGAGGTGCGAGAGTGACCTAAAGCGGGTGTGTCTGAAAATTTTTGTTTTAGTGGTAGTAGTACGACGTACCGACCATTATCTGATCGAGTAGTTGTGGCTTTGTAAAAGTCTTCACAATACTGATCTTCTGGTGTTGTGAATTGAGGTACTCGTTTGAGATTTCCTCAAGACTATGACTTCTGCTTGAACGCGCTTATCCGCTTGAGGGGGAATTAGGGTAATGGGGCAGATTTTATTTGAGTTTTGTACTACTCGTCCGCCTATTCGCGTAATTTCATAGTTGACATGTTTTGTTGGCAGTTTTAGCCAATTTTATGCCCTAGACGCTATAAATGATCGTTGTGATCCTTGGTCTATTAGGGCTCTTATTTTGAATAGTTCTCCTCGATGTTCTATGGAGACAACTGCTGTGGGTAGTAGTACTCTGCTATGATTTTCGCTGTGTAGCGTTTTAGCTTTTAATGCCTTTGAGCAGCATTGTGTCCCTTGGCAAACTTCTGGAGTTTTTATTTCGAAAGTTGCTTTTGCAACTAAGCCCATGGCTTTTTTTGAGAAAGCACTACCTTTAGATGTATTGGGAAAGTTATTGAGGTGTAACATAGAATGGTGCCTTTTGTGGCAATATACGCAATTGAATTTGCTTTCGTAAGTAATAAGACTGTGTGAGTGGGACAAGCAGTTTTTACAGAGTCTTTTTGTCTGACAGAGTTGTTCGTTTCATTGACATTTAATTTTTTAAACTATTCGCAAGTTTTTAGTTTATGCCCTCCTGTACGTTAGTTCGTATGACATGAATTTATTTTGTTCAGATATGAACGCTTATGTTTTGAAAAAAGTTTTATTTCAATGATTGTTACTTCCGGCTTGGGGTTATTGAAGATTCGATTTAAGTCGTGTTGAACGTTTTTAGTTCTGACTATTTTTTTGTCTACCCTTTTTGCGATTTCATATTGGGTAGTTAAGAGATCTTTCATCTGCTGCCACGTTGGGCATTTTCTTGTTGATGAGAGAAATGAATTTTCTGGCAATGCTGCGGTACATATGTTTATCAAAATAGGATCCCAATTGTGTGTGAGAATATTTTGTGTCGTCAGAACCGACAAACAATTTGAAACAGTGGATTCTAGTTTAATGAATTCTTCACTTTGTTTCTCATTTTCATATCTTGATCTTGGAGCTTCCTAATCTAAATTGAAATTATCGTCATTTACGCCTGCTTGACCCTTAGTTTTGTATCGGAGGTGATACAATTTTTGTGCTTTTGATAATTTTGGATGATTTATGTACACCGCTGTAAACATGTCCCGGAAGGACGGCCATTGTTCATAACCTCCATGAAATATTTCCGTATCACACGCTGGCACTTTGAGATGAATGCCTGAATTTGCTTCTTGGGCTTGCAATTGTGGTAAGTCTACTCTACTTTGGGGAGTAGTGCAATTGACTTTATAAGTTTTAATTCATCTGACATCATTGCTTTCGTGTCTTCATATTTGGTCTAAAGCAAAGTTTTTCATATTTGGCATAAGCTGAAGATTTGAAATATTCAGGTAGATCTGAATAATCAATTTCTACTATTGCGTCGTATGCAGAAATGAATTTAATACACGAAATGTCTTTCCCCCTTTTTTACTTTGTAGCACGTTGCTTCGAGCGTGTAGCTTCTGCAGGTATACATGGACTTTTGTCATCAATAATCAGTTTTAGAATTCTTAAGAATTCTGCTTTAGATTCTTTTAAATCTGTGGTCATTCAGAAAATTTGAATTAGTAAAATATATATGAGATACATATATACAGAGAATGTAGTACCGAAAACTCTTTTCAACAAATAAAAGTTGTTATTTCTGAAAAATTGGATTAGTAACCCAGCGGGATATGGTAAACATTGGTAAACGAGCAAGGTAAACGATGCAGCATGATTGTATCGTTTACTCCGACCGATGAAAATTAACCCAGCGATGTCCTAGGAAAAGTAATAGATCACCCCTTTCGCTTAGCATAGCGACGAAGAATTACTCCGATCGATGAAAATTAACCCGGCGATGTCCTAGGAAAAGCAACAGATCACCCCTTTCGCTTAGCATAGCAACGAAGAATTCTTCGATGCCAAAGTTAATGAAAAATTCTTCGATGCCACACTTAACGAAGAATTTTTCGATGCCACAGTTAACGAAGAATTCTTCGATGCTAAGGTTGACAGTAGAAAACAAAAAATTGCATAATCATTTTGCTTTATTTATGAAAGTGCATTTATTGTATGCATATACACAGTGCTATAAAGAAAAGTGACAATTAATATGGTCAGATGCAATGTCTTTCAAAGCAACCAGGAACTCTACTGCTTTCCATCTTGCAATTTCATCTACACTTCGTGGTTTTCGGTACAAATTCGTTTCGACAGAATATTTTCTGTTGTTTTTTCAACTGGTATCCCATATTCAGACCATTAATTAGGTATTTCACATTTTTCTTACAAATCCAAGGTCTAAGAGGTACATTAGTTCAACAGGAAAAGCGGAGACTATTCCCACACCTATTTCTTCAAGACACGATTTCTTCCTTTTTTATGATGGCCCACACTATTTCTGTTTGAAGATTTTCCTACAATCCATCGTACGTTATTGTATTGTTTATTTTTTACCCACATGTGTGCACTTGCTGCATCCTTGAAAAGAGTTGTGACCCACACTTTGGCAGATAAATGCATCGCAAATAAAACATCGCACTTTTACTTTGATTATTCTGCCATCGACCTTCATTCCGTCTTGCATAAGAAAACCGTGTAAATAATTATTTACGTCTGGCGGTTTCTTTTTGCCTTAAAAACACAAAACAAACAAAATTTGTAATCAAAATAGCACCTCACCTAAACACAACCAACTTTCCGCAAATTTTCTTCAAATTCCTGACAATTTGACGAAATAATGAAAATATTTACTAATAAATATTATTTTATCAAGTTATTTACATATTTTATTGTAACGTTTTTCATGTACTTACTTGATTGTAAATTCATATAAACACAGTACAATTTAACCGCACATCTTACTTTTATGCATTCCCTGGTATCGAAGAATTCTACATAGAATTTTCTTCGCCACATTCTTCAAAGAAAAATGTTAGCTGTGGACCATTATCCCGCTGTGTAAAATATACATGTAACCGAAAGCTCTTTTCAATAAATAAGAGCTGTTACTTCAAAAAAAAAAAAAGAATTTAAAAATGCGTTTATCGCTTTTATTGGTCGCGTTTGAATTTACTTATTATTATTTTTTTTTTTTTGAAAAAATATGTTTTAAGGTTTTATCCGCATACCCTTGTATTAGTCAATATCCTTTGTACATACGTGTGGATGTTATGTGCATATAGTATGCATTAAACAAAATATGTGAAATTATGCTTGTTCATGTTTGACAAGAAGCAAGAAAAATACTAGGAAGTGGCCAAATTTGACTTTCAATAATATGTTTGTATGTACAAAGATAGTTAGTTTAAAATATTTAATTTTTTCAAGCAATGCTGTTTGATTTTCTCAATCTCTCTTATTTCCGTAATTGTATCCTAAGTTTATAGGTATACAATCGTGTGAAAGTATAAGGGAATACATACAAATAATTCGTAGCTGTGTACTCGCGTTTAGAAATATGCGCTAAAGCGCTCATGTATATATATATATATATTACGGTGTGTCATTCTTAGGCAACCTTTTTTTTCAACTGAAAAACAGGCTCAAAACTTTAGAAAATGTGTAAAAAAAAATTAATCAAAAGATGAGCTCTAAATATTAATATAAAGAGGTGGCTATTTCAAATTTTCTGTTTTCCATATAAATTAGATGGAAAAAAATCATTTTTTTGTGGTGGGTATTGTGCGGAGGTTTTAATGTGCACGCGACGGCGGCCAGTAGGGATGGTAAACTCTGTTAAGTAAAGATATTGCAGCTCTGCGTCACTTATTCCTTACCTCGGGTGGGGGGTAATAAGTGATAGGCACTGCTCTTTATTTTAATTCTTTCCTTTTATTTTCTTTTACCCCTTACCACTGGTGGGGGGAAGTAAAAAATATAAATAAAAGAAGTCTTTTAAGCTGAGATTGTCTTTCAAATCTGATTTTACTTTTATTGAACAGCTCCTTTTATACAAAAATTCTTAGCCTATGTTCTTAAATTAATTATCAGACCAACGCATAACACATAATAAGTGCGTTGGTCTTATCTAAAAATAGATGTATAGTTTATCAGCAAATGCATTTGTATGCATTTGCTAGTGTGCATCTATTGCATTTCTATTTGTTAGTTTATGTAAGTATGTATATGTGTGTGTGTGTTTGTGACTAAGGCACTTGAGATTTATACTGAAGAATACAATAACCACCATAAGGGTTGTTTTTCTGTATTGTATTCTTATTACATATTTTTCTTATATTTGCTGCATTTTTGTATGCAGTCAATTGATACATAGTGGACTGTATACTATTGTTCAAGTAATTTGAACATACTGCCGAGGGTCAGAAAATGTGGTTACAATAATATAATAATTATTATTATTTTTGATTACATTTATACAATTAATTACAAATTATGTGTTTGTGCGATAAGAAAGATTAATCGTAATTTTCCCTTTTGGTTTGGATTTGTAGTGTACATAACATATGACTAAAATTACAATTATTATAATAACTAATATAAGCGATATGTGTCCGCTGTGATTTTTTAGATTTAAATCCTTTAAATTAAAATCATTATTACTTATTCTATTGATCTGCTCCTTAATTTGTTCGACATCTTTGTTATTGTTGATGCGGTCAATCTGGAGCGGCACTATTTTGTCTTCTGTAATATCATGTATTACTGATATAGTTGGATCTTGCGTTAAGCTGATTGTATTTTGCGTTGTAAATATTTGATGACTTGAAAATGTGATGCCTTCGTATCGGGCTGTGCAACCAGCTTCAATGGAAAGAACGCCTTGTGCTGGGATTTCTATTATTTCTCTTTTACCTCCTAGACAGTCGACGTGCAATGTAGATCCTTTGAATACTTTGAAAATCCACGTGTTATCTGGATTAAGCTCCGCCCAGAACGGTGTCTTCTTTGTCTCTTCATACTGAAAAGTCTGCATGGCTAGTGTTGAATAGTGCTGAAAGCTCGCAAGTTTGGTCTAATGCAGGCTGCCATGGTGTTTTTTCTTTTAACTATTTGTGGCTAAGTAAGTTTCCTTTACCTGCTCCTTCCGGTCTTCTTCTGCTGCGCTTATCAAAGGACACAACTTCTGGATTGGTCTTTTCAATATGCTATTTTGCAGCTTCAACGTTGCCACACGAACGCGACCATCATTTCCCGGATGAGTTTCTATAATTTTAGCAAGAGGCCACTTGGCTGGTTGTGAGTTTTCCTCTTTTAGTATTACCACATCGCCGACCTTAATATTGTCTACCGGAGTTTTCCATTTATTTCTTTGTTGAAGTGTATGAAGATATTCATTTTTCCAACGATTCCAAAAATCCCTTTGAATTTTTTGTGCTAATTTCCATTTGTTTAATGTAGAGTAGTTGACATCTGGTTCGAGAGATGGAATTGACTTTAATGGTCTTCCAATTAGGAAATGACCCGGTGTTAACGCATCTATTCCATTATCGTCGTTTATTGAATATAGTGGACGCGAGTTCAAAGATGCCTCTATTTGAGCTAATACTGTAGACATTTCTTCAAAAGTTAATTTTGTATCTGCAATGGCTCTTTTTAAATGGTATTTCAATCCTTTTACACCTGCCTCCCACATTCCTCCGAAATGTGGGCCTGCCGGGGGAATAAAATGCCAAGTTATTTGCTCGTTGGCCAAAATTGGTGCTACGTCTGAGTTTTGCTTTATTGCTGCTTTAAATTCTTTATCAAGCCACTTATTTGCTCCAACAAAATTGGATCCATTGTCCGAGTAGATATGAAGACACCTTCCTCTTCTGCCGAAAAATCTCCTTAGTGCTGCCAAAAACGCGTCTGATGATAACTCCACCCCCAAGATGAACAGCTTTAGTTGAGAGGCATATAAACACTGCTACATACCCTTTGAAGGACTTTTGAACCCCGGCCTTTTGAGCATCTCATTTGGAATGGTCCAGCGTAGTCAACTCCAGTATAAGTGAACGGACTCGACATTGATACTCTGAATTCTGGTAGATCGCCCATTATTTGTTTTGCAGAGACTTGTTTGTATCGTATACACTTACAACAATTTCGTATACAACTTTTTATTGCGTTCTTAACGCTGATTATCCAGTATTGTCTCCTGATAATTGCTTCTGTTAACCGGTTTCCACCATGTAATGTAGCATGGTGTGCATCTTTAATTATTAATGCAGCTAAAGTTGATTTGTGAAGAATTATTGGGTGTTTTGAACTATAAGGCAATTCCGCGTTTGTGAGCCTACCTCCAACTCTCATAACGTCATTTTCGTCTAAAAATGGGTTGAGGTTGACAATTTTGCTTGTATTGCTGAGCTGTTTGCTATTCAATAGTTGTTTCATTTCATCTTTGAAGAATTGTTTTGTGACTGTCGAATTATTGTATTTTTCGCTCTTTGTAATTCTTTTACAGACAAATTTACGGAGTGCTGATTTTCTCTTTTCTTACCGAAGCGCAATAAGTAAGCTACTACTCTTTGTAGTTTTAACCAGCTAGAATATCGATTTATTAGGTTGTCGATGAATTGATTTCGGTTTTTGATGTCATTAGTATCTGTTGCTATATTGATATCTGCAACTGTTGGCCATTGGTTTTCTGACAATGCTAGCCACTTTGGGCCCATACCACCAAATATCCATGCCTAGTGACACAAATACACACTTGTATAAACGAACTTTTATTTTAAATTTATTTTAAAAGAACAATTAATAAAGGAATACAAAAATAACTTAGTATAATTTTACAGCATCGACCCGTCTTCGATGGTTGTTGCTCTTCCACTTCTTTTGAATCACTCACGCCGAGTCGTATCTTCTGTCACATCAACTCAGAGACGTATTTTGTGGCAAATACGCTCAGAGGCGCATTTTTGTGGCGTGACAACTCGGCCCTTCCTGACCTAAATCGTCCTCGATTTCGTTATCGATTTCGTCGTCGGGTTCTAGCTCAGGACAATTTCTACACCAAGGCTTTATTTTGTCTGATGCGTAAACGGAACAAAATTTCTTGTTGGTTATTTGGTATCCAGGGATATCTTCCAACAAGTAGCGATCGTTACCTAGAACTTTACGAACAACGTATGGCCCTCGAAACTTAGGCTCAAGCTTTCTAGATTCACCCGTACAAGCTGGTTCGTTTTCGATGACTACCAAATCGTTTTCAACATATTTTTTGGGATTTTGGTGCCGTTTATCGAATCTTTGTTTCCATTTTTCACGTTCATTGGAAATGTTTACTACGGCTTGCTTCCGTTTTTCTTCAGAGGACATTGTAGAATGGTCGTCGTCAATATCATCATGTACGGCTGCTAGTAATTGATTGGTGACTATATCTCGTAACGGAAAGTCGAAAACAAGTTCATTTAGACTGAAACCGGTCGTTGCATTACGTCGAGAGTTCATGGTCCATTGGAGGTCTTTCAATTTAAGATCCCAATCTTTCGGATTTTCAGTTGTTGTTCTGAGGAATGTTAAAATGTTTTGGTTCGCACGCTCTACTTGACCATTAGCGCGTGGAGTACGTACGGCAACTTTCGTGTGTTGAATGTTAAGATTACTGCAAAAGTCTTCAAAAGCTTTTGACGTAAAAGATGTACCTCTATCAGTTATTATTTGGGATGGTAGGCCAAAATAGGATGACATTTCATTTAGCGTTTTGAGAACGTGACTAGTTTTTGTATCACGTACGGCTTTAACTATTACAAATTTGCTGAAAGCGTCAGAAATGGCTAATACATAGGAATTTCCCTGCTTGCTGCGTATAAATGGACCCATATGATCGAGATGAATGCGATGAAACGGAATTGGCTTTATAGAATCAAAATGCATAACATCTTCGGGTTTGCCTGAGCGTTGTTTCTGATAACAACACTTAATACATGCTGCTATGTAGTTTTTAACGTATTTTCTCATTTTTGGAAACCAATATGTCTGTCTGATATGTTGAATAGTCGTTTCTAGTGCTGTATGTCCTGCTTGGTCATGGCAGAACTGTACAATGCGCCAGCGTACCCCTTTTGGGACCACAAATTTTGGTCCATCGGGCTCCTTGCGATATAAACGATGATTGCGTAGCTGGTACTCAGCCTTTAGAGTTAAATCATTTGGTGATGTTACGTTTCCCTTCAAGACGTTAATAATTTCGAGTAATTTTTCATCTTGGAGTTGTATTGTGAGAAGCCAGTCGTTGTCATTACTGGCTACTGTAAGGACAAAACCTGCTGGATCGACTTCGTTTGCAGGTTAATCAGGCGCTCGACTTAAAGCATCGACATGCTGTAAGCGACTACCTTGACGATGTACAATAACGAAATTGTATTCAAGTAATTTGAGCCACCAGCGAGCTATTTTAGATTTTAATTCTTTATGCTCTTTTACGTGAGCAATCGCAGAGCAATCGGTTACGATTTTGAATTGTGTCCCCAGTAGGTAGATGCGAAATCTCTCTAATGTCTCGACAACAGCTAGAACTTCAAGTTCATAACTATGATATCGGCTTTCTGTATTAGTACAATGGCGACTATAATAGCACACCGGACGCCATGTACTACCGTCAGTTGATTGTAAAAGTACGCCTGCTGAACCAATACTGCTGGCATCGGTATGTACTTCATGTTGAGCATTGACATCGTATAAAACAAGAATAGGTTCGTTAGTTAACGCTTTGATGAGGGTTTCGAAGGAGTGTTGTTGTTCACTACCCCATATAAATTTGTTTTGATTTGATTTCATTAACAAAACAGTATAGGCTTCGAAATCAAGGAGTATTCTGGGACAAATTTTCGGAAAAACCCCGTTAGACCTAAAAATCTTCTAACCTCCGTTGTATTAGTCGGTATTTTAAAATTCTTTATAGCGGCTACCTTCTGCATACCCGGTGTGATACCATTTTCGTCAATGACATGCCCGAGGTACTCTATTCGTTTTTCGAGAAACCTACATTTATCGGCACGTAAAGTGAGTCCTGCTTCTTTAAGAAGTGAGAAAAATCGTTCAAGGCGTAAAAGTCCTTCACATACAGTTTTACTTGGAATAATTATGTCGTCCAAGTAAACTAACACTTCACCTGTATTGAGTTTCGACACGATTTTGTTCATTATGGATTGAAATATGGTCGGTGCATTCACTAAGCCAAAAGGCATACGATTGAATTCAAAGTGACCATCTGATGTTACGAACGCGGTATACTGTTTCGATGATTCTTCAATTTCGATTTGGTGATAACCCATCCGAAGGTCAAGAATGCTAAAATATTTATTACCCGCGAGCTGTGCGAATTGGTCTTCCATGTTCGGCATGGGAAATGGTTGTTTAACCGTAATTTTGTTTAAACACCGATAATCTACACAGAGACGATGTTCTTTATTCTTTTTTTCGACTAGGACGACTGGGGACGAGTACGGCGATTCACTCGGTCTGATTATATTATTTTCTAGTAACTCACTTACGATTTGCGATATTATAGGTCGTTTTGAGAATGGAATTCGATATGGCTTTAATTGAATTGGATTATCGTTATTTAAAATAATTTTCATTTTCGAGATTTTACACTTTCCAATATTTTCAAGACTGTTGGCGAAAGTCCGCGGTATTCATACATTATCTTTTCAAAATATTCGTTTTCGGTTTTATTCAAACCTTCAATGCAATTAATTTGACGTATTTGTTCAACACGACATTCACCGCTTTCGATTATGAACCGCGTATTTGTAACACATAGAACATCTTTGCCGAGAAGTACATTTTCGGAAATAAGGTCATCATTGACTACCACCATGTCTACTTCGAGTTTATTATCATCAATTTTTAGCATTGTATTTATTTTATGGGTGGAGACGTATTCTCCCCCACCAAAACCATATAGGGTCGTCAATTCGTTTTTCAAGTTACCGATTTTCTTAGCGAATATTTTGGGCACAAGGGTGCGAGTGCTACCTGGATCGACAAAAGCATTTGTATCGTGTCCATTTACACAAATTATTTTTACTATACCCTCATTACCACTTTCTTTATGTACATTATTTGCATTAGGCTTATGAGCTTTACAAGTATTATTTGATATTTTATTTACTTTCACGTTTTTCTTTTCGGGACACCCGTCTGTTTTATGTGTCGTACGTTGACATTTACTACACCTTGGTTTTTTCTGTGGTTCAGGGCAATTAATCGCGTAATGACCGAATTTAGCACAATTGTAACATTTTGTTTCATTGAACGAACGTTGAATACTGTTATTTGCTGACAATGGAACATTTTTCGAATTTAGAGTTTGAGGTTTCACTGTGTATGACGCGTTTCTCGATTTGGATGACCAGATGGTATCATTATACACGCTATAATTCATGATATCTTTTAGTAAGTCTTGGCACCGATTGTATTCATTTGATATTTTACGCTTCAAATCATTGTCGTTTATACCGTTCACAATATGTCGCGCGATGCTAGCTTCGGTTAAACCGCCTTTGTTGCCAAGTGCTAGCATTCTATAAAAATATTCGACCGGTGATTCTGTTTGAAATCGTTTCATTCGCGATAGCTTGATATGCGTATCAGCTTCATTTAACATACACGGAAAATCAGTTAAAAATTTATTTACAAACTGTGGCCAATTTACAAAAACACATTGTTGTGAGTCAATCCACAATTTTGCACATCCTCGAAGTTTTTGTTGCACCGCACAAATCAAAATTTGTTCTGGCCAGTTATATGCGTTCTTTAATATTTCTATACGTTTTATAAATTGAACTGAGTTTAGTGACGTTTATTGTTGGATTATATTCTGGCAACAACTCGACAATGTCTCTCATGCTATAATGAGAGGAATTACTAATTGGGACGTTATTTCCTATTGGTAAACGTACATCGGATATAATTGGAATATGTTGTGGCATGAAATTCACTCGCGTAGCCGGCGTTGTTGTATATTGGACATTTGTCGCGCTTGTATACATTGTTCGTTCGGGTGATGACATAAACGTTGGTTGGAAATTCGACGCACACGGAGTATTTTGCATGTTATTTTGTAGCTCATGCACACTCACGAGTCTCTCAATCGTTTTTTCGAGAGCTGACAAACGCTGTGTCATTGTTTCGTTATAAACACTATCACTTTCATTTTCTTTATTCACATGATCATCCAATCTTTGCGCCAGTTGGACTTTGGTACCAGACGTAGGCAAACCTGCATTTCTGCACTTGCTTCTTAGTTCTTTTAACGTTGTCATTTCTTTGTTTTATTACTTGGTTCGTATTAGTCTAATTAGAATATTTCAGCGATTAGTCTTTTAAAAACGAATAGCATTCAGCAAAGTTGCTGCCACAAAGGCGAATGTGGAAAACGAAAATGTACAAATGAAGAAATGAATGAAGTAATGATGCGACACTACAAATTTGAATTTGAACCATTGAGCAAAGCGGCAAAGCGTATGTCACCAGCTCCGATGTTCACGGGAGTCTCAATAAATGTTAGGTTATATACGATGGCTACGTGTTAGCCAAATAGAATCGTTTTCACTTTTTCATTTAACACTTTTTAACGATCGTATCTCACAGCAACCACATTGCATATCACGATTTCACAAATTCACAACGTGCACATGTATGTATGTACTTATATATCAAACGTTACTAGACGTGTACGTTCAAACGTGTTGGTACAATTCCACTTCTGAAAGTTGACACAAATACACATGCTTGTATAAACGAACTTTTATTTTAAATTTATTTTAAAAGAACAATTAATAAAGGAATACAAAAATAACTTAGTATAATTTTACAGCATCGACCCGTCTTCGATGGTTGTTGCTCTTCCACTTCTTTTGAATCACTCACGCCGAGTCGTATCTTCTGTCACATCAACTCAGAGACGTATTTTGTGGCAAATACGCTCAGAGGCGCACTTTTGTGGCGTGACACTAGTAATTTGGGAGATGATATACCTCTTGACGCTGAATCAGCAGGATTATCTTTTGTGCTTACGTGTCTCCAGGTTGCTTGTGGTATAAGTTTTTGGATTTCTTCTACTCGATTTCTAACAAACTTATCTTTGTTTTTGAATGTGTCAATCCAGCTCAGGGTTATTGTAGAATCGCTCCATGCATAAACTTTATGACTTCTTGTGATGATTTTACAAACTTTATTTATTAACTTCGCCAGCAAATGAGCTGCACAAAGTTCTAGTTTAGGTAATGTTTTCTGATTTTTAAGCGGATTAACTTTTGTTTTTGCGGTTAACAGTTTTACGGAATTGCCAATTTTGACATAAATGACTGCAGCATATGCCTTTCCGGAAGCATCGCTAAATCCATGAATTTCAACCTCGGAAGGCAAATGTGTTTCTATCCATCGTGGGATACGCACGTTTTCCAAATCTTTTATATTTTCTAGGAAGATCGACCATTCTGATTGTAAACTTTCTGACAGCTGCTCATCCCAGTCAGATTGCTGCATCCAAAGTTTTTGAATGTATAGCTTTGCTATGATTGTTATTGGTGAGAGCCAACCCAGTGGATCAAATATTTGAGCAAGCTGGGAAAGAACGCTCCTTTTGGTGGTCTTTTTGACATGTGTCAAATTAATTCTGAATTGGAATTCGTCTTGTTTTGGATCCCAATATAGTCCAAGAGTTTTCACTGCTTCGTTTTCTTTAATTTGAATTATTTCGTTGTCTTCTTTCGCTTTTATATTTTGTGTTATGCTACTGCAGTTTGAAAGCCATTTTCGAAGATGAAATCCAAAGATTTGAAGATGATTGCTGTTGTCTTCTTGAATGGCTTGACATTGTTTAACTGAATCTGCTCCAGTCATAAGGTCATCCATATAGAAGTCTTCTTTTATTAGTGTTTGGAGCTGTTTATTTGGACATTTGTTTGCAATTTCAAATAATGGGCGCACTGCTAAATATGGAGCTGATGCAGTACCATAAGTCACTGTGGTCAACTTATATTCCTCAATTTCGTTCAAAGGACTTTCGCGCCATAAAATTCTATGATATTCGCGATCCTTTTCAGCAATTTTTATTTGTCTGAACATTTTTTCCACATCAGCAGTGATAACTACTTTCCAAAGTCTCCATTTGAGAAGAATGTCAAATATGTCTCTCTGAAGTTTAGGACCGGAAAACATTATGTCATTGAGGCTTTTTCCGTTCGAAGATTTTGCAGATGCATCAAATACAACGCGTAACTTCGTCGTTAAGCTGTTTTCTCGTATTATTGCATGGTGTGGTAGATAATATTTACCTTTTAAGTGATCATTTGCTTTGACCATATGACCAAGGTCCTTATATTCATTGATGAACTGATGGTAGTCCTCTTTTAGTTTATTGCTTTTTTGAAATTTGTTTTCCATAGAAATGAGGCGCGCCACAGCTTGTTTGCGAGAATCACCCAAATTTGTATCTTCTTTAAAAGGGATTTCTACAATAAATCGCCCATCATCATCTTGTTTGATGGTTTCTTGAAACTGCTATAAACATGCATCTCCTTCTTCGGTATCGTTTTCATCTGGTATTTCCTCCAGTTCCCAAAATCGCTATAGGTTGGTAGTCGTTGATGTTATCCTACTGAATTCTTTTTGTTTGATGATTCCGGATAAAATCCAACCGAATTTTGTTGCTTGTCCAAGGACTCCGTCACTTTTTTTGACTCCATCTTCAATGATTCTGCTAAAAATGTCTCCACCAATTACCATGTCTATTCTATCTGCTTTATTAAACAATGGGTCAGCAAGTGTATAATTTTTCCATTGTCTTATATCATATTTAAATGATTGATCTGGTTGAGCAGTGGTCAGTGATGATAAAATTACTGCATCTACTTCTTCCACATGTTGGCTTAAGAATCTTGGTTTTATTTGTACTTGAATCTTGTATTTTGATTCGCCAACCACAACACCTCCAAGCCCATAGAGTTTTGTTTGGATTTTTGTCCTTGGTGCACCTAATATCTGCGCTGCTTCTTCAGATATTGATGTTATTTGAGACCCTTGGTCAATTAGAGCTCTTAACAATATGTATTCGCCGTTTGCTGCTTTTGCTTTTATCTGAGCTGTGGCCAGAATTACTTTTGTTGATGTTGAATTTGTAGTCATTGATGCTTTACTATCTCTAGTCTCTGGATGTAGAAGTTCGTTATGATTTTGATTGCAAATTTTGCATTTCAAATTATTATTACAATTTTCGAACCAATTATGGTTGAGACATCTGAAGCAAATTTTTTTATCTTTTGCATATTTACGTCTTTCTTCTGAAGATATATTCTTAAATTTTCGGCAATCAGTAATTATATGACCTAATATCTTGCAATAGGTACATTTTATACTTTGCTGCCTTGCGTTGAAAGATATATGGTTTGCTTTATATGTTTGCAGCTTGCGGTTTTTATACAATTGTTGCTTATCCTCTACTGCTTTTAATGTCTGAAAGTGCTGGTCCAGAAATCCTTGAATGTCAGATAATTTCTGAATATCCTTGGTCTTTCTTACAAATTGCTCATATAATCTGAGCCCTTCCTTGTCTAGCTTCCGTACAATGACTCGAGCTATAAAGGGATCAGCCTCTTTTGTTTTAACGCCCAATGACTTTATTGCATTGAGGCATTCGTTTGTTGTGTCTAGCAGCTGTCTTACGCTTTCGGCGTTGTCACTATTAATGACTGGCTGATCCATTATTCTGTCCCACTGTGTCGTGAACAAAATCCGTTTGTTGTCGTACCTTTCTAGAAGGATACTCCACGCTGCTTTGTAATTATCGGCTGATATCTGCAAATGTTGGATCAGACGAGCAGCTTCACCTTTCAAGCAAAGGCGTAAACGAAGCATTTTTTCAGAGCTAGATATTTGATCGTTGTTGTGTACCATGTCTTGGAACACGTTGAAAAAATTAGCCCATTCTTTTATTTCCCCATAGAAATTTGGAATTTTCAGTTTTTCCAATTCCAAATTATGACGAAATTCTATTTTTGGCTCTTCAATTTTTAAGCCATTTTTTAGACGAGGGAGCTCTTTATAATATACTGCTACTATTTCGTCGTAAGCTTCTTCAATTTCCAAATTAAATAGTTTTGAAAGATCGCTGCTGTACATATTTTCTATGGTATTAAACAGCGTTTCCAAATATGCAATTTGATCAGAGTTGATAACCAATTCGAAACTCAAGTCAGCCATTTGCTTCCGAAGGTTCTCAATTTTCCTTCTAAAAATAACAATTTTTCTATCTGACATAGCTTGCTGTTTTTCTAGTGTGCCAGATTGAGTTTCCTGTTTTCTTTCTGACAATGGAAACTCAACTTCGTCTTTAAGAGCTTGTTTGAATTGTTGAATCATTTCTTCTATTTGCTCTGTTATACGGTCATAAGAATTCGACTTAAAATAGTCCTCTTCACCTATGCCATCCGCCATTAGTTTTTCGTGGTTAGCGTCAAAATCTTTTTGTATTTTACTAACATATTTATTTAACTCTTCAACTTTTGTTTTTCTTATCGATTTGCCCGCTATATTATTATACGTTTGCAGGACTTTCTCCGCTAAGTCAAGTTAGCTATCAAGGATCTTTCCCCCGTTGATTCCCATGTTGACAGCTTCTTCTTTTTTTTTGTTGTGCTATTGCGTTTTTCTTCTTCAAAGGGATCGTTGGAGGTTATTGATTGTGCCTCGACTCACAGCAGTTGAGTATCCCTTTGAATCGCAATTAGAGGATTTTTGCGTATAGTCTTTTGCTATTACGGCTTACGTATCCTGTTCCTTATTCTCAATATAAGGCTTTATATATACTCAATTGTTGAGTTTATAGTCGCTTGAGCTCAAAATTTTGAGGCTCGAATGGACCAAAAAATGTTAAGTAAAGATATTGCAGCTCTGCGTCACTTATTCCTTACCTCGGGTGGGGGGTAATAAGTGATAGGCACTGCTCTTTATTTTAATTCTTTCCTTTTATTTTCTTTTACCCCTTACCACTGGTGGTGGGGAAGTAAAAAATATAAATAAAAGAAGTCTTTTAAGCTGAGATTGTCTTTCAAATCTGATTTTACTTTTATTGAACAGCTCCTTTTATACAAAAATTCTTAGCCTATGTTCTTAAATTAATTATCAGACCAACGCATAACACATAATAAGTGCGTTGGTCTTATCTAAAATAGATGTATAGTTTATCAGCAAATGCATTTTATGCATTTGCTAGTGTGCATCTATTGCATTTCTATTTGTTAGTTTATGTAAGTATGTATATGTATGTGTGTGTTTGTGACTAAGGCACTTGAATTTATACTGAAGAATACAATAACCACATAAGGGTTGTTTTTCTGTATTGTATTCTTATTACATATTTTTCTTATATTTGCTGCATTTTTGTATGCAGTCAATTGATACATAGTGGACTGTATACTATTGTTCAAGTAATTTGAACAAACTCGATTCCGATTCTACTCGAGTTCTCTCGTTAAATAATCGATTTTAAAAAATCGATCTTCAGTACTCGAAATGGATTAAGAATCGGTTCTTGACATTCGAAAAATGGATTATTTTACGAGAAAACTCGATTCTCGAGTAGAACCGGAATCGATTTTACCATCCCTACTGTCCGCTGTCGCGTGCACATTAAAACTTCCGCACAATAACCATCACAAAAAAAATGATTTTTTTCCATGTAATTTATATGGAAAACAAAAAATTTGAAATAGCCACCTTTTAATATTAGTACTAAGAGCTCATCTTTTGAGTGACTTTTTTTTACACATTTTCGAAAGTTTTGAGCTTGTTTTTCAGTTAAAAAAAAGGTTGCTATATATATGTATGTATATCAATTTTAGTTATATATAATCCGTTGGAGGATATGTATATAAGTATGTGTGGTTTCATTCTGTTTTGTGCCTTATTCTTTTTGCTACTTTTTTGTTTACTTTTTTGGAAGCAATCCCTCTCCCAGCTTAACAAGCTGCTGCGGTATTTCTAGAATAATTGTGTGTATTTGTGTACACGAAGGTAAGTTTAAAAAATAAGGAATAATAATTTATTTAGTTAATTATGTATATATAATGTATATATATATATATGTATAATGTATATAATATACATATATATATATTTATTTCATTTTTAATTTAACCCCCAAAATCTCTGTGGGAAATCAAATTGGGTGTAGTCCACTTTTGATTTATATTATTAAATGTATAGTATATACGTACGTAACATGCACGAACGGTCAAAATCACTGAGTGTCAAAATCACTGAGTGACTTTGACCGTATATATATTAGGTTGTCAAAAAAGTCTTGCGGTATTTTGGCTAGTTGGCGCTGAAAGCGCGTGGTTCTAGCTTTATTCGTCGCATCGGGTCATGCTGTACCTTTTTGGAAACCTCATTTCACGCGCTAACACGTGTTTTATAGATTGTCGGTTCATTTAAGTCGTTCCTGAGTTATAGCGTCGCAAACATGGAGCAAAATAAAGAGAAAATATGGCGTATTTTGCAGTACTACTGCGATAAAGGCAAAAATGCATCTCAAGCCGCCAATAAAATTTATGCAGTTTATGGACTCGATACAGTTTCCATTTCCACCGCACAACGATGGTTTCAACGTTTTCGTTCTGGTGTAGAGGGGGTCGAAGATGCGCCACGCTCCGGAAGGCCTGTCGTCGAAATTTGCGATAAAATCGCTGAACCGTTATAAACCATTTGAAGAAGCTTGGAGTCACTAAGAAGCTCGATGTATAGGTGCCACACGAATTGATTCAATAAAAATACCGCAAGACTTTTTTGACAACCCAATATATATACATACATATATATACATATATATATATGTATACTGTGGATAGATATATATATATATATATATATTATTTACTGTATTGGCTTCTATCGGTACTTGAATTTTCAGCCGATTTAGAGCTTTTACTAACCGTTTTTATTAAACGGGTTTAATTAATATCTCAGGGATTTTGGGAGTTAAATTAAGGAAATGTATGCGCTTCTCTGGTGGTGTTTCTCTTCTACGCCGGCGTTCGAATTTGTATTTTGCTCGTTGTTGTGTTGATTTCTTTTTAACTTTTTTTGTTTGTTTGTTTGTATTTAATATTTAATTTGTAATTGGTGTATGCCGTTTTATATTTATTAGGTTTCACTGTTTTTTGTGGTTTGTATTTTTTATGCACTTCACTGCTCTGAAGTTTCACTTTTGATGCGTTCAGATTGAACTGATTATGAAGCAACTGAAAATTAAATTGAAAACTTAGTCGCAGGGGCAGTCGACGTGGGAGATTTGCGAAAATGCACGGATCGTTGCTGATGTCGATAACCAACTGAACTGGATCTCCTCATCGGTTGCCTTTTTCGCTTTGGTATGGGGGCGGTGTGATGGTTGTTGGTTGGTGTACTTGTGGGTGGGTGTCAATATATGTTACTCTCGTGAGTAATGTGGATGGTAAGTGGTGATGTGATGAGTGTGGTGAAGGATGCGTGTCACTGTTGATATGTTGAGTTGCTGTGTTGTGCTAATGTGGTGTGTGTGTAGATGTTCGAGGGGGATGCTCATTTATATATTTATTTGTAAATACAGTTTGCTTAGAGATAATAAAAGAAAGTTGCCGAAATCTATTTGCGAGATTTGTTAGAGGTTGCTTTTGCACAGGGGAAGTGCAATGACTCAATTTAGCGCAATTGCAACAGCAACATCGCAAACAATACTTATGAATAAAATATCTCGGATTTTTGGTTAAAAATACAAGTATGAAATATGAATATATGTAAACAAGTCCACAGGGATGAGTGTCACATCCCGCTTGAAAGAACAACACCAGCTATATGCTGCTGCCTCCAAGCCCTGGGAGGGCGTGCCACAATAATTTTGCGATCTCGCAACATTAACTTTTCCTGGACGCGCATATGGTTTGTTTATCCGCTTGCCTACCGGCATCGACTCGTCCTCCGCGCTTGTACACACTGCCATGAGACTGCCTTCTAACACTAGAAATATTATTCATAGCACATTTTCAACGATTTACATTTACCCGCTTACTCCATAAATTGCACTTCATCTCATTTATCCGTTGCACCAACTCCGCGTCCACTTTTACGCAAATTTTATGGGCGTATATTATGTCTGCACATAACGAGTGGGTGTTTGTATGTTCGGGTAGCAGGCTTTAATGAAGGTTTAAGGGAATCGGCCGCAGCGAATTATGGTTTCTAAACAATAGTTGATTGTGCAGCGTTCCGTACAAAATCATGGGCGCCTAAAAGTAGGTTACGCCGCTGATTACAATGCCTGCTAACTTGTTGAATGTCTTGTTGCAAGCGGTAAATCCGTGATCGAAAGCGAATTGTGTTGTGCAAAATTTTTGTTTGATTAAATTTAATTACAATAAATAATATACGCGAGCTTTTATTGTTGTTGCCAGAGTGCTGTAATTTTCTTGCATTTTCAGCATAATATTTGCAGTTGTTAAAGTGACTTAGGTATGAGTGCATTAAACATGTGCTTGAATAAACTTGTGCATATACTCCAACAAAATAAAACTAAATAATTGGAATGACAAAGAATAAAAAATAAACAAAAAAATTGCATCAACCTTTGTCACCCTGTTCTTGGCTTATACTTTTTTTTGCTTTTTTAATATTTCTGACTTAGATATTCTATGAAAGAGACTTCTCTCTCTCTTTGAACCCAAAACCTATGTTTGCGGCATACATTTTTTAATCCTTTAGCTTTATTCTCATTTAGAGGTTTTGAATAAACTTAGATAGGAAAGGAAACTTAGCTCCACTGATAGTAAAGTTATTTAATAAAGTTTGAAGGTCTTGTGTATACAAAATATAATATTTCAATATAAGCCTTGGGCTATTTTATTCATCCATAAATCAGCACAAACCTCAAGAAATCTCATCAAAATCGTAAAACCCACCGTTTTTTCTTTTTTGGGATATGTCAAGAAAGGAAGGTATCATTCCACAAATTTGCATAAAATTTAAAATAAGTTATGACACCGGGGTAGCGAACCGCCGCAATCGACCACGCGATAGGATACCAAATGAAGTATTCATTATTAAATATAAATTGAAAATATATGTTTTAACTTGTTAATAACATTTTTTTTTAATGTAAACTGAAATACAAAAATGTTGTTCATGTAAATTACTTTTTTATTTTCAATGAGGTATTCCATTTATTGTTTTCTTGTTTTTTGTTTATTATTACTAAAAACTATAATAAAAAAATATAAAATTTAAAAAGATTTACTCACTTTTGCATAAATTTGTCTGTAACGTTGGCAGTTTTTATGTGAATGATATTTCGAACAAAAAGATTCGTTTATATGTCAAAATCCGAAATACTCCTATTTAAGTAACAAGTGGTACGTTTACTGAAGTAACGATTCGATCCCTGTTCAAACTTTTGTTACCGAATATGTGGACCCAACTATCTACAGTTGACTTTTCATTGAAAATATCGATCAATGTGTGAGATATACAATTGAAAATCAGGGAGGATCCTTCTCTGACAATGATATGTCTGTATGTCCATTTAGACTAATACTTCTCTGAGTCCCCATATAACTAATATTAATATTTTCGAACTTCCCGTTGATTTATGCTGGATATATCGGCAAATACTTCAGTTATCTCAATGAAAATTACAGAACATATTGTACTCATAACGGTCTGTCTTGTCTAAATAGGGTGCAATTGGGCGAAAACTGGGCCTATCCCCATATACTTATAACTATTACCTGGATTTTATAAGAGTATATGTATATATGTGACCTGGTCTACGAAAAGGTGGCTTAGGTGTCAAAAAAAAAAAAATTGAAAAAAAAAATGATTTTTTGACACCTAAGCCCCCTTTTCGTAGACCAGGTCACATATAATTGCTTAGATTGTAATCATCTGCTTGACTTTTTACATCTAAGGTATTTCCCTAGCGTTGATTCTTGCAAGCTGCAAGAGTGTAAAATGTTCGGTTGCACCCAAACTTACCTTTTCTTACTTGTTTTATTTTGTTCTTCGCTTTTTCGCAATACTCAGGCGCAGGTGTATTTGCCGGTTGGCGTAATTTTTAGCGACATTCTGATGAGACCAGAGAAGTGGACGATTGTGTTCCAAATAATTTTCTAAAATTTGTATCGATTATATGATTCTTAAGCTACATCTTCCAACTATTATGACAATCTTTAAATTTCTAAAATGTCACGAATAAAGGTATCATTATTTTAGTTATAGCTTTTCAGTTACAGATGTACTTATACATATTTCCTTTTCATCTCTTTTCGTTCCAGCTTTTGGTTTGACAAAACGCAAATAATTTTATTTAATTCCTATTTTTGGTTTACAAATCAAATTGTTTGTTATTGATTTGACAAAAAATATTCCAAGTTTAACCTTTAATTAAAATTTTATGAATTAAAAAACTCATTACTCTGATACCGACGACGGTCACAGGATCACACTGCTGAAATAACATTTTTTTATGCTCCCAAATCGTATTTAAATATCCAAGAAACCGTTCATATATAGAAAAAGACCTTTAAGGCAAATTCTAGGCGCCTAACTTCGATTCCACCATATGAAATATTTCAATATTAATGTAGCGATAACTGGACGGCCCAGATGCATTTCTACAAACAAAATACATCCTGAACAGGTTTAGACGAAAAGGACCCGAAAAATGTAAATAAAACGCAAAATATATAATTATTCATAAATATTTATTCTGTCGCCTTTAAAAGTCATCCTCACCAGATGTAATACACGTATGCCAACGATTTTTCCAGTCCTCGAAACAATATTTTGGTTTTTTGGTACGTGCCTCACTAATTTAGCAAATTTTATTTCATTTCAAACGACTGAAAAGGGGTTTAACGGAACAACAATTTTAGTTTGGGGAATAAGTAAAAACAACACGGTGCCAAATTTGGTGAACACGATGATTGATCGATATATTAATTGCGGTTTGGCTTTAAATTCAGTCATAACTCGATGCGATGGTGTATTATCATTCAGAATTGCTCTTCCACAATTCCTCCCGTTTCGACGAATGTCCTCTTGCAAACCTCTCAATACGGCCAAATTATCCGTCCGTCCCTCCGAAACAAATTCATTATGCAACAAATCGCGAATGTCGAAAAAAATAATGAACATCACCTTGTTATACCCTGAACAGGATATATTAAGTTTGTCACGAAATTTGTAACACCTAGAAGGAAGCGTCGGAGACCCTATAAAGTACAATATATATGTACATTATAAAAATGATCAGTATGCTGAGTCGATTTAGCCATGTTCGTCTGTTCGTGTGTCCGTATATATACGAACTAGTCCCTCAGTTTTTGAGCTATCGTTTTGAAATTCGGAACTGCCGATATCGGACCGCTATAACATATAGCTGCCATACAAACTGAACGATCGGAATCAAATTCTTGTATGGAAAACTTTCACATTTGACAATGTATCTTATCAAAAGTTGGCAAATGTTATTTTCTAAGGCAACAATGCCTGAAGAAATTGTTCAGATCGGTTAGATATAGCATATAGCTCCCATGCAAACCGAATGATCGGAATCAAATACTTGCATGGGAAATTTCCTTATTTGACTATATATCTTCACGAAATTTGGTATGAGTTATTGTTCACAGAAATAATGTAATATCGGAAGAAATTGTTCAGATCAGCTCACTATAGCTAGTATATAGTATCTTCACGAAATTTTGACATGGATTACTGCTTAAGGTAATAACATACTCTCCGAAAAAATTGTTCAGATCGAATTACTGTAGCATAAAGCTTCCATACAAACTGGGCACATAGTTACAAACAGAAATGCATCTGTGAAGGGTATATTAGCTTCGGTACAGCCAAAGTTAACGTTTTTTCTTGTTTTTTTTTTTACTACTTTGGAGTGGGTTTTTTGGTTTCTGAACTGAAATCACCGTAAGCTTTTACCCACATTCACAACGATTCCGCGCACGAATTTTGGTTTGAAATACAAAATTGTAGACAAATTCTTTGTTCGATATTTTTAACCATTGTCAAAATCGCAACAAAACAAACTGGAAGATAAATCGAGCTCATATTTGGAACTGTAATTCTGGACAGTCCTAGGAACTTAACAAACTATATTTTATTGAAATATCATTTACCAGGGAAATCGCAACAAAACAAACTGGAAGATAAATCGAGCTCATATTTGGAACTGTGATTCCGGACAGTCCTAGGAACTTAACAAACTATATTTTATTGAAATATCATTTACCAGGGGAATTTAAATTTGGGTAATACCGTTTGGAGAGTTTCAAGAAGGATATACAGACTTCTTGATAACGTCGAATGCGTAAGCTATGAACTCCTTTAAGTAGTTTAAATCTCCGAGACCCGATTGCATAATGCCTGCTCATTGGTCTTGGCTGGACTTATACATAAAAGCGACGCTGTGTGAACCTTCCTTTAGGTCTTCAACAGCATACGATCTGATGCGATGATTCCTGCTCTTAACAAGTTTAAAGTTGAAAATAGTCTCGAGTATATAATCTATAGCCTCCTTATCGACAGAACAGTTTTGGCGAAGTGGGACCTTCCCTTTGGAAAGTAAGTAGGGTCACCTCGCTAGATGGCGTATTTTGACGATGATGGTCATTTTCTTAAAGGCGTTGTAGTTATCTGGCAGAGCGAGTTTGGAAATATTGAGAATTTGGAGCATGTTCAAACAGTATCTCTCATCGACATCTGTCATACACTAAGTAGAGCACCAACAATGGCACTCAAAGTCATTTTTTAAATTACTCCTCTCGGCACAGCTGTCAGGTGCTTGGCTGCTAAGGCAAACAAGTCAAAGACAGGGATTGTCCGAAAAGTAATAGGACTGAGTCCATTTAAAAACAAGTATTGAACCAATTGTTAAGAAAACCAAAAAGAAACAAAAAAGGCAAAGAAACAAAAAAGTTCGTGGGGGCCACATCTGTGCTGGGATGCCGGCCTTGGATAGGTAGCCGTTCAAAAGAAAGTCAGTGTGAACCGGGCCGTGGTGCAACTTCCAATCGGCTGTGATGTCTTGTCGGACCCGGTTGACCCTTCGTTTGAGCCTCTTGAGGACTTCCATGTAAAACTTGGCGTTGACGGTTTTCCAGGAGAAACATATTTATGGTGGACGATGTTTCTTTTTTCATTCATCAGCGACTTCTTTCCGGCCCCCGAAAAAGTCATGGTGCCACCGAAACACGACACTTCTTGCTAAAACAACATCAGGGTAAGCCTGCTTGATTTACCGAATTTCACAGGTGCTCGGAGGCAACTGACCAGCCGCTCGTTCATTAGCTAGGAATGTCCTCTACCGAATCCAGTTGGTGCGCGCAATTCGAAGAACAGCCACGGCAGGAGAAAATCAGTCATATTACTTTCCAGACAAACCCTGTTTATGATCTCATTAGCTACAGCCTTAAGCTTCTTCCATAGTAGACTTGTATGTGTGCCGAGTCACAGCAGAATCGCTGGAAACTGCAATACCGATGAGCCTGCTATTAGAGACTCAGCAGACACACTTGGGCGATTCTAGCGAAGAGGCTGGGACTAATATTAATTGCCTTAATAAATTTGTGGTAAGCTTAAAACGCTTCGTCAATCTATGGGAATCTGGTAATCCCCTTTTAGCAGTTTATGGGTAACACATAGGACGAATATTTATCCATGTGCGATCCTTCGATTTTGGAGGAACCCTACGACCTAATTTAACCCAACAGCAGGTAGTGAAAACGTTGCGAACGCATTTACTCACCACCCCTTCCTTCCAGCAGGTAGCATTACTGGCGCAATTCAATGATTTGCAAATAACGAGAAGATCGTTGAAACGACCGAGTGAATACCTAATTAAAACGTATATAAAGTACTTATGCAAATATATGTGTGTTGTCAATGGCAGCTGCGGTTAAAGAGAATGATTCCTCTCAACAACAGTGAGTTGTTGTTAAAGTAACGTTGCAAGTGCAAGTAAATCATTATTTACTCATTTACTGATGAATCTGCTTCCCTGTGACCATGCATGAATGTACCTTTATGCATATGTGTGTGAATGTGGGTTTGTGGTGTGTGTCATTTGCTTTTGGCATTACATTTATCATGAAAGTGATACTAATTACATTATAACCGCAACGCTGGCAACTAACTGGAGCAGAAGCATACGAATTTACACTTAAAATGCGATTGAATGTTAAAGGCTCCACTAATATAAAATAAATGAAATTGTTATGTAGTGTGTATATTATATGTATATTATATACCTCAAATCCCCGCAAAACTAATACGGCTGTGTAAACTGACGTTGAGCAACACCAAAAGCTCCGTCAGGATCGGGAAGGCCCTCTCCGAGCCGCTCGATACCAAACGAGGTTTCGGACAATATATGATATTGATATCATCTGCCTCAACACCCGCGCCGTTAGTTCTGCTTTCTCCAGACTGGACAAGGAAGCAAAGCAAATGGGTCTGGCAGTGAACGAGGACAAGACGAAATATCTCCTGTCATAATAAAAAAAACAGTCATCGAACTCGCGACTTGGCTCTCACGTCACTTTGACAGCCATAACTTTTAAGTCGTAGATAATTTCATCTATCTTGGAACCTGCGTAAACACAACAATGTCAACCTAGAAATCCATCGCAGGATAACTCTCGCCAACAGGTGCTACTTCGGAATGAGTATTGAGAAGCAAAGTCCTCTCTCGACGAACAAAAACCAAACTATTCAAGTGTCTATCGAGCGTTAGTCCAAGTTGCACCGAATAGGTTTTCATGTACACTCTCAGCTACGGCTTCTATATTTTCCTTCTGCGTACTGGACATGGTCTATTTGGTCGAATGTTATCCGATAATGAATGCAGGGTCTTAAGATGGGTGATAGTAATTCGAATAGTACTCTCAGTAGGCCGATTATCTTGACCATAAGTTGTGCACTTCGCGAAACACATTCTTTGCAGAACGTGAGTTTTTTTTTAATAGAATTGAAGGATTTGTAAATTGTCCAGGTGAAAGCCTTTCCATGATATGGCAAACAATACTGAAGAAAAATAACATGACAGCTTAACACGACTCACGCGTGATCTGTCAAAAATAGGCTACTGAAAATAGTGCCCCTTTTTATTTTACCCTTTATTTAAGGCCATTAACTTAGACTTTACTTTATCGCTATATTCTTATAGCATATACATATTTTATATATGTATACACATAGACGAAAAAGCTACATCTAAAGCATATCGAGTTGATGTTGAAGACGAAATTCATTATAATAGGAATATGAAGCTTAGACCTAATGCAGCACTATAATAAATATATAATTTTTAAGAAAATCTATGCATTTAATATTAATAAAATATCACAGGTTTGGAACAACCTGAATGGTTTAGAGTCAAGTGGAAAGACGGTTATCATTTTATGGTGAATAATGGTTTTATTACTTTTGCATTGCTCAGGCAAACTCGAAAACATATTTTGAGTCAATTTTATACACAAATAATACTTATTGGACATATTTGGCCATTAGAAGAAGTATATGGCAGTTGTGTAGTATTGACTCCATTTTATTTATTCCTACCTACTACTACATACAATTAAAATGCCAGAGACTAATAAAATTCTCCACATTGCAATGAGGCTCCTCACATATAATCACCGATTTATATGAAGTAAAGTCAGGCGAAAATAATGATTTTATTTACATAAGGGCTAGGTCCCGTTTTTTTCTATATATTTTAGGCACAGTTACACTGTTATGAGTAAAATGCGCTCTCTCATATTTATTGAAAAAACTCGTATATTGTTACCTATAAATGTCGAGTTTCCTCACGATTGTGACTAAGCCTTATATAATCTACGGAACTGTAGTTCGGCTCAGGAGATTGTAGTAGTAATGGGCTTCTGTGAACAAACAATTTTTTTTAATAGGTTTCATATATATATCTTCTAAATCACTAAAGTTCCTACCGACATTGTGAAAATGGTTGAACTTGGATGTTAACACCGCCCATCCATTCATCTCGGGACTACCTCTTCCGAACCAAATTTTGTAATGGCTTAATTTTTCAACTACAATTATTGCTGCTATGATTTGTTATTGTTGTTTTTGTAGCTGTTGTTAGTTTAACCAGTGACACCGTTGTCAATATGGCTATTCAGCACAAGTTTCTTTGCTAGTTGACTTTACTTAACAGCACACTTGCAAGTGCATATTTTTGCATGCGCGCACAGAACATATGTGTACCTGTGTGTGTATGTATTATTACCTTCCAATTGATTGTCACAACATGCATTGTTACTGTTGCTGTAATTGTTTTTACAGCTATTGCTGGTTGGCAGAATGTGGTGCTTTGCCCCTGTACATATAGTACATCACAAACATATACATATATACACGTGTGTGTAAGTTCTACAATATTTGTCTTTATTTGCATTGTGGTTTTTACTGACTCGTATCAATTACATTCAATATTGAAACAAATCCATCAAAAGAAGCAGTCTATTAATGCAGAAAAAGCATTGGCAAATAATATATCAGTAAACATACATATGAGCTATAGTTTTGTGTGTGTGTGTATATGTGTGTGTGGTGGCAAGACCATAAAAAGCAAGCCAAATCAGAAGTTGTCCATTTTTGCAGTGTTCCTGGTTCATGGTTGTCATGGTTTTTCAGGTCATGAATATTGTAATGAAATATTCACTTATCGAACGAAATACTGTGAAATTTATGCAAAACGAAATTTGCCGACAAGTTGTTTATCCTGGATATGTATGTGTATATGTGCTGCGCTTTGAGCTCAATTGACAAGACATGAGTGAAAACTAAAACCCTTGACTTTTCACACAGAAAATATAGCGCAAGTAACGAAACGGAGCATCCGCAGAAGATATGCAAGGTAAGGCGTAGCGCAGCAAAAGAAAACAAACAATTTCCATCAGCATACAGGGCGTATACACAACCTTTTGCAAATGCATTCAATTGCATGAAATATTGTACACAAACAAAAGGTGCATGGAATGAGAGTAAAGAAAAAAAACAAACACACACACGCTTTGGCGTATACTCGCAAATATCTATAGACTCAAACATGCTCGTGTATTGGAGTTCTAAGCGATGGGCAAAAAGGTTGAAATAGCTGCAAAAAAATTCAAAAAAAGAAGTAATACAAACGGAGGTAAAAGTATTAAAAGTAAGTAGTATTAAAAAGTAACAGAAGTTATTAAAAGGCATGCAAAAGAAATGAATAATAAGCTATTAAATTACTACTTAAGAATATCAATCTCATTCGCTGAGCTGCGGTGAAATTAACTGTGAAACAGCAAACAGGCTCGTAAAATAGGTTATTGGAGTTGTTGTGGCCTATATAAGCAATTTGAAAGTACACAGAGCATGCAATTTATTAATTTTGTACTTTAAGAGTGTAGAAGAAGGTTGTTAATATGATAGTTCTCACTGGAAGTTTGGAAGTTAGCATTAACGATTTAAAATAATGAGAAAGATATCAAGTCACGGTCTCCAAAACTACATTTAGAGAATTTTTAAAACCAATATTTTATTCTTCAACAAATACTGAGCTCATGATGCTAACCATTTATATATATGTACAATGTACATATATATTTTCGGGGAGTTACAAACATCGTTACAACGCAATACACCCTGTGTTTAATGTGAAAATATTATTAGCCCATTAATAGCAGTCTTCATGATTTATACTACTATTCGATCAGCAGTTTGAGCTTTTACGATCCTGCCCGTTGCTGAATGGAGTATGTTTGTTCCTATGTGAATAATATTTGTTAATACATAGCCCCAATCCACTCTTTATAAAATTTTAGTCAACTTATAAAAAATAAATAGTTAGAGGGTAAGATATATATTTGTATATTCGAACCGTCTTCTGTTTGGAATGTTGCCTAGCAAATAAAGATTCCCTAACCACCGCCAAATTTGCCGTTTCATAAAATTACTTCAACATAATCGAACATAAATCTTCGAAGCACTAAAATCATGGCATACGCTAATCTCTAAAATATGTATAATTTTATTTTATAGATTCTCTTTCTTTCACACTCCACTGAATAAACAACAGCAACAAATAGTTTTCTTCTATAACAATAACAATGTATTAGACAATTTAACGGGAATGCGTTCAAAATGTCAGTCAAGTTTCTTAGCTGCAGATATTTGAGATTTAAATGAGCCTGCCAGATAAAAAAAAATAGGTAAAGGCATGCAAAAGCTAAAACCCACAAAACTCAAAATTTCTCAAATTTGCCTTTGAAATCTAACTCAAAGCTGTCAAATCAAAATAACAGATAAATAAAGTAAATTTGGAAATATTTAATAAACAGTCTGAAGAGCTTTGTAGTCTTATTTATGTCCCAGCTGGGATGGAAGGGATAGACGAACGGACTTTGCCAAATCAGTTGGTAGTTTGTCGAATAATGATTCCTATATCAAATGTTCGTTTCCGTATGCCAGTAGCGTAAAGTGCGTTAGCAACTTTTTTAAAAATGATAAACTTTATCCAATTTCAATTAACTGCGTGGCTCTCTTAAGAAAGAAACGGGAAATGTATGTTTATATTTACTTGTATTTATAGTATACTAGCTGACCCCGCAGCCGTTGTTCTGCGTAAAATTTTGTATTTTGAAATGAAAAGAAAGTTAGATTTATCATTTCATTTTTTTTTTTCAATGTAATGCAGCTTTATAAACAACGTTATTGGTTTCTATTCCGGTGTACAGAAAAGATGGTTTTCCAGCTCGTGAGCACGCTACGGTCGTGTGAAGAACATAGCATTTCCAAATTTATGCCTCACACTATGTCCTTTAGGTCCTGTTGATTGTCATCCTAAATGCAATCTTCACTGGAAACAGAATACGTTTGAACTGAAATGGAAAATCGTTAGAACTCAAAGGAATTCGTAGAATCAAGCATTCTTCTCCTTGTATTCGATAGGTGCGTCACAATCCGTCGGGTTCCATTACAAAGTTTCGGCGCATGAAGATTGCAAAATGATGCGGTGGCATACCAAGCCTGCCCTGACGATCGATCGATTTGTATGAGCGCAAGTCTCCCTAAATTTATATCGAACCACCGGAAGTTTCAACCGAAATTGTACTTTTTCCAATTTTTAGCGAAGACGATGTAAAATGTCTTTGGCAATGTCGATGTTTATATCGAAAAGTATGTGAACTTCATTTTCATTCCAGTGATTAACGTGTTCCAGCAATTGTAATTTCTGGCTTACTTCTCCAAAAATTGGCACACATCGAACCATTCATAGTACGCAATGACTCCAATGAAATTGAACCCCGTACATTTATCAATAGCAACCGAAGGTATAAGTAATCGTCGTCTTTCGGGTGGATTATGTAAATTCGTCCTAAGGAATTAGTTTAGAACTCACCTCGATGTTAACAATTTCTTCGACGATGCATTCCATGTATAATATCAAAGTATTTCCGAATAGAGCAATGTTCTCACAAACGGAGCACTGACGAAAGTTGAGAAAAAACTCGACAATGTTAATTTTGTTGCTGGCGATGTTTCCACTGGCTATACTGTATTCTCTGGGTTGAAAAACACTCTTTGCCCATTCTCCAAATTAACTGCGAGACGCACAACAGTCGGAACACGTTCATGAATTACAAAAGTAAATATCCTACAAAGCGCTTTATTGCAGTTCACGTATCGGCCGTATCGTTCAAGACCAATAATCGCCATGTTGCTTCTTTTGGTGACGCACTTACAAACGTATTTTATCGATTTCACCAAACCAAACAAAACCATGTGTTGTCAACTTCGATATTCACTCTTTTAAGTTGAATGCTGAATGTTCTGTTATCTGGTGAGCGACGCCGATAGAGTTGATATCCATCATTTCCAGTTTGTGTTTCCGCATTTATTGTCAGACATACAAACCGAAAAGGGATTGTAGTGTCCGCAAGGTCCATAAACCATATTGGTTTCCACCACTTCATATAATACTGAATCTTTACATCACGAATTTTCGGAGAAATTATTTCATCAATTTGATCTGGTGTAACCATCATCCAAAGAAGAATGTGTGCGTGCGGAAAACCTCTATTTTGCCACTCAACAGAGTACATCTAGCATCCAACAGCACCATATATACGTTGCTTCAAAATAAAGTCAATCAAACATCGCAACTGTTGTTTGAAAAGTCGTGCTGTGACATCGTGACGATCGCTTGCTGATTGACCGCGAATTCCGCACGTATGTCACCGCATCCTGGGAGTACTTCTTGCCTTGCCTTGGGCTGCCGTACTTTGATGGCAAAAAGAACAACGACCGATATTAGGGCAACCTCTTGGTGACTCCGTAACAAATTTCAATCTGTTGATATGTTTGTGTGAAACACACGTAAAGAATAAAATAGCTAGCGACCGAAATTGAACTATTCAAATAATTTAAAAATCAAAATATTGAAAAACAAAACAAACAAAATTTTTTTTTTTTTTTATTTAACATTCTTTATTTACAATCTATCTACATTAAGATATTCAGTAAATTAGATCTAGTAGGTAATGGCAGAGATAGATTTGTCCTTGAGCAAATCTACATAAAGGATTACTTAATTTTTTGCATATACATAAGTAAAATATAATTAACTTAGGTTATTAAATACATCCATCAAAAATTCATTTTTCTTTCTTTTTTTTTTTCCAAACTTAAATCTAAGAAATTTTTAGAGAAATGGTAAATCTAAAATATGAGAACGTTTTAGCCGTATAGTTTCATAAGTTGTATCTAACAGACAAACAGCAATTGGGTTTATATGGTTTGAGAGACGTGCAAGATATCTAGCACTATATATATAGGGATCTCATTTTTTATAAAGGGAATACCTAGGTCGCTATGGATAGCTTCATTGGTAACAAACCATGGGGCGTTAATAAGTGACCGCAAAGTTTTTGATTGATAACGTTGCAAAATCTCCACATTGGACTTACTGGCAGTACCCCAAAGCTGAATGCCGTATGTCCATATGGGTTTGAGGATAGCTTTGTAGAGCCGTATTTTATTTTCTATGCTAAGTTGAGACTTTCGACCGAGCAACCAGTACATGCGTTTAGTTTTGATTTTTAATTGCTGCTGTTTAGCCTGAATATGACTTTTCCATGTAAGACGTCGATCTAGATGCATCCCTAAATATTTAACTTTATCCCTAGTAGGAATCTGCTTATTATTTAGAAATACAGCAGGACACTCCTCTTTTCTTAATGCAAATGTGACATGTGTAGACTTCTCAGAGTTAACCTTTATTTTCCATTTGTTGAGCCAAACTTCCAGCATATTCAGTTGATTTTGAAGTAGAGACGAAGCTTCTATAGGGGAGCCACTAGAAGCGATAAACGCTGTGTCATCAGCAAAAGTTGCTACCTCTATTTCTCGTAATGTGGGCATATCTGATGTAAATATTGTGTATAGGACTGGACCCAAAACACTACCCTGCGGTACACCAGCATTAATGCTGTAGATTTCTGATGAGGCATCTCGGTGCCTTACATAAAAGTGTCTGTCACTTAAATAAGATTTAAGCACTAAATAGTAATGTGCTGGCATTAGCCTTTTTATTTTGAAGAGGAGTCCTGGATGCCATACCCTGTCAAAAGCTTGTTGAACGTCTAAGAAGGCTGCAGAACAGTATTTTTTTTCTTCCAGCGCATTTGTAATTACATTTGCCACCCTATGGCATTGCTCTGGCGTACCGTGTCCTATTCTGAACCCATACTGATGTTCAGGTATGATATTTTGATCCTCAATTACTGGTGACATTCTTTGCAAAAATATTCTTTCGAATATTTTCGAAAATGTTACCAGTAAGCTAATAGGACGATATGACGTAAGACAGCTTTCAGGCTTATTTGGTTTTGGGACCATGACCACAGTGGCACATTTCCATTGTGTGGGGTAATGATTTATATTTAAAATAGCATTATATATTAATGTGAGAAACTCGATAGCTTTTTCCGGAAGAATTTTAACAACTTTGCTATCAATATAGTCGTAGCCGGCTGCTTTACTATTATTTAATCTACGTACTTCCATAGCAACTTCGCTATTTGATATTTTGCTAATGGGGAGGTCCATTTGACACGGAGATTCTAAAAAATTTAGAATCTCTGTTTCATCACTACTAGTACCTAAGGAATTAGGTTGAAAAATTTGGTAGAGGTGTTTAGCAAAGGCCTCTGCTTTGGCTTCGTCACTCCTGCAAAATACCCCATTTGAGTCCCTAACTGTTGCGTTTCGTTTGGTTGGTCGTTTAAGATACTTGGTAGCTTTCCAGAGTCTGTGCTCATCGTTTTTAGTGGGTTCAAGGCTTTTAATAAACAAACTGAAGGATTCATTCTTCAGTTCAGATAGCTTTAATTTTAGTAGCTTGGTTGCTTTATTAAGTGCTCTCTTTTCAGCTGGGTATCTATTTAGCTGCCAGGCTTTTCTTAATCTTCTTTTTTCTTTAATAAGACCCAAAACTTCAGCAGGAACCTGTAAATGATCAGTAAAAGTCGGCTGATTTCTTATCGAGCTAGATAGATATGCGGCCTCATGAACCAGGTTTGTAAACGATTCTACCGCTGAATCCAATTCACCACCATTTCCTAAGGGCACGTTAAGGTCAATATGTTTATCGATCCAATATTGGAAGGATTTGAGATCGGTTTTCGGAGTAAGGATCTTATATTTTTTGGAAGTCTGGTAAACATTTTCATTATATGAAACAATGAAAGGCGAGTGATCTGAACTTAGTTCATAACTGTCTTGAATGTTTAACTTATATCTGGGTAAACCAGAGTATATCACAAAATCGAGAAGATCTGGATTTTTTCTTGGGTCGCTTGGCCAATATGTTGGAGTGCCTGTTGATAAAATGGAAAATCCCTTAGGATTTATGATCCTAGAGCCCCACCAAGGGTGCTTTGCATTGAAGTCCCCACCTGCCAAAAATTTTGAACCAAACCGTCTAAAAATATCAACGTATTGGTCTGTTTTAAGGTTAAATCTTGGAGGAAAGTATACAGAGTATATTGGTAACTCATGGTTGTCACATTTAACTTTAACTCCTGCTGCTTGTAGATATTGTTCTCTAACTTCTTCCAGATATTCATATTTGATTCTGGATTTGATTAAAATGGCGGAACCCCCATGGGCTGTGTTGTGCGGATGGTTTGCACATATAAGATCATAACCGATGATTTTGAAATACGATTTAGTTGTGAAATGGGTTTCAGACACCAAGAAAATGTCTATATTGTTTGTATTTAGGAATAATTTTACTTCCTCAGTATGATTAGTCAGACCATTGGCGTTCCAAATAGCTATTCGGAGACCTACTTGCATAGTTTTTCCAAAAGAGTGGACATCATTTTAAACAAACTTTGAGTAAGCTCACGCTGTTTAGAAAATAAGGTTTCAATTTTTTCAAGAACGTTGTTTTCTGAATTAAAATTACTTCGAACACATTGGGCATATGATATATTTGGGTTGGCATTCACATTTTCTGTTTGTTTATAATTATTCAGTTGGGGGAAATTATGAGAGGCATGGGAATATGATGGGAAATTGTTTCTTTTATCAGTCATATTCGATTTTTTGGCAAGGTTTTGGTACACCTTGCATCCCTTGTAATTTGCTGGATGGTTTAGTAAACAATTAATGCATTTGGCAGGCGTATCTTTACTTTTAACGCATTCAGCTGTTGGATGGTCCAGACCACACTTCACACACCTGTACGATTTTGTACAATATGATTTGGTATGCCCAAACTCTTGACAGCGATGGCATTGTACAACATCATTTACCTTTTTTGGAGGGTCAACCTTAACAATAGCGTTACCAAGATATTTTAAATTAAAGATATTTTTATTGTCATTGCTTGGTTCTAAGTCGACAAAATGCATGCATAAAGGCATGTTCGTAAATCTACTTCGTATATTGCTAACGTTCCTAACCTTAAAACCCAACGCTTCTATTTCTTCTTTTATGTCATCTACTGGAGTAGAGAAATGTAAGTTTTTTAAAACAATTCTATACGCACGCTCTTGTTTAAGCTGGTACGTATGGTAGTTAATTTCTTTTTCTTTCATATCTTTTACCAGAGATCTGTATGACCCTATAGATTTTACCATTACTCGAATTTGACCGTCTCGCAAAGCTTTATAACTAAATTCAGATTTATTAATAATAGTTTCGAAATACTTAATCATACCGCTAATATCTCTAATATTTGGTACAATAATTGGTGGTGGTTTTGGTGTATTCTCTTCTATGTTTCGATCCATTATGTTATTGCTATCCGATTCGTCTTGTAGCCCGGCAAACATGTTCGTACTGTTGGAATTGCTGCTGATGTTATTGTTGTTGAGTTGAGTTGTTGGAATAGAGTTATAGCTATCCGCTAAGTTTGTATCGTTGTTTGTTTTTGTTCGTTTTTGATCAATAGTGGGAGAGCCTGATTGAGGTCTTTTATTAGTCACAGTTTGCCATTGCATTGTATTATCACTTTCGTTTCTCAATTCATTAGCAGAACTGACATTTTGCATGCTCAAAGTTGTCATATTTGTTGAATTATTTAATAACTCAACATTAAGGTTTGCTGTTTCTGTTAAAAGAGTCCTTGACTCTTTATTAATTAATGTTGTTCTCTTCATCAAGTGACCTTGCTCGAAAGGTGAGCACAGGTCACTCATTTATGTATTCACGTCAATTAAATTAATAAAGTTTTATGAATAGAGTTTTATTTTATTTATTCTCAAAAATAATAAGAAGTCAATTTAGCTTTTCTAATCCACATGTGCACTTGTTCACTCTCTTCACAAGACTCCAACACAATATATTGCAATAATATATAAAGAAATTACAAAATTTTTGAATAATTTTATTTTTATAATATTGAGAAAATTTATTTGCTTTTGTTTTCAAAGCTTGCTCACACACCTAATATTCGAGAACTCAAAACAAAAATTGAAAAAAAAAATGTTATGGAAAAAATTTACTTTTTGGAATTATCCAATTTTATCGAGTTTTCATTGTTTTTAATATGTATTCTGCTATTCGGGGCGGAGACAAATCCAACGAATCAATAACCATGAAAATTGGTTCAGCAGATCTCGAGTTATAAGTATTCGAACAAACCCGTCTTTGTTTTATATATGTATGTATATAGATGTTCACATAACACTTCATCTCGTGAAACAATATCAGCCACGCTGCCATGGTCACACTTGTTTAGTCACCTAGAGAGCATGTTGACTACGCTGCTTACCGCAACCATCGATTGACTGAGCTTTTGCAGTTCGCTAAATACATAGGTAGTTGAAAGTAAGTAACTTGTTGCTTGAGCTGAGTTGCTGCTTTATAGAGCTATATCAGTGTAACCAATGAAAAATTTTACGATTTTCGTGATTTCAGCCGAATGAGTAGCTGAAAGAAAAATAGGTTATTAATGTTTAAGGTATTTCCCAAACAAGGACTTATGATTTTTGAAACATATCAAAAATTAACAAAATGGCGTAGTTTTAAAAGAAATTTTTTTTTTAATAAAAAAATGGCAGTTTTTATAATGCCACATTGACAATTTAAGCCAATCAGAAAGAGTGTAAGTCATTGTATAGTAAATAATTCGAAGGATACCCATTTTCAATATGAAGTCGATTAGTCAATTTCTCGTTGAGCTATGACGTCAATAACTTGAAAAATGTCCTTTCGAGAAAAACGTGTTTAAAATTTCAACTATCTGATTCTATCTTTAGAGCGCTGCCATTCAAAAATTGTTCAAACTAAGACCTTACCAATTTCACACGATATTTTTGAAAATATAAACTAACAAAAAAGCAAAAAAAAAGAACATCAATTGTTTGAAAGTGTCTCACTTTGATATAGCTCCTTAAATTTGCTACACTGCTCTGCGATTGAAATGCGAGGATTGAAGGAATACTTTGGGACACCAGCTTCAATTTCATTAGTTTAAATTCTTAAACGCTTAACAAAATAATTTCATAAATATCAAAATTCACTCCATAATTTTGTTTATTCAAGTGTAATATCCAGTCTTACCGAGCATGGGGCGATCGGACCAAAATTGATATGTTACCCAATTTTAGGAATTTCTAATACAAAACGGTTGTATTTAGAAGGCATAAAACTTCAAGTAATAGAATAAATGCCTTTTGGGAATTAAAGCGCACCAAAAATGGTTTACTGCCTAGTGCTTTTTGAGTGAACTTTTAGATAATCAGTAACAATCTTTGAAACACTTAAACCCATGGCGTTATTGTGTTTTATAAATATCAAGAAATTTTGAAATATTTGATAAAAAGCTAATCTATTTGAATGTACTGAGAAATATTCATATTTTTTAGCTCATCCAAGTTAATCCCGAATTGGTGAGAATCCTTCTGAAAATTAAGCAAATGATGCCATTAAATCCTTATCGTTGCTATACTTAAACGTATATTCATATTATGAGTATTTTTAAAAGAAAAGTTAAAAAGTTAAATATCTTCAAATGCTTTAATCTACATAAGAAACTGTTTAAAATATAACAGATGATGAACGAATTACCATGCCCTAAACAAAGCATGTTAAGTTTTCCACCAAGTCTGTAACACCCCGTAGGGAACGCCAAAAACCCAAGATGTAACATGTTTAAATGATTGGCATGACGAGCTGGGTCGATTTTTCTATCCTATCTATCCATCTCTCTGTGTGTCCGTTCGTCTATGTGTACGTACGCTTACTATACTCTCAGTATTTGAGATAGCGATCTGAAATTTTGTACACGTCCTTTTCATTTCAAGAACTGTTCATTTGTTGAAACAGCCGATATCCAACCACTACAAGATTAAGCTACCATATGAACTGAACGGTAGGAATCAAGTGCTAATATACAAAGCTTTTCCATTTCACGAGATGTCTTCACAAAATTTGGCATGGCGAGGCGCAACCAATCGGGTCTCAATATTACACTCGTATAGATGCAATACGAACTGACCGGTCAAAGTTCTTGCCAGAAATCTTTTGTATTTACAAAGGGTATTATAGCTTTGGTGGAATTGAAGTTAACATTTCACCCTTTTTTATTTTTACCATAAAATAATAAATAAAGCCTAGAAAATTTATTTGACACTATAAGTATGAAAAATTCTACATACGTTTAAAAGGATATTGATATTTGCTTTCGAAACCAACAACTTAAGTGAGAAATTGAAACTTTAATATACTCAGTTCAAAAAAAAAAAAAAACAAAAGTGTGAACAGGTTTGTCCATTGACTCAAAATTTAGGTTAATGACACGTTAATATCTTCTGCTAAATCACTTCTAAGCCATCAGCGATCCATCTCCAAATTTCGTTTACAGGCCTCTGTTCCAATCTTGTACACCAACCTGTATGTTAATTCATGTCTGATTCTATTCGATAAATTTTTGGGTTCAACGGAGCCAGTAACTTTCTTGCCATAATCGATGGGAAATTGTTTGTAAAGGTACTACTATATATGTGATATTCCATTGTTAACGGAAAAAATCTGGCGTATTTTTAAAATGATTCAAATGGAATTGAACTCGTATGTTCTTGTGTATAACTTAACCATGCTATGGGTTAAAAAAACCTTCACAACGACATACCTCGCTAAATGTCACATAGCGAGATTCTGATGGAGTAGCTGTTTGGAGTCATGTGTAGAAGTTCACGCAAGTGAGGAAAGTTCTCTGATCGCCATTCACTTGGGAGTGGCCAGAAACGATTCTTTTACATATGACTCAAGCAGCTCAAAACTTCCGGTCTTTGACCAAGTATCCTCTGGGTAGTCCAAGAACATCCGCTTGAAGGCGAGCTAAACTGAGAAGGCGAAATATTCCCTACTTAGGGTTGTGCGCTGAGTTTGGGACCCGCCACGTAAAAAAACACCCCCAATGAAAAACAAACGACAGCCTTGGATAAGTGACTCCCCTTTTGATGACGACCATGGCAAACGAATTAAGGACTATGATTTAAGAGCATGCCCCTGGAGTGTCCGGTCCCTTAATTGGGAAGGTGCCGCTGCCCAGCTGGTTAATGTCCTCGTGAAAATAAAGGCTGACATCACCGCCGTCCAAGAAATGCGATGGACGAGACAAGGACAGAGACAAGTAGGTCCTTGTGACATTTACTACAGTGGCCATATAAAGGAGCGCAAGTTTGTTGTTGGATTCGTGGTGGGAGAGAGACTCCGCGCCGAGTACTATCAATCACTCCGGAGAATGAACGTCTAGCCACAATTCGCATCAAAGCGAGGTTCTTCAACATATCGCTGATTTGCGTCCACGCCCTGACGGAAGAGAAAGACGATGTGACCAAAGATGCCTTTTATGAGTGCTTGGAGCGCACATATGAGAGATGCCTCCGCCACGATGTCAAAATCGTGCTTGGCGACTTTAACGCCAGGTCGGGCAAAGAAGGTGTCTTTGGCATTACGGTCGGTAAATTCAGCCTCCACGAGGAAACATCCCTAAATGGGTTGAGGCTGATCGACTTCGCCGGGGCCCGAAATATGGTAATCTGTAGTACTAGATTCCAGCATAAGAAGATTCATCAAGCTACCTGGCAGTCTCCGGATCGAAAAACCACCAACCAGATCGATCATGTTGAGATAGACGGAAGACACGTCTCCAGTGTTTTAGATATGCGTGCGCTCCGAGGTCCTAACATCGACTCGGACCACTATATTGTTGCAGCCAAGATTCGCACCCGAAAAAAACGCACGTCAATAAACGTGAGGTTCGACGTCGAGAAGCTGCAATCACAACAGACACTCTGAGAGCACTCGTCAACAACTCGGTATAAGGAAAGTGTGGGACGGCATTTCAAACTCTTTACGCCAACTACCGTGGGATAAGCCTCCTCAAGATCGCACATAAAGTTCTATCGAGGGTATTGGTTGAAAGATTAAGCAAACTGATTGGACCTTATCAGTGTGACTTTAGACCTGGCAAATCAATAACCGACCAGACCCGTGAAAAGAGAATCGACACACACTACCTCTTCGCCGATTTTAAAACCGCTTTCGACAGCACGAAAAGGAGCTGCCTTTATGCCGCGATGTCTGAACTTGGTATCCCCGCAAAACTAGTACGGCTGTGTAAGCTACCGTTGAGCAACACTAAAAGCTCCGTTATAAACGGGAAGGACCTCTCCCACCCATTCGATACCAAACGAGGTTTCAGGCAAGGCGACTCCCTATCGTGCGACTATCTCAACCTGCTTCCGGAGAAAATAGTTCGAGCTGCAGAACTAAATAGAGAAGGTACCATCTTCTACAAGAGTGTACAACTGCTGGCGTATACCGATGATATTGATATCATCAGCTTCAAAACCCGCGCCATTAGTTCTGCTTTCTCTAGACTGACCAAGGAAGCAAACCAAATGGGTCTGGCAGTGAACGAGGGCAAGACGAAATATCTCCTGTCATCACACAAACAGTCGTCACCCGCGTCACTGTTGACAGTCATAATTTTGAAGTTGTAGATAATTTCGTCTATCTTCGAACCAGCATTAACACCACCAACAATGTCAGCCTGGATAACTCTTGCCATCAGATGCTACTTTGGACTGAGTAGGCAATTGGGAAGCAAAGTCCTCTCTCGACAAACAGAAACCAAACTCTATAAGAGTTTTTGAGGGAAAAGTTCTGTGAAAGATTTATGGTCCTTTGCGCATTGGCCACGGCGAATATAGCACTCGATGGAACGATGAGCTGTACGAGATATACGACGACATTGACATAGTTCAGCGAATTAAAAGACAGCGGCTACGGTGGCTAGGTCATGGATAGATGAAAACACTTCAGCTCTGAAAGTATTCGACGCAGTACCCGCCGCGTGAAGCAAAGGAAGGGGAAGACCTCCACTCCGTTGGAAGGACCAAGTGGAGAAGGACCTGGCTTCGCTTGGAATATCCAATTGGCACCACGTAGCGAAGAGAAGAAACGAGTGGCGCGCTGTTTTTGACTCGGCTAGAATCGCGTAAGCGGTGCCTACGCCAGTAAAGAAGAAGAAGAAGTTGCACTATTAGAACTTTTTTCTGCTTTCCGTTCACCTAGTCTTCAAATCTATTCACTCCTTCGACTGTGGCTCCCTGACAAATACAAACATTCAATCTTAATTGGTTTCTTTGTTGAATGAATGAAATTAAGTTTAAGTACCTTTTTTTAACAATCTTCATAGTATTCGATAATTCGGCTCTGCTAAAGTTGTACTATTGGAGTTTCATATAAGGCAGCAATGACTTTCTTGTTCGAAAACTTCTAATGTAAGAGAACCATTTTTACAATAACCATTATATAATTCTTTCACCACTAGCTCCAGCTGTGCGATATTTGGCTCAACTTGAGCAAGTCTCCATTCCTATTTTAGTCCAGATTCAAAAGAGGCAGCATCTTTCTCAATTTAGTATTTCATATAAATGCATAGAAAATGGAAAATTATTAAAGTATTGAATGAGCTTTTAACCAAAACACAAACTCAACAATTACTTGGCAAACAAGCGTTCTTCACAATTATGCCTCTTCCTAAAACACGCCCACTTCTCGTCTTCAGCTCTTCTCAACTTCGCAAATATATGTTTTGTCGTAACCGAATTGAAAATATTATAAGTACAAGTGTGTTTGTGTAGAGCCTGTGGTTTGCATTTACGAACTTGTGTCCCATACAAACACATACACTCATATTCCAAGACAGCTGGTACCACTTTGGCCACAATAAAATTGAAGGTGTGCTACTCAATAAACACTCTCGCACGCATGCATGTTTTCACAACTGCTCTCCCAATCGATGCAGGACATAAGATTGATGTTATTAACTCGCTACAATAATCGGTTTAACAACAAAAACAACAATGTTGCTATTAACAAAATTGCTCGGCAGCTTCCTCTTTTCCGCATGCGAAAAGTTTTTATTGTTACCACATTTATTGTTGATGTTAATGATTTTTTTAACCACAGCAGCCCCTGCCACACTGCCATAATTGTTTTTCGCTTGTTCGGAGCACGTGAAGGAGGCATTGGCGAGGGCGAACCATTTGAACGAAGCATAAGAGAGATGATAGAGGTCAACACTGAGCACGGCAGTAAACTTCATCATCTACATTTTTTGCACCAAAATTCTCAGTCATGCAAAATAGGAGTGCACTTTTTCTTCTCTTATGATAATCGATTTAACGTGATCTATGAGGTTTTAATAAAAACTTAGGTCACAGCTTATTGCAATGAGAAAGCTTTTCTTCCAGATGAACCTTCGGAGGTTTAAAACTAATAATATTAAAAGACAGATAAACTCTTTTCATTATTATTACAAAGTTATCTTAAGTGGGCCATGTTGGATCTCCGCAAAAATGAATGAATTTTTAAACACAATGAACTTGAGAAATTAACGGTCCTTAAGTTCGTAACTAGGTTATCCTTGTTTTCTCCATAACGTTTCAACAAAAACAGTATTAAAGGTTAGAATTTGCTTTGACACGTGGATATTGCAACAAGAACTAAGGGCAGAAATTCGTCTACTTCTTTATTGGCGTAGACACCGCTTATGTGATTATAGCCGAGTTAACAACAGCGCGCCAGTCACTTTTTCTTTTCGAAAAAAGGCGCCAATTAAATTCCAAGCGAAGCCAAATCCTTCTCCACCTGGTCTTTCCAAAAGACTGCAGATCTTCCTCTGCTTCCTCCGGCGGGTACTGCGTCAAACACTTTCAGAGCTGGAGTGTTTTCGTCTTTTAATTCGCTGAACTATGTCAATGTCGTCGTACATCTCGTACAGCTCATCGTTCCATCGAATGCGATATTCGCCGTGGGCAACGCCCAAAGGGCCATAAATATTTCGAAGAACTTTTCTCTCGAAAACTCGCAACGTCGCCTCATCCGTTGTTGACGTCGTCCACGCCTCTGCACCATATAGCAGGACGGGAATTATGAGTGACTTATAGAGTTTGGTTTTTGTTTGTCGAGGACTTTCCTTCTCAATTGCTTACTCAGTCCGAAGTAGCACCTGTTGACAAGTGTTATTCTGCGTTGGATTTCCGGGCTGACATTGTTGGTGGTGTTTACGCTGGTTCCAAGATTGACGAAATTATCTACGACTTCAAAGTTATGACTGTCAACAGTGACGTGAGAGCCAAGTCGCGAGTGCGACGACTGTTTGTTTAATGACAGGAGATATTTCGTCTTGCCCTCGTTCACTGCCAAACACATTTGCTTTGCTTCCTTGTCCAGTATGGTCTAATAACCCTGCTCACTTCCCATATAACTCTACTGTACATTTTACATTTCATTTTACCTCCAAGATGGTATTATGAGAGCTGGAGTGAAAAATGGACGATGGGCGTAACACTTTATGGCGAAATCACATATCTCGGGACCCGACCGACCGATGTCGACTAAATTCAATACGTCCCACGTAACTTTTCTGATAACACTATTTTAAATTCCATTTTATTCTTTCAATTACAGTTTAAAACTTTACCCCTCATGACCAAAAATATGTCTAAATCCAAATAAAATTGTACAAGACTCTACGTACTAAATATTTCGAGCCCGGTATCTATAGCTAACTTTTGATCGAAAATATCGGGCAATGTGTAAGTTACACAACAGAAATTGAGGTGGAGTCCTTTTCTGTTAATAGTAATTTTGTGTATCAAAAATGGGTTGAATCGGGTCAATACTTCCCCCGTGTATCTAAAATAAAGACTTTCAAACTTCCAGGTGGCTTTATGCCGCATATCTCGGTCAATAGATGAGTTGTCCCAATTAAACTAACAGAGCATGTTTTGCTTATATTAATGTATCTTTATGCCTAAAATAGACACAATCGGGCGAAAACTTTCTAGATCATATATCAACCCAAATAACTAATATCGAACATTCGGCAGGCTTTGCTCCATATGATTGATGATTGTATTTGAGGTACCTTAATGACAATAATATAGAATATATAGTCATATACCAATACTCCTACTACCAACAACACACACTTCTCTCTTGATTCTTTCTTTACCTGTCTTACTTATATTCTCATATCTCTTTTTCTCATTTCATAATTTCCATACTTGCTAATTGATCTTTCTTAAACTAAATTCCCTCTTTCCTTAAATAATAATAACAACAACAATAAACATTTGCACTCATTAGTTTTAAGCTCGCATACATTATGTTAACTTCCTAGCTGTAAGGATTGGAAATTGGAATTAATTAATAAAGTTACATTCGAAAAGAACGGACTTGTTATTGGCGCAGTCGGACGCGAGCTTAAAACGCTAGAAAATAAAAAGTTAAATTTTGTTTTTATGAAAAGTAGTTAAATACTTAAAAAAACGAAAATTTTTAGTGCCAAAAGTGCTATGAATAATAAAAAAATACACACATAGATTTAAAAACAAAAAGTGTGAAGACTTTTAAAGAAAACCTGAATTTATAAAAATTATAAACATTTTTAAATATTCAAAGTGCGAAAAAGCAACAAAAAATAGACATATAAACTCTGAAGTTAAAATATTGTATTACGAAAAATAAGTAAAAATAATAATTATGAAAGTTAAGGTCACCTTCAAATTGTATAAAGGTCACCTCAGGAACAAGTGAAAGAAGTTAAGCGAAAACGGTTCTAATATGAAAAATTTTACAAAAACATTTACATCAAACATTCTGGAAAGAAGTTAAGCGATAGCGGTTCTAATAAGAAAAATTTTACAACAACATTTTCTCTTTGGTGAATACCTAAAAGGTCACCTTGAAAAAGGAAAAAAGCCGTTTTGGACAGACCAGAACATTCGATTAAAAAAAGCATCATTACTGCAGGTATTTATAAAAACAACATTTCAACGACAAAATTGCATATCCAACTGCAACAACTAAACGCCAACAAGAAGAAGAAAAAGCAGCTGTAATATAAATATTGCAACAACAACACACCGGAATACTTTTGAACACTGTACAAAAACTCACAGTCAAAATGGACAACTTAGATATTAATGCTAAATTTAAACTTACTTACAAATCGTTCTAGGATACTACCATATGATGGTAATGAAAATTCATTGTTAGGGTTTATAGAACGAATTGATTCTGTGATCCCAATACTCGTATTAGAGTCTTTCCCAGTAGATTTTAAAATTTTACTAATGGGAAATATAAAAGATAAAACGTTGGCATTGCAAGACAATCATTACTAATCAATGGTAATGTTGATACTTGGCCTTTGATTAAAAAAGCATTAATTGATAACCACGGAGAAAAAAATTCGGTTTATGAATTAATCGATAAAATAAGGTCTTGTCGTTGCGATTCGACAATGGAAAATTTTTATAATAAACTTAATATTTTACTAGGTTGTTTAAATAATGCATTTTATTTTAGTGAAAATAAGATAAATGGAATTAGTTGTGAAAGTAATGATAGAATAGCTCTCAATTCTTTCAAGTACGGTTTACCAGAGCCAGTTAAAAGTATAATAGTTAGTCGAAATCCTAAAGATTTAAAAGATGCTTATGATATTATAAAATCAAATGTGTATTTAAAATATAATAATCGATTAAATTTTTTTACTAATTCTCATAAGTATGAACAAGAAAATTGCAAAAAAATAAATAGATCTTCGAATGCAGATCGGTTTTACAACAATAGTAATAGTACTGGACAAAATTACAAATACAAAAACTGTGGTGAACCATACAACAATAGCGTTAGCAGGGGACACTAATACAACAATAACACCAAACTCTTCGGTACAGTCGAAGTTTAGATTTAATACTCGAAAATTTTTCTCACAAAATCAATATCAATTTGCTACAATTAATAATATTTCTTCGAATAATGATATCGGTCGAACCAATGGAAATAGGAAATTTTCAATTAGTAGCCGAAAAAACTACCCTATATAATTGTAAACACGCATATAAGGAAATTAAGATTTATTGTAGATACAGGAGCGGAATTTAGTGTAATAAATCCGAAGTTATGTAGACCCCAATATGCAGTAAAACCAACAATAAGTTTATTAAAAGTTTTGGGAAGATATATTTTAACAAAAAATCAATTTAGTGGTACTTTTGAAAGAATTTAATAAAATTTGAATTTAAAAGAATTAAGTAAATTTAAATTTTATAGAATACCCGTTCCATAATTATTTTGACGGTATTATAAGGAATAATATTTTATTTGCTTTAAATACAATAATTGATTACAAAAATAGGCAAATAGCAACAGACGATGCAACAATGCCTGTATACTTTAGTGAAGAAGAGAAAATTCTCTATAAGACTATATAAGAAATCAAAGCTTACAGGTACTAGTTGCGAAGGGGAAATAGAAGCAAACTCAGTTGTGAAGTTTGCCAAACATTTAAACCCAAAAGATGAGGAAGTTTTAAAGACGGTTTTAAATAACTATCAGTACATTTTTAACAAAGAAGGAGAAAATTTGCCTTTTGCCACGGAAATTAAACATAGAATAATTACAAAAAGCGGTACTCCAATTTACAGTCGACTTTATTGATATCCAGTGATACATCGCGCACAGGTAGGTAGGCAGATAAAAGATATGTTAGCGCAAGAAATAATCGTTCCGAGTAATAGTCCCTACAATTCGCCATTATGGGTTGTACCCAAAAAGGCTGATAAAAATAGAAAACCACAATGACGTGTAGTTATTGATTATCGAAAACTTAATGAGCAAATAATCGCTGATAACTTCCCAATTCCAAATATGCAAGACGTATTTGACAAATTGGAAAAATATTCTTATTTTAGCACCATCGAACTAACGAAGGGATTTCACCAGATTGAGCCACACCCTAGTAATAGAGCCAAAACGGCTTTTTCAATGGCAGATGGTCATTATGAATTCACAAGAATACCGTTTGGTCTCAAAACAGCACCTGCAACATTTCAGAGGCTCATTAACTATGTTTTAAGAGAACAAATAAACATGATTTGTGCCGTATATTTAGATGACATTTTAATATTCTCTACAAGCTTTGAAGAACCCAACCGCCAGATTTTAGTAAAAAAATCATACTCACCACCGATGCTTCGCAATTCGCTGTTGGCTCTGTTTTGAGTCAAAATAGTCCCCTCAATATTCTACGCTTCTCATACCTTGTCGGATCACGAAAGAAGCCTTAGCCAAAGTATGGTCTGTAAAACATTTCCGAACTTATTTATATGGTCAAAAGTTCATAATACAAACTGATAATAAGCCTTTAATTTGGTTACATAATATTAAAGAACCTAATATGAAGCTACAGAGGGGGAAAAATTTCCCTACTAAATGATTATGATTTTGAAATTACGTATGTATATTAAAGGAAAGGATAATACTGTTGCTGATACTTTAAGTAGATACTTTGTTTCAAATAATGAAAATTTCTTAGATAGAGATATATACAATAATTTTGGAAATAGTAAAATTGAAAGTAAAAAAGTAGCATACCATAATCCTACGTCATTAGATGTAACTGTACATAGCGCGTTAGATGATAATTGTATCAATTGCCATAAGGACCAAATCTACTTGAAATATGACCAAGAGGAAAATATGTATATATTTAAAAATTGTAAATAAAAGCTGTCAAACTCACATTACAGTGGCTCAAGATTCTGACCTAAAAAGTATTTTACAGAATTGTCTCATAAACAAGGTATGAATATTTCTATGTAAACTTCTTTGAAAATTGCAATCTTAAACTTTTTAAAACAAATATTAAATTAAATGAAAATACCGGTAAGAATGAAATATTAAAAAGCAAAGAAAATAAACGTCTCCGTAATAATCATAGGGGTATACAAGAAGTTTTCCTTGATAAATAATTGCTCAATTTGACAAATAGCTAAATTTGATAGAAAACCAGTTAAAATGCGATATAAAGTTACAGAAACGCCCACTTATTTTAATGACATAGTAAATATAGATATTTGGTTTCCAAGCAGAAACATAATGTACCTTACAACTATCGCCAAAATTTCTAAGTATGCCACTTTTCATAAGCTTAATGATAGAAATTAGATAGCAATTTTAGCAGCTATAAAAGAGCGAGTTCCATTTTAGGTAAAACTAATAAAATTGTGTTTGACAACGATTAGGCGCATTCTACACAGTGCAGTACGTTTGTTTTTAAAGGAACAAGATATTCAAATGCATACTAACACAGCGTATTTAAAAACTGGAAACTCAGACGTAGAACGACTACATGGAACTTTAAATGAACATCTAAGATTAATGGAGGCTTGCAAAGAAAATAGAGATTTAACTTTAGAAGATAAACTTTTTTAAAATTTTAAACTGCTATAATAATACAATTCATACAACAACAAAATTGAGACCCATTGATTTTATAATAAAAAATTTTGATAAAGAGTCCATTAAAGAGCTAAGTAAATTGTACAAAAAACAGAAAGTTGAAAGGATTGAAAAAATTGAATAAAAATAGAGATCATTAGCCAAAAGAATTGGTAGATAATATTGTGCTTAAAAGTCAAATCCCCAAAAAATAAACCTAAATACAAAAAACTGGTTGAAAATAATAGAAATGGAAATTATGTTACTGACATTTCAAATAATCGCAAAACAAAATATTATAAGACACAATTAAAAAGACGATATAAGTTTCAAGAATAAGTAATTACTAATTTAGAAATATTTATCTTATTTATTAAGTAAAAATGTATTTTTAATTTGCGAGGTCGCAAATATCTTAAGTGGGGAGGAGTCATATACCAATGCTCCCACTACCAACAACACGCACTTCTCTCTTCATTCTTTCTTTACCTGTCTTACTTATCCTCTCATATCTCTTTTTCTCGTTTCATAATTTCCATACTTGCTAATTGATCTTTCTTAAACTAAATTATCTCTTTAATTAAATAATAGTAACAACATCAATAAACATTTGCACTCATTAGTTTTAAGCTCACATACATTATGTTAACTTCTTAGCTGTAAGGATTGGAAATTGGAGTTAATTAATAAAGTTACATTCGAAAAGAACGGACTTGTTATTATATGTACGTTTTACACATTAATTTATTTCTCTGACTTTGATTTAATTCAAGAGTATAAAATGTTCGGTTGCACCCGAACTTAGCCCTTCCATGCTTATTTAACTTTTACTTTAATTTAGCAGGTGTGTTTTAATGCAGTTACTTGATTTATACTGATTTTGGATTGTCATTTTATATTAAACAAACTTACTCCAGAAGAACATTTGCAAATCGTGCAAACTTATTACCAAAATAATGGTTGTAATCGTTAATAATAAATTGGTTTCGCACCACATATACTCGGACGGTACAGTGCACACTGAAGATTATATTGCTGCTTTGAAGCAGAGTAGTGAAGAAGACCCAAGTTAGTCCATCCGATATCGCGCGCAACCATAAGAGCATTGTCTAATCACATTATTGAAGTTTTTATGGAAAGCTCTCAATCTGCGGGCTTACAAAATCCAACTCGTACAAGAACTAAAACCAAAATGAAGTGGCCAACATTTTTCAGCGATGGTATTGGTAATTACTTCTTTAAAAATGAAGCCGGTCATAACGTTACAGACAATAGGGAACGCTATCGGGCCATGCTTAGCGATTTCTTCCTGCCTGAATTAAAAGATTTTGATGTGAGTGGTCGCGAAGATCCCCACAATATGATACGTCATACAGCCAACGAAACAATCAAACAAACAGCTCGTAGCTTAGCCTCCTAGATCGTATGATTTAACATCGCGAAACTCTTTTTTGGGCGGTTGCGTCAAATCGTTTGTATACGCAGGTAAGTCCGAGACAATTGTGGTCTTGGAAATTCTACCAAGCCACGGCGGTTCAGCAACGTGTTGGGCTTTACGCTCCGAAATCAACCTGCTTGATATTGCCTACAGTTTAGTACTCGATTGGAAGCCCCGCTTGTATTTGAAAAACTAAAGATTTACTAAGTTTTACTTTGCATTGTTAGTTACCAGTTGTGATTATTAACCATTCCTAATCAGCCCTTCTAAGAAATAGTTTTTATATTTTCTGTTTATGTAAAAATAAAATAAGAGTACAAAACTTTCGGCCAAGGGAGACTACTACAGCAACTAACTCTGTCGTGAATAGAGAACAGTCAAATCAATTAAGCCTTTTCCAGAAGTTTTATTTTACAGGAGAAAAACGAAGGCCGATGCATTAAGTTACGCGGAGAATATCATCATTGGAGCTTTTCTAAACTGACATCACGCCAAATATATTCGCACATTCTTCCGTAACTCCAATCCACCACACCATTCCCCCAAGCAATACACATACGCAACTGAGATCACAAAATAACGGCAATCGAACTAAGCAAAAATGCTCCCAGAACGAGCACGGCCGATGGGCCCACTTAAATACACCGCAACATAATTTTGCCTGCATATGAATATTCACTATAGAGCAATTTATGGTCATATTTAAACGCAACTTGGTCGGTGCACACATCCACATATTTTCGCATAACTGAATTTTGCGCATGAATTAGCTGTGTGAGTATTTTGCCATAATTTTGGTTGAGAATATCCGATTTTAATTATGCTGCCAAATTAATGCTCGCTGTCAATATTGAATTACGACCAATGAATGTGGAATGCCAATATGACTTATGCATATACTCGTACATATGTACATACAACATATATATATACCATTCATGTATACTACATGACTAAATGTCATGAGCGGGTGTGGCTATTCTAATACCCCATAAACCAAAACGACTACCAAAATTGTTTTCGGAATTCTTGATTTTATCGGCCTTGCACAATAGACTGGAAGTTTCAGGCTTATATTAGGTTGTCAAAAAAGTCTTGCGGTATTTTCGCTAGTTGGCGCTGAAAGCACGTAGTTCTAGTTTTATTGGTCGCGTCGGGTCATGCTATACCTTTTTGGAAAGCTCATGTCACGCGTGATTGTCATTACTTTTAAGTCGTTCGAGAGTTATAGCGTCGCAAACATGGAGCAAAATATCGTCGTCGAAAATTGCGATAAAACCGCTGAATTGGTCGAAAAAGACCGGCATTTTAGTCATCAAACCGTTATAAACCATTTGAAGAAGCTTGAAGTCACTAAGAAGCTCAATGTATGGGTACCACACGAATTTGACAACCATTATTTTATTCAGAGTTTTTCTTAGAGGGCATTGAGAATAAAATTGTTCACTAGATGGTAGTTTTTTTGTTATCTGAATACATGATTCATTATATCTCTAGTTTTCTTTGATACACCTTACACCGTAATCATAATTTCGGTACCTGTTGTCACGAACTCTTCTTTCGAAGGGTATCCGCATTCTTAGACTACCTCTACCAGAAGTTGGTTTTGTCTTCCCAGGTAGTGACCGCCCTAGTCATTTATTTTCAAAGAGGTTGCTTCTGACATAACTTTTCCCGCACGACTTTTTTGCAGTTCGATTTATATGCATTCATAGGGTTTTCTTAACTGATAGGCAGTCCTCAATACTAAGCCTCAAATGACCATGAATGTGTGGATACGCTTTAGTCATATATTTTTTTCAAGGTTAATCGTTTCTCGAGCACCTTATTTGGATGGCAGAACGTTAAGGTTATAAGAAATCAAATTTAACCAGGAAAAAATTTAATGGCGTTGGGCACCACTCATTTACTTTTGACATGTGTGGTTTAAGTGAGTGGCATATTTGGAAAAGTTAGTTGATATCGATCCAGACATTTAACTATTATTGATATCTTTTTATAGCGTCCCAGTCCGTATCTTTGTTCCACAGACCAAAGATAGCGATTCGACACAAGCAAAGCTTTGAAAATTTCAGAAATTAATATTTTTCAAGAATTGATATATGTATGTAATTCATAAATTAAGTGAAAATAAAATACTTTTTCAGATCCTTTTTTACTAAAAACAGTTAATCATGGATATTCGTCATGAAGAGGCCTAAGGTGTTTCTACCCTGAATAGAAAGAGGATCTGATCGTCGTGTCTGGTTCAACAGCACCAAAGCTAATATTACTATAATAAAAATTCTGGCCCTTTGACAGAACTTATCGCAATTTGTTAAAACCTTAATATTTTGTTGACTATGCATACAATGTGCGTAGTTTGCAAGTATTGTAGCCCACGTTTGCACACATCGGTTGGTTGAGGTTAAAACATCATGCTTTGATAATGCCTTGTAAAATTTGCACATGCCAATGATACTAGTACAGAGCCACTTCATGAGTCGAATATGCTTGATTACAACACTCAAATTATAAACTTTTCGAAGGCTCTTGCTGTTGCAAACTTTTGCATTTGTTGTCATTGGGTCGTGGTGTGCGTAATACACACACATAATATTGGCTCAGGAACAATTCACGCAAATAGGAAAGTGCTGTTAAAGAGAAAAATTTTATAAAATTGGTACACTTAACAGGCTAACACACACTCATATGCTGGCATTTACGTGTGTTCAGCTTGCAGGGCATTGGTGTAAACAACACCATTAATGCATTGCGTAAATCATCTACAAATAAATATTTATTGGCAAATAAGCACCGGCATGCAAGGTAATTCACTAATTAATTCAGCACCCGAGCATTCGCTGCAATTGCAATTTATTTCAAACATACCATATATCATATATTTATGTACAGCGACGTGTTATTTGCAAAATAGTGTACATTTTAATTATGAGCGTAAAAGGATTATGAGTTTATATCAAATTTGGATGTGGATTTGTTTCGATATGTATCTGGCGCCATGCTGTGATTTTAATTTGGATGATTTTGTCTATATTTATAAACAAGTTTGAGTCACGGAATGAATGAATTTTACACTTTCGTATTTAAAATCTTATTAGCCTTCGTAAACTAGAAAATTAATCAGATTTTGAAAAACCTTTTTATAATTTATACTTTCTCTCACGAATAGCTTGCTCGATATTTGCCCAAAAACTGTTTGCATGACATCGGTTCTTCTGACTAAACTCATATTCAGATACTCTATTGAATTTCACTATATGCCTTTTTTATTTCAGAAGTAAACATTTTGCCAAATGATCCAAAGATCAAATTTAGCCAGCAAAAAGGCTTCTAAGACGGATAATTTATACAGCTCTGCTTTCTTTATACCTCTTTTCGTTGTGCATCAATCTCATCATATTAACAACAGATTTAGTCGGGAATAGAGAAAAGTTTCTATTTCAATATCTTAGTCAAGCGGATAGCAGCTTTTTGAAAGTCCTCACAAGGGTATTGATATAGTGTCCTTTTCCCTTAATAAACTTATCTTCACCTGGAGGACATTATTGAAATCCAACCTTGGGAGGATATAGTCTGGTTTATTTAAATTTTTTCTAAACCATCAACATCGAATGATGATCAATAAAATAAAGGAATTGATACTTGAGAATCCACGATTAACAGCGAAAGATTTCACCATTTTGATAATTTGGGCTTAAGACAAGAAAAGCACGATTGGTTCCAAAATTACTCAAATTTTTTCAGAATGCCACGAAGCGATACTGGCGATGTATGTAGGATCTATGCTCACAACCTAGATGATGAGTCGGTGAATATCGTGGCAAAGTTGAACCGAAAAAAGCAGGCCACAAAGCAAGTTTCTTTCGATGATCGAAGTGTAGTACACTCCAACTTCTTTCCCACCAAACTGTTAAAGAGATATACTATTTGATTGTTATGCGTCATTTGCGCGAACCTATTAGTAAAAAGAGACTCGAGTTATGCCGACGACTTTTGGTTTTTCACTCACGATAATACGCTACCACATACTGCAATAATTCTTCGTTAGTTCCGGGGTTACCGTATTAGACGTAAATCGCTACGAGCACTAAAGAACACTAACTTAAACAACAAACGTTGACATAAGTGTATTGGAGTCAAGAAGAATTACTTTGAGGGGAACGACATAAATTTTGAAGAATAAATTAAGAATTTTAAAATTATGAACAAAGTTTTAATAATTTTGCCCATAGTGGTATACCACATAAGCTTTTTTTATTTGTTTTTCAATGTTCATTTTCCAGCTCAGTTTGGTATAGATCGCGACCCTTACATATTTTGTTGTGGAGGGCAGAAGGAAGATGAAATCGGTAAGGCTCTTTCCAGAATTTTACGTATTTTTTAAGAAAGCGTCTCAGATGCCATCAACACTATATCGTCTGCTCTCACTCTTCCTCCGTGGAGTTGAAGTAGTATTTCGTATAACGCTACCACCTATAAAAGCGAGAAGTCCCTTTTCTTTCGTACGATATTTGTGTCACTGAGCAGTTGGATACTGTAACCGTTATGTTCATATGATTATTGATAATCCATTTGCAAACCATGTCGTTTACGCTGCCTTGAATCAATGACCGTGTTAATCTTTTAGGTTTTCGATACTGAATAGGAGTATAGTAGTATCTCGATAGATCGGACACCCTTGATGTTGGGGGTCGTCCGGATTTTTTAATGGTTATTTGCGGGAAAGAAATGTGACACAATTAAGATGCATTTTTAATTCAAATTCAGTTTTTATTAAAATTTTATGTAAACATGGATACTTTTAATTGTTATGCATTTGAAAAAAAGTATCAAGTTTTGGTCTGTTTAGAGTTTTCTCTAAACATTTTATCTGCAGTTTCCTTTAAGCGTTTTAAAGTTAAAATGTCCATAGCCGAAACGTCAATTTGTTCTCAGTGGGCAGAAACACGCTTTGGAAAAAGTACTTTTTGCTTCACTACTACTGATTTTATTTTCCACTTCAACTATGCTATAGTCAGAGTCAGAACCAATTTCCTCAATATTATCGTTTTCTAACACAAACTGCAGAAATTTCCGATCAGAAAAATCATATTAGGGCAATTCAGAATCTTGTGCATCTGAGCTTGCAAAATTATGCATTTGCAAATATTTACCATCAAAAATGAACGTCTTTTTTGTGGTTTCTGTGCAATCCTTGCAAATACCATTAATTCACAGCTGATCGGTGAAGAAAAACATTTTATGTAGACAAAATTTTCGCACAAATTTGAAAATATGCCGAAAAAAAGTTTTAGGGAAAAATTAAGTGACACTTTATTTGATGAAGCTGCTGAAGAAATTATGGACATTGAAGGTAAAAAATATTTTTATGCGGCACATAGCACAAATTTCAAATTTCTTGATTTTTAATTTATAAAATTTACAAAAATTTCTCCATTTCTTCTCTTTGTTTACAATGTTTTTATTTTTGACAGCAGCTGATAATTTGCAACCCGGTGTTGCAAATAATACAATGGCGTTTTAGTGTTGCTTATTTGCAAGGGTCTAGCAGGTGCATCGCTATACATTTTGTTAGTGTAAAAGCAAAAATATGCTCGCTAATTTGCAATTTCAAAAATGCAAGACCATTTGCACCAGATTCTGAATTGCCCTATTGGAATTCATCTCTTCCAGTGGCCCAGTAATTTATGGTTTGAGTATCAACTTGAGCGTCCAGTTTTATTGAAGCGATGATGGTATGAATTTCATTCATGTCTGAATTAGCGGCTGTCAGTTGAGCCAGAGGTATCAAATCTTCCTCCATCCATTCTTGTCGGTCACTACACAACAACTGGTTCCAACTGCGTACAATATTCTGCTGTGAAATACCTAACCACGCATTGTTTCAAAGTGTGACGCAATTTCGTAGCGTAAAGTTTTTTAATGCAATCCCAAGATCTGTATTATCAATTAGAAGATAATTTAAAAGTTGTTTTCTGTAAGACACTTTAACATTTTGAATTAAATTTTGACCTAAAGGCTGTATGATTGCTGTACAATTGGATGGAAGAAAGACAATTCGAAAATTAGTGTCTATGTCAATATCTTCTGATCTTGGGTGGCATGGAGCATTGTCTATTAGTAAAATAGCTTTTAATGGTCTATTATTGTCTTGCAAAAATTTTTTTACATCCGGTATAAAATATTTCCTGTACCATTCAGTAAATAAGAACGTTGACATCCAACCTTTTTTAGTTGTTTATAAGTTACAGGCGCATTGCAAATTTTAAATGATCGTGGATTAGTTGATTTGCCTATTTCCAAAAGGGGTAGCTTACGTGTGACAGATGCATTGCAACAAGGCATAAAAGTTACACGATCCTTTGAAATTTTGCAGGAATAACTTTCCTAAAGGCTGTCGATTCATCTGCATTATAAATCTGGTCATGGTCTAGGTCCATTTCTTCTATAATAGATTTTAATTTTTGCCTGAATGGTTCCACTGCAGAAACATCACTGCTTACTTTTTCACCACAAATTTTTAATTTCCTTATGCCATATCGTGCTTTAAAATTTGAAATCCACCCCAAACTTGCCCCAAAATCATTTTTGACAGTTATTTGAATTTTAGAAATATTTTGCTTTGTGTTGAATCATTTCGGTTGATATAGGAATATTCTGGTTTCTCTGTTGAACAAACCAAGTCATTAAGGCCTTCTCCATATCCGGATGTTCTCCTAGTCTCATGGTCAGCCTTTTTTCTGAGAAATACCATTAAGTTATTACTTACTATTACTTACTGGTAACTTTCTCCAAATTATTTGAGAAAATCCTTTTGCGACTCTGTTACCAGTTTTAGAGAAAAATTCCATTATTCCGTAGCATCAATTCGGATTTCGTCACAAACACGGTACTCCTGAACAATACCATCGCATTGTTCGTTTCATTAGTAATACGCTGGAAAGTAAAGATTACTGTTCCGCAGTGTTTCTAGATATTCAACAAGCTTTTGATCGAGTCTGGCATATTGGGTTGATTTATAAACTAAAAAAAAGTGCTCTCTGCTCCCTTTTTCCTTGTTCTGAAAAACTACATTCTAGATAGACACTTTTACGTAAGAGTGATAGACGAATATTCGAAAATATATCCTATTAGTGCTGGAATTCGACACGGAAGCGTTTTTGGTCCGATCCTGTATACAATATATACCTCAGATATGCCTGTCGTTGAAAATATCTTAGTCGCCACCTATGCGGATGACACTGCAATGCTTGCGGCAAGCAGTTTTAGGATCGAAGAGTCGAAAATGATTCAGGATCAGGTACGAATTACTGAGGCATGGTTTAAAAAATGGAATATGGCCATTAATACAGATAAATCTATACATATCACATTTACAATGAAAACGGACTCCTGTCCAAGTATTATTATGAACAATGAAGAGATTCCTACCAGCAATACAGTGAAGTACTTAGGCCTCCATCTTGATAGAAGATTAACATGGAAAAATCACGTTAAGGCAAAACGAAAAGAGCTTTAAGTAAAGACTAATAAAATGTACTGGCTTATTGGACCCAAATCTAAATTGAGTTTTGAAAACAAAATTTTACTTCATAAAGCCATACTAAAGCCGGTCTGGACGTATGGAATCCAGCTATGGGCTCTTGCAGCAACTGAAATATTGAAATATTGCAGCGTTATCAGAACTAAACCCTCAGGAAGATTCTGGATGCTCCTTGGTTTGTTTCAAATATCACAATTAACAACGACCTAAATATACCAAGTGTCAAAGACGAAATTAGAAAATTTAGTTCTAGATATCTTGAAAGGCTGAGCAATCATTCCAACCCTTTAGCCATTGCGTTATTGGATGAAACAGATGAAACGTTTCGACTGAAACGATTTCATATTCTAGACCTCCCGTACAGGAAATAAATAATCATTAATTTTTTCTTTTTTTTCACTAGCTTAAGCTAAGTATAGAATAAAATATTACTTTTGCGCCCACTGGGGTCCAACAGTACAAAGTTATGTATATTTTAGAACATTTGCTTATTGTCTTGAATACAGACAGATTGTAAATAAAGAATTTGAGAAAAAAAAAATACAGTAGATTTTGTTACCCAAAATTGTTCTGCAACGTATCTAATTGATTTTCCTTTATCAAGGCGATCTAATATTTCACATTTTTTCTGAATAGATAGGGTTTATGAGCTCTTTTATTTATTTGTCTGCCGCTCGTTTTAATAACAAAGAAATTGAATGCAAGTCCAGTCACTGTGCCACTTCACGAACTATAAATAAACAAAAGGTGCACCGCAGTGTAGAGAATAATATCATTCTTGGTGTCTAAATGACTCTCGGCCTACCCTGTAATGAAACACAGCCACACCACATTTCAACACAAATCATCATAACAGCACACCACACTCACCACTCACCTTCCACATCACTACACATCACACCAATACACTCAAACATGACACCACACTTCCAACTAGAACACAAGAAAAAGGGACGGACAACTCCAGCCACTTCACTTCGCTTTTACTTTCGTACGAGTCGACTCCAAGCCTTTGCGCATACGCTTTTCGCAGCATCGTTGTTTTTTCTTCCCGCATTAATAATCGCTCGCCGATTCCGCCGCCAATTGGCCCATCCATCATTTTATGCAATATACATAAATATATCACTAAAAGTTGTATCAACGAAAACCGTGCTGTGCATCCCATAGCATTATATAAAAAAAAAATAAAAGTGAATTCCGCAATTTGAAATCTCGGGCTGTGCATTATTTCTTCACAACAATTAAGGTTGGAAGCAAAGGTGAGTTGCACAGGTATTGAATCATGGTCCTTCGAGCCTACAGAAAGGCACTATAAAAAAAAAAAAAACCATTAAAGGTGCAGTGACATTAATACATTTAAAAACGAAAGAAAAAGAAGGAAGCTAAATAAAGAAGTGCATTGCTGTGAAAAAACAAAAAAAAAAAAAAGTAAATATAAATAATAAAAAAATTTTTAATTAAATAAAGTGCGGTGCCTGAAACATATATTTTAAAACTATAAGAGTGAAAAATACCTAAAACAATAAAAAAAAAAAAAATTTGGACATATACAGTATTAGTGCAGTGCACCACAATTGGAATATTCATATAATATATCAAATCTAGTAAACGAAAACAAAACAACAACAGCGGGCGCGAAACTAAATATGTAAAACACACTAACGGGCGCGCAAAAGCAACATACACAAAACCACTTCCCCAAGGCACACAGAAGAGGAGGCATACTAACTGCATACTAACTGCGAGGACAAGACGAATAAGGAAATAAACATTAGGGCAAGCCACAAGAAATACACTCCCCCAAAATTCCCTTGATGCGAGAAAGGGTAAGTGTATCGCTTCCACCTTACTTATATGCATGTACATATGTATGTTTAGAAAAAAAAAAAAACTGTTTTACCAATTAACTCGGTTATAACTTTAAACAGTTTCAACAAAACGAATCGTAAAATTTAATACGGTGCTTTAAAAGACCGATATTATAGTTGATAAAATATATACTTGTATTTAAATTACTAATGCCTATATATGCTTTTCTTTGTGAACACAATCACAAAACAAATTAAAATCGTACAAAATCATCCAAGTCTCTACTTGCAATATTTTCCGGCACCCCTTCTGCTTTTAAAGCAGCAAGCGGATTGCACTAATAGGCAAAAGGCATATTAAAAAGTACAAAACAAGAAATAAAAGAAAACATAAATGCGGAACACATGATTTATAAATTGAAGCACACATACATATATACATGCAAACCAACTTTCCGTAGCTTGGTAATTAACTAACTTATACTTGCCGAAATTTAGTAGAGGCTAATATAGTAACATACATACGAGTATATACATACCGTCACATATGTGTGTTGAGTGCAGAAGTTAAATACCTGCAAATGTCATTTCTCTTTCTCCAATTTTAACCGACTTTCCTGCGTTAAGTACTAGTACCGCGATTACAACAATAATTTGTATTCAAATAAATTGCATGCCTACATAGTATATACCACATATACATAGGAACAATTAAATTACGGGAAAATAATACAATTTTGGAAAAAAAATTATAAACGGAGTGTTACAGAATTTGATAACACGAATTAACAACAAAACGAAAAAAAAAAGAAAATATATTATTATAATAAATATATAAAAAATTATTATACCATATATATGTACGTATATGCACATAAATAGTATATATTCATATCTCAAAGTCCAAATTGGCATTAGGTTCAAGCAATGCCCCTTGTATTTGCACAACAAAAACAAGCAGGTTTGCCCCATATTAAAGTAATTTCAGCATACTTATATGCATACGAATCACATATCGTGAACACATACATACATACTTATATACAAAAGGTATTGACCCTTTCCGGTACACAAGTACGAGGGCATACCAATAAATCCGAAAAAAAAAAAAATTTATATATATACTCGCAATACAAAAAAAAATTATTATAATAATATTATAATATTATTATAATATTATAATAATAATAATAATAAACATAAACGCCATCGCAAGTAGATACAACGGCGAGTAATATAAACTATAAACGCGGATTTCACTAATTTTAGCGGAAATAACAAACTTTTATTTACCTAAAAGAGTTTTCGGTTGATAAAGTTCTCAGTATCCACTGAAAGAAAAATATACAATATCTTACAAATCTACATTTTCTAATAGATTCAAAAGAATCTAAAACATCTCAATTCTTGAAAATTCCTAAAATGACTTCTGACGATAAAAGTCCATGTACACCTGCAGAAGCTACACGCTCTAAGCAAGGTGCTACAAAACAAAAGAGGGGGAAAGACATATCATACTCCAAATTCATTTCAGAGAGTGACTGTCTAATAAAATACTGCACTCGATTTGCTTCTTCGCCGATTCAAGACAATTCGGAATCGGCGCTAGAAATAAAAAGCCAATCGATTGAAAATTTTTGGACACGTCTCCAAGCTGCATATGACGCAATTGTAGATACTGACGATTCAGATCTACCAGAAAACTTTAAATCTTCTGCATACGCCAAATTTGAAAACTGCTTAGACCAGTATGAGGACACAAAAATTATGATCACAGATCAGCTAAAACTCATAAAGTCAATTGCACCTACTCCCCACAGTAGAGTAGAGTTACCACAATTGCAAGCCCAAGAGGCAACAGGCATTCATCTCAAAGTGCCAGCGTGCGATACAGAAATATTCATGGAGGTTATGAACAATGGCCGTCCTTCCGGGACATGTTTACTGCCGTGTACATAAACCATCCAAAACTATCGCAAGCGCAAAAATTGTATCATCTCCGATACAAAACAAAAGGTCAAGCAGGCGTTGTAGTAAAACAGTTCGCATTAAGTGATGACAATTTCAATTTGGCTTTGGAAGCTCTGAAAGCCAGATATGAAAACAAAAGAATATTGGTCGACAAGCAAGTAACCATACTCATGAACTTGCCGAAAATTCAGAAAGAAACAAGTGAAGAATTCATAAAATTAGAATCCACTGTTTCAAATTGTTTGTCGGTTCTAACGACACAAAATGTTCCCACAGACAGTTGGGACCCTATTCTGGTAAACATATGCACCGCAGCATTACCAGAAAAATCATTACTTCTATGGGAGCAATCGCTCTCATCAAGAAGAGACTGCCCAACGTGGCAGCAAATGAAAGATTTCCTAACTGCCCAATATGAAATTGCGGAAAGGTTAGATAAAAAAACAATTAGAACTAAAAACGTTCAACCCGACCTAAACAGAAGCTTCAATAGACCCCAAGTCAATAACAACAACAATTTAAATAGAAGCTTTTTCAAAGCACAATCGTTCACATCTGAACAAAATAAATTCACGTCATGCGAACTATGTACAGGAGGGCATAAGCTAAAAGCTTGCGAAAAATTTAAAAAATTGAATGTGAATGAAAGGAACAACTTTGTCAGGTCAAAAAGACTCTGCACAAACTGCTTGTCCCACTCACACAATCTCAATGCTTGCGAAAGCAAATTTAACTGCGTATATTGCCACAAAAGGCATCATTCTATGTTGCACATAAACAACTTTCCCAACACAACTCAAAGTAGCGCTTTTTCAAAAAAAGCCACGGGTTTAGTTGCAACAGCAACTCCCGAAACAGAAACGCAACAAAATTGCCAAGAGACACCATGCTGCTCAAAGGCATTAAAATCTCAAACGCTACACAGCGATAATCATAGTAGAGTACTACTACCCACAGCAGTTGTCTCCATCGAACATCGAGGAGAACTGTTCAAACTAAGAGCCCTAATAGACCAAGGGTCCCAACGATCCTTTATAGCGTCTAAGGCCCAAAATAAATTAAAATTGCCAACAAAACAAGCCAATTATGAGATTACGGGAATGGGCGGAAGAGTAGTACAAAACTCTAACAAAATATGCCCCATTACCCTAATTTCCCCCCAAGCGGATAAGCGCATTCAAGCAAATGCTATTGTCTTACCGCAACTAACAAACATGCTTCCAAGCTATCAAATAAGTAGCAAGCATTGGGATAAGATTTCACATCTGACTCTAGCAGATCCCAACTGCAATACCCCCGCTCAAATAGACCTTCTATTAGGCAGCGATCTTATATCTCAAATAATACTGGAAGGTGTTGAAAAAATTTCGAAAACATTACTGGCGCAAAATACCATTTTCGGTTGGGTCCTAAGTGGACTAGTTGCGGAACCAGTCACAGCAATGACAACTCAAGTTGAGGAAATCTCTAACGAGTACCTCAATTCACAATTGAGAAAATTTTGGGAGCTAGAGGAACTCCCCCCCATTTCAATTACAACACCAGAAGATCAGTATTGTGAAGACTTTTACAAAGCCACAACTACTCGATCAGCCAATGGTCGGTATGTCGTACGACTACCACTAAAACAACAAGTTCCAGACACACTCGCCTTAGGTCACTCTCGCACCTCTGCAATGCAGCAGTTTCTAAGTATGGAGAAAAACCTACTTAGAAAAGGTGAGCTGAAACAAGATTATGATGGTGTCTTGGAAGAATACCTCCATTTAGATCACATGGAGGAAGTAAGCCCATGTGAAAAAATCATAAGAGGCAAATATTACTCTTTCTACTTGCCACATCATGCAGTAGTAAAGCCTGACAAAAAAACAACAAAAGTCAGAGTTGTCTTCAATGCCTCCAGAACCACTAGCTCGGGGAATTCCCTAAATGACATTCTATTTACGGGACCCACACTCCAACCAGATCTAATGCTCCTCATATTGAACTGGCGTATATACAAATACGTATTCAATGGGGATGTCGAAAAAATGTATCGACAAATAATTGTTCATAAAGATAATCAAGATTTCCAACGGATTATTTTCCGAAAATCTGCCAATAGTCCACTACGCGACTTTAAATTAAAAACAGTAACCTTTGGCGTAAACTGTGCTCCATACTTAGCCATTCGCACACTCCACGAACTGGCAGAAAACACAAGGTCAGAATTTCCTCTGGCAACACAAGTGTTAAAAACACAGACGTATGTAGACGATATCTTGTCTGGGAGCCACAGCCTCTCACAAGCATACGAGTCCTTATCACAAGTGATAAAGGCCCTCAACACAGCAGGGTTTCCCCTAAAAAAGATCACAGCTAATCACCCAAATATCTTGAAAAATATACCGAACCACAATTTGTTGGATACCAATTTCCTTATATTCGAAAAGGAAAGTACAACAAAAACACTGGGCATCCAATGGAATGCGATATCGGACCAGTTTTCATACACGACTGAGTCTATATCCGCATTATCCGCCATTACAAAACGCCAAATTCTCTCCTCTGTGGCAAAACTTTTCGACCCCGCAGGATGGCTTTCGCCAATTATGATACAATCGAAAATCCTGATCCAAGAATTATGGCTAGACGGAACTGACTGGGACGAACAAGTGAAACCTCTTCGCTTAGAAAGATGGTCCCAGTTTGCTAATAACCTAAAAGACATTTCGCAGATACACATTCCACGGTGGGTAAACTATTCCCCCGAATACAAAGTGGAACTACACGGCTTCTGCGACGCCTCTGAAAAGGCATATTGTGCCACTATATATGTGCGCACCCAAAGCGATATTGCAACTACAAGCCACCTACTAGTGGCAAAAGCAAAAGTTGCGCCTCTAAAAACCATAAGTCTACCACGACTTGAACTCTGTGGCGCCCTGCTCCTAGCAAAGCTAGTCTCCATGGTGCAGACCCACTTAAACATGGCAAAATATAAATTATACCTCTGGTCCGATTCCGAAATCGTTCTAGCCTGGTTAGAAAAACCACCACACGCGTGGAAAACATATATTTCTAACCGAACGTCTCAAATACTTGATCTAGTAGGATCAGCCACTTGGCGCCACGTAGCCAGTGCTGACAATCCTGCCGATCTTGGGACAAGAGGGTGCAAACCCCTTCATCTCGCCACCACCACCCTCTGGTGGAATGGCCCCCGATGGTTAACAGAATCTCCCGATTCTTGGCCACAATCGCCAATGCGCAACATAATTGCCCCAGAAGGTCGAAAAATCGCCACTTATCACACAACAATGGATGATGATGACATCCTTGAACGATTTTCATCGTTCCCCCCGAGCACTCAGAGTAGTCGCCTATATTCTCAAATTCGTAGAGCGACTCAAACTTAAGATAAAGGGAGCAACTTGCCCCCAATGCGATACATTGACGCACCAAGACTTACAAAAAGCGAAGGTCGCTCTTATCGCATCAACCCAAACGCGCTACTTCAGCCGCGACCTAGGGTTACTAAGAGAATCGAAGCCAATTGACAAAAAGAGCACACTCTTAGTACTAAAACCATTTATAGACACGAAAGGTCTGCTTCGTGCAAACGGCCGGCTTGCTAATTCCAGCCTTACGTATAACGAACGCCATCCCATAATAATACCAGAGAAATCCTCATTTGCCACATTGTTCATCAATTATATCCATATACTCATGTTACACGCCGAACATCGCCTCATGCAACATATGGTACACCAAGAGTACTATGTTCCCCGCCTTAAGCCCCAAATCAAGAAGTGCATTTTCACGTGCAAGGTCTGCACTATGCACAAGCAGAAAATGAGAACGCAGATTATGGCAGCACTTCCACCGGAACGCTGTAACTTTGCTCTGCCTTTCACCACTACAGGTGTCGACTTTGCTGGCCCTTTTCAAATAAAGGCGTCCATGCTAAGGTCTCCCACCCTGATGAAAGGCTATGTGGCTGTCTTTGTCTGTTTTACGACAAAAGCAGTACACCTTGAGCTATGTTCCAATCTGACAAAGGAGGCTTTCCTCGCGGCATTTGCTCGCTTCGTCGGACGACGTGGCTTTCCAACCAAAATCATGAGCGATAATGGTAAAACATTTATCGGAGCTCAAAGAGCCACAGAGAAACAATTTGTGGATTTTATGAAACAAGTCTCACCTGACATTATTCAAAAATATGCTCCCCAAGGCATCAATTGGCAGTTTATCCCCCCAAGCGCTCCACACATGGGTGGTTTATGGGAATCAGCCGTAAAAAGCTTCAAATCACATTTCAAGAAGCTAGCTGGCACTTATAAATTCAATTATGAAGACTTCACGACCCTCTTAACTAGAATTGAAGCCGTTCTCAACTCACGGCCTCTCGCAGCCCTCTCACAAGATCCATCAGACTTTACAGCCCTCACACCAGGACATTTTCTTAAAGGAGCGCCCATTCTGGCCACACCTGAGCCAGGCGTGGAGTCGCTTTCCTTATTAAACAGATGGGAAAGAATTAAAATTCTCCATCACGATTTCAGTCTTCGATGGAAAGAAGATTATTTAAAGGACCTCCACAGAAGGTACCGGTGGAAAACACCAGAAAACGCGCCTAAGCTTGGAGATTGTGTCTTAATTCATGACGATTGTCTCCCCCCCACTGAATGGCGGCTTGGCCGCATAGAGAAGCTTTACCACGGCTCCGACGGTCATATTCGCGTAGTTGATCTCCGTACGCAAAACGGAACACTAACTCGGCCGCTCGTTAAACTATGCTTTTTGCCCACAGCCGATAAAACCGACACGTAAACCGTAAACAATAAACGATAAATCGATATAACCCGCAAAACAAACCACAAATCCTATCTTAATGAAAACCGCAAACGTAGTAATAGATGGGTGGTCCACATGACTACCCACCAGTGCCACCTAACGTAGCACCAACTATCATATCCGTATACCACAAACATATAACGTAAATATCTTTGACAGATCAAATGGATGTCGATATGCCGCCAGCACCAACGCCAGCCGTTCGGTCGACCATTCACGTGCCACGAACGGGGCCTACACCAGCCCCTCGAAATCCCACGGCCACAACGCAACCAACCGCTGCCCGAAGTGCAACACCCCGAAGTGCAACACGCGCAAATCCGACGCCGGTGCCAGCAGACCCACAGCGCCTCCGATGCCCGCTTTGCCGCCGCCCCCACAGGTTGCCGCACTGCGGCATTTTTAAGAGGATGCTGCCTCCGCTCCGCCAGCAGATTGTCCAGGCACATGGCCACTGCCTAAATTGTCTGGCACCTACCCACTCCACATCGGAGTGTATATCAGGGTATACGTGCCAAATATGCATGCGGCCGCATCATACGCTCCTTCATCGGGACGGCAGACAACTACTTGCCCCCTCCAGTCGGGCTACGACCCGACGACCGCAGGCGAGCCGTGCTGCACGACCACGAAGAGCTGAGCCACCACCAGAATCCCGAACACGTACTCGGCGCCACCAACCCAATACCTCTACGCGGCGGCGTCAACCTAGGCCGCGGTCTCGCCAACCTACTGGACTCAGTAACGTGGTGGCCACACTGCAGCAATTGCAAAGGCTACTAGGCTAATAATTTGCCTAGGGGGGCCGGGATGTCTAAATGACTCTCGGCCTACCCTGTAATGAAACACAGCCACACCACATTTCAACACAAATCATCATAACAGCACACCACACTCACCACTCACCTTCCACATCACTATACATCCCACCAATACACTCAAACATGACACCACACTTCCAACTAGAACACAAGAAAAAGGGACGGACAACTCCAGCCACTTCACTTCGCTTTTACTTTCGTACGAGTCGACTCCAAGCCTTTGCGCATACGCTTTTCGCAGCATCGTTGTTTTTTCTTCCCGCATTAATAATCGCTCGCCGATTCCGCCGCCAATTGGCCCATCCATCATTTTATGCAATATACATAAATATATCACTAAAAGTTGTATCAACGAAAACCGTGCTGTGCATCCCATAGCATTATTTAAAAAAAAATAAAAGTGAATTCCGCAATTTGAAATCTCGGGCTGTGCATTATTTCTTCACAACAATTAAGGTTGGAAGCAAAGGTGAGTTGCACAGGTATTGAATCACTTGGAATAAATACACCATAAATGACAATACATTAAGTATGTATGTAGTACATATATACGCACATTTTTTCGTTAAAGTACCGATATTCTTCGAACTGCTGCAGCTAAAACTCACAACGCAAAGTAAAAATCATAATACCAAAGCGAAAAGAGAAACAAAAGTCTGCATTTTTTGTAGCGTCCGGATTAAAGAGTAAAAAATATAAAACTGTCCGGATAATAGCAATGTCCGGATTATATAGGTGTCCGGACTAAAGGGTGTCCGGTCTATCGAGATACTACTGTACTAGATTTCTCGTGTCGTAGTTTACGAGTACCGGCACGAACTTCCTTTCATATCGGAATAAAGATAAGCCAAGCTTTGAACTAAGCTCGATAAATGAGAATCGATCTCGGTGAATTCTAAGATATTCAAATTCTATAGTAAAGTGAAAGATATCCTTCTTCTTTTTGGGCGTAGACCCCGCTTACTGGGAATAATGAGTGACTTATATAGTTTACATTATTTTTCAATTGCCTACTCTGTCCAAAGTTGCCCCTGTTGGCAAGAGTTATTATTGCTGTTGATGCTGGTTCCAAGATAGACGAAATTATCTACAACTTTGAAGTTAAGACTCTCAACAGTGACGTGGGTGCCACGACAGTTTTTTTTTTTCTTTTTGATGACAGGAGATATTTCATCTTGCTCTCGTTCACTGCCAGACCCATTAGCTTTACTTCTTTGTCCAGTCTGGAGAGAACAGAACTGGTGATTGTTAAGGCCAATGTATTAATATCGATTAAGTCCTGTAAGTACTACATATAAGAATATGTCTTTTGTACATAATTTGAGTCTCCTAATAGTAAAAATGTTGTTTTACTGCTACTGAGTCAATTGCAAAATTACTTCACATAACTTAGCCTCTCTTTAATTTTATGTTTCAAATAACAAGAAAGAATTAGTATGGGACTTAAAATAAAGTGATAAATAATAAAACTTTGAATATAAAATTCGAAATGGCAAAAGGATTCATTTGAATATTTTGCGAAATCCAACACAATTGCTTCTGAAACGCACTTCAATATAAATTTTCCATATAAGAGCAAATATAAATTTTCTTAGCCTACATTTTGGGTGCAGAAACTACAACCAGCTAAATTAAGTGCGAAGAGCAAAATATACAAAAACATTCAAGAGCTTTGAATATGGCGGTAAGCCTGATGTTAGCTTGAGCAAATAAGAGATAAGCAAGAACTGTAGTTATTTAGTATAGAATGAAATTGTGCAAACCATAGGCTATAATAAAAGTCAAATTTTACAGTTTTAAATACAAATAATATGTACAAAAGAGATTAAAAGACCTGATTAAAGATCTGATGGTGAAAACGTGAAACTCGTGCGTATTGAAAGCTTAAAAATTGTGCTGAGTCAAAAATAGAAACGAGGAAACTTTTTGACGAAGGACAATTTTCAAATTGGGCGCAAACTATCTACGAAGGAATTGAAGTGATAAAAGTATCAGTGGACAACACTTAAAATGAATTGAAGGTCATTTGAGAATCAGCATTTAATTGGATAGAAGTTGACATAGCCGACCTTAATCGATGTGAACGTGAATACCGAAGCTCTTGGAGACACTGATAGCCGTACATTCAAACAAGTGTACATACACTAATGCATATGTATAGAATAAAGGTAATACACTTGAGTGTTTGAAGCAGCCAGTCGGCCGGTTGGTTAGTCAAAATGCCGCAAAGGCAGCGGCGAGAATTGAAGGTAATAAGGGAGGAAGGAAAAAAGTTACATTTACTATTAAATACAATTTGGCTGGCGAGTGTTACAGGTCATGTCGCACAGAGTTCAGTTTAATTAAACGCGAATGACTTATGGCCCCGACAATGCGCAGGACATTTTCGAATTGCTATTCGCATATTTTTGCCCAGGTGTCATGCATCTATTTATATACACATTTACATATGCATATGTGCACATATATATGGCCACTTTGTCAATTTAACAATACTTTTTCAATCTTCTATAGGACCTATGTATTATGTCTAAATATATAACTACTACTAAGCTACTTACTTGCTACATATTCATTTGTGGTGATAATCAACGACATATTTATGTATACTTTAATCACCCGCCATTTGATTCTTGCCGCTTTAGCGCTGGTAAATAAACAGTGTTCTGAAGATTTTATTCCGGTTAGAGCTTTCCCTTCATTGTGCTTTGAAGTGAAGGTTTGTTTTTTCGCCAAAATAATTTTAAGAAATTCTCTCCTTTAAGCAGAAGTGTTAATAAACTATGATTTAATGGATTGCTTTCACTTAACTTATCTAAAAATATAATAAATTAGAAATATAATTATTTATCATAAAACAAAATAAACATTAATGAATGTTTAAATATTTTTCGTTATACTTACAATTTCTGTGTGCTTGTTGCAATGTATATATAAATGATCTGGATGGGGAGACGAGTTGAAATCCGGATATGAAAGCTCCAACTCGATTGAAATTGATATACCGTAATGAAACTTGGTATATCTGTTCTTTGGCAAAACCTGGAGGACGAGTGTGTATATGGGTGAAATTGAACCACTGCCACGCACACAAAACATAACTGTAAATTTGCATAGGCGTTTGCAGAATCACGGAGCACCTGTGGGCTAAAAATGTTCAAAATCTGAACGTGGTCCCGAAACCTTAAAAGCTAAAATAGTTAAATTCGACCGATTTCAACCAAATTCGATTCATGCCAAATCGATCTGTACACCATCTGGTCTCTAAAATAAAACATTCATTTACATTTCTTATGCTCATACCCAAGCTAGAGAAAATAGCTGTTATTCGGTTACTGAGCGTCATAGATAGAACTGTACAAATTAATCAGTTTAATTATTCTCTCGAGTACTTTTTACAAATGACTTTTCAAGTTCAAGACTCAGGTTTCGTACGTTGTCTGAGTCGGTTCCCAGTTTAATGATATATTTTAAACTTCAGCCAACACATTTGAAGACTGATAAAAATAATGAAGCAGTGAATTTCATTAATGTATTTAGAGAGCTATTTTAGATATGTTCTGAAGGTCTGCTTTTCAAATCAGATGGAAACGTTAAAATAATTGAAAATAATTGATTTCATCAGCATAGTAAATTTAAATGGTATGGAAGATGTTCCTCGAAAAACTTTTAGGAGATTGAGTCTTAGTGACAAAAAATTACTTTAATTTAAATAATTGGAACTAGTGGAACTTATCTAACCTCCACTAGATCTGCGAGTCCGCTTATACAAAACCCGCGAATATTCTCGAACTCACGCTCAACTAAACGTGCTCTGCTCTAACAACAAGGGCGTGCTATGGAGCGTAGGTGTACAACAATACCATTATGCGGTCATTTTCCTTGCGCTTTTCACTATTTCCATTTCCGTTGAGGATTATCTGTTGTTGAGACGTTCATGCTTGTCCGCCGATCACAACATGGAAAGGAGACTTGTAGCCGACCAGCACGTTGTGGTTTCGTGCGTTAAGAATCAGCGTAACACGCAACCCCAGAGCCATTAATGCGGCTTAGTAGCCACATTCTTGTGGCCGGCCAACGGCTCGTGAGCGTACGTATATTCATACAATTGACTGTTCACAGCCATACCTGACAGCGGTTGATATACTCCATGCGGCTGCTATCGGCTGTTGATGGCTCTAAGGTTAAAATTAAAATTTAAAGAAGCTTATGAGCCCATATTTATGCTAGTCGGCTGAGTTTAAACGAATGTCAGTCAGTATGTACGTCTCGGTGTGTGAGCCCATTCTTACTACCTCAGAGCTTGTAATCACTCGCTGTTGTAGGTTGATTAGTTTTGTTGGAGTGCATACCCATATATACAAATTTATAAAGTATATACATTCTTTCCGACATACATACATGTAAATTCATACTTATCCCTACACGCAATTCCACTATCCAGCGTAACATTTCAGTCGGACAAGCGAGGCGGTATACGAATGCATTCAAGCGAAACGCTTTGAGGAAATGTGAAAAGTGAAGATGACAAAGAAAGCATAAGCGAAGAAATTGTAAGTGCGTGCGATAAACTAACTAAGCAGCCGATAAACGCTGAGCATGAAACTTATTGAGCGCTAACGTTGCAAAACGAGCTAACTATTGTGGCATAAGAGGAAAGGACTTTCACTTTCGTGCACAGTGCTACGATTAGGTAAAGTAAACGATTGAAGCGCAGATTTGGGGTAAACAGGGTCAAAGGTCTGTTTGAAAAAATATTTAGGTATATGGATGTATACAAATAAAGCTTACAATAATTATATTGCGTAAGATATGGAAAGATGTTGAGTTTACGTCCTTGAACATTTTTTTAACATTAAATTTACTTTTCACTACATCACTGCGTGTTTGAACTTATTACCGGTTACTGACGAGCTAACTAGGACTTATTTGTAATGTGAATTTAGAGGTTATCCATTCCGAAGAGACTCGGGTCTATGTAATCTGACACAATTTGTTTCCAGAAAACGACTTTAACATCAATGGCACAAGAATATGACAATAAATTTTTGCGGTGTTTAAAAATGAAGATTTTTTGATATCATATTATACAAATGTTAGTCCTTGTATCTACTGGCATTGGAACCACAGAAGAGTAGAATATAAATGCATGAAGGTTATTTTTACATTTCTGTTTTAACTGTTTCGAAATTTCAATATTTAGAAAAACCAAACTTTCTCTTTCATCTCCCCAAAGGAAACGATTTTTTTTCTTATACGCTATTAAAAGGTACCCCACAAATTCCCAGCTATGAGTCCTTTGAAGACATTTTTGTCCCCCAAGTGATTGGAATTAATTTTTTTATTCAGCAAACGGATCGGTTAAGATTAGTAAATATTTTAACTCGTAACTTAATCTCTTAATAAGTATAAACTTAAGGGGAATATTTTTACTAACGTAAAGCTGAATTGTATACTAGCAAATGGATTACTAATCATTAATTATAATAGAAAAATTAAAATTTTTAGGTGTTTCATAGGGTTTCAACTTTGCGATTAAGAAACAAAACACTATTCAATAGAAATCCTCTCGAAATTACTTAAATAATGACAGCTGACGAAACAAAGCAATGGCAGATCAGTTTAATCTCTCTTTTCAAACATAGTGACGTAGAGTCATTTAAAGTTTGGTAATTGTGTCCAGCACCCTAGTTACTTTACTACATTCAAGATGAGCTTGTACCCCAAAATATGTCTCTAAGAATGCTACTTTATTCAAAAAACTCGCCAAAGTCCACGTAAACTTACATCACTTTATAAGTCTCCTAAGTCCGATTAACCAAGTTACGGTATGCTATGATTAATACACAGGATCACACTTGGTCAAAATTCACTTATGACATTTCAGTACAAACTTACTTATTATGCATAAGAAGACACGTTAATATTATATACTAAAAAATTTTCATCCGCTAATGACTCTTAATTTTGTTATAAAATATTATAAATTTGGCATCACTATACTTCTTATTTCTTTTATACTGTTCTTATGTATATTACATATATTCCATAAAGAACGTAACTCTGTTCAACAAATTTACATTCATCCATGTTCACAAACTAATTACCGCATCTCTTAAAAGTATGCAACCCTGCTTCCATTCTGACATAAAGGTTGAACATACACAACTTTAATGAATTTTATTCACACGCATTTAGATTTTTCAATGAATCAAAATGCCTATAAGCCATTTAGCGCCCCAACCGCAAGATAGTGTTCGTACGTCTTAAAGTATTTTCAATTTTCTCAACAGATCCTACTGGCTCTCCAATCACTAATTCAATCATTAGCTGATGCCGTTAATTAAGTTTTGCTTAAGAATTTTACTTTACGTACATAAGGCAGAGCTGGGCAGAAGGCGCCCAACAAGCGGGTCGAAGAAACGAATAGGTAATATAAGGTGGGGGTTACCTAAGAGCAGAGCAAAATACCGAAAGAGGCAAGCCAAGGCGACTTATGCCACATGTGGCTAGCATGCACTGCGTCGAAGAGGTTATACTTAAATGTAGGATGGAGTCATGTGTAGAAGTTCACGCAAGTGAGGAAAGTTCTCTGATCGCTATTCAGAAACGATTCTTTTACATATGACTCAAGCAGCTCACGACTTCCGGTCTTTGACCAAGTATCCTCTGGGTAGCCTAAGAACATCCGTTTGAAGGCTGGCTAAAGTGAGAAGGCGAAACATCCCCTGCATAAGGTTGTGCGCTGGGTTTGGGACCCGCCACTTAAAAAACACCCCCAATGAAAGAGCAACAACAGCCTCGGATGATAGACCCCCCTTTTGATGACGACCATGGCAAACGTAATAAGGACTACGAATTAAGGGCATGCACCTGGAAAGTCCTGTCCCTTAATTGGGAAGGTGCCGCTGCCCAGCTGGTCGACGTCCTCCTGAAAATAAAGGCTGACATCACCGCCGTCCAAGAAATGCGATTCTTGGATCTTTGTGGCATTTATTACAGTGGCCATATAAAGGAGCGCAAGTTTGGTGTGAGATTCGTGGTGGGAGAGAGACTCCGTCGCCGAGTACTAAAATTCACTCCGGTGCATGAACGTCTAGCCACAATCAACATCAAAGCGAGGTTCTTCAACATATCGCTGATTTGCGCCCACTCCCTGACATAAGAGAAGGACGTTGTGACCAAAGATGCCTTCTATGAGCTCTTGGAGCACACCTATGATGTAAAAATCGTGCCTGGCGACTTAAACGCCAGGGTGAGCAAAGAAGGAATCTTTGGTACGACGGTCGGTAAATTCAGCCTCCACGATGAAACATCCCCAAATGGGTTGAGGCTGATCGACTTCGCCGGGGCCCGAAATATGGTTATCTGCGGTACTAGATTCCAGCACAAGAAAATACATCAAGCTACCTGGCTGTATCCGAATCGAAAAGCCACCAACCAGATCGATCAGGTTGTGATAGATGGAAGACACGTCTCCAGTGTTCCAGACGTGCGTACGCTCGGAGGTCCTAACATCGACTCGGACAACTACCTTGTGGCAGCCAAGATTCGCACCCACCTATGTGCAGCAAAAAACTCATGTCAAAAAACACAAGGAATGTTCGACGTCGAGAAGCTGCAATCACAACAGACAGCCGAACGATTTTCTACTCGGCTTGCACTGCTGCACTCGTCTACAACGCGGTATAAGGGAACTGTGGGACGGCATTTAAAACTCCTTACGTACAGCTGCAACCGAAACCATTGGTTTTCGGGAAGTGCAAAAGAACAGCTGGTACGACGAGGACTGCCGTGTCGCAGCGGAGAGAAAAAAGGATACCTACCTCTCAACGTTGCGATCGACCACAACACGTGCGGCATGGGATAGATACCGAGAGTTGAAGAGGGAAGCAAGACGCATTTATAGACTGAAAAAGAAAGAGGCCAAAATGCGTGAGTACGAAGAGCTTGACAAGGTGATCTAGTGACCGATGCCCAGAGCATACTTAAATTATGGAAGGAACACTTCTCCACAGCTGAATGGCAGTGAACATATAACGCCAGGAGAAGGCGAACCCGATTCCCTAATCGAAGACGATGGAGTAAACGTTGCATTGCCCGACCGGAAAGAAGTTCGAGTAGCAATTAGACGCCTGAAGAACAACAAAGCGGCGGGCGCCGATGGAATGCCGGCCGAGCTATTCAAACACGGCGGCGAAGAGCTGGTAAGGAGCATGCATCAGCTTCTTTGCTATTCACCATGCGCCAAATCTTGGAAAAGACCCGTGAAAGGAGAATCGACACACACCACCTCTCTGTCGATTTCAAAGCTGCTTTCGACACCACGAAAAGGAGCTGCCTTTATGCCGCGATGTCTGAATTTGGTATCCCCGCAAAACTAATACGGCAATGTAAACTGACGTTGAGCAGCACCAAAAGCTCCGTCAGGATCGGAAAGGAACAGTCCGAGCCGTTCGATACCAAACGTTGTTTCAGACAAGGTTACTCCCTATAGTGCGACTCCTTCAATCTACTGCTGGAGAAAATTATTCGAGCTGCAGAATTTAATTGAGCAGGTACAATCTTTTAAAAGAGTGTACAGCTGCTGGCGTATGTCAATAATATTGACACCCGCGCCGTTATTTCTGCTTTCTCCAGACCGAACAAGGAAGCAACGCCAATGGGTCTGGCAGTGAACGAGGGCAAGACGAAATATCTCCTGTCATCAAACAAACAGCCGTCGCTCTCGCGACTTGGCTGTCACGTCACTGTTGACAGTCATAACTTTGAAGTTGTAGATAATTTCGTCTATTAGGGAACCAGTATTAACACCACCAACAATGTCAGCCTGGAAATCCAACCCAGGATTACTCCTGCCAACAGGTGCTACTTCGGACTTAGTAGGCAATTGAAAAGCAAAGTCCTCTCTCGACGAATAAAAACCGAACTCTATAAGTCGCTCATAATTCCCGTCCTGCTATACGGTGCAGAGATTTGGACGATGATAACAACCGATGAGTCGACCGTAAGAGTTTTCGAGAGAAAGGTGCTGCGAAAGACTTACGGTCCTTTGCGCGTTGGCCACGGCGAATATCGCATTCGATGGAACGATGAGCTGTCCAAGATGTACGACGACATTGACATAGTTCTGAGAATTAAAAGACAGCGGCTACGCTGGCTAGGTCATGTTGCCCGGATGGACGAAAAAACTGCAGCTCTGAAAGTATTCGACGCAGTACCCGCCGGGGGAAGCATAGGAAGAGGAAGACCTCCACTCCGTTGGAAGGACCAAGTGGAGAAGGACCTAGCTTCGCTAGGGATATCCCATTGGCGCCATGCAGCGAAGAGAAGAAACGACTGGCGCGCTCTCGTTGACTCGGCTATAATCGCGTAAGCCAATTAGGAAGAAGAAGAAGGTATAAATTAGGGTGATTCAAAAAAATTGTTTTTTCCGATTGTACTCGGTAAAATAGGTTCCTAGACACCTCTAAGAAAGCCTCTCCAAATATGAGTTTTTAAATATAACGGCAAGGTCCTCCTACATACAGTTTTCTATTTTTTCTTATTATCAGATAGAAAAATTTATATCTCGCTTCCAACTACTTTAAAAAATATCTTGTTCCTTGAATTTTGTAGGAAGTGTATTGATGTGTATACCCTGCACTCGCTTGGCAAACTGTTAATCTATAATTCATCAAATTAATTAGGATTACGAATACTTCACAGAGAAAATCATAATATAGAAACATGAAAGCTAATGGTTATTTGGCTGTTATAATTTGTGCGGACTATTGTGTATACAAATAGGCCCACAGATACTAAATAGAAATAAATAAATATTAATATATGCTGATGTGCTTGTCCATGGCAATGAAGTTATAACAAGGACAATGCCATTGCTTTGGGCGGTGGATGAGTATGTGAATAGGGAATGGGAAATAGAAAATTAATTAATTTGTTACATGTAATAAACAAATGATGGTAATTGTTACGCACACACAAAAATTTATAACGCTTTAATGCTTTAAATGCTACTTAACTGTTGCTTCGAGGGTCAGATTAAGAATTTGGTTTTTGATAAAAAAAATTACTCATCAATTTGTTTCAACATGGTTATTATCATGATCATATGGTTATCTGATTAAACAACCATACAAATAAGGAGACAATTTTTCATCAATTATATTTTGGATATGAAGCTTTTACTCATGTAATTATTTACCGACATCGTCGTAGTATAATTTCTGAATTGACGAACGTATACTGTAATTTTTTCATTATTATGCGTTAGAAAAATATTTTCAAAAGGTTTGAGTTCTTATTCTCTAAAGAGCCTTCAAAATCTCTTAACTTGGTTTCCACAAGTTTTTTTTTGTTTTTTTGGGTTTAAACCTCTATTACCTGATTTCAATTATATTAACTCACCCATAAAATTAAATCGCTAGTAAACCAACTCGTAAACGGAAAATTTGTATTTAAGTACACTTCACAATTCAGTGATGGCTGGAAGAAAAGTTTTCATACATATGAAATTTGTCCATCGCTGAAAGTTGCAATGCCTGAGAACCAAGAGGTTGAACGGAGTCTCAAATAATTCTCTGGCAGTTTTTTCGTGCGTCTCGAACTCATCTCTCAAGTATTAAATATACTACATTTAGTAGGACTTTGCAGAGATCTGATGCTCAAATTAAACAACAATGTCATGTCAAAAGATAACAGTCCTCGGGTTTGATTTCTTAGATAGATGTGAGTATCTGTTCACTGTCATCCTTAAATGCCATTAACATGTTTCTTAAAGGAAGAAAATCAACTTTCGCAGCTTTTTTGGCATTGTCACGACCCGATCAGCGAGAGCGAGCTTTTCAGTCGCTAAGATTCTTTGAGAAAAGGCATATTTGCGCACCAAACCACACTACGTTTGAAAAAGCATAACCATTTTTTTTTTCAATAAGATATCTCATTTATTATGTATGGAATATGGTCAGAGGGAAGTTCAAAAATCTCTTTGCACCCTTTAAAGGCACGGAAAGCGTTCAACTTATGTACATAACTGGAGAACCTACTTTAATCGCGATACCATGCTTATTGAGCAAAATGGAGAAAGAATCTCCGATTAGCGCCACCTTGCGAAAAGAAGAAACGACTGGCGCGCTATTGTTAACTCGGCTATAACCGCATAAGCACTTTCTACGCCAGTAAATAATAAGAATGAAGAAAGGCATTTCGTAAGGTTTTTACAACATAACATACACAGCTTGTTTTCTTTCGTACACCAATTTATAGTTTGTTTCGCATGTGAATGCAATTTTAAAACTTATCTCCTAAATTGAAATGACTCTGTGACATTTTAAATGCCTAAATGGAGTGGAAGACATACAAAGCCGGAAACGAGCTAAACCTTCTTCTGCTTGGGCCTCGCTCTATCATCTCTATATCCGCATTAAAAGCCGAAACTTGAATGTGCAATCCAACGAAATTACTTCGACTACGTAGTCGTTAGGTTTTATATCATTTAATTAAGCCAGAACCTCCCTATTTCGATATTTGGTTGATCTTACGTTTTTTTTTTGTAAAGCGTTATATTTGCTTTTCACTTCGGAATTAGATCCTATTGACTCGACTGCTGAGCCACGAATGTCCTGGCTACTCTTTTGTTATCCAAAACTAATTTATCTAAATGGCCAGCACAAGTTTTATCTTTTAATACGGTATTCAATAATTTATAAATTATTATTTAAGTAATCGATTTCATTTATCAATGTAATTTTATTTCACTCCAAATAATTCCCATTTATATTGTCGTCTAATAACGGAGAGCATGAGCCACTCAACACAGTGCTTTCGACACATCGAATCGTCATGTTGTCGACGTATTTGCGACATACAGCGTTACGTTGGGTGCTGCGCTTTTCATATTACCACGCGTTCGGTTTCGGTTTGCTACCCACATTTATTAGCTACAATCGACCGCTGCGGAGACCTCCTCATAAGCTATTTTACCGGCTGTACACCGTCACGATAAATTTGTTCTGCTGGTTTACGTATCTCGTCGTAATGTCGCGTATGACAATCCATTTGGTGCACATTCGAGACTGGTTGTCCGTAATGTTCTCGATGAGCGTTGCCGTACTAAGCAAAACAGTTGCGCTCGTCACAATGTGTATATACATATGGTTTGGTCAACGACGCGCAGTTGAAGCGCTTCGCCGTTATCGCACATTACGTCAACGTTATCGCCACCTAAAGGGACTAACGTGTCCCAATCAAGCGCAGTTGGAGTATCAGCTGTTGGCGAAATTCTTTAGCGCCAACATAGGAATCGTCCTTACAGCGCGCATTTATTTTGTCTACGGCAAGACTAATGCAAATGCTTTTAAAATACTAGTGCTTGCTCAATTTCTCTCAAATTCATTTCTTATTGCCTGTGTACATCAATTTGTGTACGCGGTCTACTTGCTGCGGCAACAATTTGCATGTGTCAACGAGTTGATACGCCTTTGGCTATGCGAAGTGCGGTCATTACAAAATACATGTATTAAGGATAAATTTCTAGCGCAATCCTCCAAAGAGCTGAACAGTGAGCTGAGTGCGCGCTTATTGGAACTGAATTTAATGCACTCGGATTATCAACATTTGACTGTGCGCGTTTTCGAGCTATTCTCCATTCCCTTTGCGGGCTTCTTGTTGCGACAATTTGGCATCAGCATTAATATGCTCTTCACTGCCGTGCAATTCATTAACAATCGCATAAAAGTCGGTACAGCGGATGATATTATAGGTACACTATTGATTGTACTCTTCTTTGCGGATGCTCTGTTGCTAATTTCGTGGGTCAACGGGATTGTGCATGAATGTAATTTATCCGCGGAGCTGCTTCGCGAATGTACCACTATAGTAATAGGCTGTAAATATCAGGCAGAGCTGAAGCACCAGGTGTGTTGAATTCATTTTATATTTGAAAAGTTTAGTTTTTTAATTTGCGTAATTTTTAGCTGGAGTCTTTGTCTCTGCGTCTCAGTTGTCATCAGCTGCGTTATAAGGTTTTCGGTCTTTTCGAATTCAATCGTAAAGAGTGTCTGAACGGTCTATTTTCCATTTTTATTTATATAACGGTTCTTATGCAATTTGATATGCATAAAAACCAGGTTTCAACTTTTTAAAAATTATGTTCAGAAACTGGGATCTCTTTCTACAAAAAGTTTATGGGTATTCACTTTATACTATAAATGAAAGATTGCACGATTTCAAATTCGTTTCATGAGACTGAGAGATCTTTTCGAGGAAATTTTATTAGAGCTTTAGTATTTAACGGCAAGAATCATCCAAGATATTGAGCACATTAAGTCAGTATATAGTATATCGATATAAAATCGTATGAGGTTTAAAGTTCAATATCTTAAGATCTCGACATTTCTCTCATCTGCGTCATCAGAGAGTACCAATTAATGAAAAAATGGGAAAACTGACGAATTGATTCGGTCTCAACAATTTTAATTGTTTTTGGTTGTGCTGCCGGGAGGTAACCAAATTAAGCCTTATCCAGTAAATCAGTGCTGATTCTTTCCCACCTCAACTGTCTAATGTCTCTTAAGTTGGAACGTTGGGAGCCGTGGAATATGTCCTGTCTCATGCGGCTGAAAGCGGGGTATTCGCATTCATATTATACCTATCTCTCACCGTTCTTTTTCCATTTCCTGAAGGTGAAATATTAAAAGTAGGTTTACCTAGAAGTAGGAGGTTTCCGGTCCATCCAGCATTAACACTATCCCAAAGTAGCTTTGTGGTATGACCGGTGTTACCTGTGCCCCATGACTCGAGCTACTTTCTAGGGTCCATTGCTTCACCAAACCCTTGAAGGAGTTGAATGGTCTGAAACAACTCCCTCAAGCGGTTGAACATACAATGCTTTTTCACTCATTTTGTTAAAACTTACGCTAAACTTAAATAATTAAATGAAAAATTTGTAATTAAAAATCATTTTTCAACGATTTGAGTGCCACAGCTAATTAGAGACGAAAATAATTTATAGGTAAAAAGTAATGCTAATAAAAAAATTGCTTACTTACAGGTAGTATTTTGTTACTTAACTCTTTTACTTTAATGCTGCTTCACATCGATTGCGAATTGACGTTATAAGACTCTGACAGCGCACCACGAGTGTTGCTTGCCATGCCATCCTAATTTCATCAAAAAGAACATCCCTATTTGTGATATTTTTGGAGCCTACAGCTTTTTAGACATCAACCCAGATGTGTTCTCTTCAGGCCACTCCAAAACATTCCTGGAAATTTCAACAAAAAAATTTTGTATAAATTTTCCCTTATGCTTCGGATTGTTATTTTGTTGGAATTTCCATATAACAGGCAACTTCCTCCTGAGTTTATGGCAGAATGACATTTTTTAGAATGGCGACGTGCTTCTACTTTTTTAAAATTACATCAATCGTATTAAGCGGACCTACACCATGCCAGGAAAACAATTCCCACAATGATTGATCCTCCACCATTCTTTACTACTCATGAAACATAGTAAGGATCGAATTCTTGATCGACCATCAGTATCTATGCGATTTATTCGGGTTATATCGATCGAAACAATATACTGTCAATGATTTGTTGTCCAAGATCAATAAGAGTTAAGATGGAGGGTGGTATCAACTCATTTTCCTTTTGACTTACGTATGCTGACTGAACTCCAAACGGTTGCAGTTGGTAGTTTTCTTTCTCACTTTGGTAACCATTTCTTGGGCGAACACGAGAACGTCATCTTAGCTGGGTGTTATGGCAGGTTGAAAATGTTTCGCATCTGATCGTGGAAAAGAGCATATAATAATATTTTTATTGAAACCTCCATGGTAAGTGCCCTGCTCTCCATTAGTACGGCCTGCTTATGGTTTTTCCAAAAATCTGTTTTGCCTTACCACTTACGCTGCCTACTTGACCACAGAATAAACGTCATGAGTTGGGTTTTGCTATTGACGTCTGATAAGCATCCTAACTTTTGTCGATATTGAATCGCTCAGCATTGTTAAAACTCCTGCTGCTGACGACCCAATTTGGTAAGATTTGAGGTCCAGCTTGTCCCATTCCTATACATTGGTAGCTCTTGTCCTTCGATATTAATTTTGATCGATGTACCTGTGGTCGAAAAAGTAGTGTTGTATAGAGACTGTTTTTTACTCCTATGCAGGTCCTGCTCCTGCCATTGGCATAAAGTAGGTTGTAGGTCAGGGTTACTGGATTAAGGCAATGTCAAACTTGCCTTCTATTAAACTGTCGATGACGTACCCACACCTCGCTTCGGTAGAAGTTAACCTGCGTGAGTAACATGTTTTTGACGCTGGTGAATTCATTATTTGGAATAGATAATAATAGATTAATCTTTATGCTAGGCCTCTTGCATCAAGCCTTTATTTTTCCATGCAGTGAGTTGGAAAAAATTTAGATGGGCCGTGGACTTAAAGTAGATATTATTAAATAGTGCTCATAAATTTAACTATGCATTGTCACCATCTATTATAATCCGATATTAATATAATGGTATGTGTGATACCGGCACATAACTGAATTATTATATGCTTATGTAAATATATTTGTAGACATAAATGTATTTGTCAACGTATGTAAGCCAGAACACTCTAAGTAATTAATTTCCTAATACTACTAATATGATACATTTTTATGAAATGATTTGGAATTGTCTATGTTTCAAATAACTGAAATTTGAACTTTTATTTTGGCGTTATTATATTTTGTTATCAATAACTAATATATCCGGTAGTAGAAAACTCATTTCGTTATGTTTCTTTCTGAATATTCGCATAACTGTAACATATTTCTTTCATAACTGTAAGCAATAAGGAAGAGCAAGAATGTAATTTACTCTCAAAAAGAGAAAACAAGCAGAAATTAAGAAATTATAAAAGAAGTGTGAAGATGTTGCTTAGTGTTAATAATCACATCAAAACGAAACTTGAAAACTAATAAAATGCATTTATTATTTCACAAATTTATACTATAAAAAAAAATACAAAATCAAATAACACTTGTTTGGATATGTGTTTTAACAGTAATAATTTCTGCTAACAGAAATTTTATTAGCAACTGATAGTTTTGTCGGTTTAGCAATCCTTTTCCAGCAAAATTTGGCTATCTAGAGATAGAAAAATTTTCTACTCGGCTTGCACTTTTGCTCTCTGAGAGCACACGTCAACAACTCGGTATAAGGAAACTTTGGAACGGCATTCCAAACTCCTTATGTACGGCTGCAACCGCAACCATTGGTTTTCAGAAAATGCAAAACAACCGCTGGTACGACGAGGAGTGCCGTGTCGCAGAAAAAAGGCTGCCTACCTCGCAACGTTACGATCGACCACAACACGTTTGGGATGGGATAGATACCGAGAGTTGATGAGGGAAGTGAGACGCATTTGCAGACAGAAAAAGAAAGAGGCCGAAATGCGTGAGTATGAAGAGCTTGAAAATCCGCAGAGGTAATGCTCGAAAATTCTACGAAAAAATGCGGCGGCTTACAGAAGGTTTCAAGACCGGAGCATCCTCTTGTAGAACCCCCTAAGGTGATCTAGTGACCGATGCCCAGAGCACAATTAAATTATGGAGGGAACACTTCCCCAGCCTGCTGAATGGCAGTGAACCCACAACACCAGCAGAAGGCGAACCCGATTCCCCAATCGAAGACGATGGAGCAGACGTTCCATTGTCCGACCATGAAAAAGTTCGAATAGCAATAGCCCACCTGAAGAACAACAAAGCGGCGGGGGCCGATGGACTGCCGGCCGAGCTATTCAAACACGGCGGTGAAGAACTGATAAGGAGCATGCATCAGCTTCGTTGTAAAATATGGTCGGACGAAAGTATGCCCAACGATTGGAATTTAAGTTTTCTCTGTCCAATCCACAAAAAGGGAGACCCCACAATCTGCGCCAACTACCGTGAGATAAGCCTCTTCAACATCGCGTATAAGGTTCTATCGAGCGTATTGTGTGAAAGAATAAAGCCCTCCGTCAACAAAGCGATTGGATCTGCCTTTATGCCGCGATGTCTGCATTTGGTATCCCCTCAAAACTAATACGGCCGTGTAAACTGACGTTGATCAACACCAAAAGCTCTGTCAGGATCGAGAAGGATATCTCCGAGCCCTTCGATACCAAAGGAGGTTTCAGACAAGGCGACTCCCTATCGTGCGACTTCTTCAATCTGCTACTGGAGAAAATAATTCGAGCTGCAGAATTTAATCGGCCTCAACACCCGCGCCGTTAGTTCTGCTTTCTTCAGACTGGACAAGGAAGCAAAACAAATGGGTCTGCCAGTGAACGAGCTCAAGACAAAATTACTCCTGTCATTACACAAACAGTCGTCGCACTCACGACTTGGCTCTCACGTCACTAAGGGCAGTCATAACTTTGAAGTCGTACATAATTTCGTCTATGTGCAGAGGTTTGGACGCTAATAACAACTGAGGAGTCGATGTTACGAGTTCTCGAGAGAAAAGTTCTGCGAAAGATTTATGGTCCTTTACGCGTTGGCCACGGCGAGTATCATATTCGATGGAACGATGAGCTGTATGAGAAATATGAATACATCGACGTAGTTTAGTGAATTAAAAGACAGCGGCTACGCTGGCTAGGTCATTTTGTTCTATTGGACGAAAACACTCCAGCTCTGAAAGTATTCAACGCAGTACCCGCTAGGGGAAGCAGAGGAAGAGAAAGACCTCCACTCCGTTGGAAGGACCAGGTGGAGAAGGAACTGGCTTCGCTTGGAATATCCAACTGGCGCCACGTAGCGAGAGGAAAAAGTGACTGGCGCGCAGTTGTCAACTCGGCTATAATTGCGTAAGCGGTGTCTACGCCAGTAAAGAAGAAGAAGAATGGAATACTTATATAACTCAAGTTTCTTTACAAATTTTGTTATATAACTTTTTGTATTTAAATAGAGTCTAAAAATCACACATATATTAACACTATTTAAGGAGTACAATTTATTTACAATAATCTATCGCGGCGGAATCGAACGTATATAAAACGAATGTTGAAGCTACTCAGGGGACAATACTTTACATTGAGTGTGTGAGTTGTGTTGTGTACGAGTGTGTGTGCATAAGAAAAGAATTTAAAAATGCCGATTACATGGATAGGAAGCGCAATGAAGAAAGTAAAGTTTTTTGATTTCTCAACATATCGAGGGACCTTTTACTGATCTTACTCCCTCTACAATCAACCCTCAAAAGTAATAAGGTAAAATTACTTAGTTTCCGGCACCATCAGGTAGGAATTTTCAAATACTGTACTTTTGTTCCGATTTTGAAACGGTTATGAAAATAGGCAAATTGATTGTAATGTATCTTAATTTTGTTAAGGGACATATAAATTATTACTTTGACAGAAAGTGGTATCAAACCCTTAGAACCCAAAAAACTTTTAACGGAAAGCAATGTGAAACATTAAAAAACTATGTTCTCGAAGTTTTTTTAAGAATTGGCTTCACTGCTACATTAACAATAACATCAAAAGTAAACATTCCCCATTAAATTTGATGCTTCTGTGCTTTTCCTTTAAAAAAGTAGAGAACCTCGAAATGGATCACCCGATATTCAGTGTGTGATCCAGCCTTTTTTATGTTATTTTAGTAAAGTTTGTAATAGATTTCCCTAAAGACTCAAAACTGCATCTTTCAGAACAACCAGAGTTCTTTTCAATCTAATTTTTCCTTACTTGCCCCAAGACTAGCAAGTTCTCTGAAAATTTCTATTAAAGATGTAAGGTAATTTCTATAAGAATTATTATTTTAATATAATGAAAGAAATTGCATATTATATATGAGAAACATAAGAATTAAGAAATAATTTGCGAAAATTTTTTTTGATATTGTAAATAAGAAACTTTTTAAAAAAATTGAAGTTCTTCTGTCTGAATGTTGCTCTTTGAAAACCCATCAATATGAAAATATAGCTTATTTTATTGATTACCGATTTCTCGCTCCATATCGAATTGTATTAAGACTGTAACTTGTACCAGAACCACAAAGAAAAATGTAACACATTGTGGTAAATCAAGCTCGAAGAGACCGCAAATAGTGTAACGTAGACGGTTGCAACAGAGTTACACAGAAAAATTATCCAGCTGAACGAGAGAGAGAGACGAAAACTTAAGCATCCATGTTAATTTAAAAGTTACCACTTACCACTTGCATCAGCTGTCTGTCGCACCGCAATTCTATGAGTTCACTCGCCTTACGCATAATCTTGGCACTTTTATTACAAGACGAAAGTAACCACGGTACCCCGATGATATTCGCCACTAAATTTGCATACAGCACCACCATCAACAAAAATGCGATCAAACTGTATAGCGAACTCAAGTGAAATATGTGCCAAACACACGTGTGCATTGCGTTTATATTGACAATGAAACACTTAATTAATATGAGAAGAAAAGTGAGCTGCCCGAAGCGAAAGACGCGAAGACTGAAGCGCAGGTATTTAAAATGCGCCGCAACCAAGAGGGACAAACGTTGCGTCAGCATGCGTAAACGTACACCACCTATACGCTTCTCATTATTGCGACCACATGATAAGCTTACCAGGGCCGTGAGCACGCTTTTTAATTCCCCATTAATTGCTTGGTATTTTTGAATAAAATGGCAGTGTATCACGAGCGTATAGTAGGCTAACATTACCTGGAACGTTGACTGAGCCCAACTGACGAATGTCATTACGATATGTTTATTGGTTTGTCGCGGAAATTGCAGCAGCACATAAAGTGAGGTTAACGGAGTTACAATATGTGTTGACCAGAAATCGTAGATCGTCAGCCAACGTGTACGCATTGAGACATGACCCTCAACTGCGGGTAATATACACGCGTACAGAGAGTCCATGTGCCAAAGTTCCTTCCAAAGTTTGATCATATTTTGCCGACGTGTCCAAATATACAGACAGAGCGCGGCGAACGTTAGATATCTTCCAGCATTTGTCATTATATCTGTCCACTGAATCACTTTATCATCGAACCTTTCAGCGGATCGCTCTAAGTAACCCTTGTAGAGGTACGGCGTGCCCAAAGCAAAGCAAAGCTGTATACCCGCACTATAGAGCAGATAGAACCGCGATATGTATAGCTTGCCAGTATGCCAGTTGTACAGCGCCGGAAAAATCCAGCCCACAGCGCATGGTAGTAGGCGACACGAAGCGTAAAGTAATGCAAACGACGTATGAGTAATCGAGCGTTCGCCTGCACCATTCCGTAGTGAATTTGTGTACACGAAAAACATTCTTACGACTATTGGTGGGCTTTTATAGTACTTTACTTGGGAATAATAATGAAAGTAGCAAAGATTTTTGTGTTTTAATCAAACAAATTGCTGGGCGTTAGCTTTTACTCAAAGTTCATTTAGTAATCCGCCCTTAACTTGTTAGGCTTTTGCATATTATTCCTGGGTTGTAGGTGAGACCTCTCTCTCCTCTGCATATTATAAGTTTAGTGAGGGGGATGAATAAAAACGTGGAGCATGTTACCCTGAATGGTGAGCATCGAAGGTCTAACAAAATAAACTGATTGAAAAATATAAGTAACTGGTGATCCAAGTAGCCTGTGGCCTGTTTTTTGATTCGTGTCAAGCTGTCATGTTATTTTTGTTCAGTATTATTTGGTATTTTATGATAGAAAGACTTATGCGTGAACAACGTTTAAAAGTTTGCAGCACCTCGGACTGACGTATGGTATAAAATACAGCTCTGTTCTCCTGAAAAGTTTCTAGAAAAACCGACGTTTTCGAGCCTAATTTTCATTTTCAACGTTTATGTAAACAAGCAAAAGAGCAGCATTTGGGACGAAGAGCAACGTGAAGAGATTCAAAAGTTGGCTTACCATGCAGAAAAATCAATGGTTTGGTGGAATCATTAATCAATATTTCTTCAAAAATGATGCTATTGCGAACGTATCCGCTATAGCCGACTATTTGATTCCTGAAATTGAAGCTCTTGAACTCGGCGACAATTGATTTCAACAAGACGGCGCCATTTTCAACACAACGCATTAATCAATAGATTCATTAAGATAACAGTTCGGTGAGCATATCATTTCACGTTTTGAGCCGGTCGCTAAATAAACATTCCTCATTTCGTTTTTTTTTTTTCTTAAAAAAAAATAGAAACTCAAAGCGGGTCACTCTTTATAATTATTGGCGACTTCCTTTACTTCAAAATATGCATATTTTTGACGTGAAGAAATATTTTCACAAATTCTAGAAAAAAACTCCAAAAAGTATTTTGCGTGTTTGTACTCGGTAGAGCTTTATTAATACTTCGAGATGGAAACGAAAGCTGAGAGTTATATTTAAGTAATATCGTAACATTCGTAAGCATAATAGAATATAGCTCAAATTACCAGATACATTGAAATGCAGGCTCAAAGCTTATAACTTAAAAAAATTGGCATAAAATGGAAGATAAAACAGAAACCAAAAGTAAAAAGTATACAATAGGAAAGAAAAGACGTAAAAAAAGAAGCAGTAAAAAAAATAAACAAATGGATTCATATTACTATGGAAATGACGAAATTGTGTACATACAAAATGTACAACTGTTTTGTGTTCATGCTGAAATTAAAGTGGATTGGTGTGCTTGCGGTACGAATTATTTTAATTTTATAAGATTTTTACATTTATTATATATGGTTATATTTTATTTAAAATTAAATGTTATTTTTCAGATTTAACAATGGATTTAGACGAAATTTTGATTGAAGAAGTGCGTAATTGCCAAAGTTTTTACGATATCTCACACAGAGGTTATAAACATTTGAGGAAAACAAAAAATAGCAGGGAAGAAAGTTACTGCACACACGAGGTTGAACGGTAAGGTAAATTATAAATAAAATATATTAGTTCTGATATTAATTTCATTTATTGAATCAGAATACAGAAAGAGATGGAAGAGTCTCCGTGACTCGTATAAGCGCTGTAAACGGATGGAGCAAGTCGCTTCCGGCAGTAGGCAAGAAACTCCAAGAAGAAAATTGAGATATTTAGAGGTGATGTCCTTTTTGGAAAACATTCCAAATTCCAGGCGGTAAGTAAATATCCATATGAAACAAAAATTATTATTTTCATAATGTATTTTACAGTATTACCAGTTTCAGCGAAGAGGTTGAAAGGGAGGTGTTGGATGCAACAAATATTAATTCGCCAATGGAGACGTCAACAGAAAGGCCGTATCTTCTGATGCACGTTCTTTTGAAAAATTTCCTAACAGGTTTTCAATACACAAAAAGAACAGTGACGCGCTTGAAAAGTTTTTGAAATCGGCAGGAGCAAGCATTTCGGCATTGGTTGGAGAAGCGCAAAGAACGAATCCCACGGCACAACATTTTGCATACTTGGCAGCAAAAATTACCAGAAATTACCAGTTTTCCGCCAAACATGGTTAGCCAGGTAGAGTCAAGAGTATCGGCTTTTTGTTTGAAAAAAATTAATAATTTTTATTTATGATATTTGGCATAGATATTAAATAACTATAATATTGTGATGAAATGTTAGTCTTAAAAGCGCACGAAATACTTTATTTTTAGTTGTATGTATGTATGTAAATAATCAATGAATTTATTTTTGTATTAAATAAATAGTTAATAAGTGAACTCGAAGTACCTTTTTTACAATTTTTTTTCAAATATATATATATACATGTAGGAGTGGCCTATTAACAACAGTACAATTACGCTGAAATGCAGCCCTACAGACTTAACGCACGCAACCAAAACTTAACGAAACTAGGACGTGACGCTGACTCGACCGAAGACAAACGGACAGTTGCTATTAAACATTGAATAAAGATACTTCGAAATGTTAAGAACCTACATTTGGGGGCTCAACCCAAAACGCCAGCAAATTACAAAAATTGCAATTTATAAAATAAAATAAAAATATTTTACTGTTGTTATAAAACACCAATAAATTGAAACATATACTAAGTGATCTGGTGCAATAAAAAACTAGCTTTCACATATTATTTATTGACAATGTGAAAATAGCAATTTCTTTCCTTTTAAGTTATTTCTTGAGAAGTGCCAGTTAAACTAAAGTGAATATTTTGAATTATTTTTGGTTGATAAAATTTCTGCATAGAATTATATTTAATTTATTTTACATGTCTAAATGTGTAAATGAAAGATATATTGCAAAAGCTTTTGGGAAATCAAATGCGCTCGTCTACAAATTCTGGTTGTAAGATATAAATTTATCTATAAAAACGGCTAAAAACTGTTAAAGAAACTAAAACATAGCATAAAAGTGGCCATGAGACTGAAAAATTAAGAACAAAAGCAACCGAAAGGATCTGTAATAGTTGCAAGAACAATATAGTGCATACATATGTAAATCATAGTGTGTGAAGCGTTAAAAGTGGTTGCAGTTTGTGGAACTGTACATGCAATCTACGTCATCAAACGTTGTTGTATGCAGAACATTCCAGAGAATCCTACAATTTCGTGAAGTGACGGTTAAACACGAAGTTCAAAATTTAAAAAAAAAAAAAAAAAAAATCGAATAGCGAAAAACCTGACAATAAGCGAAGCGTTGGTGAAATACGTTTGAAAAGCTAAATCTAGCAACGTGAGAGACAAAAAAAGAAAGAATGAGCAGAACAGCTTAAATGAAATGAAGATTTAAATATTTGAAACAAGTAGTGTATGCCGCATAGCAATACACTACAAAAAGTGACAGTGAATACGAATATGAGTTTGAAAACGAAATAGATACAGTGTAAGCCGAACAGCAATATACTGTGAGGAAGAGTGATGATAATATTGTAAGATCAGCGAACAGACAGTGTCAAGCAAATTAACTGCGCAGTATACGCCATCAAGCAACATACTGAGAGAAAGAGTATTAACGAAAATAAGCAGAGGAAAAAGTGAAATCAAAGGAGAAAAGGTTATAGAGCAGAGCAGTGATAGCATCAACAGAAAGCGAGTGAAATCTAAAGTTGAAGAAGCTGAGATAAGTAAAAGATAGAAGAGTAGAATGTAACAGGTACACATGTATGTATAAGAACAGTAAAAACAGATGTTGTAAAGAGTAAAGAGTTGAGCTGTATAGATAATACTTAAACAAAAGAAGAAATTAGATAAACTAAGAAACTAAATGTAAAAAGTATATGTTTATAAATAAGAAATTAAAGCTTGATCAATCAATCAATCGAATGAATATGGTTTAATGTCAATGAGAAGACAAGATCTAAAGTTTGCATAAAAAGAGTTAAATTAGCCAGGAAAACAAAGACTAAAAGCTATGTTATTAAATGTTACTTTACGAATATTAAAATCAAAACAAAGAGAAAGAAATTGAATTAAATAAGGAAACAAATTTATAAATTTGTGTTTGTAGAATTTAATATGTACTACATTTTCTATTTATAAAACGTTAGCATAAACTTTGTTATAATTACATAATTATTTACATTATTTTACATATCATTTAAAATATTACCTCCGGTAAATTGAATTTTAACTTTATATGTAAGTGTATCTTAACGTATTGCATATACAACTATAAGTAACTTTATCTTACTTTTATATACTAAAATTTTATTTAGTTTTGTGTTGTAAACTGTACTTTTAATATACTTACCATTTATAAACATTGTAAACATTATACCATGGACGCTCAGACAATTTTACGTATGACAGTCGCGACATTAAAGGACAATTTGAGACGTATAGGGCTAAGTCAGCAAGGACGGAAAAGCGAATTGAGGGACAGACTTCTCCGACATCACGAACTTATTCAAAGTGATGAGGATGGCAGCGAAGATGAATCGGCGTATGAGGAAGCCAATCCGTCACAACAGACAGTGGTGGTGAAACCTAGCTTTACTTTAAAAGATATTCAAGACAGCTTACCCTCGTTTAGTGGGACAGATACACTAGCCATTCATGAATGGGTAAGAGAGTTTGAGGACAACGCTATCACACTAGGATGGAACGAACTTCAAAAATATGTTTACGCCAAGCAACTAATGAAAGGGCAGCCAAGTTGTTTATGCGCAGCCAAGCCATTGTTAGGGACTGGGATACCTTGAAAGCCACTTTAATAGACGAATTTGGTACTAAATTATCTTCTTTAGATATCCATCGCATGTTGCAAAATAGGCGTAAAAAGAGCAATGAGTCATTTAAGGAATATTTGTACACGCTTATGGAAATTGCGAGGCCAGTTGAAATGGACGAGGTTAGTTTAATAGGGTATTTTGTCGAGGGGATTCCAGATTCCCGATTGAATATAACCATTTTATACCAGACACAAACAATAAAAGAATTAAAAGTGAATTTGCAGGTTTACGAAAAGGTGCATTGTTCGCGACAGTCGCTAAACAGGTCGCAGTATGCACAAGATACTTCAAAGAGTTTAAATTTTCAAAGTGGTGACGACAAGAAGAAATGCTATAAATGCTCATCAACGACACATCTCGCAAAAGATTGTCATGGTACTAATAAGCAATATAAGTGTTTTAAATGTGGAGAGATAGGGCACAGAAGTTTTGAGTGCAAGACAGGTGCAGGCAAGCAAATAAAAAAAGAGAAAAGTGTAGTTAACGCTATGTTTAATTCACCTTGGAGACAGACCAGTGGTTTGATTTTTAAACATATCCAGATAGACAGTATTATAGTCAACGCCATGGTTGACACAGGATCCGATTTAAGCTTAATGAGGTATGACATTTTTAAAAAAATGGGGTATTCGCAATTAAGCAACGACAAACGTAGATTACTCGGTATTAAAGAAAGTGAGCTAAACACAATAGGCGTATAACTAAGGAAATAGAAATAGACAATATCACAATCGAGGTTACTTTTCATGTTACCAAAAGCATTGACTTACGTTATGAGGCAGTTATCGGTAATAATATCCTAAATGTAGCAAATATTTCGTTTAAAGAAGGCTCCGCCGAGTTTACTAGGAAAATTCAGAAAGATTTTGGGGTAAAAACTTCTACCAATATTGATGGCGCGAAATCCGTTTCTTATGATAGGGAAGAATGTAATAGTATTAATCTTCTTGCACGGGAATTCACGTCTCTTTGTTTACAAAATGATTTTGATGACGATGAGACTGTTTCCTCCTTGAACTTAACGCATTTGTCGGCTAGAAAGCGTTCTATTGTATATTCCATGGTTAAACAGTATGATCCAAAACCGAACTCTAAATCCGAGGTACAAATGAAAATTATTGTATCTGACGACTTTCCTATTTATCAAACTCCGCGCAGAGTTTCGTATATTGATCAAAAGGCAACAGATGACCAAGTCAGCACTTGGCTGAAAGATGGCATAGTCCAGCCGAGCACTTCTGAATACGCTTCACCAGTAGTCCTAGTCTCAAAAAAGGATGGTACAAAACGATTATGTTGCGATTTCAGAAAGTTAAATGAAAAAATTGTTCGGGACAATTTTCCCATGCCTCTTATTGATGATGTGCTAGAAAGACTTCAAGGGGCAAAAATTTTCACAACGCTTGACTTAGCTAATGGTTTTTTCCACGTCCCAATAGAACTTAGTTCCAAACGGTACACATCTTTCGTAACACACAGTGGACAATTTGAGTTCAATTTCGTACCTTTTGGAATCTCCAATTCGCCCGCTGTTTTTTGCCGATTTATTTCCGCAATTTTTCGTAATTTAGTCCAAGAGGGAATAATTGTTGTTTATATAGATGACTTAATCATTCCGGCGCAAGATGAGGATGACGGGGTGGAAAAGTTGAAAATTGATTTAAAGAGAGCAGAGAGTTTTGGATTAAAGATAAAGTGGCAAAAGTGCCAATTCCTATTGAAAAGAATACAGTTCCTAGGATACGTAATTGAGAATGGAGGTATACAACCCTCAGTAGATAAAGTAAAGGCTGTAAACTCATTTCCAATACCTCGTGATATGAAATCATTGCAAAGGTTTTTAGGCTTAACGTCTTATTTTAGAAGGTTTGTCGAAGGATACGCGGTAATTGCAAAGCCTTTAAGCGACTTACTAAGGAAAGATAGCGAATATAAGTTCAATGAAGCACAGCTTCTAGCATTTGAGCAGCTCAAATAAGCGCTAGTTAAAGCTCCGGTTTTGAAAATCTACAACCAAAACGCGGAAACTGAGATACATACAGATGCCTGCATGTACGGATATGGTGGTGTCCTTTTACAAAAAGATGTTGATGACCAGCAGTTGCACCCCATTCAGTATATGAGTCGGAAAACCAGACCAGAAGAACAAAAGTACCACTCATACGAACTGGAGGTACTCGCGATAATAGAGGCGTTGAAGAAATGGCGAATTTATGTTATAGGAAAGAAAATCAAGATCGTTACTGATTGTAATGCTTTCACGCTAACCATAAAAAAGAAAGACGTTCCTCTTAGAATAGCACGTTGGGCCATGTACCTTCAAGATTTTGATTATGTTATTGAACACAGGTCCGCGTCAAAAATGAAACATGTTGATGCGCTCAGCAGAATGTCGACTATGCTACTAGAAGATTCACTAAGCTTGCGGTTGAAAGCAGCGCAACAAGGTGATGATTGGGTTAGGGCAGTATATAAAATTTTGGAAAAAGATACTTATGAGGATTTTTATTTAAAAAGTGGGGTACTATACAAAGATCCAGTTAAGGAGTTGGTGGTAGTTCCACAGGCAATGGAGGAAGAAATTATTCGCATGGCTCATCGCCAGGGGCACTGGGGGGCAAGGAAGACGCAGGATTATATAGAAAAAACTTTTTATATTCCAAATATTGGATCAAAAATTACACAAGTAGTGAAGAACTGCATTGAATGCATTATAGGAGAGGCAAAATTAGGGAAAAAAGAGGGATTACTAACTCCTATAGATAAGGAAGACAAACCACTTGGTACTTATCATTTGGACCACGTTGGCCCAATGGAGTTGACGTATAAAAAGTATAACCATTTGCTTGTTGTAGTGGACGCGTTTAGCAAATTTGTGTGGCTGTACCCAACTAAAAGTACAGACTCTGCATCCGTGGTAGAGAGGCTGGAAAAACAGGCATCTATCTTTGGCAATCCCCGTCGGATAATTACAGATAGGGGCACAGCTTTTACGGCAAAGTGTTTTGAGGAATACTGCAATAGAGAAGGAGTTCAGCACCTCCTTATAGCAACCGGCGTTCCTCGTGGAAACGGGCAGGTCGAACGTATTCACCGCATTATTCTACCGCTTTTAACTAAATTGTGCCACAACAACCCAACAAACTGGTATAAACACGTTGATAGAGTTCAACGCTTAATAAATAATTCACCTTCAAGGAGCACGAGCTTCGCACCATTCAAGATACTGACAGGGTTAGACATGCGAACAGCTGCTGATGTAGAGCTTCAAGAACTATTAGATAGGTCGATAGTTGAGGAGTTAGAAACTGAACGTAACCATATTAGAAAACATGCCATAGAAAACATCTCCAAGATACAAGAGGAGAATAAGAAAACGTTTAACTCCAAAAGAAGACAGGAAACCTCGTATAATATAGGTGACCTAGTAGCAATTAAGAGGACTCAATATGGTTCGGGTTTAAAACTAAAAGCTAAATTCCTTGGACCGTATAAAATACAACAACGTTTACTACATGGGAGATACACTGTTGAGAAAGTAGGCGATCACGAAGGACCGTATAAAACGACAACGGTAGCTGAAATTATGAAGGCTTGGAACCCATCGTTCGGGTCGAACGGTAGTTCAGGATGGCCGAATGTAGGAGTGACCTATTAACAACAGTACAATTACGCTGAAATGCAGCCCTACAGACTTAACGCACGCAACTAAAACTTAACGAAACTAGGACGTGACGCTGACTCGACCGAAGACAAACGGACAGTTGCTATTAAACATTGAATAAAGATACTTCGAAATGTTAAGAACCTACATACATATATATTAGGGTGTTTTTTTAACTATTAATTTTTTTCAATCTCCTCATGAAATTTCCTTGGAAATACCCAAAAAAAAAAAAATTTCCAGAAAGTTAACATTACAATTTTCCATTAAAAATACACGAAAATAGTGATTCTTTTATCTTTAAACTTTTAAAGTTCAGGGGGGTTACTCTGTAAGGCGTTGCGTAAGTGAAAACGCTCGTAAATGAAAAAAAGCAACTCTGTAAGGTGACAAGCGAATTTGAAATTGCGTTTTGCGCATTTATTTTTACCCCTTCGCAATGGCAGCACTCTGTATTGCGTAAACGATTGTCAAATCTGTGCGTTTAACGAATTTTTGATTCGATATCAAACTGGCAAGCGCAACGGACAAAAAATGTAAGTTTATAAGGCATATTTGTAGTTTTAATTTAAAAAAAATTATTTAACAGAGAATATTCGAAAAATAAACAAACAAACCCAGCACAATTTGAAATTTTGATTAATTTCATGAAAACGCATTCGGAACTTTCCAAAGGACAACTAAAAACTGTGGACGCGAAAAATGCATCAAATAATTTGTGGAAAGAGTTGGTATATGATCTTAATGCTGCGGGGCCACCATCGCGCGATGTTTCAAAATGGAAAAAGGTAAAAGATTAATTTTAAAATGATTTTTGAAGCACATATTACTTAATTATTTAAAGGTTTGGTCGGATTATAAAACCCATTTGAAGGCAAAAATGCGGCGGAACAAACTAAGTATCTCAGGAACTGGTGGTGGTCCTTCAAGTCATTGCTCCTTAACACCGTTGGAGGAGCAGGTTAGTGAGCTTCTGGCAATGGAAATATCCGTCAGTGGAATAAGCGGCACCTTAGAATTTGGGGCAGCACAGTTAACTCAACCAAGTGGGTCAGACATCACAACAGACGAATCCCCACAGAATGAACCAACGCCAGTGGATGAAATACCACATTGTTCACGTCAAAGAGTCGCTCCGCAAAAGAAAGATAGCCTTTTAAATAAGCAGGTGGATAACCAAATCGCTTATCACAAAGGTTCATTGAAAGTGTTATCTGAAATTAATGAAAATCTAAAGGTAATTTCAAAATGTATGAAAAAAAAAACATAAAATGGCTAAAAGAAAATATAAATTGGCTGTTGAAAAATTCGAACACAAAAAAAGGATTGATTTGGACAAAACAAAACTAAAATTTGCAACACTAGAACTAAAAAAGCAAATGCTAGAAATTGAACGGTCCGGCCAATAAATATATTATATTTTAGTTATTGATATTGAAGTCTGTTACTTATTTTTTGATACTTACTGATAATTACTTATTTATTATAGTTTAAATGAATTAAAAACGTATTTTGTGTTGATGTGATAGTTTTTACTTTTTATTACATACAAGTATATAATACTTACATATATAGATTTGTATACACATGTGCAAGAGACTAAAGCTTTATATCATTAATGTGAATTTTAATCAAATAAATGTGAAAATGTGAAAAATTAAAATGTTTACTTAACTAAATATATATTATATGTTTATAAAGTAGTCATACTGTTTTTATTTGATCCCTTAAACGTTTAGCAACATTGGTTTCATTTGCATTTCCTATGGTTTCAGTATAACTAGCATCGACTTCTTCAACTTCTATTGCTATATTAGCAGGTGAATCCACATTAAAAAGAGTGAAAATATTATGAAGAGCACAACATACGTTCAGAATTTGCACCACTTTTTCTGGGGCATAATGTAGTTCTCTAGCTGCTAAAAGGCATCGGAACCGCCCTTTTAACACTCCAAATACTCGTTCTATTATGGATCTGGCTTTTGCAAACTTGTAGTTGTAGTAACTCTCAGCAGATTTGTCAGCAGCATTTCTATACGGAGTTAAAAGCCATGGCTCAAGCGGATATCCAGAGTCGCCTATAAGAAAAAAATTAAGTTAGCAAAATAATTGATGCATATAATAGCTAACGAGTAAAATTAACGAATGTGTATATGCTCACCAAGAATGCGAATTCCTATTTCTCCATTCACATAGTTGGTTTGTAAATATTGGCGCTCGCTTGATAAATTCCACACATGTGAATCATGACACGCCCCAGCAAATCGACCGTTAACGGCTTTTATCATCATCTTATGATCACATATCTAGGTTTTGGAAACAATATTTGTAAAAAAAAAAGGATAAATTAAAAAACAACTGCCTTACCACCATAGCGTTTATACTATGCTTTAGTTTCCTATTGAAATATAAATGCTCATTAACTGCCGGTCGTATCATTTGGATGTGAGTACCATCCACCACACCAATTACTCCTGGAATTCCAGACATTGAGTAAAAAGCTCGTTTCGCTTCATTTTTCTCCTCTGAAGACATTGCAAAAGTTATGTGTTTTGGACACAGCACTTTCTCAATTGCTTTACAAACTTCAAACACACAACGCGAAACAGTTTGTTGAGCTAGTCCTGTATGGTGATCTTGTCCAATTTGCTGTTGATACCCTCCCTGCGCCAAAAATTTTAAAGTTGCAGCTAATCTCACAATTTCGGGTATTCCTGTGGTCCTGCGTGGAGTTTTTAGCTCACTACTTATGCTATCCAACACATATTTGAACGATTCCTTGCTTAATCGAAATTTTTGAACGAAACTACAATATTTACGAGTAGAAGCACAAATAAGTTTAAAGAATCACATTAAACTCTATCATTCTAACTTACCTTTTTTTTCGCTAAGACTCATTACATTAGACTTGTCTCTAATAATTTTCCGCTCAACACGTTCATTTTTTTCGTTTTCCTCCCATAACACAACGCAATCCATATTAACACTTTTTTATTTATTTAAAATTACTTTATATATACATAAGACTCTTCAAATTAAATTATGTTTATCTGTCAATTTTTTACACTTCTTCACTTTTCTGTTTTGATTTTGTTTTCATTCTCCTTCGTTTCGGTCAGTAATGTCAACTATACTGGAGATTTCTCAACGGGAAAACAGTGCAACACTGTTTACAATGCGAAAGTGTTACAGAGTACCGATTGCCCTTCACAACGCAATTCACTTTCGCAACGCATTGCTATTCGTAACGCCTTACAGAGTAACCCCCCAGAGCTTCCTAGAGCCCCGACATTTACATATGTGAAACCGTAACTAGCATCACACACTGCCACTAATACAATGCTAAACATTTTCTTGTTATTGTGGTACAAAGATTCGCTGTTTCGTGAGCTCGTTATATGAATGAGCTTCCCATCTATAGTCATGCCCGTATTTATATAAAATTTGTTTCCAATCCCTCTACCGCCGTGACTGTGGTGGTGATAAATATACATCATGTAATTCATCCCAAAAGCGTCACATGTTTAATACTTTTATTATTTTCCGAACTGATGAAACTCTAAGTTTGAGAGTCCAAAAAATCACACCAAAATTACATCTTTATGCCAAGAAACTGAAATTGTTAAGCGCTTAAGTATACCAAGGTAATAATTATTTCATATTGACTTACATTAACGTATTTGTAATACGCATAATATTAACAATCGGCCTCAAATATTCCTCGTTGTACATGTTTTATTTATTTATTTAAAGTGAAAAAATTTAACCAAACTATGCAGAATGACAAACTATGAAACTGTGTACCTACAAAATGGACAGCTGCGTTGTTTTGTGTACATGCCAACTATTGTTATGTTGCTGGCTTCTTTCAAATGTCCAAGTAGCTGGCTTCACGAATCCGTTTGCCGTGCACTGTCGTACAATCATGTAGATTTGCTCTCTATGTGCACATGAGAGCTTAAAAGAATATAGGATAAAGTATCCGTGACATAAAAGGGAGAGACACCAGAAAGATAAAAATAATAGATAAAGAAAAACAAGAAAAAACGTTAACTTCGGTTGCACCGAAGCTAAATACCCTTCACAGGTGCATTTCTATTAGTAACTATGTGTCCAGTTTGTATGGAAGCTATATGTTATAGTTAAACGATCTGAACAATTTCTTTGGAGATAACATTGTTGCCTTAGAAAATAATTATACCAAATTTCGTGAATATATCTTGTCAAATGTGAAAGTTGTCCATACAAGAACTTGATTCCGATCGTTCAGTTTGTATGGCAGCTATATGCTATAGTTAACCGATCTGAACAAATTCTTCAGAGATTACATATTTGCCTTAGAAAATAATATATACCAAATTTCGTGAATAAAGGGTGATTTTTTAAGAGCTTGATAACTTTTTTTTTTAAAAAAACGCATAAAATTTGCAAAATCTCATCGGTTCTTTATTTGAAACGTTAGATTGGTTCATGACATTTACTTTTTGAAGATAATTTCATTTAAATGTTGACCGCGGCTGCGTCTTAGGTGGTCCATTCGGAAAGTCCAATTTTGGGCAACTTTTTCGAGCATTTCGGCCGGAATAGCCCGAATTTCTTCGGAAATGTTGTCTTCCAAAGCTGGAATAGTTGCTGGCTTATTTCTGTAGACTTTAGACTTGACGTAGCCCCACAAAAAATAGTCTAAAGGCGTTAAATCGCATGATCTTGGTGGCCAACTTACGGGTCCATTTCTTGAGATGAATTGTTGTCCGAAGTTTTCCCTCAAAATGGCCATAGAATCGCGAGCTGTGTGGCATGTAGCGCCATCTTGTTGAAACCACATGTCAACCAAGTTCAGTTCTTCCATTTTTGGCAACAAAAAGTTTGTTAGCATCGAACGATAGCGATCGCCATTCACCGTAACGTTGCGTCCAACAGCATCTTTGAAAAAATACGGTCCAATGATTCCACCAGCGTACAAACCACACCAAACAGTGCATTTTTCGGGATGCATGGGCAGTTCTTGAACGGCTTCTGGTTGCTCTTCACCCCAAATGCGGCAATTTTGCTTATTTACGTAGCCATTCAACCAGAAATGAGCCTCATCGCTCATCGGACGTAAAGCGCGAAACACATTTCGAACCGAACACTGATTTTGGTAATAAAATTCAATGATTTGCAAGCGTTGCTCGTTAGCAAGTCTATTCATGATGAAATGTCACAGCATACTGAGCATCTTTCTCTTTGACACCATGTCTGAAATCCCACGTGATCTGTCAAATACTAATGCATGAAAATCCTAACCTCAAAAAAATCACCCGTTATATCTTGTCAAATGTGAAAGTTGTCCATACAAGAACTTGATTCCGATCGTTCAGTTTGTATGGCAGCTATATGCTATAGTTAACCGATCTGAACAAATTCTTCAGAAATTACATATTTGCCTTAGAAAATAATATATACCAAATTTCGTGAATATATATTGTCAAATGTGAAAGTTGTCCATACAAGAACTTGATTCCGATCGTTCAGTTTGTATGGCAGCTATATGCTATAGTTAACCGATCTGAACAAATTCTTCAGAAATTACATATTTGCCTTAGAAAATAATATATACCAAATTTCGTGAATATATCTTGCCAAATGTGAAAGTTGTCCATACAAGAACTTGATTCCGATCGTTCAGTTTGTATGGCAGCTATATGTTATAGTTAACCGATCTGAACAATTTTCTCGGATATTACATTTTTGCCCTAGAAAATAATCTATACCAAATTTGGTGATGATACATTGTCAAATGCGAAAGTTTTCCATATGAGAACTTGATTCCGATCGTTCAGTTTATATGGCAGCTATATGTTATAGTGGTCCGATATCGGCCGTTCCGACAAATGAGCAGCTTCTTGAAGAGAAAATGACGTTTGCAAAATTTCAAAAGGATATCTTAAAAACTGAGGGACTAGTTCGTATATATACAGACAGACGGACAGACGGACATGGCTAAATCGACTCAGCTCAACATACTGATCATTTATATATATACTTTATACGATATACGATATACGACGCTTCCTTCTGGGTGTTACAAACATCGTGACAAAGTTAATATACCCTGTTCAGGGTATAATAAGATGGAAATGGCACAAGCAATGTGAAAATAATTCAAGGCAGTAAAAGGAAAAATAAAAAAAAAAACGTTTGATAAGAAAAGAATGTGGAGCATCGAGAAAAGAACATAAGTAGATTATTTTTACAGAAATTATTTTTACCTTAAACCAAAAATTCCAAAAAAGAACCAAGGTTTTATGCCTGATGGGTCCCGAGTTTTTTGTGTTGGGCTTGTGATAGAGCTGGGCATTCACAGGGAAGGTGAAAAACGTTTCTGTAGGAAAATAATGGACACGTGGAGTGGAAATACCAGTGGCACGTCAAGAAAGAAGTTACCTCTTTCTTCTTCCATTCTTACTACCGTACATACTAGGTAGAATCATATTCTGAACACAATGCTCGCGACAGACCGCAAACGACATCTGTCACATATTAAAATACACACGTTCTTATGGACACTGTTATTTTGACAGCTGCACGACTACACGACTGCAGTCCGACGGTTGTCGCTCTCGCTAACTTCAATATTTTCCTATTTTTGCCAACGACAGTAGGATGACAAAAGAGTTGACAGTAGAATGGAAGATAGGGAGATGAGGAAGAGTGGTGATGCCACTAATAAGGAAAATCTAAATTATTCACAGCTCTAACAAACTTGACGTTATTTTACAAATAAAAGCATATAATATATCTATTATAGCTCTGTTGTATCATTAATACATGCAAAATGGAGAGCTGTTTTGTCTTGTGTACATGCGTTCATGTGGTAGGATGCATAACGCCATTTTCAGTTCACTGTCGTGCTGCCATGTCGTGTCGCGTACAATGCTCGTGCTTCAGCACTTCAAGAAATTCGGTTGTATCTTTATTGATGATAAAGCATTTCCTTGGTTTACCTTCGTCTGTAAGAAATGTTAAAGCCAATGATATTTAGCCCTTTGATCGCGTTCTTTTTCTCCCAGTTCACTTGAATCAAACTAATGTTGACGCTCCTCCAAAGTGAGCTGGTTGTCAGATTGCCTGTAGCACTTTTCCAATGCTGCAGACATCTGCACGCATTTCAATTTCTGTGTTCTTCGTCAGCCGCTTTGTCGCCTCGGATATTCAACCCCGCGCGGATACTAAAGCTGATTTTATTATCCACTTTCGATAACTATTGACTGATCAGCCAGGTGTGATCTTATTTTAAGGGAGTCAAATACGAGAAAACGGTCATAAATTCATTTTCTGTATCAGTAATCAAGCTTCAATTTGCTTACAAATTCGTTACTAATTTTATTGAGTAGAGTACCTAGTATAAATATAGGCTCGGTAATCTAACGTCTATCACCACCTATCTCTCCTGTAAGGTGCTTGGAAAGGAAATTCCCATCGACGACATTGATACTCTGTTTTTAAAATCGTCTTAGCCAAAGCGTTAATCGTCAAGTAGAGCCGATATGTGTAGAAATGTACCTCGACACCTTGGCCTAAGGTATTATCACACTCCCACAACAGGAGATGAACGTAAAGCCGAAGTTTTATTCATCCATATCCCCATTATGGTTTTCTACAGACACAGATTTTTTTAAGAATAATAAAATTAAAATCTAATTCGTTTTGAACCCAAAAAGTCACATGACACATTCTGTTGGGTTTTCGTTCACCCTATTTTTGTTATTTTTTTATATTTAATTTCTTTCTTTCTGTTTACATTTGCATTTCTAACCTATTACTATATCGCACACCAATATTACTATGTGAATACCACACCCGGCTTTCACTCTCTTTCTCTCTTCTTTGTACGTATTATATGGAATGGATTTTGTAGAAGAAATCTACTATTCACCATACTGTCATACGGAATAAATTTTCCAATTGAATTGGAAATAACCGAAACTCTTCGAAGAACATTAGCGTTGTTCGAATATCTCAACCGATCAGCGCCCCACACAAAAAATACATATATACATATATATGGATGTATATCTACTCACCTGCAAGTAGCAGTACACATTTGCATATGAAATTGAACATGAAATTTGCATTAGAACTGAAATGGACGGACAGCTTTAACCGAAACCAGCGCCATAGACCGCTTCACATATTAGGAGTGTAAGGCATTTAAAGTTTAGCTAAGTACTTACATTTGCGATGCATTTGTTGAGCTCTGCCATTGCTGTCGTCTGTCAGCCGTTTTACTGGCGTCGGTGCTGTCGCTTCCACAACTCACAGCAGTTTACGCTTTGCCATGTTCACACACGTTCGGTAAACGCTGTCAGATAAAATGAAATGATGTGACTGCTGCTGCTACTGCTGCTGGTTATTGTTGCCAACGTCAAGCCATTGATTCCCTCCGTCTGCCCTCCTCCACCTCACCCGCTTGAAGAACGATATACCTGCCGGCAGCTCAGGCAATGCTTTGGTATTACCGTTGCCGACTAACACCGACAATTGATAGCAATCGCGTTGCTTTGGTAGCAGCTGTGCAAAGAAGTGGCAGCGTATGCATTTTGCAACTCTTGTTGCTGGCGAGCGTCTCCGCCAATCATCGAGGTGGCGCGTTCGTATACGAATAATACCGGCCGAAGCAATTACACAATTGCCATTATTTAGTTTATTAAGCGCCGTTACACACTATGATATCACCAAGCCAGCAATGCAATGCAGGGAACAGCACGCTCGCCTTCATGCGTTTGCCTTGTGTGTTCGCACCATTGAAATGGAAATTGCTGATAGCGATAAGAATCTGATGTCTAGAAATACATTTCGCGGTTTTTGGCAATGGAAAAATTGGTTTTTGATTGCAATTGCAGCCAAGCTCGCAAAAACAAGGTAAGTGAAATGCACATATTGCGCAAATTGCGCAAACAGGTTTAGTGTGTGCACTGTGCTGTGGTTCTTACTTAATTGCCAATAAATACCTGGCGTCAATCTGACATCTATCCAAGTAATCTTCTTCCTGCGTCAATCTGACATCTATCCAAGTAATCTTCTTCAGGTGATTATTGCTTGCCAAGCTCAAATCACCTAAAACAAAATCTTGAAAAATCCTGTTTCTGGAAGTCGTGCATGTACCAGGATGTTCAATAAATTTTGTAGTTCGATAAGAGACGGCGTTATTAATAGCCCAATTTTTTTTGTTTTGTTGGTAAACTCTTCATATGAACGTATGTGAAGTTTCATTTCATTCTGTTAACTCATTCTCTGTTTACAACTCATTTAGTGTCGCCCTGTCACAGTATTTTTTACAGTGAAAAAAATTTTTTTTTTTTATTTTTTTTAATTTTTTTTAAGAAATTTGTACAATAATAAATTATTTAACAAATAAATATTTAGCAGCGCTAGCAACAAGAGCCTTCGGCTGATAAAATTGTTTTATTGGAAGGTGTTGCACCAAAAGAAATGCATGAACGAATGTTAAAAGTGTATAATTATTGTTCACCTACAATTAGAATAGTAGAAAGATGGGTTGCTGAATTACGACCACGTTACAAGCCTTGAAGACGATCCACGAGAAGGACGTCCAAAACGCCCACCATATATCATAGCCAAAATACACGAAGAGTAGAAGATCGTTGATTGACTGAGTGAGATTTAGTAGAGGCTCTGCACATCTTATTAGGCAGTGTAAGCCATATTTTAAGTGAAATTTAGAGTTTTAGAAAGCTGTGTGCATAATAGATGCCGCATTCACTAACAATAGGACAAAAACACATTCGAATGCGACTTTCTCAAAACATTTGGAGCGTTTAAAATAGCAAAAAGTGGATTTTGTGCATCGATTCATCACTATAAATAAGACTTGGGTCTATCACCATGATCCTGAATAAAACAAGAGGCTAAAGAGAAAAATTTGGGAAAAAATAACCGGTTTGCAGAAGAAAAAACTCCTTTTGCATCAGGACAATGCACCGTGTCACAAGAACATTTTTTCAATGACTAAAATCCATGAATTAAAGTTCGAATTGTTGGAACATCCACCGTATTCACTTAATTTGGCGCGACTTCCATTGGTTTCTCAAAAAATGTATGCGTTGCAAGCGTTTTCATCAAATGAAGAGGTCATAACGGCAGTTGAAGCGTATTTTACAAACCCCCTGGAGTCTTACTCCAGGGATGGAATCCACAGATTGGAGGATCGTAGGTGCAAGTGTATTAATATTCACTGAAATTATACTGAATAATAAAGTGCAAAGTGAATCATAAAATCGTGTTTCTATTATCAAACAACAAAACTTATTGAACAACCTGGTAAATGGAATATGGTGTCAAAAAGTTCGGAGGTTCTTCTCGCTCAAGGGAGTAAAAAAAATTCTAAAATCTTTGGCGGTCAAAGAGTTAAGATGTATGTATGTATTTAAACTCATTTTCTAAAAGTAAAGGAGTTAGCATGTCTGCATAAAATGGAAAAATTGTACAATTCCGGTCTATAAAATTGGGCATGAAAGATCGTTTTCTTATATAGGTTGAAAAAAGGTACCTGTATTAAATTATAAAAAACGAACCGTTTATTTAAGTCTGGTAAACTTTTAAGTCTGATAAAAGTGTTGTATAGAGAGTCGTCTCGTCTTTTAATAATGACATCATAGTGCCCCTGCCGAACATTTCGTTTGGTACGTGAACAATTTGACTAACTTTAAAGACCTCATAAGCAGAGTGATAAATAAGCGGTGACTTCTGTTTGCATCATTTTATTTCTGAAGATACTAAATCTTTTGATGATACAGAAAATTCCGGATTCGAGTACAGAAATTTCCGGATTATGACTACTGGATTTCGAAATCTTTTTAATTTAGATAAAACTAATCTAGACTAAAAGGATTTTTATAAAAAATTTATGAAGATTTGACAATTTTCCTTAGAAAATTACCAGCTCAAAACCCGCAAAATATAAACTCACTAGGAACCTCGGGATTAAGCGACACATAGTAATGCTGTTGCTAGCTCGGCTATAGTCGCATAAGCGGAATCTGCGCCAATTAAGAAGAAGAGTAATGCCAAAAATCTTCTTCTTCTTTACTGGCGTAGACACCGCTTACGCGATTATAGCCGAGTTACCAATAGCGCGCCAGTCGTTTGTTCTTTTCGCTACGTGGCGCCAATTGGATATTCCAAGCGAAGACAGGTCCTTCTCCACTTGGTCTTTCCAAGGAGTCTTCCTCTTCCTCTGCTTCCGGCGGCGGGTACTGCGTCGAATACTTTCAGAGCTGGAGTGTTTTCGTCCATCCGGACAATATGATCTAGCCAGCGTAGCCGCTGTGTTTTAATTCGCTGAACTATGTCCATGTCGTCGAATATCTCATACAGGTCATCATTCGGTCGACTCATCGGTTGTTGTCATCGCTCAAGCCTCTGCACCATATAGCAGGACGGGAATTATGAGCGACTTATACAGTATGGCTTTTGTTCGTCGAGAGAGGACTTTTCTTTTCAATTGCCTACTCACTCCGAAGTAGAATCTGTTGTCAAGAGTAATCCTTCGTTGGATTTCCAGACTGACATTGTTGGTGGTGTTAATACTGCTTCCTAAATAGACGAAATTATCTACAACTTCGAAGTTTTGACTGTCAACAGTAACGTGAGAGCCAAGTGGCGAGTGTGACGACTGTTTGTTTGATGACAGCAGATATTTTGTCCTCGTTCACTGCCAGACCCATTTGCTTTGCTTCCTTGTCCAGCCTGGAGAAAGAAAAACTAATGGCGCGGGTGTTGAGACCGATGGTATGAATATCATCTGCATACGCCAGCAGCTGTACACTCTTATAAAAGATTGTACTTGCTCGAGTAAGTTCTGCAGCTCGAATAATTTTCTCCAGCAGCAGATTGAAGAAGTCGCACGATAGGAAGTCGCCTTGTCTGAATCCTCGTTTGGTATCGAACGGCTCGGAGAGGACCTTCCCAATCCTGTTGGAGCTTTTGGTGTTGCTCAACGTCAGTTCACACGGCCGTATTAGTTTTGCGGGCATAACGGCAGCTCCTTTTCGCGCTGTCAAATTAGTTTGTTGACGGTGGGCTTTAATCTTTCACACAATACGCTCGATAGAACCTTATACGCGATGTTGAGGAGGCTTATCCCACGGTAGTTGATGCAGATTCTGTTGGGCTTGCTTTCGTCCGACCATATTTTACAAAGAAGCTGATGCATGCTCCTTATCAGTTCTTCCCCGCCGTGTTTGAATAGCTCGGCCGGCAATCCATCGGCCCCCGCCGCTTTGTTGTTCTTCAGGCGGGCAATTTCTATTCGAACCTCTTCATGATCGGGCAACGGAACGTCTGCCCCATCGTCATCGATAGGGGAATCGGGTTCGCCTTCTTCTGGCGTTGTACGTTCACTGCTATTCAGCAGGCTGGAGAAGTGTTCCCTCCATAATTTAATTTAATTTAATTTCTTTTTCTGCCTGCAAATGAGACGCATTGTTGTGGTCGATCGCAACGTTGCGAGGTAGGCAGTCTGTTTTCTCTCTGCTGCGGAATGGCAAAAGTAGTAATAATATTAGCAGCATCCAGCTAAGCAAGTATCTATAAAATTCGATATTTCAACAATAGCCGTTAGCCATCAACCGTCAATTTGGTCATTTAGAAATGACTTGCCATGCCACCGTCATCAACGTGCGTTAAATCAGCGGAGGGCGCATGCAATCGTGTGCTGGTTGTTGCCTCGTGGCGTTGTATAGCTTACCTTAGCCATCACAAATGATTAGAGGTAGGTAGGGGGAGACATTTCAACATTACAGTCGGAGTTCGAATTGCAATTAACTATTTTGCGGGGCAGTTGTACAATAACGCCCCTCTAACGGCGTTGAATGGATGCCGATGCTACCTTTCGCACTGACGTAGCATTCGCCCCGTTTGTATTAATTAAAATTATAAGCACGTCTGACAATTTTCGTAACTCATGTAAATTCATTGAAGTACAAGGATTTAGGTACTTACACTTAGCATGTTAGGTAACGTAAACTGCCTCACAAGCCTCGAACAACGGTTGTACCGACAGTTAGCCGATGTGATTGGGATGCGGTCTTTGATACCTTCCCACTTGCCTCATAGACAATAAATGTTCCACTAACTCAAACCATTAATGTCGCCCACACTTTCTTTGCCTTCGTGTTTAGTTGCTAGGCAGTATAACTTGTTCTCCTCCAGCTTATTTGCCTGGCCGTCGTTCATTACTGTACCACTGCGGAACTGTTTACACTAAACAACTAACTAAATATATTCATACTTATCACTCGTGCCTCACATTGCTGCCTATGCACTAACTCCGCTCCCCTTGGAATCTTATACGAATTACCTCTGTTAAAACTAACTGGCTAACTGAGGTTGTTACCACTAGAGATGGCAAATATTTCAGTACCTGTGATTTTGTCACTGCTAATTCAAAATCACTGGTCACAGCTGTGACAAGTTTCCTAAAGTAGCAGTGACATGAGAAACTTCGACAAAATAGCAGTCACACTATCACATGAAAAATTGCGACTGTGACAAAATAGCATTCACAATGTAACATAAGAAATTCAAATTGATTACAGAAACCTTAATGCAATAGTTAAGCCAATTATAAAACTTTTAATATTAAAATTGAATCAATTTTAAATACATATACATTGGTACTGCGAAATGTTTTTAAAAGTTTGTTTTCGTTTACTTTAATTAGTTTCTATTGATAATTTCAATCTGGCCGTTCCAATAATTCCAATTACAGAACGTCCAAACCTCCCCAATCCAGTCAACTGTCAAATTTTAAGTGGTTTTGACGTTTAGCAAGAGTTGGACATCTCTTTATCTCTGAAGTTGAAGTTTCTTTACATATCGCCACAGATGTGATGTTTTGAAGCAGCAGTAGATTTTGGAGGGGCTTGAATGTTTGTCGCAAATTGCCAGATAACAAAATCATTGCCCCACCAAAACATCTCGAGTCATTGCGCAGATCTTTTAATGTTCGGTCTAGTGCTTTCAATGCGGGTTTGTGCGCCATTGTGCATTCGTCCCATTTTTGATGCTACTAAAACTTTAGCCATTGCGGAGTGTTTCGAAATGTTACATGTCGGCTGTTCAGTAGTTTAAAGGTTTAATGGCAATTTTAACGCTGAGTGAGCCATACGGCATCCATCTAACAATGTGGCCGCTATTCCAGAAGAAGCAATTGTTACCGCAATTTCGGATCTCGCACGTACAGTGGCCAAAATTAATGACATGAGGAATATCTTCCCAGTTCCACCGGGGGCATATAAAAAAAACAAAAAAGGTCATAACAAAAAAAACTGACACATACGAACGCCAAACCCTTTGATGGTTTTACTATACTGACCTAGTACCATCACCCTGACTTGGAATTTCTCACCCCCAGACAATAATCCCAAAAATGTTCCAAAATTTAAAAGGTCATAAAAAAAACCTGACACATACGAACGCCAAACCCTTTGACTATACTGACCTAGTACTATCACCCTGACTTGGAATTTCTCACCCCGCAGATTAGCTGTTGTACTGTGTAATGTGCGTATTTGTCTTGGAGATGCAGAAATAATTGCTTCAGCGATTGTCGTGTCCCAATGAGTATCGTTTTCAAGCAAATTCAGCTCTTGACATGCTGCACGAAATGTGGGGCACACTATACCATTAACAGTTCGTAGTGATTCAAATGATGTTGGCCATCGAGCATGTACCAGCAAGAATCGCAAATAGAAACATTCATCGTTCTTCGGATTAAATACGACCAAGAGCATCAGAAGAACGCATGTCTGAATGACCAGGAACTGCATCGCATCGCCTTGCTTACGTCGTTGAAATTTTTTCGATGTAACGTTCCAAGTGTAATAACGTGGCATTTCTGAGTAAAACAACGTTCGTGCGAACGGATGGCTTTGACAAATCGCAAAGAAGCTGGTCAGTGTTGTCGCTGGAGGTGTTTCGGCACGTTGAGCAGCATTCGACGCAGTGAAATATACTCTCTGACGTTCTCTAGATGCACCCCCAAATATACAACAGTAGGGTGACGTTCGTGAATAGGGAATGAAAATATACGCCAAATTGCTTCATTGCAGTTCACATATCTACCAACTTGATAGCGCGTGATTTCATCGTTGATATTGGATATTTGGATACCAAAAACCGCCATGTCACTCTCTTTCGTGACATATTTGCAAATGTATTTAATTGGCTTGACCGAATTGCAATACTCAACATTACAATGTGCCTTGAATGTTTTGGAAAGGAATGGCGAATATGGAATAATCCAACTGTTGTCAACTATGAAATCGTTTCCTTTCATTTTAGTTGTGATAGTTCTACCATTATATCGGGCGATCGACGCCGATATAAGGGATAATCATCGTTGTCTGTAATGGTCTCTGCCGTCAATTTTCGTGGATACAGTTTGGAACACTTGCCGTCGACCATGCACGGTGATTGACGATTGATAGTGCCACACGGTCCTTGAAACATATTCGTCTTTACAACATCATGTAGGTCTGGATCGGTTTCAGGAGCAGGAATCTCCGCACATATTGTGTCAACTAACCAAATTAGAATGTGAGCATGCGGTAGGCCTCGTTTTTGCCATTCGACTAAATAAATCCACCATCGAGTAATCCCAAGGACTTGTTGCTTAACAATGTAATTCATTAGTGACCGAATTTTTTGCCTGAAAACACGTGTGGTGATGTCGTGTCGATCACTTGATATTTGTCTGGGAAGCAGCAATTGAATAATTTCCGTCCATTTTGGATTACATGTAAATGTAATGAATAGATCTGGCCGACCATAATGACGAACATATGGCTTTGCATCTTGCACATATTCATGAAAATGATTCGGGCTACCTGTGTATGTCGTCGGTAAAATGGTTAATCGACCAACATTTTCTGAATCTACTTCTGTGCAAATTGCATCGCATAAATGAATATACTCTTCCCAACGCAATTTAGCTTGATTCAACCGAATGAAATTCAGGCGCTCCGTTTCGATTTTAACGTATGTACATGTCAACGCAATATTGTTGAAGCAGTCGACGAAATCGCATCAAATAATTGTCACGATTTTCACGAATCATCAAACGATATGTGTAATAATTCATCGAACTAACCTTCTTGGTAGTTCCCTCACCTGAAACAAATACGGTAAAATTTGTAGTTTAGAACCCTTAATAGGTTAACGACTCTTACAGCTACTCCCTACTAAATAAGAAATGACAACTTTTTTGGTTCCCAAAAGCAAACAGAATAAAATGTAATCAAGTTAAAATCAAAACAATAATATTGATTTTACCATTCAATGGGTTAATTATTTTGATATTAAAGTGATATCCATGGTCTCCTTGCCAAAACATCAGCGGGTATTGTAACACGTCATATGAACGGTGTGTTTCATATACTATACTACATATTTGTAGTTGCGCAGTATTGCGTCGTGTAAGTACAATATCACGTGTTTCCAAGTTTTCACCAACAATCAGGATTGCCATGAAGCATTTGCTGCAGATCTTGTAGAATTGCTCTTTTCGTAGCTGTGTTGATCCCTTGACGCCGGTCGAGTTGTTCTTCCATATTGCCCATTAAGAATATGGAAGAATTTATGCGGTTCATCGATTGACTGTAATCATCCAATGCGATGGCAAATCTGGCCTTGAATCTGTAAAGTCAAAGCCATAGTTATAAAACTTACTTTACAAGCACTTTTTTTTCAAATATTAACATCCCATTTAAATTTCAGAGAAAAATACAGAAATCTAACAAACTACATTCCAGATTTTTTTGCAATAATAGAAAATAAAGGTTTTAACGTAAATTACCTTAAATGGCGGATTATATCCGTGTTCTTCGATAATTTTCGCCCCAAATGAAGTAATTTAGAAACAGACATTGTATTTTTGAGTGTTCGTTAGAAAATGTCGTGATTCTTGTGGTTCGCCATAAAGCAGGGAGCGCAATGGCTCTGGTGGCGGGACCAATAATGGCAATTTCACTTTACCACTAAAGCAGCACAAACCAGGCGTTTCACCAGCAAACTTCAGTGTGCCACAATACGGGCAAACAGCATTTGACCAATGCAAACTGTAGTCGATGGTGCAATCATACAGAAACGCTGCTCGATTCAAATCAATACTTGGACCATTTCTTTTTGCACTTCGAAGATTATTCCTCTGTTCATCTATACGATTTCTCGTTTTCAACATAGCCGTTTCACGGCTGCATCTCTTTGGTCTTGTGTTTGAGAGGCAAGAATTAAGGCCCTTCTTTGCTCCATACTAACGTGGCGCTTTTCTCGTTCTTCATCAGATAATTGACTCCTGATATTCCGTTGCCTAATTGAATTACAGCTCCGCTCGGAAAGATTACATCTTTACGACGCTGCATTGTTATTAATACACTCGCACAAAACCACACAAAACCACTAAATATAATAACAATAATTGAACTTTTGAGACATAGAGAAAAAATAAATTGCTGAACGCACACATAAATATTTGTTACAGCATTTGACAGGATTGGACAATAAATGTTTGACATTGTAATAAACAAATCAGCATTTATTGAAATGATTAAATATTCATTAAACATATTGAGTTTTCATTGTTTTTAAAATGTATGTATTCTGCTATTCGAGACGGAGACAAATTCAACGAATGAATAACCGTGAAAATTGGTTCAGCAGATCTCGACTTATAAGTGTTCGAACAAACCCGTCTTTGTTTTATGTATATACATATATAGATTTATACTTGCTGATTTTCTAAAAATGAATTTACTATTTTAATTTCTGTTTATTCTAATAAATATGTTACAGTTTTTATAACAATCACAGTCACAAGTAGCAGTGTTCCTTAAAAGTCACAACATCGCCCATCACTAGTTACCACCGACCATGTTTTCAGCCTTGCGTAGATGTAAAAACTCAGTCTCGATCGTGTAACGGGTGTTGTTTTAGCCGAGTGCTTTTCAATGCAATATTTTTTGGAGTTAGTTTTTTGGTAACTGTTACTAAATTTATACTCAGTTGGGTTGTCATTTCATATTAAAAGAAACTTATTCTGGAACAAGGTTAGCATATTATACAAATTTATTATCAAAACAATGGTTCGATCGACATAATCGATCAGCAGAGTGGTTTAGGTTAAGTTAGGTTCGTGAGACTTCGATTAATTCAATTGGACTGCTAGGGACGCATCCAGCCCAGAACATTTAAGTACGAATCAAAACGACTGTCAGTTTTTGACAAAAAGCCAACAGTTTTACAGGAAAACTTTAAAATACCGTTCCAGGATTACGGTGATAAGATGGGTATGGTCGGATATAAGAGGTCCTTTAGATTAAGAATATATAGATATAGCCACGGGAAACTTATAGCTTGCGAGATATTTGCGTTTAAAGTTGAAAATTTCAACTATTAAAAGTACATTTTTTCAAATTTTACCCTTCTATTTTTCACTTTTATGTCCACTAACACTTTACTAATTAGATTTGGAGTATGCGCACCACGCGCCTGACATTATCAGTGCATACCTTCAACCATAATATTCCTACTCTTTTGTCTATTTGTCACATAGAGTTGAGTTAAACAAAATAAGCTAACATAATTATGTGACAGTGCGCCCCTGCTCTCACCCGTAGTCGATCATCTTGCCTCATTCTAACCGTTCTCACATAAAGGTAAAGAATCTTGGAACTTTGTTTACGCTCAGTTTACGCCTCCTCTTCTTTAATGGAATAGACACCGCTTACGCGGTTATAGCCGAGTTAACAACAGTGGGCCAATTCTGGAGAAATCAGAACTAACGGCGCGGTTGCTGAGGCAAATGATACCAGCATAATCTTACAGAAGATTATACCCCGATTAAATTCTGCAGCTCAAATTATTTCCTCCAACAGCATATTAACGAAGTCGCACGATAGGTAAACGCCTTATCCAAAACCTCTTTCGTAGACAAAATGGATCGGAGAAGCTCTTTCCGATCTTGACGGAGCTTTTGGTGTTGTTCAACGCCAGTTTACACAGCCGTATTAGTTTTGCGGGGATACCAAATTCAGACATCGCGGCATAAAGGCAGCTCCTTTACGTGCTGTCGAAAGCAGCTTTGAAATCGACGAAGAGGTGGTGTGTGTCGATTCTCCTTTCACGCGTCTTTTCCAAGATTTGGCGCATCGTGAATATCTGGTCGGTTGTTGATTTACCAGGTCTAAAGCCACACTGATAAGGTCCAATCAGTTTGTTGACGGTGGGCTTTAATCTTTCACACAATACGCTCGACAGAACCTTATATGCGATGTTGAGGAGGCTAATCCCACGGTAGTTGGCGCAGATTGTGGGGTCTCCTTTTTTAAGGATTGGGCATAGCACACTTAAATTCTAATCGTTGGGCATACTTTCGTCCGACCATATTTTGCAAAGAAGATGATGCATGCACATTATCACCTCTTCGCCGCCGTGTTTGAATAGTTCGGCCGGCAATCCATCGGCCCCTGCCGCTTTGTTGTTTCTCAGGCGGGCAATTGCTATTCGAACTTCTTCATGGTCGGGCAATGGAACGTCTGCTCCATCGTCATCGATTGGGATATCGGGTTCGCCTTCTCCTGGCGTTGTACGTTCACTGCCATTCAGCAGGCTGGAGAAGTGTTCCCTCCATAATTTAAGTATGCTCTGGGCATCGGTCACTAGATCACCTTGTCAAGCTCTTCGTACTCACGCATTTTGGCCTCTTTCTTTTTCTGTCAATAAATGCGTCTTGCTTCCCTCTTCAACTCTCGGTATCTATCCCATCCCGCACCTGCTGTGGTCGATCGCAACGTTGAGAGGTAGGCAGCCTTTTTTCTCTCCGCTGCGACACGGTAATCCTCGTCGTACCAGCTGTTTTTTTGCACTTCCCGAAAACTAATGGTTTCGGTTGCAGCTGTACGTAAGGAGTTTGAAATGCCGTCCCACAGTTCCCTTATACCGAGTTGTTGACGAGTGCTCTCAGAGAGCAGGAGTGCAAGCCGAGTAGAAAAACGTTCGGCTGTCTGTTGTGATTGCAGCTTCTCGACGTCGAACCATCCTTGTGTTTGTAGGCGTGCGTTTTTTTCTGCACAGAGGCGGGTGCGAATTTTGGCTGCAGCAATATAGTGGTCCGAGTCGATGTTAGGACCAGGGAGCGCACGCACATCTAAAACACTGGAGACGTGTCTTCCGTCTATCACAACATGATCGATCTGGTTGGTGGTTTTTCGATCCGGAGACAGCCAGGTAGCTTGATGTATCTTCTTATGTTGGAATCTAGTACTACAAATAACCATATTTCCGGCCCCGGCGAAGTCGATCAGCCTCAACCCATTTGGGGATGTTTCCTCGTGGAGGCTGAATTTACTGACCGTAGTGCCTAAGATACCTTCTTTTCCCACCCTGGCATTGAAGTCAAAATATACAATCTGTTGCATTTGAGGCATGTGTGCGTCTAAAAAAAATATGTTTATGTTTATATGTACAAATATAAGTATGTGTATGAACGAGTATTGTATAATTTACGAATTGTTCATTAGATTATTTATACATTTTTATACTCTCGCAACAAAGTTGCTAAGGAGAGTATTATAGTTTTGTTCACATAACGGTTGTTTGTAAGTCCTAAAACTAAAAGAGTCAGATATAGGATTATATATACCAAAGTGATCAGGGTGACGAGTAGAGTTGAAATCCGGATGTCTGTATGTCCGTCTGTCCGTCCGTCCGTGCAAGCTGTACCTTGATAAAAATTGAGATATCAAGATGAGACTTGGTACACGTATTTCTTGGCTCCATAAGAAGGTTAAGTTCGAAGATATGCAAAATCGGCCAAATGCCCCGCCCACAAAATGGCGAAAACCGAAAACCTATAAAATGTCATAACTAGGCCATAAATAATGATATTAAAGTGAAATTTGGCTCAAAGGATCGCTTTAGGAAGGGGCATATTTGGCCCACTCGGAAACTACTATAGCTTTGTCAACCAAACTCTATAGAGTCGTTTCGTTCAGGCATTTCCATATACAGTTAAAAAATGGAAGAAATCGGATAATGACCACGCCCACCTCCTACACAAAGGATATGTTGAAAATCACTAAAAGTGTGTTAACCGACTAACAAGAAACGTCAAAAACACTAAATTTTACGGAAGAAATGGCAGAAGGAAGCTGCACCCAGGCTTTTTTTTTTTAAATTGAAAATGGGCGTGGCGTTGCCCACTTATGGACCAAAACCCATATCTGAGGAACTACTCGACCGATTTCAATGAAATTCGATATATAATATTTTTGTAACACCCTGATGACATGTACGAAATATGGGTGAAATCGATTTACAACCACGCCTTCTTCAAATATAACGCTATTTTGAATTCCATCTGATGCTTTCTCTGTATAATACATATGTATATACATATACATAAAGGAAAATACAATTCAATAGTCAAAGTACACAAATTAATCTAATCTAATTAATTTAACAGCAAAATATAAAAAAATGTTAATGACGGATAAAGAAATCTCGATTATCACTTTATCATGCGAGGGTATAAAATGTTCGGTGACACCCGAACTTAGCCCTTCCTTACTTGTATATTTAGCAAGTCATACATACAGAATTTCAGTCAGAAGACCATAACTGTTCATAGCGGAGTCTACAATTGGTGCATGGATCTACAAATCTCAGGATGCCCCGCTCACTCTGAATCGGGTATGAGCGTGACGTTTAATGCGTAGCATGTAGAATTACCACATGGACTCCTTGGGTTGGATTGATATCGGTTACAACTTCCTGATCGATGGCGACGGGCAAGTGTATGAGGGTCGTGATTGGAGTACAGTGCCATAAACTGGAACTCCAAGTCAATTGGCATCTCCTTCATGGGCAACTACAATGGTAAGTGACGGAGAGCAGAGTTCTTTTCCGCCATTTCTCTACCTGCCTTCTGCTGCTAAAACTATGCTTGCCGATGTCGTCTCACGAGGTCAAATCTCATCTAATAAGTGGTCCAAATGGTGCGCCTAAGTTTTCTTATTTACTAAGTTATAACAATATTGAACAAATTGAAGGTTGATGCTTGATTATGAAAACTCAATATTTGTTTTATCTTAGAAGTGTAACAATTTAAAAGAGAAAGGCGAAATGTTTCGAAATCGGCAAAACTAGTGTAGAGAGTTCTGTGCGCCTAGTTCTTATCAAGACATGCATATCCTAATACTTTCTGACTTTCAGGCTAAACTAAACATTTCGACTGCGGGATCCTTCTGACCTAGAGTAAAACGTTGGAGACCTACTTTCTTTTCGGAATTCTTACTGTAGATTATCCAATAGACATTCGTAACATTAAGTACATGTCAAAGTTGTGTAGAAGAAGATGAGGTGGTGCAATCAGGCATTCTCTCCTCTTCTCATATCTTCGACTAATCAGGACACATAGACTAAACTAAATGACATTGGCTTTCTTCTTCTTCACCGTTTACGCGGTTATAGTCTTTTATTCGCTGTTTGGCGTCAATTCAAGGTACTAAGTAGTTTTGATGAGAAGACATATTTCGCCTTGTCCACATTCACAATCAGACCCATACATTTCACTTCCTTATCCAGTCTGGAGAAAGCAAAACTAACGGCGCGGTACATCGGCGTACGCCACTCTTATAAAAGATTATACCTTCTATATTTAGCTCTGCTGCTTGTACTCTCCAGCAATACGTTGAAGAAGTTGCTCGATACAGGGTTTGTCCGGAAAGTAATAAGACTGATTTTCTTCCGCCACGACTGTACTTCAGAGCGTGCGCGCACCGACTGTATACGGTAGAGAGTGTTCCTACATAGCTAGCTAACGAGTGGCTGGACAGCTGTCTCCGCGCTACGTGTTTCTGTGAGTGGTGCAATCCGCAAATGCAGCATTTGTTATAAAATTCTGTGTGAAACTCGGTAAATCTGCGACAGACACGTTTGATACGATCATGCAGGCATGCGCAGATATTGCTTTAACAAAAATTTCGGGAGCACCAAGCTTTTTTGGCGTCTCCTCGTCCAAAAAAAGGGAAGAAGAGCAAATCCAAAGTAAAAATGCATGGTGAAAATCTGATCCATATTAGATTCCCCAGACCTAACGGCATGCTGATAAAGTACAATCAGTTTGTTGATTGTGGACTTGAGTCTTTGACATACTACGCTCTATAAAACCTTATATGCGATATTAAGGAGATTTATTCCACGGTATTTGGCGCAGATTGTGTGGTCCACAAGTGAATAGGGCAGAATACTTAGGTTTCAATCGTCAGGCATGCTTTCATCCGACCATATCTTACAAAGTAGGTGATGCATTTACCTTGCAAGTTCTTCACCCTGTATATGAATCACACGGTCAGTAAACCATCGGCCCCTGCTACTTTTTTGTTCTTTAGGCGGGTGGTTGCGATTTGAATTATATTGGGTAATGTGTATTCTAATGTCATCGATTATGGAATCAGGTTTGTCATCTCCAGATGTTACACTGACGTTCAGTAGAATTGACCTTCATAACTTCATCAGCCACTAGATCATCACTTTGGGTCCTACAAAAGTATGCTCCGATCATAAAATTTTACGTAAGTCGCCGCGTATTTTTGTCGAATTTTCGAGCATTACTTCTGTTGGCCAGCTACTCAAGCTCTTCATACTCACGCATTTCAGTCTCTCTGTTTCATCGGCATATGCGTCTCGCTTCCCTCCCACCTCTCTCGTGTTGTAGTAGATCGCAACATTGCAAGATAGGCTTTCTCTCCACTACGACACGAAAGTCCTCATCATACCAGCTGTTCTTTTGAACTTTACGAAAAATCAATGGTTTCGCTTGCAGCTGTACGAAAAGATCTTGAAATGCCAACCCACAGTTCCACAGACGCACGTCAAGGACACTGGATGCAATTCGTCCATCTATCACAACATAATTGATCTGGTCTCCAACTTTTGTATCCGGAGACAGAATAGTAAGTTGATGATTTTCTTGTGCTGAAATCTAGTACTACACATACATATATTTCGGGCCCTGCGAAGTCGATCATCCTCAACCCATTTGGTTTCCCCATGGATGCCAAATTTTCTAGCTGTTGTACCAAAGTTACTTTCTTTGCCCATCCAGCACAGATGTCATAAGTGCGCTCCAGCCACTCATAAAATACACCTTTGGTCATATTGTTTTTTCCTCTGTCGGGGCGTGGGTGAAAATCAGCGTTACGTTGAAAAAATTTGGTCTGATGCGAATTGTGGCTAAACGCTTATCCACCAGAGTGAATTCCAGGACTCGGTCCTCGGCACCACGAATCCCTCACCGAAATTGTGTTCTTTTATATGGCCGCTGTAGTAATTGTCATAAGGACCTCGTCAAACGTCACTAACCCGTCCAGAGCATTTCTTGGACACCGGTGACGCCAGCTTTTACTTTTAAGTGGACATTTGAACCTTCCCAATTTAGTGACAGGGAACCCAAGTACATGTCCTTAAAGAGTTCTTACTACGTTCGCTGTAGTCGCCACCAAAAGAACAAAAATTGAGTCTTTCCTCGAGGCTGTTTTTTTTTTTTTTGTTTTGCATTGGGGTTGGTTTCTACGTGGCGGATTTTCAACTAAGTAAACGTCACTTAGATATTAAATAATTCGAATTCTAGGGTCAAAAAAGAAATAAAAATATTCTTCAATTATTTCATTTTTTTAATTTACCTGCAATCCAGGCTGTGGAAATTCGCAGGCAGATTCACCGGAGGTAATTATATCGCTGACGACACGTGGCACATCAATTTAATTGAAATTATCGACATTAATATCTAAAAACCAATTATTATAATTATAACAAAAAATAATACCAAATTAAAAACCACTCAATTAATTTTTGCGCAAAAAAATTCTCCTCCGCACAATTAAAGTGGTTAACAGCTGTTTCTGTCGCACGGCAAACCAGCTGTCTACGCAGAGTTGTAAGTGGCCAGGGACACTACATTATCTTGCACGTACAGTCAGTAAAGCAGTTGGTAAAGCAGTTTCTCGTACTTAACGTAACAACAATTTAATAAGATCGCTATGGACATACAAATCCCGACTCGCTGAAGGCTGAAGTCTCCGAGTCCGGAAAATACAGCAGAAGGTAAAAAAGCTATAAAAAAAAAGCATCGCCCTCCACCAATTATTATGTTAGATAATTTTAATCAACCTTTAATGCGTTCCTTGGTAAACAAGGAAGTTAAAAATACTTACCCACTTAAGCCCACTGGCTCAAGTTCATGCATAATAAACCTTACAGATAGTTCAGACTACAGAATACTCGTTAAATGAATCGAAAATTTCTTGGTCCTCGTACGAGGACAAGCAATCGCGTGATATACGCGTAATGATAAAAGGCCTTCATCACTCATGTGAGTCTGAAAGCATTGTCACAAATCTTCAGAAGCAGAAAATTAAGCATATTTTAAATTCTATCAAGCTATCGAATCGCAATGTAAGTCCTGTAAGGCATTCGGTCACACCAGAAATTATTGTTGTAAACCATCAAGGCGTGTGAAGTGCAGCGGAAGTCATTCAACTCTAAATTGCACAAAACCTGCTGATCTACCGCCAAAATAGTTACAGCAATCAAAGTCACCCTGCGAACTATAGGGGAAACGCGACCGAAAAAAATAAAGAGCATAACCAACAACCAAAACGTCTATGTACAACCGCTTCTACTGCTCCTCAGAAGGAAGTTACTAGTGTAAGCAATCTCTAAAACCCTCATTTGCCAGCATAACGAAAGGTAGTAATATGTACAATAGCACATGTCTGCAAACCAAACAAATTATAATACCATTAGTGACATTACCAATAATTTGTCGATAATTCTCAACAAGCCTAATAAGTTAGAAGAGCAAAATAAACTTACCCATGAACGACTTACTCAACTAAAGCGACAGCAAAAAGAAAGTAAGACGCAAAAATTAAACCATAAAAATTATGACATGGAATTCAAATGGCTCACTCAAACGTAGCAAAGAATTAGAGACATTTCTCCATGTTGAAAAAATTGATATTTGTCTTATATCAGAAACCCATTTTACAAATGAGATTTTCATCAAATTCAAAAACCACGTATTGCTCGAACCACCCAAATAACAATGCGAGAGGGGGGAGTGCCATAAATCAGAGATATTATTACACACTAGGAAGAAATTAATATAAGAATCCCAGAATTCCAAACCACGACCATTACGCTTGAAACTACTTTCGGAAAAATAAGTATTACCGCAATATATAGCCCACCTAGACACAATATTAAAATGGACTTGTACACAGGACTTATGCTAAAACACCATGGGAAGTTCATCATGGGTGGTGATTTTAACGCAAAACACTCCCAGTGGGGTTAAAGAGTTACGAAACCGGAGGGGAGAGAGCTATTTAAAGCTGCTATGTCTACTGGATGTAACTTCATGTCTACTGGCAAGCCGACTTACTGACCTTCGACACAAGAAAATTACCTAACATGATCATCTTTTTCATCACTCTACAAATATCCAAGACCTACATTACCATAGAAAATGGATTGGACTTAAATTCGGACCACTCACCAGTATATGTAACCCTAAACGGCCATCTAAAAGAAATTGACATACCGCCTTATCTTTCTAATAGACATACGGATTGGGAGTATTTCAAAGTTATGGTCGACAAAAATATTGATGTTGAAGTAAATATAACGACTCAAGATATTTTAGAAGATGAAAAAGTACTCCTGGTCCTAAACAAAAATACGTTTATACTAAACTAGCTGACCCCGCAGCCGTTGCCCTGCGTGAATTTATGTGTTTTGAAATGAAAAGAAAGTTGAATTTTTATTGCGTTGAAAATCATTTATTTTTTTTAATGTAGCGCAGCTTGATAAACAAATTTTTTTGTTTTCTGTTCTGGTGCATAAATATACAGAGAAGATGGGTTTCCAAAAACATGGCTTTTCTAGGTTTATGCCACACTTCTATCTATCTATCTTTTCGTCCTGTTGATTGTCATCACAAATGCAATTTTCTCTGTAAACGGAATATGTTTTAAATGAAATTACTGTCCTCTTATTTTCTGTAACTGCGTCACAATTATTGGGGTTCTTTACACATTTTCGATGAATAAATGAAGATTGTGAGACATACTAATTACAGATTTAACTGTGAGATGCAAATTATGCTGCGGCGTACCAAGCCTATCCAAAGAATTTAGAAATTCCACTAAATAATTCACGGCTTTGTCTTCATTGTCAAGACGATCGATCAATTTGTATGAGTGCAAACCCTTCTGAATTTGACTTTAAATCTTCCAGTTTAAGTCATTAACATCGGTATTTTTGGCAACTAAAATTGCGCGGGCTCTCAAGCAATCGCAGTAATGACAATTTGCCATTGTTGGGATAAACGTGATGAGTTCTTCTTTCGTTGAAGTGAATTGACAATAGGCCTGAAAAATTTATATCAAGCCAATGGAAGTATCAATCGAAATTTGCCCATTTCCAATCATTAGCGAATACAATGTAAAATGTCATTGACAATATCATAATTTTCGTATCCCTTAATTGACGCGAATTTGAAGGATGATATTTCGAAATGATCTGCGCGAAAAGTATGCGAACTTCAGTGGCATGCGGAGTAGCTATCGCATCATCCATCATTTGAATCCAGTTCCAGTAATTGTACTTGCTGGCTTGCAAACCCTCAACCATTCACAGTACGCAATGACTTAAATGAAGTTGAATCGCGAGGCGCACCATAGTCGGAAAACTTTCATGAAATGCAAAACGCTGAGTGGCTATCGCGGTCCATAGTTCAGCAAGTACTATATGTCAGCGCATCCTGGGAGTACTTCCTGCATTGCCTTGCCTTAGGCTGTCATAAACTGATGCCAAACAGAACGCCGACCGATATTAGCGCGACCTCTTCGTGGCTTCGTAACAAATTTCAATCTGTAATTGATCTTTTTATGTGAAACACGCATAAAGTTTTCACTGAATAATTTTAAAAAATTTTTCTTTTGAATAGCTGTATTAAAAAAGCAAGCGACCGAAATTGAACGATTCAAATAATTTACAAATCAAAATATTGAAAAACAAAACAAACAAAAATTTAACAAAAATTATATGAAAATAAGTTATTTTTTGGAATTGTCCAATTTTCCGACACTTTCTAATTAAAAGTATAAGGTACTTTTATTTCTAAACCTTCCCCGATCCACAACGAACACATTAAAAAAACAATTATTAAATTTGGTTCAGTCGTATGAAAGTTATGAGCGTACATACATTTTGGCGATTCATTTGTATTTATCATACATATGTATGTACATACATAGATATCCATCAAACATTTTAAAAAATGGCAAATAACGCGTTTTCCTCAATACAAAAAGAATTGAACAATTTAACCAAGATTCTCAGTACCAAAATAAAGTATTCACGAAACATTTTAAACATTTTAAAAAATGGCAAATAACGCGTTTTCCTCAATACAAAAAGAATTGAACAATTTAACCAAGATTCTCAGTACCAAAATAAAGTATTCACGAATCAAAATATTTCTAATTATATAGAGAAATTAACGCCGAACTGAAATTCCGATTACTCTCTTTGGAAGTCAGTAAAAAAGGAAAGAAAACCAATATTGTCTAATAAACCCCTCAGAAAGCCAAACGGATCCTGGGTCAAAAGCGATGAAGAAAAAGCGGAAGTCTTTTTAGAAAAACTAACCAAAACGTTTAGTTTGTGATCCATGGAATTTTACCGCAGCTGGAAGGATCAAAATACGTAGGAGAAATCCAACGAGCATCAATTAAAGAAATGGAAAATATCATTAAATCTAGATTTAAGCCAAAAAAAAGCTCCCGGCTTTGACTTGTTGACTGCTGATGTAATAAAAAATCAAACGCGAAAAGCATTAGAAAAACTTACATCTATAATAAATGCTTGCTTAGATCTCAGATACATTCCATTGTCATTGAAGGTATCTCAAATCACTATGGTAAAAAATTGCCTATTTTTTCCAATATACTTGAAGCTGTAATTGTAAGAAGACTTCAGAACATAATTGAAGAGAACGGCCTTATACCAATTCATCAATTTGGATTTAGATCGCAACATTACACAATCGATCAAATTCATCGAATAACAGATATAATAGAAAATGCGGTGAAAAAAAAAGAAAACTGCACAGCTGTTTTTCTTGATGTATCTCAGGCTTTCGATAGAGTATGGCACCATGGCTTACTTAATTAATTGAGACGCCTCTTTCCACAGCATCTAACTGAGCTACTTTCCTCCTACCTGAGCAACCGCTACTTCCGAATCAAACAGGGGCAATCGTATACTACGTTACAGCCAATAAGAACGGGTCTACCCGAAGGAAGTGTCCTAGGACCCCTTCTATACATTCTATTTACTAGCGATATGCCACTTACATATTGGAAATGAAGTAATCCTGTATTCCACCTCAGCGAAATATCTTGGTTTGACGTTGGATGCAAAATTAAAGTGGAGGGAGCATATACAAAGAAAAGTTGCAGAACTAAAACTAAAAACCAAAATAAACTGCTTAATCGGCAGGAAATTGCCATGAACTACCTCAAATAAAATCCTAGTCTACAATCAAACGTTAAAGCCCATTTGGGCATACGGAATTCAACTATGGGGATGGGCTGTACCGTTATACATCGAAGCGGTGCAATGATTCTAAAACAAAGTTCTGCGAAAAATTGTAAATGCCCCGTAGTACATACGCAATTCTGATCTAGGGAAGTCATTCACGAAACGGTTACAAAATCACGTAAACGCTATAACTTCCAATTAATTATTGTGACCTATATATGTAAGGTCAAATAGGACCAAAGTTTATTAATACAAACTAGCTTTAATACATAAAAGTTGATATAAAAAAAAATTAAATTATACAAAGTTGAACCACAGTCTTTGAAAGCCAAATTCACACTGTGCTGCTGTCGGTTCTTTGCGTTCTCTCTTCCTCACCTCTTCCTGCCCGGCTGTCCTCTATTGACCAGCGTTGCCACCTTACATATATGTATGTACATATATTAACGAAGAATTCTAAACGAAACTTTTACTATAACCAGTAACTTGAAACCTGAGCGCAGTAGGTAACATACAACGGCGCTTAGGTCTCAAGTTAACTCTTACGGGCTCCACCTGCCAATAAGAATGATTATTGAAACACAACTTCATAGTATTAAAACAGAGAATCTTTTATTAAAAATAAAACTAAAATAATCGATCCATATATAAAAACTAATGTGAAGGATGAATCTGATACTGTTTAATAAGTTTGTTAATAACAGGTTCCAATTTACTCAGGAACTGTCTCAAGTCGCCACGTTCGGTAACAAGCAAACGATTTCTATTTTTAGTAAGCAGTGTTGTCAGAGCACTAAATCCCCGTTCACACAAATATGACGATGGGAATGCTATCAAGAATCGTTGAACGATTGACCACAATCCAGGGTACTGTTGCGAGATCGGTTTTTGTAGCCAAAATTCTTGGTAACCATTTTTGAACTTGATTTTTATTTCCTCGTTTTTTGTCAATTCTATAAGTTCTTCTTCCAGCTGAGGTGACATTGCTGTGTTGACATTTGAAACCGGATCCTACACCCAGTCTGGTATTTCCAAGTTCAAAATGTCCTGGTACCTATTGTATCGGTTTCTAAATTTCTAGTAAATAATAGTTCTTCACATATTTTCTCATCTTTAATAAACCTCACGTAAGACAACAGCAATTCTTCATTAGTTGGTAAAGTGGACTCATCGAGCTGAATTGAGAATTGGCTTGTCCTCAGGTGATCGCACAATGATTCTTCAATGTTTTCAGCCATTTCATCAATTCGTCTTTGCACAGAATTATTACTCAAAGAAATTTTTCGGATAATATCTGCGGCCGTTTTATGAAGCACGGTAGTTATTAATTCATTTATTGCTGGCAATATTAAATCTTTTCCCAATTATGTGGTTTGCCTTTTTGAGCAATTAACAAAGAGATATTGTACGAAGCTCGAAGTCCGTCGTCATCTTGCTTAACAGCCGCCGACAATAGTTTTGCTACACTTGGCTGAGTATTATGCTTCTTCTCTAGGTCTTGAAAATATGCTACATTCTTGTCTCTCTTATCTGGATGCATTTTATTCAAATGATCTTGCAGTCTTGAAGGCTTCATTGCTTCATTCGAAAATGTTTTTAGACATAGAATTTGTGGGATTTTTAATGAATCCGAATTTAATGTATTCCGCACAGTATTGCCGTTTCTTCTTTTTTACTTCCGACATTGTTTTGCTTTGAGAAATACGCTTACCTTCGCGAGTAGTGTAAAGGAGGCGTAAGGTTGCGCGCAAAACTACAAATGAATATAAAATAAATATTACATTGTTTATATAGGAATGCTTAAGCGCAATTATTATATAGTAGTCCAAAAATATGAATTATTATTTTTCCTAGAAATGCATTTGTAAAAAAAGGATCTTTCTCCTTTTCGTATTATCTTATTTTTCCCAGAAAAACATTTGTAAAAAAAAGAATCTTTCTACTTTTCGTATTATCTTATTTTTCCCAGAAATACAGATTTGGCAATGGCAATAGCAATACGTTTGACAGTTAGTATTCTTTAATTTCTTTCCTGTCGAGATGCCCCGTTATGAAACGGAGCGACCGATTGACATGATTTTCATTTTTTCTATATTCAATAAAATAGGACTACGCGGAGAGAAATATAGAACAGAGTTTGAGCAGTCTTTTAATTCATATTAGTTGATGTTCACAAGTTGTTGTTGAGAGTCGAGAGCTCATGTAGTCGTTGTCTAGGGGGCCTCTTAGCTAAATATAATTACAAATAACCCCCAGGCCTCTACACAACGCCCATTTTTCTGGGTCTCTTACCGCACCCCTTGACACCTGCAGCGCCCACAAGGGGATGTTATCGCCCAGTGTTTTAAGCAAATAACAAATATTATAATAATTAGTTTTTAATATAAAGTTTAGTTTTGAATAAAGTTTTTAATAGAGCTTTTATCGTTGTACCTTATAAGTTATGAAAAATATTGCTTGTTAGTTTAAATCTGTTACGTTTCAATAAGAAAAGAATAAAAAAATATTTCAGCGAATAATTTGAACGAAACGAAATCACGTGGGGGCTGTCAAAGTTCATGAAAGTTCTCTCTCTCTCTCTGACAGTGAACGAGAAACTTTTGCGGCCAACTGACAGCGCACTAAAAACAGGGAAAGCAACAGTTCGACGGCAGATTCAACGCACCAAACGATAGAGTAGGGGCAGACCACTTCAAACAAACTTCCTGCGATTGAGGTGGTCTACTAAAGCATGGAGAGATTGAGAGTGAAATAAAAGTGGAAAGAGTAGATCATGTCGAGACAACGCGCCCAGTTTTAACTCAGAAATCAGCAGCGCCTGAAATTTTCAAAAAATCGATTTTTTTTCATATTTCGATAGGTTATACCTTTAAAAATAACATACTAAAATTTCTAATCGATATGTGAAACAGTTTTTAGTTACAGCTATTTAAAAGAGTGGCCGCTCGGAAGTTAGATAGTTGCATTGGATACGGGACATTTTTTAACGCATTTTTCTCGAAACAGCATTTTTCAAATTTGCTGGAGTGATTACTCGGAGACAAATAATCCGATCGTTATCAAATTTTTTTGCATTTTCTCTATATAGTTCTCCATACGATGACCCTCCAGTTTTTTGATCTAATCAAAAATCGAATTTTGGCAGGCCAAAAACGACCATAATTTTGGGTGAAATTTAACTTTTTTTCAACATGCCGCCATTTTGTCAATTTTTGATTCTTTTTTTATTAGCCTGAGGGTCATCGTACACACAATATGTTTTAGTTTAACGAGAATTTTTGTTTTTAAGTTTTATCAACAGAAAAGGCTGCAATTATGACAGCAGTGGAGGACCTTTTTTTTCGCCGCCGGAGATCGCATGTCATTTCGAAAATATTTAATAATTTCTTCCAAAAATTTTTATGTGTACTTTTAAAACATGTATAAATAATATACCCCCAAAATTTTAAAACGATTGATTGACTAGTTTTGTTTTTTTTTTTTGATCCCAAAAAATGCCTTTGTTTTTACGCTGTCACACTAGGTTTGCCTTTTAATATTTCGGAACATGTTGTTACACTAATGTCATTTCCACTACAAAAAAGGAAAACCGCTTGGTATCATTTATAACAACGCTAACACGACGAACACATGTAAACGAGTATATTGAATTAGACACAGCACAGGCTGTGGGGGGGTCAGTGAAAGAAGAAGGTAAAGGGAAGAGGGCTGGGGAGCAGTGAGCGGGGTCATAAGTAGGGCCCGCGTGCCAGAGGCCAGAGGTTGTGTGAATGCGCTCGATTCCATCTTTGAGTGGCACTAACTGGCTGACTGGAAGTTGATTACGTGATTGGAACTTTATTATTTTCTTAACACACATACAACCCTGCATATTCCTGTATACAGCGAAATGAAATAAAATCAAAAGTAGAAAGCAACGGAATAAACAAATGAACGCATAGGATTGACAGAAGAAAAAGAGAGATGAGAAGAACAGATTTAAAAATAAGAGGTGAGTAAACGAATGGAGCGACAAGGGAGCAAATAACGGCAAGTGAAAAGAAGGGAAATGGAAGCGAGAGAAGATAATACACAACAAAAAGGTAAACAGCAGTTTAAACGGTAGCATCCTGTAGCATTATCTCCGCAGCCGGATAACCAAGGGCTACTCGAGAAGTCACTGAAATTTCGTAATTCGAGGATAAATTGTTGACGAAAAGTGCCGTTGATGAAACTTAGTGTATATTGTCTTCAGTTTAACTAGGTTAGGTTAGGATAAGAAGTCGATTCTAACAGGGATCTCACTTGGGGAGCTAATGACGCCATTGTGACATCTAAATCTTTTTTATAACAGATCATAACAATTACAAAACGATTTATGCCTGTAACAGATTTGTTGAGATGGCTATTGTAGTTTCTTCTATGCTTTCTGGTTCACCAAAGTAGGACTATTGAGATGTTTCAACCTCAGTCTTGCAAAGGCTGAACAATGGAGGAGAATCCGATTTCACTTAGGTTTATGTTAAGTTTTTTAGATTTGGGACTTAAGCAATTCCATAAATAATATTAATATAGGATTCAATAAAAGACAGTTACGAAGTATTCAAGTCATTATTTGGCGCTGACGCGCATTTGTGCCACTTTAAAAAGAGTTAGATCTATACTTCCGGTGTCCGACAGTTACTTTTCTGTTTATGGAAGCTACTATGGCGTAGGGTTGATGGAAGACAGATCAAAACCTCCTTCTTCTACCTCACCTTCAAAATTGGAAAAGTAGATTTGTCGGAACGTAGATCAATGTAAATACTAGTGAGTCTATCTATACAGAAAACAGAAAATACTGTTATGACAACCTCAGCGTTCCGGTAATTTAAGTGAAAGTATTCGAGGAGTATCCAGCTTATAACTTGATAACTAGATACTTGACTTCGCCATGGAATCATGGCTCAGCTTACAGAATCTTTTTTTTCTTTTTTTCATTTATACGATGTAATTCGGTGAAAAATTTTTTGATGAAAAAACCAAACCCTTTACACGGATATCTCTGATTACTCTCGTAGAGTATTTAAATGCTGAATAAATAAGAAAGCAAAAATCATCTTCAAATACGACAGTTTTAGTTTTATAAGAAACTCATAAAATTAAAAGTAGAAATAACAAAAACAAACGCACAAGGTAAATATTCAAAATTGGTGTGCTTTCAGTGATTGAAAAGTAATGAGATTCCGTTGTATACATTTTCTCGCTTAGGAACTTGTGTTTTCTTTTGTGCGTGGTAGGCGTGTAACCCTGAATACTTATTTCTAGGAAAGTAGTAAAGATTTTAAGAAAAAATATGCAACCGTTTTAAGATACAAATTACAGCAGAGTTAATTTGAATGAAAAAAAAAACAAGAGACAACCGACGCAATAAACGTTTCGTACGTGGGGAATGCCGCACATGGCTGATGTGAAGGCAGGTGGTGCTTTTAGGAGCAGAGAGAGTCGGTGTAGCCAGCTTGGATTTAATTGGAACTCCTCACTGGATTTAGTATCTACTTTAACAAATGCTGGTCGTGTTGAACATTCTGAATGTGTTGAACTTTGAATTTTTGTAAATGGATGATGGAAAAGCAATATCTATGCGTAAGAATTTCGGATATCAGAGTCTTTAGAACACCTTACCTTACCTTGCCTTACCTCTTGTATCTCTGTCATAAGCCCAGTCGTAGACTGACATAAATATATCATTTGAACTATGTAGACTACGGTAAAAAACTGCGATATACTTATTTTACGGTTCACTAAAATTTCGTTCGGTTACTGATCGTGAAAATAACGTCCAAAAACTGGCATCTTATATGACACGCATTTTTGCTAGTTTGGTTGGAATGTATTCGATTAAAGATTTACCTGGACCAGGGCGACTAAGTAAATGGTGGTGTCGTCGTATTAATGATCTGTGTCCTTATGAACCAAGCACTTTCACGGAGGAGATCGCTGCTCCTATAGATGAAAGGCTTACATCAATTATTCTGTTTCCCAGCCGGTCGGCCTGATCACGGTAGTTAAACATAGAGGAGAAGTATATGACATATGAAATTTCCAACCGGCGCACATAAGAGCATTTTCCTTCAAAAACCGGACAAAAGTGAGAATTACAAACTCCATCAATGCTACTCAAAATTAATTTTTTTAGGACCTAAGTAACCGTACTACAATTAACCGATTAAATTATTGACCTTCAGCCCGCTATAATGCCACACTCGCCTAAACTTTGGTCAGCACGCACGTCCTTATTTGCGATACTCTCTATTGTTCTCGAAATTGCAAGTTGTTTTTGTGTTGCGAAAAGTGATTTCTGGAAAATACTAAACTAGAAAGTTTCTACTTAACATATAAGCTTAAACATTTTCCCCATATTTCCTTTAAAAAAGCGCGTTGAATTAGATTGATCACTTGCATAAAATGAGTACTGCTTTGTTTATTTTTTTTAATTAAATATTAAAATCCTGCTAAATTATTCTATACGGGTGGAATATAGATGATATAAGGGGTCTCTATCGGAACCGGTGTAAAAATGGACAATGGGCGTGGCACCGCCCACTTTATGGTATGGTTTTCAAGCCCATAGGTACCGAATATGCGGACACCTGTACCTATAGTTGATTTTTGATCGAAAATGTCGGTTATGTGAGATATACAAAAGAAATCCATTCAAAAATGGGTTGAATCAGGTGGGAAGTAGTAGTAGCCCCCCTATACCTAATATAAATATTTTCGAACTTATAGGTGACTTTATGCTGGATATATCCGCCAATATTTGGGCAAACTCAATGAAAATTGCAGAACATGTTTATTCATAACAGTGCATTTTTCTGACTAAAATAGATACAATTGGGCGAAAATTTGACCCTCCTCCCATATAACTATTACCTAGATTTTTTGAGTACGTGGCTTATTAGTAGTATGTGGGTTGAGCAAAAAAAGATAAAATCTGGTCGATACTAGCCCCTACTCAAATACATTCAATATAAAATTTTCGATTGCACCCGAAATTACCCATTCCTTCTTCTTATTATTTGGCGTAGACACCGCTTACACGATTATAGCCGAGTTAACCAGCGCGTCAGTCATTTCTTCTCTTCGCTACGTGGCGCCAATTGGATATTCCAAGCGAAGCCTGGTCTTTCTCCACCTGGTCCTTCCAACGGAGTGGAGGTCTCCTCTTCCTCTGCATCCCCCGGTGGGTACTGCGTCGAATAATTTCAGAGCTGAAGTGATTTCGTTCATTCGGACAACTTGACCTAGACAGCGCAGCCGCTGTCTTTAAATTCACTGAACTATGTCAATGTCGCCATATATCTGACACAGCTCATCGTTCCATCGAATGCGATATTCGCTGTGGCAAACGTGCAAAGGGTCGTAAATCTTTCGCAGAACTTTTCTCTCGACAACTTTCAACGAAAACTCATCGGTTGTTGTCATCGCTCAAGCCTCTGCACCATATAGCAGGACGAGAATTATGAGTGACATATTGAGTTTGGTTTTTGTTCGTCGAGAGAGGACTTTATTTCTCAGTTGCCTGTCCGAAATAGCACCTGTTGCAAGAGTTACTCTGCGTTGGATTTCGAGGCTATTATTTGTGTTAATAGGTTCCAAGAAAGACGAAATTATATAAGATTTCGAAGTTATGACTGCTTACAGACGTGACGTGAAAGCCTAGCCACGAGACTGTTTGCTTGATGACAATAAATATTTCATCTTGCATGGGCGTACGCCAGTAGCTGTACACTCTTATAAAAGATTGTACCTGCTCGATTAAGTTCTGCAGCTCGAATTATTATCTCAAGCAGCAGATTGAAGAAGTCGCACGATAGGGAGTCGCTTTGTCTGAAACCTCGTTTGGCATTGAACGGCTGCGGGAGGTCCTTCCCGATCCTGACGGAGGCTCTGGTATTAATCAACGTCAGTTGACACAGCGGGGATACCAAATTCAGACATCGCGACATAAAGGCTGCTCTTTTTGTGCTGTTAAAAGCAGCCTTGAATTCGACGAAGAGGTGGTGAGTATCGATTCTCTTTTGGCACATGGTGAATATCTGGTCGGTTGTTGATTTTACAGACCTAATGCCAAACTGATAAGGTCCAATTAGTTTGTTGACGGTGGGCTTTAGTCTTTCACATAGTACACTGGATCGAACCTTATGTGCGATGTCTTATAGACTTTTTCCACTATAGTGGGCGCAGATTATGGGGTCTCCCTTTTTGTAATTTGGGCAGAGCACACTTAAATTCCAATCGTTGGGTATGCTTTCATCCGACCATATTTTGCAAAGAAGCTGAATGCTTCTTATCAGTTCTTCACCGCCGTGTTTGAATAGCTCGGTCTGTAATCCATCGGCTCCCGCTGCTTTGTTGCTCTTCAGACGGGTAATTGCTATTCGAAATTCTTCATTGTCAGGCAATGGAACGTCTGCTCCATCGTCATCGATTGGGGAATCGGGTTCGCCTTCTCCTGGCGTTGTGCGTTCACTACCATTCAGCAGGCTGGAGAAGAGTCCCCTCCATAAGTATGCTCTGAGCATCGGTGACTAGATCACCTTTGGGGATTCTACAACGGTCTTGAAACCTTCAGTTAGGCGCCGCATCTTTTCGTAGAATTTTCGAGCATTACCACTGCCCATCCCACACGTGTTGTGGTCGATCGTAATGTTGCGAGGTAGGTAGCCTGCTTTCTCTCTCTTGCGACACGGCACTCCTCGTTGTACCATTCGTTCTTTTGCATTTTCCGGAAACCAATGGCTTCGGTAGCAGCTGTACGTAAGAAGTTTGAAATGCCGTCCCGAGTTGTTGACGAGTGCTTCACTCCCAAGTAAATGAGCTGATTGAGCCTTATGTAAAAGAATCGTTTCTGGCCACTCCCAATTGAATAGCGATCAGAGAACTTTCCTCACTTGCTTGAACTTCTACACATGACTCAATCCTCTTAATTAGCCATTCCTTACTCGTTTTATTTTAATATATTTCCTTATTATATTCAATCATGCAATTTTTTTATAAATTTTCATTCATAAAATCACTTTAAATAATTTTGTCCGGTTTTTGAGACCAAATGTTCCTATGCGCGGCGTCAGGCTTCTTTAGTGTGATCACTTTATCGCTTGTTGTAAATCTGAAAAATTACGACGTAACAATGATATCTCTTATGGAGGCCAGAACCTCCTCGGCCGGCAGATGACTTTCAGATAATGTGGATGAGCGTTGCCAGAGTGAAATAGTACTTGAAGCAACTTCGGGCTGAAAAGAACGTGTTACAATAGATGATTGCTTTTAGTCTATTATATAATATATGGTACAATTTTCCAAAAGTGGTCTATAGGATCTCTTCAATTGGCAGACGACTATAACATGGATCAATGTTGCCAGCGTGATCACTACTTCGCATTTCAATATGGGCAAGAAGGATTCATAATATCTGGATCTACCTCGACAGATGACCACCATTTTGATTATATACTCATTTAGTCCAAACATTCATCATTTATAGATAACATTGCACATCGACTGCAACCCATCTTAAGCTTTCTCATAGTTTCTCGGTCCCTCTCCGTTTACAATAAATTAAACAAATATTTCATATGTTGTTTTTCATACTTAAATTTAAACAAAGATCAGAATAATTTCGCGTTTAACAAACACACACATACTCCAACCTATGCAATATATCATTCGTATAACTGCATACAAAAATGTTTTTCTGCTTCTTCATCAATACACAGCAACAAGAATTCAATCTGTAAAAAGTAAACAATCATAAAACAAAAGCAATCCTTTCGTACTCGAGCACATGCTTATCATTTCTTACTCCCACCTTTTGAACACACAGCTCAATGCAAAACTGTAAAGGCTTTTCAAATCGAAGTAGGAGCGAAACGAAAAAATTCTACAATAAAATACCAGATTTGTATGCGTAAATATCGTATGACATGCATGCACAGATGGTTAAAACCGGCAGCAGCAACAACAACAGCAAACAATCTGCGTTGTTTATGGGCTCAACCGAGCTTCGTTTGTAGACTTGTTGACCTATTGCGACAAGGCTTGCCCGCTGCTTTGCTGTGTTTTTGACGCATTACACTTGAGTTGCCGCTTGCAACAACAACAACAACTATAACCGCGACAATGGCACCGAATTCATTATTGACACATTTCTTTCGACTCCCAAAAGCATTGTTGCCCACTTTGACGGCAATTCAGGGCATTCTTTCGGGCCACTCAACGGTTCCGGCTATTTTAGTTGTTGTTTGTTTTTTGATAAGTCTTGCTTTCGTGTGTTGGTTTATTCGTGTCTGTGCGTACATAAGCATGCCTGTGGGTGCTGTAGAAAAAATAAATACCCAAAAAATACGGACAGTGCGTGTACGTAACTTTAAGCAGGGCGAGTCGATCTGATCTCCGCAAAGGATTACCGGCGGCAACTGAGTGTAGCTAATGCTATGTTTTTGTTATTATCATGTACATCTATACATACATATGTGCGTGTTATGTTTCTTTAGCAGCACTCCTGTGCCTTCTCACATGTCTCACACGCTTGACTTTTGAGTAACACGACTGAAAGTGGGTTTTTATGCTTATTTTAAATGCTGCTGAGCCACTCAGACGCACTAGTGTGCTGGTGTGTGCGCGATTGGAGGCACAAAGGAATACGATTAGAATAAGCTCTCACGTTATTTCGAATATCGAGCCTACTTGTGTGAAATTATGCCCTTCTGGTTCTCTATTGACGGTATTGCTCAACACCCATTTGTTCAAAGATTCACGATGAGGTACAAGGCATAGTGTCTTTAAAAACGAGTCGAGGAAAATGTCAAGCTCCAGGTTGTTTTAAAATTTCAAAAGCTTGAAAACTTTTTCAGCTCTGCGATGTCTATAGAGTTTTAGGATAGCATGGCGCTCAGACCGATAAGGTGTAGAAGTTCCAAATACCTGCGATTTGCTATAAATTATGACGTGAATCAATTATAGACTCGATTATTTAATGGCCCGAATACTAGGGCTCGCAATAAGTCGTCCAAATATAAATTTCCTATGAGATACTAAAGAAAGCTTATAAACGGTATGGTGCTACTAAAATGCGGGCTTTTGCGTGCTTTGAGGTAGCGCTTTGAAGATGAATATAATCAAAATCAGAGCAGCAAACTCCAATGTAGTCTAAGACGTCAAAACTAGGTACATATATTTGGTTTTTGTTTTTTAAATGCGGAGGGCTGTCCATAATTTTGAGAATCTCATATATTTGTTATCTCATAACCGTCGGCTCTACGTAATCGGAACAGTCTCGTTTTCTCAACTCGGCGGCATTTCTTCCTCCAAATTTCTTCAGATATTTTTTTTAATGCTGCAACAACAAAATCTTGAGAATCCTATCTACATATAATCCCAAGAGAGTCGGGTCTACATAACAAGAACGGATCCGGATTTTTATTCACTTTAAGATTGTCAACTCGGCAACTTCCTATAAATTACTTCAAGGATGGTTTTTGCCGCTGTAACAACAACAATTTGGGAAAGGAATCTATTAGGAAATCACCTAAATGCATAGTTTAAACATGGACAAAATGATGGTTGTTAAATCAAGCTGAAGCTTTTTTACAACTCATTATATTTTTCGTATCTTCCAAAAAACTACAATAGAGATTATGAAAAATTGCTTCCAGGTTTCTATTGGAGGAGCTAAAATTCCACTATGACCCGACACCCAAAGAAGTCTGATGATGAAGTAGCCTACAAGTAAGATTGACGAAGAGTTCCTTACAGAAAACCGCAATGATGACAAATAATAAATTTTATTATACCAAGACCAGTGCTGCCACATTTCATTTAAAAAATATATATGTATATGTTTATTCTTCAATCCATTATACCTACTATCCTTTACTTTTTCACTCGCCTAGCGTTAGATTGTTCGATTGCTTTCACATGATGCAGGCATAAATACATAGACCGACAGCAGTGGCTTAACCTCAGAAGTAAAAAGGAAAGTTTTCTCATAAAATTCCCTAATGAAACCGTTACAAAAATAAAGATAGCAATAAACATAATAGCATGTAAAAAAAGAACAAAAATACAAAATTTTAAAAAATTGAAATGGAACTTTTACTCACACACTTACCTCATACAAATAATTATATGTGCATCAACTTTTTGCAAAAAAAGAAAAGATTACAAATTTGCAAAATATTTCTGGGTATGCAGGTTTACTTTTATTATTACATAAGATATAAAAAAACAAAAAATAACAAATTTCAAATATTTTTTTAAACTAAAAAACAAAATTTAAGTTTATGCTCATAGTAAATATTTATATGTGCATTTTTCTATTTTTGCCTGTAAATCTTATTCATTTGAGTTCAACTAAAAGACATCTCTACTTTAATAGTCAATAGTTTTGCCCTTATTTTTTAAAACTAAATTAAGCCGCTTTGGCATAGAATTAACTAATGACTGTAGAATAGTTATGTCAATATTGGCCCATTCTTGCTCTATGGATAATTTAAGGTACTGTCTCAAACTGCCTTCCGTTTTGGAAAACACGTGCAGAGAGGATCCCTCAGCGATCTTCGAACGGATTTAGGTCCGGACTTAATGCTGGCCATTGTAATACGAGAATTTGCCTGTCATTAAAGAAGTGCTTCGTAACCTGTGCCGTGTGTATTGAAGCGTTATCCTGCTGATATGTCCAGTTATCGCCATAAATATTTCCAACAAATTCTATCAACTCACTGTCCAAAAGATTTACATACATACTAGCATTCATTTGAGTGGATATATAGCATATAGGTGTCTTTCCATTAAAGCAGATTGCAGCCCATACCATCAAGGTACCGCCTCCAAAGCCTCGCTTGTAGCAGGAACGTCGTTCCTGACGCGAATCTCTCCAATATTTCTTGCAATGATCTGGGCCGTCCAAATTGGTATTTATTTGCAAACTGCAAACGTGCTATAATATGCCTTTGCAAGAGCTTTGGTTTAGGTACTATTCCTTGTTATTTGCAGTCTTTACTTGGTCCGTATTTGACCGCTACTCATCGAATCCGCTACTGCTAGCCGTCGAATCATCCGTTTGCACCGATCATCAATGTTGGTTTTCCGTCCGCTGCGACGCCACCATAATTGGTGGGGTTTTTAACAAATCTTGATATACAGTTTCGATGCCGCTTTAGTCTGGATGCAATCTCGTATATTTTGGAACCGCTTTCATGCATTCCTACAATTATTCCTTGTTCCGTGGCTGACAAACTAGTATCACGAGGCATTTTAGACTTAAAGTTAAATAAATGTATTAAAATTTCAAATAATTCATCAAGTTAATGCACCTACAATAGTTTTGCAAACAAATTTTCACGCAAAAAGGTTTATCCGCGACAATATCAGCAAGAAAGATCAGCTAGATTGATTTTGCACATATAAATATTTACTACTAACAAATCTTGATTTTACTACGCAATACCCAATGCACAAGCACATTATTAATGTAACGGTACAACGAAAGAGAGCAGAATGAAACAATTTCGTTGTATATTAACGGCAACATATCAGCCGTTAATTCTACATTCACCAAAATTCAAAAAATACCAGTGATCAAAAAATATAAACAAACTCAAAAATGCACATATAATTATTTGTATGAGGTAATTTGAAAACTTTTCTATCATCGACAGGATATTATTACTTTTGTATTCGTATTTTATGTGTGTGCAATGAGGCATGCAACATAAATGTTATACATGGTAGTTCAACTATATACAAATATAAAATAAAGTGTGTTTGTATATATAAATGTATATAAACTTATATGTTAATACATAACTCGTGTTTCTTTGTAAATCGAGTAATGTTTCCAATTTGTTTGTACAATATCAATTACGATACACCTGAAAGTTTGCGGTTTAAAAAATTAATTGAATGCTGATAAGACGTTCTTCAAATAAAGTTCTACTCACATATACTGAACTCCCTCTAAAATGTAACAGCTCTGTAAAAATCAATGTGTGTTTGTTTGTTTAAGATGTTTTCCTGTTTTAAATTTTCCCGAGGAAACAAAATAAACTTCACTCTCTAGTTCTTTTAGTAAGGGCTCCTTAGGTTTCGATAACTCTTATATATATCTTGAAATATAATATTCAATGTCCCTACTGTGTTACCAAGCTTTCCTTTATTTGCTTCATTTTCCGAAGAGTACCACAACGTGGTATCCAACTGCGCGTTTTGAAACGGCTTAACCGTCAATCCAAGTAAAACTGAAATGATTTTTATTTACCAGGAGGTATAAGATTTGAGACGTGCCTCTTTTCTATGCCTTAGAACCGATAATAAGCTTGAATGCATCCTAAGAGTGGCTCTCATCGGTATTTTCTATGTTCTACGGACTATACCAACAATAGCACTTAATGTCAATTTAATTATAACACCCATGGACATTGCCGGGAGGTACATTGCTAAGAAATGTTCTCTAATGGCTCAGATAAGCTAAAGGAGTCCGAACAAGGACAGCTCCAAATTTCCTACTCCTTCAACTGCAATCATAAAAACCTGGATGACTGTGTCGTAGAGACTACTTGTTGTGGTTTTTTCTCCTCCCATATGTTTAAGCGGGTGATATTTTTTGGTTGAAATTTATCGAAGAAACGACCCTGTCTAATAAATTAATAATACGGAAATATTTTAATTTGAAATTTAGAACATATAGCACCACGGTTTGAGGTTGGTATAAGTCACCCATATCCTCTTCAAAGCAACCATTCCCTTCTCATTCATACCATATCAGCTTTTTGCTGTTGAAAGTCCCACATATGCTTGAATTGAATTGTATACAATCGCCAGCTGCATCCCATCCCCTAAACCGCTTTCTAACACTGTATTGATGCAAGGTTCAATCACCGTTACCGAAACAGTGCTGGCCAATTACAAAAAAACACACAAAATTGAGGAGTAGTCAAACGAGCTTACACACAGCCGAACGTGAAAACGTCCATTTATCTGGGCAATTTTCAATTCGCCACTCAAGCACCGAGACACTCACGAACTGATTAACTTTTTGACTGTTCGCCTAGATGTTTGCCACCGACTTTTGCCGGTTTATGTACATGAATGGAAGAGTAACTACGAAGGCTATTTCGAATTCAGATGCAAATTGATTTTGGTGATTTGCACGTCTCAGCGCTGCCGGCGCCTTCTGCACGCTTTCGGTTTACATGCCTTTTATCAGCGGAATGAGTGAAGCTTGTGATGGATTTTCAAAACGCGGAAAGCAGCTGCATCCATATTCCATACCCAACATATACTAAGAACGCGTTGGGTTTCGGTTAGGTTATACTGGCTGGCTCTCACGCCATAGACCAACAGGTCCTTCATAAGGTCATGTGAACAGTCGTCAAAGATTTTTGAGAAGTTTAGTAGATTTCTAATATGGATTCCAGATAATTTCGGCAGAAGTAGAGTAGCTGTTTTTAGCATCTCCCACATGATTACTTCCCTGCTCACCCGTCGTGATAGTAAAAATCTGACGTGTATTCCTTCCGTTCCTCTGCATTTGCTCTTGGCGATCATGCATGCCTTTAAGGCAGTGCATCTCGCCCTGATCCGTCTGTCAGCATTTCAACCGGATGGCTTTTTTGGCAATCTCATGTTTTATGTTCCGAAATACCCATTTAGTCTGGGATCCAGTGTATATGCAGTCGCTTCTCGACAGTCTCTATATCTATGACCTACCTGTTTTTAACGATATTCTCTGACGCTATGCCATTTGAGATTATTGCTTTAATTGCTGCTTGGCTTTTGACGCATATATTAGTGATACTGCAATACGCGGTAGCTTGAAGCCTCCATCTCCATGTTAAAGTTCGCGTGCCTCTGCGCCATCCACTCAGAATCTTTTAGTGTAACTTCAGACCTTTTCTAATTCCAGATAAAACGTGAGAATATGTGGTCTAATTTACTCTTCGGCCTCATGCATATGTCCGAAGGTTCACCCAACACTTCTTATCTTGCAGCGGATATTGTTACCAGTTTCAGTTTGAATATTGTGAAAATCTTTCTCTTGACAGCATTAGCGTCGACTACAGACATACACTGTTTAGCCTTTAGATACGATTCAAAACATACCACTCAAAGAAGTTCGAACAGAAAAGAGTCATGTCAGAATATTACGCGAAGGAATATTATAGTTCAAAAGCAATCCTAGAACTCTGATGAAAGTGCGGGGCTTCTTTATTAACACAGGGCTAAGGCCAAATGGATATGAACATAGATTCAAAGAGGTTAAATCAAGAAAGCTTTGATTCAATCATTCTATTGGAGGTCATCTATATTTCTTTGGAAGGACTACATGAATGTTTCAAGTACGATTGTCACAGTTTTGGAAGTTCAAAAATTAATTGTTCCTCAATAATTTCAATAGATTCTTTCGGAAATTTAACGCTTTAATACCTCCGCTCAACAGCATTAAAGGGCCGGCACTGTTTGTTTGCGTTGGCACTTACCGAAATAGTTCAGTTATAGTGGCAATATACATTTTTTCTATGGCTACTTTCGCACTTTTGCTGCAAAGTGACGCTCAGGACTCCACCAACCGAGTTGCAGATGACACACACAAAAATAAAAATGCAAATCAAACGCCACTAACAGCAAGTCTAGCTGGGGAATGCGCTGGAAGCTTGCAACTTGCATTGAAAATAACATTTGGAATGCGAAGTGCAATAAAGATTGTATTGTCAACGCGCTTAGCCAAGTGTAAGGGCCAGCGCGACACATGAGTTGTGTGGCCTGAGATCGTACTAGTATGAGGTGGAACGCGACGTAAATTGTGCGCCGTTGCTTCAATGCGATTTTAGGTAGTACTTTGTGTTGAAAGCACAAATAGTAGCGCTTTTTGTACCAAAAATAAACATGGAAGCTTTCAGCAGTTGGCAGCTGCCTCCGAAAGGTGAAGAAAAACAGCCAGCAGGCGAATTATGAAATGGAGTGAGTGCGAAAGCAAACGGATTTGCAAAAGAGCAACCAACTCACATTTGGCAGTGCGGCGTGCTGCGGGTCACTTTGCGCGTACGCAAATAGATTTTTGTGACTCTGCGCAATGCGTACTTAGATTGGACAATAGACCCCGGGTAAGGGAAATAATACGACAATTATCGGCGGTTACAGATTTCATGAAGCAACATACCAAGTGCAATGAGATTCGGAAAATTGACTATGGCGACTATGCATACATTTATAATGAGTATAATGGTGCGTGCGATGCAGTTGAATGCAAAAAATTTGTCATCATCGAAATCGAGCGATTGTTCATCTAAAATCATTTATATTTTTTGGTAAGGTTAAAGAGTTATCGAGAGATTATATTTTAATAATTGAAAAATGGGAGTTCATTTGGTAGCGGTTAAGTCCACGGAATATTTTTTTAATTATGTTGAATAATAGGTAAAGCCCTTCCAAATGTACTGTAAAATTGCTCACATACGGAAAAACACTTCAGAGTTTTATTCTGATGTTTCTGTCCCCGCCAGTTGAATTTTTTCAGATTCTTTAGCTCTATAGGTGTTTAAAGCGAAATGAAAAAGGAACTCCACTGTATTGTAAATATTAAGATGGAAATACTGAGAATTAACGCTAACTGACGAAGCCAAATAAGTCCGGAACGTTTGTGTGAACGGAAGTTAAGTAGTGTTAGGAACAGAAAAGTCAGTTCTGTTTTGGAAAGGGTTTTTTTTTAATAATCATTCTCTTAATTGTGGGATACTCAGAATGTTGAATGGATCGGAGCGGATAAGAATCCGAATCCGTCTCGATTATATAGATCCGACTGTTTTTACAACAAAAAGTTCTAGTCGACATCTGCTATCTCATTGATCCTCAATACCAAATAAGGCATCTTATGGGTTCTCTATATCGCTGGAAAGTTTCGTTTCGGCTCGAGACAACTCTACTTAAAACAAATTACTTTATGAATTAAATTGTAGGTATGCATTCCGCAAATGAGCAAAAATTTTAATTTTGCTCATATTCCAAGTTGGAAGTAAGTTCTGTCGCTCCAGCATACGAATTACTAAAGATTCGTGTGCTATACAGAAAAAGGTATTTTAACAGAGTTCAAGAACTGTTCGGATGCAGCTAAAAGCTGCTCATATTTGTCAGTTAAAGTCAATACGCAAACTTAAAATAAAAGAGGGCGCTCGAATAAATCTCTACTTTAGTAAGACCTACCAAATATTTATTAATATTGTTATTTTTACTTAAAAAATTAACTCGATACTCTTGTTTATACCGTTCAAACTCTTAACTCAGTGTTAAGACTGCGCAACGCCTGCACTTTGTTTTCTAGCAAAAAATTTACTTAACGAACTTAAAAATTATGTTTAATGCATTTAGACATTTATTCATGCACCTGAAAGTAAAATTAATGTTTTAGATCCAACAAGTTTCTGCAGCGAATCTAATAAACCCTACACATGTCCATTTCTTTAGTAACTATGTGTTCCGTTTGTATGGAAGTTATGTACAGTAATACGATTTGAAGGAATTTTCGGAAATTATATTTTTACCTTAAGTAGTAATCCATGTCAAATTTCGTGAAGATACCACCTCATATGCTTAAGTTTTCCGTACAAGACCTTGATTTCAATCGTTCGGTTTGTATGGCAGCCATATGCTATTGGGAGTCGATCTGAACAATTTCTTCCGATATTACATTATTTCTATGAATAATAACTCATACCAAATTTTGTGAAGATATATCGGCAACTGAGGAAGTTTCCCATGCAAGCATTTGATTCCGATCATTCAGTTTGTATGGCAGCTATATGCTATAGTTAACTGATCTGAACAATTTCTTCGGAGATTACATTATTATTTTAGAAAATAACCTTTGCAAACTTTTGTGATAACACAGCTCCACAAAAAAAGATTTTTTTTGTTGCCCTGGATATCTGTGAAAATTTTTATATGAAAGTACTGAATGTGCTCTTATTTTTATGATTTTCACAAATTTTATAATTTAAACAATAATCAGCTTTTTATTCATAAAAATCGATTTTATCAGTCATGATTAGGCTTCTGCACAACTTTTTCGCGCATGCAAACATCACGTGATCCCTACTCTTAGCGATCCTCACCCTTTGCTCCGCAGAACAGCTGAGATCACAGTTATTCGACAATACGAAGTACCTCTACGTCATAAGTTAATATTTCGTTTCAATCACTGCACATATTTATGTAAATATATATTTGTTTTGTCTTTTAAAATATGAGTTCGTCAAGAAGAAAGGTAAATATAGTACTGATTCGTTTTGTTATATTTGCGGTGTTTATTTAACAAAAAAAACAACAACGAAACATTAGACTTTGTTAAGGAGGCTTGCACTGAATACTTCGGTTTTAAAATTGACAAACTAGAAAAACCATGGGTTCCTCATAAAGTTTGTAAGTTATGCGTTGAGCCTTTACGGTTATGGAAAAAAGGAGAACGTTTTGGATTAGACTTTGGTATTCCGATGATTTGGATGGAGCCTACAAATCATTTCGATGATTGTTGCTTTTGCGTTGTTGATGCTAAAGGTTTTAATCGCAATCAAACCTAGACATATCCAGATTTACAATCTACAAAATGAAAATCTTCCTCGGCCTATTTACGTTCCAAAAGTTATTCGAATGCCCTCAGAAACAATGATGTTACCAAATTCACAGAAATCGGGACAGTCTACAAGTAAACGTGACTGGGAAGGTGAAATATCTACTCCCAAGTTATTTTCTCAAAATGAACTCAGTGACTTAATACGTGATCTCTATTTATCAAAACAAGGATCAGAATTGTTAGCCTCAAGATTGAAATAAAAAAATTTATTGGCCCCAACAGTGACAATTACGACATACAGGACACGAGAAAAAGAGTTATTTCATTGTTTTAGTGAAGATGAAAGTTTGGTGTACTGTAATGATATCGCGAAACTACTTTTGGACATGGGTTTGACAGAATATAAACCTACTGAGTGGCAACTTTTCATTGGCAGTTCTAAAAGAAGTTTGAAATGCGTTTTACTGCACAATGGTAATAAATTTGCATCTATTCCAATCGCCCATTCAACAAAACTCAAAGAGGTGTATTAAAATGTAAAATTAGTTTTAGAAAAAATTAAATACTCGAAACATCAGTGGCCGATCTGTGCGGTGAAAATGGTTAATTTTTACTCGGTCAACAGAGTGAATACACGAAATACCCGTGCTTTATTTGTATGTGGGACAGTAGAGCAAAGCATCATTGGAATCAAGATATTTGGCCTGTGAGAGATTCTTTAAATGTCGGAAAAGCCAATGTAATCAGAGAGCCATTGGTAAGCAGAGACAAAATCATACTCCCACCATTACATACTAAGTTACGAATGATCAAGCAATTTGTAAAAGCATTAGACAAAGACGGAGACTGTTTTAATTACATTTGTAGAAAATTTCCTAAGCTTTGTATAGAAAAGTTAAAAGGTGGAATATTTGATGGTCCTCAAATACGGCTAATGATGAAAGACTCAGATTTAATCAGAGACATGACTGTTCCGGAAAGTAAAGCTTGGGAAAGTTTTGTATTGGTAGTCGAAAATTTCCTAGGTAATCATAAAGCACCAAATTATAAAACTATTGTGTAAAATATGCTGAAAAATTTTCAGACTCTAGGAACAAATATGAGTATAAAGTTAAACTATCTTGGCAATCATCTAGATAAATTCCGGATAATTTAGGGAAAGTGAAGAACAGGGAGAGCGGTTCCACCAGGATCTAAAAGTGATGGAAGAACGGTATCAGGGTCGCTGGGATTGTCACATGATGGCAGATTACTGCTGGTGTTTAAAAAGAGATTGTCCAAAGAAGAATTATAAAAGAAAAGCTAATAAAAGGCATTTTAAGGGAATATAGTATAAGCTTTTAACATTTATTTCTCTATTTATTTCAATGTTTGTTAATCTTTCAAAATAAAACTAATATTTTCCACATTTATGTCATTTTATTTCTTGTTTTCCGATTTTTTTGAAATAAAATGAAAATAAAGATTTTAAAAAAATTGAGAGCAATTCTTACAAAATCATTGATAGTTTCGTGAATTATGAGCATAAATATATCTAAAATTAGTCTCATATCCAGGGCAACAAAACCACTGTATACCAGTGTAATACATTGTCAAATGTGAAAGTTTTCCATACAAGGACTTGACAGTTCCGACAAATGAGCAGCTTCTTGAAGAAAAACTGATGTTTGCAAAATTTCAAAACGATATCTTAAAAACTGAAGGACTAGATCGTATATATACAGACATGGACATAGCTGAATCGACTCAGCTCAACATACCGATCATTTATATATATACTATACTTTATAGGGCTTTCGACGCTTAATTCTGGGTGTTACAAACTTCTTGGCAAACTTAATTTTCCCTGTTCATTGTATAAAAAGACAAAGTGGCGACAACCATTATTGGAATATGGGAGGTGGTTGTTGTTTGGGAGGAGTCGAGCGCTTGCATCAGCAGATGATGTGGAAATATTCAGCAAGTTATTTTCGCATGCAAAAAGGTTTTCGATGTTCTCACTAACACCACGGGGCGATACTAAAGGGCAGCGGCAGAAAACAGCTGAGCAAAGATTGCCATAGAAGTGACGCGCGCCGGTTGGCGGAGCGGAAGGAGAATATTGATGAAGTATTGCGCTGTTGCTGTTTAGTAACTTTTTAGAATTGTGGAAACTGCGAAGACGGCGAAGGCGTCAACAACGGTGCATCCTAACTGACTGCCTGGCAGAAAGCCTGATAAGGAAAATGACACAAGGAAGACATGAGAAAGCATACTTATTTCGGATATGCAGCATTAAGTGACGCGCTAAAGTGCTGTAGTTTGCGTAGAAGTGCATCAGAATTACAGGAACTTAATTTAACTTACTTTTCACAGTTATTTTGGTTCCACTACATCCACTGGTATATAGAAAATCAATTTACAGGCAAATGGATAAGCAAGAGACAAGCAACAACACAGCAGTGAAGATTGTTGCAAGCGCGTGCAGCCTTTCGAGGAATGATAACAATGACAGTACAGCTATCATTATAAGGCACAAGTTCAGAGGAAGGAGGAATAAAAAACAGGTAGTGAAAAAAATGTTGGTGTAGAATTGAGTTAGTGATTAGTATTGTGTTGGACTTGGGTTGGTTCACACCTTAAAGAGAAGGAGGTTATTCATGGCTTTCCGATAAAGCTGACTTCTGTTTAAATTGAAAGTCCCACGGAAGTGTATTTTCAATGCATTTGTCTAAGAAATGGTGCAAACGTCTGTCGGACACAAGCGGTTCGATATATAAAATGTGGTTTCCCTGAGTTAGTATTCGAATCAAAAAGACTCAAATTGAAAAGACTCTCGAAAAAATTAAACAGAGCCTCAGTATTGCTTTATTTTACTTTTGAGAGCGGTTTTATCGTAATATTTAATCAAAAAGTTTGGGTGACTACGAGATTCCATAAGTAAGGGTTCGAGTAGTGCACGAATCTTTGCTGGTTAGCTGCACGTTTTATGGAAGGCAAAATCTTATAATCTTCATAATTACGTCTATATGGTAAAAGATTAAAATTTTGACGGCTAGATATATTGAAGAAAGTCCTGCTGATGACAATAGGAAACGAAACATACTTCCAGTACGGTAGAAAGATGCTGTAAAGAAATTGTTTTACCTGTCAGCTCGTACCGTTAATTATTTATTCCAATTCCATTTAAAAGCCAGTGTGTTACGATTCGAGAGGTAATAGCTAAAAAATACCCTACCGCCTGGCGCACCGTTTCATATAATCATATAATTGGATCAGAATTTATAATAAATGATGTGATGGTTTTCATCAACATGAACTCGAAAATGCTTTGATACGACCGCAATAATATCTCATTTTGTTCGATTTAAAGATATTTGGATATTTTTGCTAATACGATTAACTTATCACGACTTAATGTCTAAAAAACCTCAAATAAATCATGTCTCAAATTCAAGCTGACATACTGATTTACAAACTAGGACAACGAAATCGATTAAATTAACACAAGCCGTACATACTTACGAGGCAAAGCTAGGAATTCATCATACTCGGGTTTAACGTGCAACAAAAAAATAAATGAATAAAAAATTGGTTTGACTCGGTCTTTGGAGGACTAGAGACCTTAGAAGATAAAAGTGCAGAAATGAAGGAGTGTATAGAAAGTGATTAAGTGATCTTTATAATGAATAAAACATGGTTTCGAAATGAATTGATTCGGTCTTTCAGAGATCTGAGACATTATGAGGAGTACAGATTAGATTTCAACTACTAATGAGCTAGTAGTTCCATGAAAATAGAAATAAATGGCTTTGAACTTCAAGGGTTGAATACTTAAAAAAGGTAAATAAATAAAATCTTAAGTCATTCATATTTAGATCAGAACGCTTAGGATGAGTAGGAATCAGATTTTAATACCACCAAGATAGTGGCTCCAGGAAAATACAAAAACTGTATGCAACCCTCTTTGAGTTAAGATTTATGAGTTCAGAAGTCATCAGACATGAATAGTGAATAAGTTCGCAACCATTAGATACAAATGCATATTGTATGCATGTATCTCTATTTTTTACCCTTCTTTAAATGGTTGTCACGCACAATCGAAATAAAAATACCGGATACACTTGAGTTTGTATTGACACTGTAGTTTATTATAAAAATCTCTTCTTTTGTATAATTTTATTTTAAAGTTGAATATTCAATGTTAATGTTAACAGATACATTAAATGTTTTTAAAATTTAATGTTATTATCTTGTGGGGGTCACAGTGGTAACTACAGCGCGCGAGATTGGTGACCAAAAAACGAGGGTATATAAACGGGATGTTGATGCTCGAACTGTATGTGACGAATAGTGTCGAATTGTGTCTGCTTTCTCCTTGTCCATCCGTTTTGATGAGTGGGCGTATAGGTATGGTGAGTTGTGTTGGTGTCTTCAGCTGGGGTGAATTGCGATGTAGCATTAGGATGCGCCAGTTTTACCGAGTAGAGGGGGTGGATATTTAACTCATTTAAACATCCTGGGCCCCCTAGGCGAATATTTTGCCTAGTTTTATATATATAATCGGATGCATTTGGTTCGGCTTACTGTAGGTGGAGTAACCGAGGCCGCAGAATATTAGCTGTAAGAAGTGATTCTGGTTTTAATAGCCAATTGTATTTTGTGTAAATATTGATGCTTGAGGTAATAATTCATTTTGCGTGCTTTGACGACTTATTGTATTATTATACCAAAACAAAGGTTTTTGCTTCTATTAAAATATTATTAGCGCTTATTTACAATTTGTTATTTTATCGGTTTGGTATACCGGTTGCTGCCTTTTCTGTATGATCAGAAATTGTTTGCATTTAATTTATTCTCGGCTTATGAAGGATAGTAACTCCACGCTTGGCTCAGATGTGGCCAGAATGGGTACTCCTTAGCCCTGGAGTTAGGACTATGAAATGACTATGAGGGATCTTGCGAGAGAGTTCCCGGTAATTGCGAACGGCTTCATTAGAATTATAATTTTTTAAGTGGGATGTTCATGCTTTACAACAGATTCTCACCAACTACCCTTATGAGGAGCGCTTATGTAGTTATGTAGTTAGTTTTTTTTTTTTTTTTTCATTTTACAATTTACGCCTCTGAGGGGCAATATTGTATGAAAAGTGTCGATTTTTTGGTGTTTTTACTTTTTGAAACACTTTTGTTATATTTTATGTTTAAGTGCTTATGCACTAATTTGGCGTTTAGTAGCCCGCCACCGCTCTAGGATTTTGTTGTTTTTTTTTTTCATCATTGGCGAAAGCCATCCTGCGGGGCCGAAAATTTTTATGTGTTTTTAATATTGTTGGACCGAAATCTTACTTTGTTTTTTCTACCAATATGTGAGGTTTTGGAAAATTGTGCCTCTAGTGGTAGTCGTACGACGTACCGGCCATTATTTAATCGAGTAAGTTTGGCTTCTTCTACAATTTTGTTTGATATGGGGGGGAGTTTCTTTAACTTTTGAAATTGCCTTAATTGTGAATTAATGTTTTTGTTTGTATTATACCCAACTTCAGTTGGTGTGGTGGTAACTAGTTTTGTAACTGGCCCACTTTGTGTTTGGATGTGCAGCGTTTGTGCTTTTTGTGCCTTTGAGCAACATGGCGTCTCTTGGCATTTTTTCGAATTGTAGGTTTCGGGATTTGCTTTTGCAATTGAATCCGTGGTTATTTTTGCATATGCGCTTCTTTGAGGTGAGATGGGATATCTGCTGTAATGAAGCATTGTATGATGTCTTTTATGACAATATAAGCAGTTAAATTTGCTTTTGCAATTTTTATATGTGTGCGCATGTGACAAGCAATTTGTGCAAAGTCTTTTTGACTTAACAAAACTATTTCGTTCGTTAACTTTTAAGTTTTTAAACTTTTCGCAAGATTTAAGCCTATGCCCTCTTTTACATAGTTCGCATGACGTTTGTTTTTTCAGTTCGGATGAGAACGATTGCGTTTTGTAAAATTTTTTGTTTGAATTGTTTTTGTTACTAACTTGGGGTCTATTTAAGCTTCTATTTTGGTCGTGTTTGTTCTTAGTTTTGCTTATTTTTTCTTCTAACCTTTCCGCAATTTCATATTGAGTGGTGAGAAAATCTTTCATTTGTTGCCACGTTGGGCATTTTTTTCGTGATGAGAGCGATTGCTTCCATAGAAGTAACGACTTTTCTGGTAATGCGACGGTGCAAATGTTTATCAGAATTGGGTCCCAGCTGTGTGTGGGAATATTTAGTGTCGATAGAATTGACAAACAATTTGAAACAGTGGATTCTAGTTTGATGAATTCTACACTTGTTCCTTTCTTAATTTTAGGCAAGTTTAATAGTGTCGTTACTTGCTTATCGACCAGTATTCTTTCGTTTTCAAATCTAGCTTTTAGAGCTTCCCAAGCCAAATTGAGATTGTCGTCATTTAATGCGAACTGTTTAACTATTTCGCCTGCTTGACCTTTTGTTTTATATCGGAGGTGATACAGTTTTTGTGCCTTTGATAGTTGTGGATGGGTGATGTAAACGGCTGTGAACATGTCCCGGAAGGACGGCCATTCGTCATAACCTCCGTAAAAAGTTTCTGTATCACATGCAGGCACCTCGAGTTGGATGCCTGAACTTGCCTCTTGATTGTCTATTTGTGGCAGCTCTACTCTACTGTGGGGAGTAGGTGCAATTGCTTTTATTAGCTTTAGCTGATCGGAGATCATAGCTTTTATTTCTTCGTACTGTTCTAAACAGTTTTCGTAAATATCGTAAGCCGATGATTTAAAATTATGTGGCAGATCTGAATCGTCAGAATCTACTATGGCGTCATGAGCCGCTTGGAGACGAGTCCAAAAATTTTTTAGATTTTGATTTTTTATTTCTAGTAACGATTCCGAGTTTTCGTGAATCGGTGAGGAGGCAAATCTAGTGCAGTATCTTAATAAACTGTCACTTTCTGAAATGAATTTAACAACCTGTTTTGAGCGTGTAGCTCCTACATGTGTATTTTGATTATTGTTGTTGTTAACCATTTTGGCAAAATAATACTATTTATTTATATTTTAGTTTGAAATTTGAAAATATCTGCACTCTTAATTTATTAACACTTTTTACGTCCTTATTTTAGTATTTAGGTACACCCTAATACATGGACTTATATGTATGTATGTAAGTACTTATGTTTTCTGCAATTGAGAGCTCGTCGAAGAGATCAATGCGCTATTTACATAAGTATTTGTTTGTATGTGTTTATAATTATGTTTTTGTTCTTAAGCAATTGAGAGCTCGTTAGAGAGATCAATTCGCTTTTTGTATGCAATCCTGCTTGTTTTTGTTTGCGCCAAAAAACAAGAGGTATTGCAGAATAGATGCCAATTGGGACTTTAAATATGAGTTTGTAATAATATGTGTTAATATGTAATATTAATATTTTGTTTAGTCTCACAGGCAGATTATTTGCCGTATGATTATATGTACAAATATTTTTATATACATATGTATGTTCGCTCTTAGAAGAGAGCGCGGAAACGAAATTTAAGAAAGCTTAAGGTGCTTATATATATGTTTGTATTTTTTGCCTCTCTTGTTTTGTTTTTTATTTTATAATTCTATTTTACGTTTATGCCCTTGCTTACGCCAACCTTCTTATTGTTTTTGTTAAACACAACAAGCATGCTGGAAAAATTGCAAGTAAATATTTTAATTTTTTTTTTGTTAAAAAGTGTACTTGAATACACGTAGGTAAGTAGGCATCGAATAAATAGTTATTTGTATTTATGTATTCATGTGTGTATTATATATTAAAGGACTTGATATGCTCACTTGGTATTCCTTTTGTATGTAAAGGGCGCCTGTAATATACATATGTATGTTTTCCCGCCAATTTTGTTCCTCCGCTTCACCCAGATGGTTGGACCTGTTATGTTTGTTATTTGAATTTTTTTTTTTTTTTGTAATTCGCGCCCGTTTGCTTTTTGCATTTATGTTTGTGTTATTGTTAAGATGCTTTCTCTTTTCGTGCTCGGTTTAATGTTTTTTGTATTTGTAACATTTTGTATATTTTGTTTCTAAAAGTTTATATTTTACCACGCAGTTTTTGTTATTGCAAATATGCATATATTTCTGCCGAATCACCACACTTGATTTTTTGTTTTGTTCTTATGATTTTGTCACTGCACCGTGTTTTTGTTTCCTTAAGCTCTGCAGCTTAGTCTTTTTAATTCACTTCGTTCATATTTCTTAATTGTGTTTTGTTTTAAGATTTCGCGCGTTTGTTCGTTGCTATTTTCTTTGCGTAAACTGTTTGTTAATTCGCGCCCGCTCTTTGCAGTTTTGTATTTTGTTGCTTTCCTGTTTGGTGGTTTAATTTTTCAAATCCCCTTTGTTTTTGTTCACAGTTTTGTCACCTCATTGATATACGTAAGTATTTTTTTTGTTCTCTTTGGGTCACTGCACTGTTTTTTATTATTTTTTTTTTGTCCTTTTTCTCCCTGCACACTTTTATTTGGTTGTTTTTTGTTACATACGTATGTTTTGTTTTTGTTTGTGTTTGCTGCGATTTGCGCCCGCAAGATATTATTTTGACTTTCTATTTCGCGGCCGATTTTAATTTTGTTTTTAGGTAACGCGCATTTGTTGCTTTTTGTTTGCTCAAAATGTTTGGGTCACTGCACCTTTTTTTTTTTGTTTTTTTGTTTTAATACAATTTTTTTTATTTTTTAAATCGTTTCACTAATCCATAGTGCCTCTTACTATGGCTCGAAGGACCATGAATAATTTCGCAACCATTAGATACAAATGCATATTGTATGCATGTATCTCTATTTTTTACCCTTCTTTAAATGGTTGTCACGCACAATCGAAATAAAAATACCGGATACACTTGAGTTTGTATTGACACTGTAGTTTATTATAAAAATCTCTTCTTTTGTATAATTTTATTTTAAAGTTGAATATTCAATGTTAATGTTAACAGATACATTAAATGTTTTTAAAATTTAATATTATTATCTTGTGGGGGTCACAGTGGTAACTACAGCGCGCGAGATTGGTGACCAAAAAACGAGGGTATATAAACGGGATGTTGATGCTTGAACTGTATGTGACGAATAGTGTCGAATTGTGTCTGCTTTCTCCTTGTCCATCCGTTTTGATGAGTGGGCGTATAGGTATGGTGAGTTGTGTTGGTGTCTTCAGCTGGGGTGAATTGCGATGTAGCATTAGGATGCGCCAGTTTTACCGAGTAGAGGGGGTGGATATTTAACTCATTTAAACAAATAGAGAGAATGAAAGTTAATCAAGTGGTCATTATACTAAATAAAATACAGTGTCTTGACTCCGTCTTTGAAGAACTAGAGAGGTTAAGATTTCTACTAATAATAATTTGTGTTCCATCTTACGGTTAAGCTCTATTTAAAAGGAAAGCAGAGTAGTAGAGGAATAAAATCTAAACTCGTTTTTACTAAGATCTGGTCGGGTGAAATGAAATTCAGCTAAGTACTTAAACCAAGTTTAGCGGCAACCGCACGGCATATACACTCCTGAAACAGCAAATCTCCGCTAACATTGCGTACATTTTATTTCAATCATCACACTTTGAAAGTTTTATATAACGGTTTTGCTGTATTTGTCAACTTCTTAGATATTAAAGATATTTACATAGACCCTTATGTGTCTTCAAATATAATTTTTGCACTCGGTGCTACACGCCGTATGCACAATAACAGAAATTAGACAAACTTTGTGATGGTGAGACTGTATGAAAAGCACATACACACAAATAACTTATATGTACATATATACATATAAATGCAACAATAACAACAATGCATTAGAAAACGACAAACTTTTCATTTTGCCCCTTTCACCTTATTCGCTTGTAAATTTATAAAGTAAAAAAAAAAGTTTTTCCATGTATTTGCATTCAGATAGGTTAACGCACGCACTGATAAATATGTAGGGACATACTCTGATCATGTCAAAATATTCATTAGAGATACGTGTCGTTTCGTGTGCTGCTAAAAGTGAGTTTTTCGTTTTTTGCGATGTCGAAATTTGTTTGCGGAATCAATTTTCTGTTGAGGATGGTGCAGAAAGCTTTTGGTGATTAGGCTATGTCTGAAAAAAATGTTTACAAGTGGTATAGTGAGTTCCAAGCCGGACGAAAAGCGACCAGGGCGACCATCAACCTCAACCGACGAAGCTCACGTTCAACAAATCAAAGATTTGGTGTTGAAAAACCGTCGATTACCAACTAGAGACCTTGTTGATGAAGCCAATACCATTTTGAAGGATGTTTTGGGCCTCAAGCACGTCAAATCTCGACTGGTACCGAAAACATTGAATTTTTTTGAAAAAATTCGTCACGTTGAAGTGTGTAAACGATGCTTTCCGCCTACCAGGGTATCATGAAATGCTTTATAACTGGCGATGAGACTTGGATCTATGCTTACGACCCCGAAACAACTGATCAATCGAGCGAATGTCAAAACTCAAGGTAATGTTGACTTTTATCTTCGATTGTTGTGCATTATGAATTCCTTCCAACCGGTCAAACAGTCAACAAGGAATATTATTTGAACTTTATGCGTTGTTTGCGTAACGCCATCCGATTAAAACGGCCGGAATTGTGGAAAGATAATTCTTGGTTTTTACACTACGATAATGCACCATCCCATACTGCCCTCGTAATTCGTGATCATTTCGCCAAAAACTCAACCCATATCGTACCGCAACCATCGTATTCGCCTGATCTGGCGCCGTGGGACGTCTGGCTGTTCACCAAGCTCAAAAGAACGCTCCGGGGACACCGTTTTTATACGATAGAGGAGATTCAAGCCGCAGCGAAGACGGAACTGAAGGCCATCCCGGAAAGTGACTACAACCTGTGTTTCGAAGATTAGAAAATCCGTTGGCATAAGTGGATTGCATTGGGAGGGGATTACTTTGAAGGGGATAAAATTGATTTGAAAGAATAAATAAAGAATTTTCAAAACATACAGGGTAGGCCATTTAAAGTTGACCCATCTGGCAACGCTGTAACTTTTAACAGCGCTGACAAATCGGCTAATGTCATACCGCGTTAGAAGCGTCATTTGCGCTGAAATTGTTCAGCTTTATATTCAAAATAACTTTTCAATTGTGTTAACTCAACGTGCGTTTCGAAAAAAAATAAAGTGAAAAGTGCTCCAGTTAAGAACACAATTAAGTCTTTATACGCAAAATTTGTGAACACCGGTAATCTCAGTAATGCCAGTCATGCATCCAGACAACGCACAAGACGTTCTGATGAAAATATCGAAGCTGTACGAGCCAGTATTGAGGAGACTCCATCGACATCGAGTTATCGCCGCTCTCAGGAATTAGACTTCTCTCGCACCACTCTCCGACGCATAATTCATAAAGATTTAAAGATGTTTCCATATAAAATTCAAATGGCACAAAAACTAAACCCAGCTGATTATCCGCGACGCCTTAATTTTGGCAAACAAACAAATGGGTCAACTTTAAATGGCCTACCCTGTATATCACCTTATTTTTTGGGCCCAGTATATATGCACCTGCATAAATGTAATTTGCGCACGATTCATTCATTTGCACAATTTGCATGGAGCAAATTGATTCAGTGAAACATTTCAAGGCTTGTCGGCGAAAAGTGCTAGCGGTTAGCAAGTGGTAAGTGAGGTGAAGAGCGGCGATGCTTTTTTATGTTGTAAAAAAGCCACAGCACCGGAACTTAGCAATAGGAAGCCAGTCAGGCAGAGCGTGGTAGACAAAAGTTGAAGTGAGTAATCGTTGGCTTCCAAACGCGACGGCCGAGGCGTGTGCAAATACAAAGAGGCAGATGCGCCGATTAAGCTTCTATTCAAAGCACACAAACATACGTCTACATAGAGTCATGGGTGAACATACTGACAGCTGACAGTGTTGTAGTTTACAGATTATATGTGCTTAGTATAGGGTGATTTTTTAAGAGCTTGATAACTTTTTTAAAAAAAAAAACGCATAAAATTTGCAAAATCTCATCGGTTCTTTATTTGAAACGTTAGATTGGTTCATGACATTTACTTTTTGAAGATAATTTCATTTAAATGTTGACCGCGGCTGCGTCTTAGGTGGTCCATTCGGAAAGTCCAATTTTGGGCAACTTTTTCGAGCATTTCGGCCGGAATAGCCCGAATTTCTTCGGAAATGTTGTCTTCCAAAGCTGGAATAGTTGCTGGCTTATTTCTGTAGACTTTAGACTTGACGTAGCCCCACAAAAAATAGTCTAAAGGCGTTAAATCGCATGATCTTGGTGGCCAACTTACGGGTCCATTTCTTGAGATGAATTGTTGTCCGAAGTTTTCCCTCAAAATGGCCATAGAATCGCGAGCTGTGTGGCATGTAGCGCCATCTTGTTGAAACCACATGTCAACCAAGTTCAGTTCTTCCATTTTTGGCAACAAAAAGTTTGTTAGCATCGAACGATAGCGATCGCCATTCACCGTAACGTTGCGTCCAACAGCATCTTTGAAAAAATACGGTCCAATGATTCCACCAGCGTACAAACCACACCAAACAGTGCATTTTTCGGGATGCATGGGCAGTTCTTGAACGGCTTCTGGTTGCTCTTCACCCCAAATGCGGCAATTTTGCTTATTTACGTAGCCATTCAACCAGAAATGAGCCTCATCGCTCATCGGACACGGACGCGAAACACATTTCGAACCGAACACTGATTTTGGTAATAAAATTCAATGATTTGCAAGCGTTGCTCGTTAGTAAGTCTATTCATGATGAAATGTCAAAGCATACTGAGCATCTTTCTCTTTGACACCATGTCTGACATCCCACGTGATCTGTCAAATACTACTGCATGAAAATCCTAACCTCAAAAAAATCACCCGTTATTACCACCCTGTTATTCATTGGTACTGAATGCATTTACCTCTGACTTGCTTTGTGCTCTGCGTAGTTCCGCCACCTCTTGAGCGAGCGTTGTGTGTGTGTTGATTGCTGCCGCTGTCTCGTAGGTGTTAGCGGAAATTCCATCAGTGCATTCCAGTCGGCAGCACTTTGTCTCTTTGGCGTTGTTGTTGCTGCTTAGTGGCCCTCTTTGTCACGGCGTTTTAACTTTGATTTGCATTTCTACTTTTATAAGACGTTGAGCGATAATTTTATATGTATAACAATTGCATAAAACTTTGTAGAAAAATATTAACGTTTTCGAATTCTCAAAGCGTGTTTGGAAAATTTAGTTTCATTGGGTGTAACTTTGCAGCATTTATAAAAAAAACTGTTCCCGACTTATAATTGTTCTGATTTTAATATCTTCTGCTAAAGAGTGACAAAAATTCTAACAAATTATTTTAATTACTTAAATGGTAAACTGTTCTAATTTTATTAATTTTGCTGCTGTAAAACAAAAAAATATATATGTATATGCATGGAAATCATAATTGTTTCAGCATACTTGTCCTTTTTGTTAAATAAAAACTGTTTCCAATTATTAGAAATTAGTTTTAATGTTTTTGCTAATACATCTTCTTCTTCTTCTTTACTGGCGTAGGCACCGCTTACGCGATTATAGCCGAGTCAATAACAGCGCGCCACTCGTTTCTTCTCCTCGCTACGTGGCGCCAATTGGATATTCCAAGCGAAGCCAGGTCCTTCTCCACTTGGTCCTTCCAACGGAGTGGAGGTCTTCCTCTTCCTCTGCTTCCTGCGGCGGGTACTGCGTCGAATACTTTCAGAGCTGGCGTGTTTTCATCCATCCGGACAACATGACCTAGCCAGCGTAGCCGCTGTCTTTTAATTCGCTGAACTATGTCAATGTCGTCGTATTGCTAATACATATATTCATTAAAATGCTAAATAATTGATATTACATACAAGTGTTCCCAATTATTAACTTTATTACTGTAATACGAAATAAAGCCCTTAATTTTATTTAGTTAATATAGTAATATAAATAATGAGCGTATAAACACTTCAAGCATAATTTTTCCCATATGTCCCATGACTTTTGTGCCAGTTCTACTTTCCACTCAGTTCTCCTATGCTGGATAGAAGATAAAGAAGGGATCTTTTGAAGCCGTTATAAACTGAATAATAAGAACTATTACCTTTATCTAGCTTAAATGCCTCACATTTACGTCATTTGATATTTGTTAGATTTCTCCACACTTAAATCTGTTTGAAAGTCAACACCACTAAACTTTGTTGCGGAAAAAATTCCACTCACCTGACACAAAGGTTTGTTATTTATTCCATTCACTGAATCAATGCGCATATGCCACATAATTGCTGCATGAATAGCTGCCGTAGCAGCACTTATTTTACTTCATTTTCTATATACTATATGTACCATATAAATGCTATGTTTCCTTAGTTGGATCCGCACGTGAAATGCACGTAGTGGCTTTTATTGTGTTTGTGCTGAGAGTTAGGCTTTCCGGTAGTCAGTAGCGATCGCATGTGTCTGTCGGTCTTTCAGCTGCTGGTGACAAAATCCAATTGCATCACAATCAATTGAATCTAAAATTGCAATGCGTCAGCGGCAGCTGCATCGTCAGCAACAGCGCCAATCTGTCGCTTCTGGCTGTCATCGCTGAGTGCTAACGACACTTATCTTGAAATTGGCGCTTATGTATATGTAAACAATAATAGTAAAAAAGACCAACCAGCAGGGTTGCCAAGAGTATAAAATAAAATCTCTTACTATTTGCAAGGTACTTTTAAACTGATGTTCAAAATGGTTCAATAAGTAAAGATATTAGTCGGTAGTGGCGTTTATCTGAAGAGATTTGAGTCAATTAACCGGACGTGAGTCACTAAGGGGTTTGGTTTGATATACACGTAAATATTAAAATTGACTCAAAATTCTGTTAGTAGAGTAAATTTTATGAACAATTTAGCATGAACTATGGAGCTGGATTTTTGAACTTATCATCTCAATCCTAAAACACTTCGGGAAGCTCTTTTCTGCTGGTATTTAAAACAGCATTCGTAGATATTGAATCTAAAGAGCGCTGTTCAGTTCTCTAGTGTTATACTTTTTATAGAAACTTGGACTCATTGTATTTTCAGCTTCAAGTTTGGTTGGCTGGAAGCTAAATAACTAAGTTTTAGGGTTTGTCCGGAAAGTAATAGGGCTGAGTCGATTAAAAAAAATTACCCAATCGTTACAGTTCTTTAAAAACTTTCAAAATAGGCTCCATCTGCGTCCAAGCATTGAAGGCGTCACGGAAGGCATTCTCCGTAATAGACGTGAGAGCATGCTCTTTGTCTCGGGATAATACTCAACGATCCATGAGTTATTACCTGTGATTATGTTATTCAAAAACGATGTAATAATGTTCCAATTTTCTTGGTAAAATTTTATTCACCACATTTTGTGGTCGTCAGTGAGCACAATAAAGGAGCGCAAGTTTGGTGTTGGATTCGTGGTGGGAGAGAGACTCCGTCGCCGAGTACTATCATTCACTCCGGAGAATGAACGTCTAGCCACAATCCGCATCAAAGCGAGGTTCTTCAACATATCGCTGATTTGCGCCCAAGCCCCGACGGAAGAGAAGGACGATGTGACCAAAGATGCTTTTTATGAGTGCTTGGAGCGCAATTATGAGAGATGCCCCCGATGCGATGTCAAAATCGTGCTTGGCGACTTCAACGCCAGGGTGGGCAAAGAAGGCATCTTTGGCACTACGATCGGTAAATTCAGCCTCCACGAGGAAACATTCCCAAATGGGTTGAGGCTGATCGACTTCGCCGGGGCCCGAAATATGGTTATCTGTAGTACTAGATTCCAGCACAAGAAGATTCATCAAGCTACCTGGCTGTCTCCGGATCGAAAAGCCACCAACCAGATCGACCATGTTATGATAGACGGAAGACACGTCTCTAGTGTTTTAGATGTGCGTGCGCTCCGAGGTCATAACATCGACTCGGACCACTATATTGCTGCAGCCAAATTTGCACCCGCCTCTGTGCAGCAAAAAACGCACGCCAACAAACACAAGGAAGGTTCGACGTCGAGAAGCTGCAATCACAACAGACAGCCGAACGATTTTCCACTCGGCTTGCACTCCTGATCTCTGAGAGCACTCGTCAGCAACTCGGTATAAGGGAACTGTGGGACGGCATTTCAAACTCCTTACGTACAGCTGCAACCGAAACATTGGTTTTCGGAAAGTGCAAAAGAACAGCTGGTACGGCGAGGAGTGCCGTGCCGCAGCGGAGAAAAAAGAGGCTGCCTACCTCGCAACGTTACGATCGACCACAACACGTGCGAAATAGAATAGATACCGTGAATTGAAGAGGGAAGCGAGACGCATTTGTAGACAGACAACGAAAGAGGCCTTCTCCTGGCGTTGAACGTTCACTGCCATTCAGCAGGCTGGAGAAGTGTTGCCTCCATAATTTAAGTATGCTCTGAGCATCGGTGACTATATCACCTTAGGGGGTTCTACAAGAGTATGCTCTAATCTTGAAACCTTCAGTAAGCCGACGCATCTTTTCGTAGAATTTTCGAGCATTACCCCTGTCGGCCAGCTTATTAAGCTCTTTATAATCACGCATTTCGGCCTCTTTCTTTTCCTGTCTGCAAATGCGTCTCATTTCCTTCTTCAAATCTCAGTATCTATACCATCCTGCACGTGTTGTAGTCGATCGTAACGTTGCGAGGAAAGCAGCCGCTTTTTTCTCCGCTGCGACACGGCAATCCTCTTCGTACCAGCTGTTCTGTTGTACTTCCCGAAAACCAATGGTTACGGTTGCAGCTGTACGTAAGGAGTTTGAAATGCCGTCCCACAGTTCCCTTATACCGAGTTGTTGACGACTGCTCTCAGAGAGCAGGAGTGCAAGCGCAGGTTGAAAAATGTTCGGCTGTCTGTTGTGATTGCAGCTTCTCGAAGTCGAACCATCCTTGTGTTTGTTGGCGTGCGTTTTTTGCTGCATAGAGGCGGGTGCAAATTTGGCTGCAGCAATATTGTGGTCCGAGTCGATGTTACGACCTCGGAGCGCACGCACATCTAAAACACTGGAGACGTGTCTTCCGTCTATCATAACATGGTCGATCTGGTTGGTGGCTTTTCGATCCGGAGACAGCCAGGTAGCTTGATGAATCTTCTTGTGCTGGAATCTAGTATGCAGATAACCATATTTCGGGCCCCTGCGAAGTCGATCAGCCTCAACCCAGTTGGGGATTTTTCCTCGTGGAGGCTGAATTTACCGACCGTTGTACCAAAGACACCTTCTTTGCCAACCCTGGCGTTAAAGTCGCCTAGCACGATTTTGACAACGTGGCGGGGCAGCGCTCATAGGTGTACTCCAAGCGCGCATAGAAGGCATCTTTTGTCACATCGTCCTTCACTTCTTTCGGGGCGTGGGCGCAAATCAGCGTTATGATGAAGAACCTCGCTTTGATGCGGATTGTGGCTAGACGTTCATTCACCGGAGTGAATCCCACACCAAACTTGCGCTTCTTTATATGGCCACTGCAGTAAATGCCACAAGGACCTACTCGTCTTTGTCCTTGTCCCTTGCATTTCTTGGACGGCGGTGATGTCAGCCTTCACTCTAACGAGACGTCAACCAGCTGGGCAGCGGCACCTTCCCAATTAAAGGACCGGATACTTTCAGGTGCATGCTCTTAATTCGTAGTCCTTATTTCGTTTGCCATGGTCGTCGTCAATCCGAGGCTTGTTGTTCCTTTTCATTGGAATGATTTCTTTACGTGGCGGGTTTCAAACCCAACGCACGACCCTGCGGAGGGGATTTATCGACTTCGCACTTTATCTCGCCTTCAAACTGATGTTCTTAAGCTACCCAGAGGATACTTAGTCAAAGACCGGAAGTCGTGAGCTGCTTGAGTCATATGTAAAAGAATCGATTCTGGCCACTCCCAAGTGAATGGCGATCAGAGAACTTTCCTCACTTGCGTGAATTTCTACACATTACTTCCCTCCTGGGAAAACATACTTTAGTATAAATTAGAGTACAAATTCCTAAGGAAACAACTAAATCAAATTTGGACCAATAAGAACTTTCGGTAGTTGTGCATCATTGCAGTAAACAAACAATCAAGGTACTGCTGAGAACACTGTGACTCAGGTTACTCATACGCAGTATCTGCTCGCCCATCTATAAGATTTTTCGGCAGTTTTTGGACGTTTACACTAAAGAACCAATTAAGAAAGCACTCAGAATACTGAGACTCAGGTTACTTATACGCAGTCTTAGTTCGTTTTCTCTATAAGATGTATTATGTATACCCAGTGGTGACGCCGAAATTTGGTGGTATGAGTTGATACAAAATTTTTTATGCATAAGATATGCTGATAGGTCTGTAAAACGTTTAGAAATTTTTCAAAAATATGTGTGTAGTAATCTCTCAGTCTGTTAATTTCCGTATAATATAGCAGTGCTTCATTTATTAAAAATACAAGCAGAAAAATTAAGTATTTGTTTTTTGCTTAAACACAATGCAAACAGGAAAAAGTGCTTAACAGTTCTAGACTAATAATAAGGCCGCACGATGAGCTGCGTGCCGCCTGCTTATTATCTGTGATGAAATAAAGCTGTGCTGCCTTTTTGTTCGTGTTTTTCTCCACTGATAAAAGGGCAGTTGAGTAAATTTATTAATGTGAAGGTGACACTACAACATATTTAATTGCATGGCTGTCACTATACACTGCGATAATTTTAATTGTATGGCAGCAAGCGGCCTAGGCATAGAAGAAGGGTAGATTACTGAGGAAAGGGGAGAATCTGAATGGTAGTGGGAATACTTGCAAGTCAAACAAAAGCGAAGTGAGGACTAAAAGTCGGCAAAGGAGACTTAAGAAATTCGCAGGACGGGAGGCGTATTTGGAAAGTAAGAAAATTAATGACAACGAATAACAGCAAGAGAATTGTTATTCGAGCGAAATGTTATGTATTTATAGTATGTGTTCACACAAGAATTACATACTGTTTGCATATACCTTTAGATATAGAAGAAGCTGCAGTATGTAGTAAAAACAAAGAAAATTCAATTAGCGCCAAAATATGTCTAATAAAGCTGGGCGAATAAGCTGAAAAATTGCAAAAGTTCGCTTCGGTTAAAGGGTCACAATGCGCAGTAGCTTTGTACACATACATATATACACACAAACATACAAAATCACACTTATATTGCAATTTACACATTTTTAGTTAAATTTTTGTTCTTGATTTTATCGTGATTAAATTTCAACATAATTTTATTGCAATAAGCACGTGCTGGCTCACTCACACTACTCCATTGATGCAAGGTGTAGCATCCTTTTCGTCGCTTAATCCTCAGCTCTATAAGGTGGAATAACGGACTATACAGAAGCGTTTAGGCTTTGGGTTATAAATTTCTGCACTAAAAGTGGCGGCGTTCGTTTATCTATACACCTATATAATATAACGCGTGTGCGTATGTTCGTCACAGTGTCGCTAAGACATAAATTTCGCTTTACAACACTGACGTTTTTATGGCTCCGAAAGTCGGCAGTGCGTGGAACTTCAATTGGCGAGAGTGGCTGCACAAACTGATGTAAAGTGTTGGAATAATAAAGAAGAGTCATAAAGAGAGCATGATGTAGAAGGCATTGACCTGTAACCTGCCGGCTAGTAAACAGCTGTTAGTTGCTGAATTTAGTTGCCCGGCAATTATAGTTTGCAACGTCAGCTCTTGCTATAATTATGGCGCTGTTTATTGTTGCTGAAGCCAGACTTTCAATGCAGTCATTAAATATCGGTTTGATGGCAATAAGAGAAGAAATAGAAAAAGTTATCATTGTTGAGTTTAAAGACATAGGTATAAGGAGTTAATCAGCAATTTCGGGAAGATTTCAAAACACATCCGGTGACTCATTTTGATATTTTTGATAAAAATATATTTAAATATTTGATCATTTTTTAAACCATTTTTGTAACAGGCCTTTGTTATATATTTTTGAAAGCTTACACTTTTTGGAAGCTTTGGTGAAAGATATGAAACAACTGGGGAAAACTCTCTGAAGCATTTTGAGAGCGTTTCCGTAATTGTTTATTAAACGTTTTGTGTGCCAGTTTCGGTTAAAACATTAGTCATAAAAACTTTTTCAAAGGCTGCTTTTTTTAAGTTTCTTAAAGAGTATTCACAAATTTTTACAAACATTCAAAAAAACTTAAAAAATTTCATATCACATTTTAAAAAGCTTCCCTGAGAACTTTTGATATTATGTAAAGCTTTTGGTTCCGGAATCGACCTATCCTAGTTTATACTCATATAGGTAGGCGGTCATGATAAAATCGACTCAACTCTCTTTGCTTAGCGTAATAAATTTTCAGACCTTACAATTGGGTTCTACAAACTTCTTGATAAGCTACATATAACCTAGTTAGGGTATACATATTTTTAATAAACTTAACGCTTCTCGAAGGAAGCTTCTGTGGTAATCCCAGTTTAATATGGTCTCCATGAAAAATTTCAATCTCTCCGAAATTAGTTACATATAATGGCAACACGGTTTTTATTTCAACATCTCACTTTTTCTGTCTCGCTTTTCTCATTTCTCTCTCTCATTCTCTTAAATCACTTCACTACCGATTTATCTGTCGCCTTGTATGCTTATAACTGTTATTGGTTTATATTTTACTATTATTTATATATTTAGTTAACACTAGCAAAAATATCAATATAAATTTAGCACACATATCCGCATCGACTCCTCCATCTTGCACCATTTCAATTAGCTTTATCGATTGGCTTGCGGGGCGAGGGAGTTCACTTTGTTGTTTTCTCTGACAACATAGTAGTTTGCACAAGTTTTGGAGTGAAGTATTGCCACTGTTGTTACAGTTGTAACGGGTGATTTTTTTGAGGTTAGGATTTTCATGCATTAGTATTTGACAGATCACGTGGGATTTCAGACATGGTGTCAAAGAGAAAGATGCTCAGTATGCTGTGACATTTCATCATGAATAGACTTGCTAACGAGCAACGCTTGCAAATCATTGAATTTTATTACCAAAATCAGTGTTCGGTTCGAAATGTGTTTCGCGCTTTACGTCCGATGAGCGATGAGGCTCATTTCTGGTTGAATGGCTACGTAAATAAGCAAAATTGCCGCATTTGGGGTGAAGAGCAACCAGAAGCCGTTCAAGAACTGCCCATGCATCCCGAAAAATGCACTGTTTGGTGTGGTTTGTACGCTGGTGGAATCATTGGACCGTATTTTTTCAAAGATGCTGTTGGACGCAACGTTACGGTGAATGGCGATCGCTATCGTTCGATGCTAACAAACTTTTTGTTGCCAAAAATGGAAGAACTGAACTTGGTTGACATGTGGTTTCAACAAGATGGCGCTACATGCCACACAGCTCGCGATTCTATGGCCATTTTGAGGGAAAACTTCGGACAACAATTCATCTCAAGAAATGGACCCGTAAGTTGGCCACCAAGATCATGCGATTTAACGCCTTTAGACTATTTTTTGTGGGGCTACGTCAAGTCTAAAGTCTACAGAAATAAGCCAGCAACTATTCCAGCTTTGGAAGACAACATTTCCGAAGAAATTCGGGCTATTCCGGCCGAAATGCTCGAAAAAGTTGCCCAAAATTGGACTTTCCGAATGGACCACCTAAGACGCAGCCGCGGTCAACATTTAAATGAAATTATCTTCAAAAAGTAAATGTCATGAACCAATCTAACGTTTCAAATAAAGAACCGATGAGATTTTGCAAATTTTATGCGTTTTTTTTTTTAAAAAGTTATCAAGCTCTTAAAAATCACCCGTTATTTGCCTGTATAGCAGCTTGTTTAAAGGTGTTGCCCTCAAATAGTTCATAACATTGCTTCGTGTTGAATTTTTAACGCTTTACAACACGTGAACATGACTCAGCAAAACTTGCGGTCAGCAACCTAGGCAAACTCTCAGGTCGGCGAGGAAGAGCGTAACCGTGTCAGCTAGAATCTTGCAACAGCAAGGGTAGCAACAATTTGGTTGTGTTAGTCTTTTAGGATATATGTACATAATTTGCCCTGGGAAAAAATGGCTGCTTATGTGTTAGGTATTTTTCTTGGCTTTTTTATATTATTTCTGTAACGTATTGGCAATGAATCGTATCATCAATTGACATCAACGTACTTGAAAACACGCTCCGCTTCACAAAGAATTAAGCTGTAAAATTTGGTTAATACGGATTTATGTGGCAAATGGAAAAGTTGGGGTATGTATTTAAATAATTCTTATTATGATCTAGACCTGAATTGTTTTTTAACGCGCTATGCAAAAACGTATCATCATGACAAACTGTTTACCTATAAGTACACCTTCCGATTACTACAGTTCCCCGGGGGGGGGTTTTTTTTTTTTTGTTAAAACCTGTTAATACTGATTTATGTGGCAAATGGAAAATTGGATATGAAATTTAAATAATTCTATTATGATCTGCCCTAAGTTCCTTTAAAGCATGCCTTATCACCAAAAAATGTACAAATCCCAACAAAACTGTTCTAGCCTATAAGTACCGACCATGTGGACCCCAGTTTTCCTACAGTTGACTTTTTACCGAAAATATCGGTCAATGTGTGAGATACCAATTGAAATTCGAATATAATTCTTCTCTGACAATATTAATTCTGTGTATCAAAAATGAGTTAAATCGGGTCAATGCTTCCTTGAGCCCCCATATACCTAATATAAATATTTTCGAACTTCCAGGTGACTTTATGCCGAATATATCGGCAAATATTTGAGTTATCTCAATAAAAGTTACAGAATTTATTTTATCTATTACGTATCTCATTTTAACTAAAATAAATACAATTGGGCGAAAGTTTGACCTAGTCCCATATAACTAACATCAGGATTTTCGTATATTCGGCCGGTATGTGAGGTGTATTTAAGAAATCTTTTGCTGAATTGAGTGTAAGTATATATAAAATTGCTTAGAATCCAATTCTCAGCTTGAAGTTTTATATTTTTAGGTATTTCCCTGGATTTGGTTATTGCCAGTTGCAAGAGTACAAATTGTTCGCCCAAACATAACCTTTTCTAACTTGTTTAATTTCGACTTAATTTTCCTTTACCAAAAAACTACTTCTCCTTCTTTTTTATTCTCGTAGACACCACTAACACAATTTTAGCCGAGTTAACAACAACTTCTGAAGGAGTTGTTTAGATCGGATTACTACAGTATATAGCTGTCATACAAACTGAGAAATTGAAATCAAGTGTATAGAAGAAAAATCTTTCTAAATCAGCAATCTTCAAGATATTCGGCTTGAATTATTGTCCAAGACAACGGTGCAATCGTCAAAAAAATGCTCGGATCGAACCTCTACAACACGTTCAAGTTCTTGTAAAGGAGTTTATGGTTTGTCACAACGGTGCTTTTTCTAACATTTAATTTTAATTTTTTAGAAATAAATTTTAATAATTCTCTTTGGAAAACGTAATAAAAATAAATTGTGTATTCTGCATGACCAAATCCGTTCTGCATTAAATGATTTCGGACGTCAGACAAAGTAACTAAATTATACGGCACCAATTAAATACTTAAATTTTTAATGGCACCACCAATTTAATTCACTTGCAAATTACTCAAAAATTGTGCTAAACGTTCTCGCCATATACCATACATAGTACATATGTATGCCCCTGCCAACCACGTCTACCCACTTTTGTCAAATATTTCAATACAACTACACATTTTTTCTCTATGCACTGCCACCAGCGCACATTTTCAGGTTATTTTTTGTTTACCTAAATGCGTTGGGTAGAATATTCACGCGGCCTATGGTAATCTACTCACTTTCACTGGTTTTTTAACCGCTCATAGTTGGCAGGGGGAAGCATTAAAAATATAGTATTTATGCAAGTATGTGTGAAAGTGCGTGCATTCCGCAATGGTCTTTGCATAAAATAATCATATGAGTGTCATCGCGCCAACTGTCATTAACTGTCACTTTTTATATAATATATACATATGCACGTCTAGTTATGCCTAGAAATAATGTTTCATATTAAAAATGCCGAAATTGAGTATGACAATCAAATAAGTAAGAAAGAGCTACGTTCGATTACAACCGAACATTTTATACTCTTGCAACTGGCAATAACCAAAGCCAGCGAAGTACTTTAAGGTCTAAAACCAATCATATGGAGTAAAGTGATTTGTGTGCTGGAAACTGAACGAATTAAGTGGAACTTAAAATTGTGCTGTAATGGAAGTAAGCGTAGTTGTTGTCCGATTTCGTCAACTTTCACAATATTACATAAGAGTATAAAAAAATGACACATATTAAATTGTGTAGAAATCAGTAGGTCGGGACCCGAGATATGGGATTAGCCCAAAAAGTGGGCGTTTTCACGCCCATTGTCTAATTTTTACGCCGGTTCCCATACAGCTCTCTCATACCATCTCGGTGATAGAGTTCAATTCCTCTGGAGTATTTAGCTATAGATTTATCCCGCTACTAGTAGTTTTTAACAGTGCCGTTATATAGGGAGTAAGCAGTAGAAATTCATATAAGATTTGTACTCAGCAAATTTGGTTATTGTTACTTAGGTGGTTTAGGTGATATATTCATTAAACTTTTTAGAGGGCGGGGTCACACCCACTTTTTCAAATAGTTTTGCCCACATATGTCTCTTGCTACTGGGATCCTCTGTACCAAATTACAGCTTTAGTGTTTAGTTATGGCTCTTTAAATTTTTTAGTTAATGGCGATTTGTGGGCGTAGCAATGGTCCGATTACGCCCATCTACGAACTCGATTTTTTTCTCTTCCGAGAAACCTGCATATCGAATTTCATCGAGATATCTCAATTGTCAACCGGATTTCAACTTTTCTCGTCATCCTGATCAGTTATATATATAACCCTATATCTATCTTTTAGTTTTAGGTGATACGTAGAACCGATACGTGAACAAAACAATAATACTCTGGAACAGGTAGTTGCAAGAGTATAACATTAAAAATTTTAATAACAACAAATAAAACGACACCGGAAACTCTGAAAAACCTAATAAAATGGCAACAAATGCTGTGCTGCGAGGCTAAAGGGACGGAAAGCGGTGCGACGTGCCTGCAATGCGAAGGGAAAGAGAGCTGGGAGCTCCACGTTTCGGCAGCACACGTTTCAGTGTCAGTTAGAGTCAAAACGCAAAACCAAATCCATAAACGCCAGAGACAGTTACAGTGCATAAGGGCGTAACATTTATGCAGCATGCATATTATGCATAGATTAGTATAGCGGCATACACATGACGGCATATGCATGTGTATGTGTGCGCTTTGAATATGCGCATGAAAATTGCAAAACTTTTCCACTTTCGGGCATTCAAATTTTCACGTCACAATCCAAACACACACACCTACACAAGAGTATTTTATATATGTACACATATGCATACACGTATCTATGTGTGTGTGCGTGTGTGGATAACTGAAATACGAAATGAGTGTCGAATATTGCAGTTGCCACCGCCCAGTTGTGGCTGAGAAGAGAAATTTATATTTTTTTACAACCTTTTATGTTTTTTTTTTTTAAATACCGCTTAATAGAGTTCATGGTTTTATGAAAACTATAAAATGCTGTTTTTATTTTGGTAATTTTGAGGTGTGTTCAAATTGCCATGTTACAAATTATTATTAACAAATATATTTAAAACAAGAAAAAAACGCAAACTTTGTCTACACCGAAGGTTTAACACCCTTCATAATGCATTTCTCATAGCGGAAAGGGGTAAAAAAAATCTTTAGCTTGATTTTAGTCGGTCAATTTGAATAGCAGCTGTATGCTATAGTGTAGCATTGCTGTGAGATATAGTCATGCCAAATTCAGCCACAAAAAAGTTTTTTATACGAGGGCTTGAGTTTGCTCGGCCAATTTGTATGGCAGCTACATGCTATGGTTGTTTGATATCAGCGGTTCCGACAGCGGCTTCTTGGAGAGGAAAGAATCAGTGCAATATTTTAAAACCATAAAAATATAAAATAAAAATGCTCCCATTCCCATAAGTGTTTATACCCTGAACAGGGTATATTAAGTTTATCACGGAGTTTGTAACACCCAGAAGAAAGCGTTGGAGAGTATATATATATATGTATATATAAATGATCAGTATGTCGAGCTGAGTCGATTTAGCCATGTCCGTCTGTCCGTCCGTCCATCCGTACGTCTGTCTGTATATATACGAACTGGTCCCACAGCTTTTAAGATATCGTTTTGAAATTTTGTAAACGTCATTTTCTCTTCAAGAAGCTGCTCATTTGTTGGAACCGCCTACATCGGACCTCTATAGCATATAGCTGCATACAAATTGAACGATCGGAATCAAGTTCTGGTATGGAAATAGAAAAAAAATTCGTATAATAGGCACCTATTTCAAAAGTGAATATGTTTTTTTTTTTCTATTTATTGCCATTAAAGATTTTCCTCTATATGTATATAGAAACTACCTCTGCCGTGCGGTATATTTCTAAAAAAGGGATGCTATTTCTTCTTGACTAAGACGGCTCAAAATCAGACCTGAAGAAACACAAATTTTATAAATATGTTCCATAACATTGCCCGGAAATTCGCCACTCTGCGCGGAAACGACGTTACAGCAAACTGAGGAGGAGAGAAAAGCTCTCTAAGCGGAAGCTCTGGAGGCAATGCGGGGCGGCACAATGATTGGTTTGAGCAATTCATATCTAAATATATTACATATACGCCAGAAAACAACTATCAAAACATTTACTCAGTAAACTGCAAGGACAAAAAGAAAAGGGCACTGTATGAGCAAACGGGAAAAGGCGTTTCCGCATGGGCGATGGGCGTCTATATGCTTGATGGCGGCTACAAAAGCAACGAATCGGAATGAATAAATAAATTTATCCGCTGGGGATCTGTTTGTCGATGTGGACGTGCAGCGGCACTTGCGTCAAGTGAGGCAAACTTGGTGATGCGCCAAGTCAGCGGCGTGTTGAGATTGCATTAAGAAGCGTACGCCAGAACGTGTATTTTTAACTGAAGCATTGGAAAGTTAGAGAAGAAGAAATATGCATATATAAATTAGCAACAAGAAGTGCTAAGACGAGTAAGCCATGTTTCTCTGTAGAAACGTGAACCGGTCCTTCAGTTTTTAAGATATCGATCTGAAATTTTGTACAGGTCTTTTTCTCCATACGAAGCTGCTTACTTAACCGCCTACAGCGAACATTATATTAAATAGCTACCATACGAAATCGAAATCAAGTGCTTGCGTGGAAAACTGTTTTATTTGAAGATATATTTTCCCGAAATTTTGCATGGAACATTGTGTAAGGCAATGGTCTACGCTTTGAATAAATTATTCGGATCGGATCACTTAAATAGCTACCATGTAAACTGAAAATCGAAATGAAGTTATTGTAAAGAATTTTTTGTATTTGTGAAGGGTATTGTAGTAATTTTCTGCATTATTAGAAAAAAAATATTTTCAACCAATTTAGCTGAAATTCAATTTATATATATTTTCTTTTATTCTAATGTTATTTTTATTCTGGCGTTACGCACCGAAAGGACAGTGGTCGTCAGTTATTTGCATATTGCTCACACATCGGCTGCAAGCATCCACTTTTACGTATATTTGTATGTGTGCTCAGATATTTGAACAATTTCCTTCCGCTGAGTATAAAATCAAATGTCAGACTCTCGCACTGTCACATTTGAGACTTTTTGTGTTGAAAAATCATTTTTCTGTGCATCAATTGCCTCACAGTAACACAAACACACACCCAGGCAAAATACCCTATGTAGACATGTATATAAATAAGTAGAAAATATGCGTATAAGCATAAAATAAATTTATATTACCCTTAAGTTCGTTTGTAAGGTCGTGCTTTCTGTTTGGTGCATTCGTTTCAGCCATAAATGTATTGCCTTTTTGCTTCCTCTTCTTAGTTCTTTGTATACTTCCGCATTTCAGTTCATACATTTATCGTAATTGCAACCGGCGGAAAATCAAAAATACATTTGAGCTACTTACTTCCTTTTTAGTCCTTTCTGTGTGTGATGTGTTCGTATGTGTTTGATTTCATGCATTTTTCATTTCTCATGTTTCTCTTTTCCTTCACGCATGAAAATAAATGGTTTATGCATGCCTCGTAACCACTCGCTCGTTATTCCATCGAGATTTTGCGGATTATAAATGCGTTTGTGGCTGCTTTGATCGCATTGTGTTGTTGTCTCTTCCCTTACATTTTCAATTCCAACTACTTCGTTTAACTTCATCAACATCATGTGTCACTTTATCCTCCAAATTTTCGGAGCATATGTGAAGCTTGAAATTGATAGTTTGATTGTAATAAAAAGCGAGATTGCATGCAAGCGACGGAAGGATATACATATAATTTTTTATTCCGCTAATAGAGTAATGAGAGTATCTTTGCGAAGGAAAATCACTTGCTGAGTAGATGTGAAGCATCAATTTTTTTAAAGTATGTGTAAAGTAGAAAGAGAATGGAGTTCAGAAGGATTTTGCCACCAGCTTTACTCATTGAGGCACCAAAATTGTTTTAAGATAATTATTCAATCCATGGCAACAGAATTACGCCTTATAAATGTTTAGAAAACCCACAACAAAGCTTCGGATAAGATAGTTCTAGAGAAGATGGAGACATGTGTAGAAGTTCATAAAAGTAACAAGAGTTGCTATTACTAAGAATAAAATTAGAACTCCTACTAATCCAGTGGGAGTAAATAAATAAGATCCATAGTAGATTCCACGTCCTACGTGTAAGTAAATACAAATGAAGAAAAATGCACCATTAGCATGAAGGGTTCGTAGTAATCATCCGTAATTTACGTCACGACAAATGTGATTTACACTATTAAAGGCTAAATTAATATCTGCAGTATAGTGTATAGCTAAGTCCTGTAATAGTCCTGTTAGAATTTGAATAATTAAACATAAACCTAATAATGACCAAAAATTTCATCAAGCTGAAATATTAATTGGGGCTGGAAGATTTACTAGAGCATTATTTGCAATTTTAAATAAGGGATGTTGGGTTCGTAAAGGTTTGTTCATTAGTTTATTTGTCGGAGGGGACCATAAAATAGTTTAGTGATTTTTACTACTGCGATTAATGTAATTAATAAATAGTTTATTAATAAGATAGTAATAAAATTTGTTGGGTAGTTGTATAGTTAATGAAGGTTTAATGAGTTTTCAGGTACAGTTAAGTTAAAATTGTACAGGGGCTGTATTTCTAAGTTTTGAACAAATGAAGATGTTGATAGTTTATCTATCGCTCTCAATGAAAAGGAACAAACAGCCATGGCAAAGGAACAAGAATTACGATTTGACGGCATGTACCTGGAATGTCCGGTCCCTCAATTGGTGAGTGAAGGCTGACATCACAGCCATCCAAGAAGTGCGATGGACGGAACAAGGACTGAGGAGAGTAGGTCCTTGTGGCATTTACTACAGTGGCCATATAAAGGAGCGCAAACTTGATGTCGGATTCGTGATGGGAGAGAGCCTCCGTCGCCGAGTACTGTCTTTCATCCCGATGGATGAACGTCTACCCACAATCCCTATAAAAACAAGGTTCTTCAACATATCACTGATGTGATTTAATTTAACACGCACCGACTTAATAGAAGGACGATGCGACCAAAGATGCCTTCCATAAGCGCTGAACGATGGCAAAACCGTGCTTGGCGATTTTAACGCCAGGGTGGGCAAAGAAGGTATCTCTGGCACTAAGGTCGGTAAATTCAGCCTCCACGATGAGACACCCTCAAATGGGTTGAGACTGATCGACTTCACCGGAGCCCGAAATATGGTTTCCTGTAGTACTAGATTTCAGCATATGAAAACCACCAACTAGATCGATCATGTTCTGATAGACGAAAGGAACGTCTCCAGTGTTTTACCTACCTACCACTTACACGTTGTAGCCAAGATTCACGCTCACCTCTGTGCAGCAAAAAAAACATGCCAACAAACACACGGAAAGTTCAACGTCGAGAACCTACAATCACAACAGACAGCCGAACGATTTTCTACACGACTAGCACTCCTGCTATCTGAGACCACTCGTCAACAACTCGGTACGAGTATAAGGGAACTGTGGGATGGCATTTCAAGCTCCTTACGTACAGCTTCAACCGAAGCCATTACTTTTAGGAAAATGCAAAAGAACAGCTGGTACGACGAGGAATGTAGTGTCGCAGCGGAGAGAAAACCGACTGCCTATCTCGCAACGTTACAATCGACCACAACACGTGAGGGATGGGATAGATACAGAGAGTTGAAGAGGGAGGCGAGACATATTTGCAGACAGAAACAGAAAGAGGCCGAAATGCGTGAGTGCGAAGAGCTTGATAAGCTGGCCGACAGGGGTAATGCTCGATACAGAAGGTTTCAACACCGGAGCACACTCTTGTAGAACCTTTAAAGGTGATCTCACCGAAGTCCAAAGCATACTTAAATTATGGAGGGAACACTTCTCCAGCCTGCTGAGTGGCAGTGAACGCACAACGCCAAGAACCCGTTTACCCAATCGATGACTATGTAGCAGACGTTCCATTGCCCGACCCTGAAGAAGTTGGAATAGCAATTACCTGTCTGAAGAATAACAAAGCGGCGGGTGCCGATGAATCGCCGGCCGAGCTGTTCTAACACGGCGGCGAAGAACTGATAAAGAACAGTGTGGCTTTAGACCTGGCAAATCAACAACCGACCAGATATTCACCGTGCGCCAAATTTTGGAAAAGACGGTGAAAGGAGAATCGACACATACCACCTCATAATTGATTTCGAAGCTTCTTTCAACAGCACGAAAAGGAGTGTCCTTTATGAGGCGATGTCTGAATTTGGTATCCCCGCGGAACTAATAAGGCTGTGTAAACTGACGATGAGCAACACCAAAAGCTCCAACAGGATCGAGAAGGACCTATTAGAGCCGTTCGATACCAAACGAGGTTTCAGACAAGGCGACTCTTTATCGTGCGACATCTTCAATCTGCTGCTGGAGAAAATAATTCGAGCAGCGGAATATAATAGATCACGTACAATCTTCTAAGAGAGTGATACTGACATCATCGGCCTCAACTCCCGCGCCGTTTTTTCTGCTTTCTCCAGACTGGACAAGGAAGCAGAGCAAATGGGTCTGGCAGTGAACTGGGACAAGAGGAAATATCTCCTGTCATCAAACAAACAGTCTTCGCACTCGCGACTACGCACCGCCGTCACTGTTGACAGTCATAACTTCGAAGTTGTATATAATTTCGTCTCTCTTAGAACCAGCATTAACAGCAACCACAATGTCAGCCTGGAAATCTAACGCAGAATAACTCTTGCCAACAGGTGCTTCTTGGGACTGAGTAGGCTATTGAGATGTTAAGTCCTCCTTCGACGAACAAAAACCAAACTCTATGAGTCATATTGTACAGAGACATGGACGATGACAACTTCTGCTGAGTCGACGTTACGATTTTTCGAGAGAAAGGTTCTGAGGAAGATTTATGGTCCTTTGCGCGTTGGCCACGGCGAATATCGCATTCGATGGAATAATGAGCTATATGAGATAAACAACGTCCATTGAAAGTAGTTCAGCGAAATTAAATGAGCAGCGGCTAAGGGCCGTTCCCCAAAACAAACCTCTATAGTAAAAAAAGAGTTTCTGATTGTTATATATAAACAGGCCTTTCGAGACATAATGAATAAGTCAAAAAAAAAAATATGCAGGCTTTGAAGATCATAAATATTTTTAAAATTGTCATTAAAAATTAAATCTTTGGGCTTCGAATATATGAAAAATTTTAAAATTCTTTTAAAAAAAATCAGATTTTTTGGCGGTGTAGAATAGATAGGGAACCCTTGATCAAATTTCCAAAACCCAAAGCGCATACATTTTTCCACTGAGCTGTGGGGGACTCAAAATAAGGCAACCAGAAGCAATCAAAATTTTAATTGAAATAAATACACTTCCAAGCTGTTTGGGCACTCAGTTTGCCTTAGAAAACAATCAATTTGAATCGAAATAATAACACGATTGAAGTATTTGTACAGTATTTAAAAAAAGTTTTTTCCTTTTTTAAAGAACAAAAACAGGATTATATGTTGTTTCAGTATAGTTAGGAAGAAAGGTATCTCACATGGTTTGAATATATTTCAATGAGAAGATTTTATAACTAGAAAGACCTAGTTTGCAATATGGAGAAGTAGTGGTCATTCTCGGCTTCAATAGAGATAGTAAGTGGTATCCGAAAGTAGGTTCCAAAATACTCGATGTCGACTTCATGATGAATTGCCCTGTTTTGGTTCTCGTAAAAAATCCGAGCCCTTGCGCATAGGTGTTGGAAAGGTAAATGACACAACAGATATCAAGTAGAAGATCGATGAGCGTTCTTCTAATGACAGTGGCCCCTGCCCCAAAAATATTCGAAAGCTTCCAAAATTTAGAAGTTCGCTGATCATGATAGCCATTATTCATTTATGGATGTTATTTCCCTGTGAAAGGCTCCAGTAAATCAACATCATGAATCCTCGATTTAAGAACATAATGGATCAAGCGTTCTGATGTTCTTTTGAGTGATCATGTTTTCTACTAAAGAATCCGAGTTGTGTTATGCCGTTTTATTATCATCTGATTTTTTTCCACAAGTGATTATTAATAGATCTCCGGAAACAACCAAATCAATTTAACACATTCATAAATTTTACTTTTGGTTTTATCCTTTCAACATACAGTATGTCAAGAAACTCTTTACACACTGAAAAAAAAAAAACATATTTTTTGACTTGGCATGCAAAAATAACGCCTTTAGTTATTTTTTTCAATATTTTTTAACACAGAACTATTATTTAGCAAATTTTAAATTAGTAGGTTCAAAAATAAAAACAATACAACGAGAGTGAAAATTTTAAAGCAACAAAATATGAGTTTACACATTTTTGACACTGTCAAGAAACTCTTTACACAAAGTATTTAAGCTACAGTTTAATTAATATTTTTAATAACTTATACTATCTTAAACTAATTTTAATATATAGTATGACCCCCCTTAGCTTCAACTACGAGCCTAGTGCGATTTTTCAAGTAACTGACCAGCTTTTGTAGGTCATATTCCAACGGAATTTTATGCCATTCTTCCAGTACTGCTGCTTTTAAGGCGGCGCGGTTTTTGGTCTGCCTTTTTGCCACTTTTTTCTTCAGATAAATCCACAAATTTTCAATGGGGTTCATGTCGGGGCTCTGAGGAGGTGTATCTATGACCTTTTGGCAATTATAAAGGAGCCATATGCGCACAGTAAGCTCCTTATGTTTGGGGTCATTGTGCAGATAAAATTTATATTTTGGCTTATTATCGACAATAAAGTCAAATTTTTACGCACTTTGCCTCAAGTTTGTTTTGAGAATGGAGAGATATTGCTCAGCATTCATTGTGGTTTCAATAAACGCAAGCTCTCCCACTCCCTTGCTGCTAATGCATCCCCAAATCATCACCGACAATTTGCCGAATTTTACTGTCGGAATGATGTTGCGCTGATCTAAAGCTGTTAACGGCTTGCGCTATACTCTAGTTGGCCCATCATTGTAGTACAGCATTATTTTGATTTCGTCACGGAATATGACGTCATCTCAATAATTGTACGGCTTGATGCTCATGTTGACAGCAAAAGTTAACAGCTTTTCAACATTTACTTTCGAAAGCAGCGGCTTCTTCCGCGCAACCCTTGAAGAGTATTTGTTTCGCAGAATTAGTTGGCAAACTCTTCTTTCAAATTCTTGGCAAGGGTTCTGGTCGAAATTTGGGGGTTTGCAGCGGTCTGCTCGCTCGTCAATCTTCTTCTTTCGACCACTTCCACACTTTGCTTCCAGTCTGTCTTCATTTTCGGCTCGATTTAAAACATTATAAATTGTTTTTCGCGATACACGAAACATCTCCACTAGCTCCGCTACAGATTTTCCAATTTGGTGATTATAATAAATCAATTGGGTAACGTCAAAAGTCAATCTAGCTCCAGGCATGTTAAATAATTTTAAAATTAGCTTTTTGACACGTGTGCAGAAAGATTTCGCAATTAAATGAAAAGCAATGCCAACATAACGCATAGTGCAAGAGCATAGATAACAATAAAGTACCGTTTTTTCTTCAAATAGAAAAAAACAGTGAAAGTGTGCCTTCGGTAGTGAATTGCATGCATTTTTAAATTTTCATACACTTTTATATAATGTAAGTTATAGATATATTAGGCATATTTCATTATCAATGATGCTTTGTTGTCAGTGACAGTAATTGCTACGATGTGACGATCGAACTGTCATTTGTTTTGGGAAATCAAATTGAAATACAATATTCGTACAAAAAGAGCTTTGAGGATAAGAAATGGAAGATTCAGTAACACTAAATGTTGTTGAGTACCTGAAAAGTGAATATAAGTCATCAGGCAGTAGATTAGAAAAGCTGATGGTTTTTTATATGAACAGGGTATATTAAGTTTGTATCGAAGTTTGTAACACCTTAAAGGAAATGTCGGAATCATCATCAGTGTGATGAACTGAGTCAATTTAGCCACGGCATATGTTCTTTTCTCCTCATAAAGCAGGACTACTATAGCATTTAGTTGCCATACAAACTGAATGATCGGAATCAAGTGCTGGAATGAATAGCCTTTTCATTTGACCACATGCTTTCACGAAATTCGCATGGGCGCAATTTCCGAACAAATCGTTCTGATTGGATCGTATTCGTGTTTCATTCGTGAAGTGTCCTATAGCTTCGATGCAACTGAATTGATAAGGATCAGTCATACTATAAGTAACAAAAAATACCAATAATTTGGTCAAACAGTTTCTGTACTCAGGGCAAAGATATTATACACAGCTCCGTGAAAGACGAAAATGTACTGTGAAAGATCTAGGAGAGTTTGATAGTCACGTTACATATCTTTTAAGTAACGTGCGGTTGATCTCGGATTCGTGAAGCTCAAATGACTGAAGCTCATGACTTCCAGATATCTTGATGAAAAATATAATAAAGTCTGTGAAATATTTTCGAAACTTGATATAAATTCTTAATCTTTTAGAACAGGTTCTAGATTAAGCTAGCTGTGGTCAAATCTTTTACTATATTCCTCTTTGGTAACCAACCGGTTATAATCATGGGCAAGAAGATATTACAATGAAGTTTTTTTCACTCCTCACCTTTACGAGTTTATTTCTATGATTTATGTGATATTTCATTTTCAACTTTTGTTTGTATAATAGAAATTTCGTATAAATGGAGGAGGAGCAATTAAAAGTCTACATGTTTGTCAGTTTTCAGCTCTTTGATAATTCTGTTAAATGCTGCCTTATTTTTCTTAAAACTGTATTCGGAGCTCTACGACTTTCCCCAAATTCATCTGTTTGGATTCAAATCGATTATTCTATGTCTGCTTGCGTTCGGCATTGAACCTTTGAACCTTCAGTTAGCTTAGCAAGAGGTGACCATCGACAAGAACTAGTGCGACTGCGAGGTACTTTCTGTGGCTAAATTTTAGGAGGAAGTAAGGTGTAATCATCTTTTCACTTCCTTTTCTATTGTCCAGCTTTTGACAGACTGAGATTGAAATACATACCAAAAATTGTTGAAACTACTACCATTTGTGGTCTGCTCAAGACGCTTCGTCTATTTATGCAAAACTGATGATTCACCTTTTAGGAGTTTATGGGTAACACAAATTATGAATGTCTGTCTAAGTGAAATTAATCGATTTTTTGATTAGTCCTATGATATTACACAACTTAACTTAACCTATACGACTCAAGTATATTATGGTATATGCAAATTTTTTGCATGAATTCACATAAGTCAGTCATTAAAAAGACAGAGCTGCTCTACGGTCACTATTTCAACTTTAAGCTCCGACAACAGCCAATCTTAAACGTTCTCGAGCCAACTGCATACCAGTATGTTGCTCTAAAGATTCAAGTTATCTCCGCGATTAAGAAAGCTTTCGAAAAGCACAAACCGAGTGCCTTTAGTGATTTGCAGTAAAGATTTTCAACAATGCTGAAGAATAACAAAGATTAAATCCACTAGATTCTGACTTCACATATATTCATGAAATTCACCACAATTTGGACCTCTAGTGGAAAGAATTTAACGATCTAATGATAATCTGTTATCACGCAACACTCATATTCATTGAGGGAATTCACATGTTCGCCGATATATGCGCCATAAAGTCACCCGGAAGTTCGAAAAACTTTATAATAGAAATATGGGATCCCAGGGATGTATTGACCCTATTCAACCCATTTTTGACACACAGACTTACTACTATTAGGTAAAAATTCTCTCTGAAGTGCAATTACATATCTCAGACAATGACCAATATATCTCGTAAAAAATCAACTATTCGGTACCTAGGGACTTTGACAGTTTTGTCGGATTAAAACAACTTTTGGTCATAAGAGGGCATACTCTTTAAGGATATATTCGAGCAAAGTTTTATTTGTTATAAAAATTGCTTCTTTATTTGTACACTGGAAAAGAAAGAATCCGATGGATTTAAAACTTGTGTTGTGTTGTATGTGGGAAGTAAGCGTGCTGGCAGTCCGATTTCGCTCATTTTCACACTGTGACATAATAATGTTAGAAGAATGTTATGTACTATGTTTGGTTGAAATTGGTCGAGCAGGTCTTGAGATCTCATAGATTTTAGCTAAAAGTGGGATCGTCCAATTTTTACATCGGTTCCTATAAAGCTCTCTCATGCCATCTTGCGCTTTTAGTAATTTTTAGCGTAAAATGGGGAGTGGGCGACGTTATCCGATTTCATCCATTTTCACACTGTCGGCAAGGGTTCCTAGGGGAACTAAGCGAAGTTGGCTATTGTAGCTTTGGTGGTCTAGAAGATATATACATTAAACATATCCGAGATCGAGGCCACTCCCATTTTTTCAATACATATGTATATATCAAAAGCACAAAAGGAAACACAATTATTCTTGCTTATTCTCTTCCTCGTATTATATGTATAATTATATGTATGTATGTATATAGGATGTGTTCATATCAAAGTAATGCAATTAAAATGACACACAAGTCAAAAACTTGATTTCCATACTCATACAACTCATGCAACCAATAATTAAGTCCCTTGTGCCTGATTGTCAACTACAACTTTTAACTATTTGTGTAAATTAAATGAAGAAAATGTGTTATTTATAATGTCACGCATATTGGAGAAGAGTGTGTGCGTAGCCACAGGGGCATGCGGTAAAAGTCATATAAACACATATGTACTTAACTACATATCAATGTCTATACTTGTTTGTTTGCATATACGAGGTGTGTTCAAAAAATATCGCGAATCGTAACTGACAGTTTTCTTCGATTGCAGGGGCGTGGTGCATCATGAGTTCTTGCCACAGGGAAGAACGGTCAATAAGGAATATTACCTGCAAGTTATGCGCAACTTGCTCGAAGCAATCCGCCAGAAACGCCCGGATTTGTGGAAGAACAAAAATTGGCTTTTGCACCAAGATAACGCCCCTGCTCACACACATCGTTGCTTGTGCGCGACTTTTTGGCCAAAAACAACACACTAATGATGCCGCAGCCACCGTATTCCTCAGATCTGGCCCCCTGTGACTTTTTCTTGTTCCCTAAACTGAAGAGGCCCATGAAAGGACGACGTTACGCTTCTCTTGACGAGATAAAGACGGCATCGAAGGAGGAGCTGGGATTTACTTTGAAGGGAACAAAATAGGTATTCATGGATAAATAAATAATTTTTGAAAAAACACAAAATTCGCGATACTTTTTGAACACACCTCGTATTCCCCATAGTCAGTTATATACGTTTATGCATATCTGTATATCTGTGAAGATGGGTTAGGAAAAAAAAATTAAAACAAAAAAATAAATAATGTAAAAAAACATTACTACTCTTGTCAACTAACGTCAATTTTTCTAATTCATGAACAGAGTAATTTCAATATAACATAAAAAGTAGCTAAATATAATTTTTATAAAAAAGTTACAACCAAAATTAATAATGAAAGGTAAAAAGAATACATTTTGGCTATTATTATTGATTAAAATAGAAAATAAAACAATTTAAATAATATTATACCCAACTATTTTTCAATAAAATTTTTGGAAACTTTAAAAAGTAAACTTTTGACATTTAGAACATTTAAAAAATTTTTGTATTGCTAATTTATATAAAAAACATTTAAGGAAATAATTAAAGTCAACTTTATACTTAAATGTAAGGATATGGAATTCTTCCAAATGCTCTGCCGTTATTGCTTTATGTCAACTTCAGTAAGATGAAAAATGTTAAAAAACTTAAATATTTGAAGTTAAACTTAAATATTTGAAGTTAATGACAGAAAATCGATTTTACAACTAAACACAGGATTATGGAATTCTTCCAAATGCACTGTCGTTATGGTTTTATGTCAACTTCAGTAAGATGAAGAAGGTTAGTTAACTTCAATATGTCAAATAAGTGATTTGAAGCAACATCATATCGATAGCTAAATGTCAGGCTCGGCGCAGACAAAAAGTTGACATCGAGCCAGATATGCTAAGAACTTCCTGTTGTTTAAGTAACATAACTTTTTTATTCGGTGACGCACTGCATGTGCTCATTCATTTCATGAAACACGATTGTGAGGTAGGTTCCCCTTCATGATCTTCTAAAAAGTTTGTCTCTCAAAATAAATAATTTTACTGTTATGAACCTTAAATGTAAATATACAACTATTTTGTATACTTTCACACATATTTACCTACATTCCCTCTTCATAATGCAGATGAGAAAAAAACTCTAAAAAATCTGGTATTTAAACCATTTGCCGCATTTGGGCAATGATATGGAAAGTAATTTTGCGCGAAACGAATTGGTCATGGTTGATGGCGCATTGTAATTGAAATCTAAATGCCAGTTAATTTTTGTAAATATGCGTGTGTCTTTTTTTTTTTGCCTGCCGCCGCCGTTCGCATGGATGACGCTGTGGAGTGGTCATTTACCGCCAGTGCCAGCGGATGCTACAGCTGTGCGAATGCAACCGGAAATATACATAGATATCTCAATATAAATTTTCAAAGTCATTCAAAGATTTTAAACAAACATTTCTAAAATATATTTAAACTTGTTAAACTTTTTGCTTTAGTTGGCAACGCTGTTAAGTTTTTCTTTTACTTTAATTTATTCTCCGATTTAATTTTGAATTGATGTTACAGATTTTTCTATTTACATATTTAAAATAATCTTAAGCTTTTTAATCTGATAGTTGGTAACAATGCTCAGTTGATTAAAAATTTTAGATTTTTCAATTTACATTTCTCAATTAAGTGTAATGAATTTTGTGTGTTCTGATAGTTGGCAAACCTGTTTAACTTTTGTTTGATTTTAATTTTTTTTTGATCTCAATTAAATGCGGTTTGGATATCTCAATATTAATTTATTAAATAAATTAATATAATATTGGATCAATAAATAATTCAAAAGTAAGTTTAATTTTCCTCATTTTTTTCTTTCTAATAATTGGCAAAACTATTCACTTTATGTATAATTTTAGGTTTTTTAATCTGCTCTATATCTGATTTAAAATTATGGACCTTTCAATTTGCATTTCTAAAATAGGTTTAACCAATTTTTTGACTTGAATGTAGTCGGCAACTCTGGTAAATTTTTGCTTTATTTAATTTTTTTCTTTATATGATCTAAATTTGATTCCAGAAAATGGATTTTTCAATTTACATATCTAAAATAAGTTTGATCAATATTTTTTGCTTTCGGATAGTTGGTAACACTTTCAAATAACAGTTTAATTTATTGCTTTTAATAAGATCTAAATTCGGTTTGAAATTAGAGATATCTCAATATGAATTTGTAAAATTACTTCAGGCGAATTTTTTGTTTAATATAATTGTTTTTAATTCCGTTAATATTTATTAGTTTAACTTAAAATTATACTTTTTTCTTCAGCTAATTAAATACAAGTTCTTCGAGGCGAGTAATAAAAAATATAACGCACCACAGCGTATACGTTACCTGTGTTGTTTCAAACGGTATATCAAGTCATCTAAATAGCGCACCCTTTTTAAATCCTAATAACAGAAATTCGTATCAACATTGCAGCAAACAAAGTATAAATCATTCAATGTCCGGACATACACACACATACATACATATAAAAACATATTCAAAGGTGTCAAACACGAACTGATTTCTACACAAACGCCAAGTGAAAGAGCGCAAGAAAGTGAAATTCAGAAAATTGAGGAGTGAAAAAAGAAATAAAAAAGGGTGGTTGAAAAAGTTAAGAAGTTATTATAAGTAAATGTGACAGAAAAATATTTGCAATTTTCACGCTTGATATGCGAACAAATATTCTCATTTCCACTGTGTTATTGTTTTGGAGTTTTTCTACGCTTGTTTCCCTACTTTGGCCGATTGTTTTTGCAATTTGCTTGATTTAGTTTTTTGCAGAGCATACAGACGCTCAACGTGATTTATGTCCGACAAATGCAAACAAGCATGAAACAATTTGTTGGCACGGTCAATAGCACACTGGCGCACTGTCGCGTAGTTGGAGAGTAACCTTTGCTGATGTGATAAAATGTAAAAATGTGGTTCTAAGCATATTTTTTATGTCATAAATATGTATATACTATACATACATCAGTGCGTGTGAATGCATGCAATTATATCACTTGATCCGTATCCATATCAGTTTCGGCAATCCGCTTGCTGGCCAACTCATTTTATTTTGTTTGACTTTTGTTAAAAACAAAATAAAATCCCATTGATGTTGACATTGGTGCTGACCAATCAGCTGGCATTCCAAAGCAAATGGCTTAAAAAGTTTATTTTAACTGTTACTAATAAACCAAACAACGCGTTAAAAGGTATAATAAATTTGTGGCGCAGCTATACGTAGGGATCTTGATAGACTTGTGCTATATATTAATAGAAAAGATAAATCTTATGTTAATACAGTCCACAAAATGGATAAATAAAGTGCACCCAAACCATTTCTATTGTAGGCGACGGCGACGACAAAATGATTAGGTGTCGCAGTGCAACCTGAAAAAAGGAATTACTGGTTGTTGTGATTTCAACCGAGTCAGCACAAGAAGCTAGTAACGCTGAAACTCTTTGCTTAGTTGAGGTAATTTATTTAGTTCTATACTACTATTAATGATCTGACTTTTTTGCTGAAGATATTTTTACAGATACATGTTTATTTGTAGTTATATCTATAATAACTCAACAACGCCTAGACCAATTTGACCAATTTTTTTTTAATGTTCGTTGAAGTTCAAAGATGCGTTTTACGGCGATAAAAATTCGAATAAATTTTCAGCGGTTGTTCGTTGTAGATCAGGGAAATTTTAGAAATAAAAAAAACCTTATACTTTTCTATTCCAAAAAGTAACTTTTTCTATAAACATTTTTTTACACTCTGGGTATATTAAGTTTGTCCGACGTTTGTAACGCCCAGAAGGAAGCGTCGCAGACCCTATCAAGTATATACTATATATAAATAATAAGTTTGTTGAGCTGAGCCGATTTAGCCATGTCCGTCCGTCTGTCCGTCTGTCTGTATACATACGAACTAGTCCCTCAGTTTTTAAGATATCGTTCTGAAATTTGGCAAACGTCATTTTCTCTTCAAGAAGCTGCTCATTTGTCGGAACTGCCGATATCGGACCACTATAACATACAGCTGCCATACAAACTGAACGATCAGAATCTTGTATAGAAAACTTTCACATTTGGCAATGTATCTTCAGACAAATTGGCACAGGTTATTTTCTAGGATAATAATGAAATATACGAAGAAATTATTCAGATCGGCTTACTATAGCATATAGTTACCATACAAACTAAACGATCGGGATCTACTGCTGGTATGGAAAATTTTTGTATTTGAGAAGATATATTCACGAAATTTGGTATAGATTATTTTCTAAGGCAACAATGTAATCGCCGAAAAAATTGTTCAGTTCGGCTCACTTTAGCATATGTGTAAATGCCATACAAACCGAACGATCGGAATCAAGGGCTTGTATAGAAAACTTTCGCATTTGACGTGGTATCTTCACGTAATTTGACATGAATTACTGCTTAAGGTATAATATAATCTCCGAAAAAATGATTCATACGATTACTATAGCATATAGCTTCCATATAAACTGGACACATAGTTACTAAAAGAAATGAACCTATAAGGGTCCAGCCGAAGTTAACGTTTTTTCTAGTTTTTAATTATCTTTTTTTTTTGTTTTTCAATATTTTGATTTGTAAATTATTTGAGTCGCTCAATTTCGATCGCTTGCTTTTTTATTCCTTAAAGTCGAACATGTCTTTCGGAATTAGAGGAATCCGTGGAATTAAAACGTCTTCGCCTTTGTACTTCTCTTTCAAAAGTGTGGCTTATGTCACGCTATTCATTAATCTCTTCAGCCAAGTTGAGTGCCATTGCAAAGACTTGGCTGGTTTATATTCCGCAACATGAGTATTACCGATCCGATTTTTAATTGCAGATTATGACGGAATCAATCATTTGTATGTAACCAATACACCAGTTATCTTATTTTGAACTTGAAAATTCGTTTTATAGTGCAATATTTGGGAAAACCTTCTCAATCAGTTCTGTCTTAGATTTCATAAAGTGAAAGAAATTGGTAGGGAACGTAATGTTTTCAGACGATGAGTCAACAGGTATTTTTCATTACCAATATCGAGTAATTGCTTTGAAAAAATTTCTCCAGATTGGTCATTCTGCAGTTCGACTCCCATTTTCATACTCAATTTGAGCGTTTTAACATATTTCCATAAAATGGATGACTTTAAGCATGTACTAAGTTCGTCGGCTGGCGTTGATCGTGGTATTACTGGTAATGTTTGTCGAAAATCACCTGCCAATAATAATACTGCACTACCAAACCGGTTTTGGTTCTTTCGCAAATCTTGTAAAGTGCGGTCTAAGGATTCTAAAGATTTTTTGTGTGCCATTGTGCACTCATCCCAAACTATTAATTTGCATTGCTGCAACACTTTGGCCATTGCTGAATTTCTCGAAAGGTAGCAGGTTGGAGTGTCATTTATTTGCATGTTTAGGGCAACTTGAGTGCGGAATGAGCTGTCCGACCGCCTTCCAACAACGTGGCTGCAAGACCTGACGAAGCCAGTGCAAGTGCAATACTATTTTGAGATCTAATTGTAGACAAATCAGTGACATCAAAAATTTTTTCTAGTCCCACCAGAAGCATCTAAGAAAACAAAAAATCCAGCTGTTCCATCATTCACTACTTTCATGGAATTTTCGTAGGCATATTTTAGTTGCTCATTTAAAATAGGAACATGTCTTTGATTGGGCGTCGTTATTCTTAATTGTATTAATCCTTTGCTTGTAAGCATCAAGCACATGTATTCAATTAAAATTAATGCTTCATTGTGAATTTCTTCGTTAAATTGCAAATCTGCATTTAATGTTCTAAGTCGTTTCTCAGGTAATATGTCTTTAGACATATGATCTTTGTATTTGTTCCATAAATCAATCGGTGTTGATGGAAAGCATGTAGAAAAAATTATTGAAAACAATGTTAGTATTTGTGTAGCATTTGACGAAATCACATCTTAAAGATGAGTGTGTACTCAATGAGCGTCATTCTCTAGCAATCCCAAACGTTGACAGGCTTCTCTGTATGTGCCGCACAATACATCATTAACAGTTCGCAGATGTTGGGCCACGAACATTGACTAATAGTAAGCGCAAATAAAAACACTCGTTGTATTAAAAAAGTGAAATGCTCTAGTTTCCTGAGCAACTTTCGTAATTTTTTCTTATATAAGAACTTTCTCCTAATAATAACAAATATAACAAAAAAGAATTAGTGAAATCGGTCCAGCCATTCAAAGTTGATGCCGTGACCAAGGAAAAGGGATTCATTTTTATATATATGTAGAAGATTATTTAGTGACAATTTTATGCGTGTTTCACACAAAGTGATCAATTTCAGATTGAAATTTACGAAACCACGAAGAGATCGCACTAATATACATAGGTCAGCATTAATGATTAATAATTAATGGTCGATAATAATATTAATAACGGTCAGCATTATTATTGAGCCAAAAATTGGCTAGTTCCTGCATAACTAACATCACATTACATCGTAAAGTATTTCCCTGGCTTTGATTCTTGCAAGTTGCAAGAGTATAAAACATTCGGTTGCACTCGAACTTATCCCTTTCTTACTTATTTTAAATATTGCCTTTTACACTAGTGTGGAATCCTCTAGTATCATAACAGGGTTCTTTCGCCAAAAAAAAATTGTTAAACTGAATTAATTATTAAATATTTGTCAATGGAGCCTTTGTCTGTAGTCAAATATGACCTAATATTGGATTTCGACAGAGTTTGTCAAATAAAATATCATCACAGCTTAATGTTTTCAAATATATGGTAAATAATTTTGTGTTCGGCTTAGTTATAAGCTAGAACTATTTTCAGATTAGGAGACAAAAGTTCGACTGAAAAATTTCTATGTATTGAAAGAAGTGAATAACATTGCTCAGTCAGGATCGAAAAAGACCTCTCGGAGCCGTTCGAATTCAAACGAGGTTTCAGACAAGGCGAATTCCTTTCGTGCGACCTCAACCAAAGTTTTAGATTCCTGCAATTGTTGATTTTGTGATGGAAAAATCTGAATTCAAATTTCTTTGCAGAATAAACATTTTTGTGTAAAAAACACTCTATAAATGCGCAGCGAGTTCGAGGTGGGTCGCATTGGTTCTTCGCGACTTTTTTTTACCAAAAACTGGACTAATATCATTCCGCAACCACTGTATTTTTTCTATCTTCGACTGTTCAGAAAACTAAAAATGTCGTATCAGGCACCTCATGTCGCACCGATTTGACACGTCGTTTCAGAAGATAAAAATCCGAATCGAAAATGCTTTTGAAGGCTATAGCGGAAAATAATTATTCCTACTGTTTGGAGGACTGAAAAAAGTAATGTCAAAAACGAGTTTCAGCGGACGTAGATTACTTACAAGTGGATGAAATTGATTCGGAAGAATAAATAAAGAATTTACCTTAAATAAAAAAATTCACGGTACCTTTTTATCAAAGTGGTGTATGGAAATGAAAAGCTGACTATAGATTATAAGATATAGAGTGACGAAGTTCTCGCGATTGTTATTTGGGGGAACAAAAATCGGTTTTGCTGAGTTATGTATCGGATGTATATATAATTGAAAATATGAAGCTGACATGGTAAAAGTGTGCAGAAGAAAAAAATTTTCACAGACAGACTAATTTTTTCGTAGGTTTCTCTGTATGTCAACTAGGGGATCAAGGAGATCCAAGTATTTTCAAAATGAAAGCCTGTTAACAACGTTCGTTAAATTCTGGAGATGTGTATTATTTGAATTTATTTGTTGAATAAAATCTATTTTCGAAAAAAATTTACAAAAAATGGTTTTATGACGAGTTGAGTTACGTTTTATTACGAGTTGAGTTAAGAGTTACACCTTAAAGCAGGACGAGTAATAAATATATTTTCCTTGTTTCAAAATCGGAATCGGAATTTTCTTCAACTTAATGCGAATGTTAAGGACATGTGATTCATTGCAGAATTTTTCAACCTCTGCTTCATATGATATACATATGTCTTTGACACTTTAAATTTGCTTCGTGAGCTATCATTAGCCTACTTAGGTTTCTTATATGTGAACCTACCCATTCATTTGCTCTATTTTGCATTCAAATTGTCTTGGATGTCCTAAGTGCAATTTAATATTCACACGAAATTTCTGAGCAGACTCCCACTGATGTGACATTTACATGGTCTGTATTAAGCCACTTAAATGCTATGCAGACTGACACCTACGACGTCGTCATAAATTTTATTGTCTGACAACATTTCTGCAGTGTGTATTTTTATGAGTGGGTGCGTGCTTCTAAAAAAACTTTTGCTCATTTCGATCTTTCAACCAATTACGCGTCCTTCTCACATACTAAATATAACTTTTGTATAAATATACGCATTATCTGTGCTCACTGACTGGTACTACGAAGTTTGACAATTAAGTAATGAGACTGATTTTATTGCCACGAAAATGGAAAAACGAAATCAAGAGTAACGCGTCGCCATAAAATTTTCGCCAGATTAGGAGAAACAGCTTCGGAAACGTACGCTAAAATTGTAATATGGCTGTCTCCTCGCGCCCCCCGCCCGAAAAAAGCTCGCATGAGCAAGTCGAAGGTGAAAACGATGATCATTGCCTTTTTTGAATGCCGTGTAATCGTCCACAAAGAATTCGTTCCACCGGGGAAAACTGTGAATCAAGTCTACTATTTTCAAGTCCTCGAAAGATTACGAAAACGAGTCAACAGGGTGCGCCCAGACATCGCTCGTAGATGTAGATAAATAATTGAGAAATTCACCGCGACCTTAGGTCTATTGTGCCCTCACCTAACTCACAGGGTCTCACTTAGCCCCAGCATATTGATGAAGTCTAATATCCTACTGGATGCTAGCGAAGCGATGTGATCTCTATCCGGAAATATAGATCCAAGGACCTTCGACCTGCGCCTACAGACTGCAATGCAGTCGATTAGCAGGTGCTCCGTTGTTTCAGGCTCCCTGTCGCAAAACCGACAGTTAGCGCAAGAGATCTTGTAGTGGCTGGTGTAAAATGCGACCAGGAGCCTAAGTGTGTCCCTTGGGGGTTTATTATCCATTTGAACCTCTTCTGGGTATACTCCCCAACTAGCAGCTTAGCGTGTCGCATACCATGCGCTCGCTGCCAATGCCTTTCCCTGCATTCTCTTTCTTTCTTGCGGAGCAGCTCCTTCACAGTTTGAGACCCACCCCAGTGAATGGTTCGGGCTCAACCATATTGGTGGAGGCTGCAGAGCGGGCAAGCTCGTCAGCCAGTTCGTTGTCGGCTATACCCCTGTGACCAGGCGCCCAGATCAGGTGCACCTGGTTCTTTTCAGCTAGGTTGTTCAGCCGTTCTCTACACTCCTGCACTAGTAGCGATTTGATCTCGTAAGAGTGCCGCTTGATTATCGCTAAGTATAGCTATTCGCTCATTGCAATAGTTACGGTGGAGGTTTATCTCTATACACCGACTCATGGCCAAGACTTCGGCCTGAAAAATGCTCGGAAAGCTTCCCATCGGTATGGAGAGCTTGGTACGTGGACCTGCGATACCTGCACCGATTCCTTCCGACGTTTTCGACCCTTCGGTGTACCACTTCAATGTGCTATCCCTTAGCATTTGCTCAAGAGTGAGGTCGTTCCACTCACTCTTGCTACCGAGAGTAACCTTGAATTTCTTCGTGAAGTTAATTGTTTTGGTAATACTGTCCTTCGGAAGGAGGACAATTGGAATGTTGCCACTTATAAACTCCATCCTCTGGGACGAGATTACCTTGCCTTTTCCACATCCCTCTGCTGTTATCTGCAGAAGTGAGTGCTTGGCTACTTGACCTATCACTATATGAAGCGGTGTGAGTTCCAGCAGGACCTCCATAGGTGCCGTCGAGCAGGTTCGCATAGCGCCCGTTATGCATATACATGATAGCTACTAAAGCTTCAATAATTGGGTTACCACCGAAGCCTGCGACGCTATGGAGCCCCAGGACACCGCCCCGTAGGTGATTGTCGGTCGCACAATCATGGTGTACAACCACCTAACGATCCACCGCAGGGTAGAATCCAGCGTAAGACCAAGGTATTTAACCTTGCTAGTCATCTCGATCTCTCTGCCCCCAAGTGTGAGATTCCTGAGGTCGGGGAGGGACCTGCGCCTTGTAAAAGGGACTACCGTCGTCTTTGAGGGGTTGATATTTAATTCAACTCCCCTGCACCCCCCTTTGCCAGAATTAGACTTCGTTGCACAAGGTCGCAGAGAGTATCCTCAAATTTGCCTCTTGCTATAATCACATGTCGTCCGCATACCTTTGGCAGTGGATCCCATTGTCAGATAGCAGTGCTAACAGTTCGTCCACGACAAGGCTCCATAGCAGTGGTGATAGCACACCTCCCTTAGGGCAGCCTTTTGTTGCGCCCAGACGAATCTTTGTACCGCCTACTGTGGTCTCGGCGATCCTGGTGCGCAGCACGGGCTCTATTCATCTACGCACCGGTGCTGCCACATTTCTTCTCTCCAGCGCCCTGGCTACACTCCTGTGAGATGTGTTGTCAAAGGCACCTTCGATGTCTAAGAAGGCACATATCATCACCTCCCCTTTCTCCAGTGAACTCTCTATCTCAGAGGCAGCTGGTACAGAGCCGTGCTGGTGGATCTTCCCGCTCTGTATGCATGCTGAGCAGCATGCAGGGGTGCAGTCTTCAGCGCCTTCGACCTTATATCATGGTCTATGATCTTTTCCATAGTCTTTAGTAGGAAGGAGGTTAGACTAATTGGCCTGAAAGATTTAGCCAAGGAATAGTCCTTCCTTCTTACTTTGTGTATGAAGATCACCTCAGTCGTCCTCCATGGGTCAGGGATGTACGCCATTGCGAGGCTCTCCCTCAGCAGCCGAACCAGGTGAGGTAGCAAAAGCAGTTCACCTTGTTGTAAAAGCGCTGAGAATATGCGCTTGAATTTTTCAAACGAGGCCATTGCTCACTTGATCGAGTTCGCAGTGAATAGTTGACTAGCGATTACCCAATCAGAGCGGGATGGCCTATTTCGCTCACAGGTAGACATCGGTCTACCGGAATGATCTCCGGGAAGTGAGCACGCAGAAGCTCTGTCGCTCTGTCCTCCGCGCTGGTCGTAAATGTCCCGTCACTTCTTTTGATAGCTAGCACTGTGTCAGTCTTTCCACTAGCTAGAGCCTTGTGCAGCCGAGCCGCTTCTGGTTTGGAGGAGACCTTTTCACAGAATCTTCTAAAGCTAGCATGTTTTGCTGACCTAATCTCCTTATTGTAAAGGGTTAAGTTGCTCCTGTACTCTTCCCAGACCGCGGTACGTTTTGCCTTGTTAAATAGACTACGTACGTTCTTCCTGAGGTCTGCAAGCTTCCTTGTCCATCAGGGACAGTTGAGCCTATCTGTGGGCACTGTTAGGGGGAAGCTACCGTTGTACGTGCTGGTGATTGACCCGTTCAGTGCAAATACTCTACTCTCTATTCCCAGGCCCGTAACGCTATTGTCGGTCTGCCCCTCCCTGTTCAACTCCTCCCGTAGCTTTTCCCTGACGGCACTCCAGTTAGTCCTCCGATGGTTGCGATAGCTACACTGAGACCCTCCATCTTGAGACCCACCCGTTTGCATGCTCGTTGCTGAAGGTAATATCCAGCACCTCCCTCCTGTTTATAGTTATAAAGGTGGGTTCGCAGCCCACATTTTCTATCGCTATGTTGCTACCTAGTACATATTCTAATAGAGAATCACTCCTTGAGTTGCAGTCCGTGCTTCTCCATTCCACATGGTGAGCATTCCCATCGCATCCAATAATGAGGGGCAGCCTGTACCTTTTGCAGTAATCCACTAGCCTCACCACCACTTCAGAGGGCGCTACTGCTGCCTCCCCTGGGAAGTAGGCTGATGCCAGGACTAAGTCTTTGCCTGGCCTGTACCGCCACCAGATCCTGCGTCAGGAACTCTGAAATACAGAAAAACTCGATATTATTCCTGACCACTATACACGTTCTAGGTCGCTCACTAGAGAGGTCCCAGACTACCTTACTGTGTTCCGACTTGGGGTCTTTGACCTCTCCTTTGTAGACCCAAGGCTCTTGGATCAGCAGGATGCCCATCTTATCTGTTGTTAACCTGCTCGTGATGACTGCTGAAGCTGCCGCCGCGTGATGTAGCAGCTCGAGGGAGGGCATGTCCACATCCCCACCGCCGTTCGCGCTGCTGTCCGCATGGTCTCCTAGTCCCTCGAGGAGTTCCTGGGTGGAGGGTAGCTCTGCTCCCTGGGCATCCGGGACATCAACGGTCGCGACTAGCGTAGCTTGCTCAGCCCTGCTCACGCTCGGTTGTTTCGCCACCTCGTTCACCTGCATCCTCTCCTCCACCGTGTCTTCCACCGTTGTAGCCTTTTGCGATCCGCTACCACTGGGCTGAGTGGCAGCCTTCCCAGCTTCCTTGCTTCCTGTGGTCACGGGTTTGTGAGGCCTTATGATCACCATGCTGAACCTGTAAAACGGGTCGGAAGCTCGCTGCACGGACGTACCTGTTCGATTCGTGATCAATGTACAGCTACAATCTCCATCCCCTTCCATTGGGTGCTGATGGTTGGCCTCCGGCCGCTCTCGCGCCGGGTTTGTCCGCTGTTGGGAGAGGTCCTCCCCTCTTGCGCCTCCTACTCCTTCTGCGTGCACCGCTGGCCCTTGGCCCGATGAGACTCTTCCGAGTCTGAGCAGCTTGGCACTACGGGGGGTCCTGGGGGAACCGCTACAAGAAGGCATGTCGTCTTCGCCCTTGGCATGCTCCTCGAACAGCGCCCGCTCTTCTGGCGAGAGAGCATCAAGGAAGCTGAACCTTCGGCTAGCTCTTTGACCCTCCCTGCCTACAGCTGCGCCGATTGCCTTCTTCTTCTCCTTGTCGTGTTCCGTAGCCGTTGTCCTTTTTTGTTGCCCAGTCGATTCACTTGTGTTTGTTGTACTTGATGTTTGTTTTAATTTTAAGGGATCCATCTTGTTCGTACGACCCTTGGCTCAACGGGTTGAGCTGCCGGGTCTGCTTGTCTTTATGGGGAGCTGGTAGGTCCACCACGCCAGACCCACACAGTTACACCCCAATTCGGCCCGATGTTAGGGAGGCTCCGTTATAATACAGCCGAATTTTCCTCCTGGCTGCAAATCATCCAATGGGCACGGGTCGCATAACACCCTGGATTAGGAGGTGGTAGATCTTAGTTGCCGCACGCATGCGGCGCCCGACATCCTGTCTAAGCGGTGCTAATTAGCACCATCCACACCGGTTGGGAGTGCCGAGTATGCTTTGCGACTAAGCCTCTGCACCGCGGCAAGGTGCCTACCAACGCAGAGGTATCGCTCGTAACTGGATCCTTTATTACGACAACGCGCCGTGCCACACAACCGTCAGCGTGTCCCAGTATTTGGCCTCTAAAGGGATCGCCGTGTTGCAACAGCCGCCTTTTTCGCCCGATATGTCCCCCTGGGACTTTTTTGTTTCCTAAAACAAAATCGGTGGTCAAAGGAACTAATTTTGAGTCGATTATGGACGTGACGAGGGTACTCGCGGATTTCCCAGTCAAAGCGTTCCAGAAATGTTACGAAGCATTGAAAACGCGCTGGAATCGCTGTATAGCTGTCCAAGGGGACTACTTTGAAGGGGATGGCAGAGTTGTAGAATAATTTTCAAATATACTGTTTTTATGGAATCAGTCTCATTACTTAATTTTCATACCTCTTGTAACAACAAAGCGCCTAGGAAAACGAAGTGCCGCCCGGCGAAAAAATTCAATTTTTCAAAAGTGTTAAAACTATTTGAAAGCTTCATGTGTATTCGGTACTGTTGGCATTATACAGTAGGTAGTAAAAGTAGGTTATCAAAACACCAACACTGTTTTAAATGCTCTATACTTTTTTGCTTTATCGAATAATTTTTTTTGTATATGTTCAGAAAGTACCGTTATCTAAGCACCGCGATTAATGATTTCAGTGGCAACCGTGTATCTGGTAAGAAATCTGCGTGGCATTCTACAAAAATATTCATTGACAAAGCGTGGAAAGAATAGGTTATCAAATGCAGTAACACTTGGAAATAAATTACAAAAAGCTTAAAGGTGCAAGAATTCTTTATTTTAAAAATTTTGAAATTGAATTGGTAAATAAAACTTTCGTTTTTGTTTTTATTCAATTTTTTGAAATATTGAGGTGATTTTTTTAAAGTGAATTAAAAAAATCTTATTATAAACAATTAACGAATGAGCAGCATTCAGCCATTATTGGATTGCATAAAGATGATCACACGCAGCGTTATAAATATTTCTGAATACGTGATGAAAGCCAGGAAAGTTATAGCCGGTTAAAACAAGAGTCATTAGGAAGAAGAGGCAATGACGTCCAAAAAATATACCGGATAAAGTTGATAAACGAATTTTGGATGTTTTCAAATCAGTTCCAAAAATTTGCGCGCAGCCTATAAAAGAAGGCAAGAAGGTCCCCTCGGCTGCGTTGAAAAAAGGTACCCTACCTAAATAAGACCTCAAAATTATTGGCATAAAGTGCTTTGGCGCTCACCCGAACAAGAACTATCATACAAGTGCACTCTACACACAGTTAAGTCAGTGGAAAAGTAAGAAAAAAAGAGAAAATGGTCAACACAGAACATCTAAAAAATGAAAATGTGAGTGCATTGAAATGGTTTCTCAAAGCCCCATGTCACCAATTTAAATTGTTTGGGCAATCCTTAAGATGCGTATAGTTGAAGATAAACCCTAAAACCTGGCCGATTTAAAGGACTGCATCTATAAAATTTGGAATAATTTCCCTCAAAATGAGTGTTTGAAGTTCGTCAACTCCATCCAATAACGATTGAGTCAACTAGCTACACGAACTTGTAGACGTTGTAAATATGAAATTGTTTAACTTCTGTTTTCTATAAGTATATGCAATCTACTGTATGTGCTTGTATTTTCCTTTTATAAAAGAAATAAATTAGATTTAGTTCTAAAATTACTTTCATTGGATATTTTGAAGATTTGGTCTCAATAAAAAAAAAAAAAAAACATTTTGTTTGAGAAAATTCTGGGCTATTATTGTTGTGGTGACAGTTCGGCGCACTGTTTTTCGGCAATGGTTTGCTTATTTGTCTTTTTTTCGCATTCAGTTTTACTGCTCGTTTTTATGTTGCTGCTGCCTCTTCTCCTTTTCTCCGACTTTCAAATTGCGTTTGCATTCCATTATTTTGCTGAAAGCTGTTGAAAAATACATGTGACGCTCTCACACATGCGCGCACCCTCCTTGCTAAGTGATGATGTGCGCGCCCGCTCTGCAGCATGCGTTTATTCGGCTGAGCTCCGGAGGGTACCACGTCGTTGAGCGAAAGTTGAAAAGTGGCAGAAAAGACACAAACAATTGCAAACTTTAATGAAGGCATTACTAACGTATCGCAAAACCCGCCACTTGGGAAGGTGTGAAATGAATGCCGACTAGAAGTTGGGAAGTTAATATGTTTGTTCCCTTTTTTGATGATTGAGAGACTATTGCAGGATATAGCTTGTATGAATGCACAGTCATGTAAATGTATGAGTTAGCAGTCAAGTGATTAGAGCAAAGGAGTTAGGGACACTTATTTGTGTGAGCTCAGTTCTGGTAAATAACGCTGGAAATATAAGCATATGTATAATTATTGAGGTAAATTTTTTCCGTTGCCCACTCATAGGTATCGAATCGATTATATAGTTATGTTAGATACTCTTATTTGAAAAAGCCTTCTTTGCTAATTTGGCAACAAGACCGTGCCAAATTAAAAGTAGGTAGAATAAAATTACAAAGTCATTGCGACCATCTGTCAAGACTATGGTTTGGAAAATTTTCCTTTTCCTTGTAGAAAACTTAAATTCGGAAATTGTACAAATAAAAAGAAAATATTATTATTTGACAATGTTTGAAATAGTCTTAATAAACTTATCTGGGCTTTTGTGACATCTGAAAGCTTTCATAGTTTTCATCGCAAAGTGTTGGTCAGTATTTCAAGAATCGAGAGATTTGGTCTCCGTGGGTATCAGTCCCAAAATCTAGCCCAACGAGATGAGATTGGGTTTGGATCTCACCCGCTGGTGTGACTTTACTGAACATATTTAATTTATGCGAGCAACATACATCTACATAGTATTTAACCCAAAAAGGAATCTTTCTAATCTAATTTCGTCTAAAGTGTTCTGGAAGTGATTTCTGGATCCGTTTTGTATGTTACAAAAATTGGCTTAAACTTGTTCGAGAAGCTTTGAGGAAGTTAGTCGGGACTAAACTGAGCGTTTGAGCTTTGGAAGTGTTACTTTAATTACTGAATTGTCTTGCTCTAGCACGCAACAATTTGCTTTGTTCGGGTCGTTTTGAAGGAGTCTTCAATGGTTAACCTGAGCTTTTGAGCTTTCGAAGTGTTACTTTAAGTTTCTATAACTTTCATTTAGTAGAATTTCTGGAGTACTGGGAAATATTTTACGTTCTGAGGTCTACTTTTTTCCACTCACTTTAAAACGTCATAATTTTTCGGGATCTCAAAATTCAATTCCAAAAAACTAGTTCCGAATAATAACTTGTGCACTCACCTTTTTGGGGTTTTTGGTACCAAAAATTAAAAATGCGGAAAGAATTGCAATGACTTATTGAAAATAAGTGAAATACGAATATAAATGTCAAAAAAAACTTTTATTGCGGTGAGGATCTGGATGTAGAGGCGGGACGCGTAGAGATTGTCGAACCGATCGCTGTTAATGTCGCAAACGAACTGAGAGGAGTCGATCTGTTTATCGGTCCTTCCTGATTCCCGTTGGTGCTGAATCGGATGGTGTGATGGGTGTTGGTGTACATGTGTGCTGATGCGTATAGATGTCGGTGTGTAGTGCTCTCACGAGTAGTGTGAATGTGGGTTGTAATCGTACTGTGGTGAAAGTTGCGTGTTAGCGATGTGAAGTTTGAGATCGATGTGGTGTGTGTGTGTGAGGTCGGGGGAGGATGCTCATTTGTACACCGAAAAATTATTGTTTCTCGGTTTTGTTAAAAAAAAAATTTTGCAAGACATTTTAAATTCACAACATTTATGGGTTCATATCATTTTCCAAACACATTCTCTCCAGCTTTTACCATATTTGATATTACATTTTCCTTTATTTTATTTTCCATAATAAAGTGAGTAAAACGGTAGAGTCCTTACAAAAATTATTCCAACTTTTCTAAGCCACAAAGGCAACGCACTAAAGTGCCACGTTAATGACTAGAAGTGGTCAACAAAAAGAACAGCGAAAAGCAACGAAGCCCTTGCAATGACAATAGGGCGCTGAAGTGGTTGCCAGTGACAACAATTAACCCAACAGCGACCAAGTGGTGCAAACAAATCAGCTGTTGCAGCAACAGTGCGCGCATACACAAGTCAGCTTCACAGCGAGGTCCGGGGAAGGGCTGAAGTCACTTTGGAGCTGGAGGTGGACAAAAACAGAGTGATTCCAATGCATAGATATATGTGCCAGCTGTACATTAAATTTGCCTCCTGGACGGAAGAGGAAGTCGAAGACCTTCGCTGGAAGCGGAGTATCCGCCGCTTCTACAGTCGTGGATGATTCCACGTCGGGAGGCGAGGGGGAAGTGGCAAGAGAGACGGGAGTAAGGTCGCCACCGCGGAGCAAGCCGCGTTCGGGGTCGCCGTGTCATGAGGGCGGAAGTGAGGGAGGGAGCGGGAGTTGTGGCGGGAGTGCCAGCGTGGCCTCCGTTGAGAAGGCGGTTGCACGTGCGGGGTCGCCGCGTAGCGTTGGAGGAAATGCGGGAGGGAGCGCGAGTGCCATCGCGGCCTCCATTGAGAAAGCGGTAGCGCGCGAGGGGGAAGTTGAGGGAGGGAGCGGAAGTCGTGGTGGAAAGGCCAGCGTGGCCACCACAGAGAAAACGGTTGCCAAGCCGTCTAGGGCGGTTGGCAAGGAATCGGGTGCCGGACGTGCCAAAGAGGCCGCAAAAAAGCGGGAGATTTCGCGGGGACCTGTTGTTGTTGGGGGTGGGGCAGTCAGCCATGTTGCTGCTGCCAAGCGTATTACGGGGTCTCTGGTCTTTGAGGCCAAGAGTTTCGAGGTAGGGACTGCGAAGGGGCTGTTGGAGCTTGCCTCAAGGTATGAGGCGCTCTTAATGATGGTGATAACCGAGAATGCCCATCTTCGCGGTCAAGTCGATGCCCTTAGGGGGAGTTGTGGGGGTCACTCCTCGGCGCCGAGCAGGTCAATGCCGGCTCCGTCGGCACCGATGCCTGCACCTCCAGCACCTGTGCTTGAGGCAATCGCACCGGTGACGCCGAAGCCTGTAGAGACCTGGTCGGTCATGGTCAGGAGAAAGGGGCCTGCAACTTCCTCTAAGGAAGTTATTAAAAAAGTGGTCAAGGAGGTGGGTCCCTCACTTGGAGTGAGGGTCCACGAAGTGCGACCAATTAAGGGAGGTGGGGCCGTCATTCGCACTCCCTCTGTTTTGGAGAGAGAACGAATGGCGAGTAATAAGAAGTTTGAGGAGGTGGGGTTGGACGTGACTGTCAACCGGAAGTTGGGTCGTCGGGTGGTGGTTCAGAGGGTCCATACGGAGATCCCCCATGAGGAATTCATGGAGGAACTACTCCGGCTGAACCTCCAGGATTTCAGCCCGGCATCCCAGAGGACTGACGTGAGGATGGTCAGTCGTCCCTGGAAGGTGGCCGCTGATGGTAGCACCAATGTGGTCCTTGAGGGTACGGACAAATTGATGTCCGCCCTCTTGGAGGCAGGTCGGTGCTACATAAAGTGGTTTTCTTTCAGGGTGCGACCGGATAGCCCCGTCGCTGGATGCTTCCATTGTATGGGATTTGACCATAGGGTGGCTGAGTGTAGGGCTAGAGCAGATGTCTGTCGGAGGTGCGGTCAGGAAGGCCACAAAGCTGCCGGTTGCGTCAATGCACCCCATTGTCGCAACTGTGAGTTTAAGGGTAGGCCAGCTGGGCATCTTATGATGTCAGCTGTCTGCCCTATTTACTGTGGCATTGTTGAGCGCGCCCTCGCCAGACATTGATGGGTGGGATCATCCAGCTTAACTGTCAAGGCTCCTATGCCGTGATGTGTGAGTTGGGGGGTTGTATGATAGAGGGTGGGTGCGGTATTGCTCTACTCCAGGAGCCCTACGCCACCAATGGTGTGGTTCGGGGTCTTCCTGGGGGTTTTAGGGTCTTCACTGACCTTAGAGCTAACGCCGCAATAGTTGTGAATAATCCACGCTACGATTGCGTATTGGTGGATTCTTCACAACTGGGTATATGTGTAGCCGTAGAAGGGGAGTTCGGTAGGATGATTGTCGCTAGTTTGTATTGCAAATATGCGAGCCCCTAGAGCCCTACCTGGGCTACATGGATAAGCTACTACTACTTGCGAGTAGTAGCCCATTTATCCTAGGGTTGGATGCGAATGCCTCGTCCTCGATGTGGTTTAGTAAGGTATCCCGGCATTCGTCTGGATACCAAAGCCACAGTCGAGGCGAGGCATTAATCGAATGGGTGGTGGCTAATAGCCTCCACGTTCTGAATGAGCCGAGCGAATGGTATACGTTCGATGGGCCTGGGGGCGTGAGCGACATTGACGTGACGCTTATGAACGAGGCAGCAAGTAGGGCTTTCAGTGTTAGTTGGGAGGTTAGGGGAGGGTGGGGATTGAGTGACCATAATTTGCTTCAAATTGTGGTTACTCCTCGATCCCCTCCCTCACCTTATGAGAGTCCATTGCGGCGGTGGCGGACCTCTGGTACTGACTGGAACCAATATGGACTCTTGGTTAGGGAAGCGGTATCCGATATACCGCTTAGTGAGTTTGAGGAGTTGACGAGCAAATTGCTCGTCTATACGGGGTAGTTTGGGGGTTAAATGATAGGGTATTTAGGAGGTGTGAAAGTCGTAAGATTAGCAAAATTAAATGGTGGACGCGTGAGTTAACCTTGAAGAGGAGGACTGTCAGGCGTTTGAGGCGAAAGTTTCAACGTGCTCGTCGGTCCAATTCTGATAGGCTGTCCCAGCTTAGGCGGGAATTTAGTTGTGCGGATAGGGAGTATAAAGAGATGTTAGTTAAAATTAAAGAAGAAGAGTGGAGGAGTTTTGTTAGAGAGGATAGGAACGACCCCTGGGGTCAGGTCTATAGGATCTGCAGGGGTCGTAGGAGGGAGGATATCACCTCTCTTCGCGTCGGTGACACTCTGTTATCGTCGTGGAGAGAGTGTGCGGGGGTTCTGTTAGGTGCGTTCTTTCCTAGGTCGGAGGTGCAGGTACCTCAAGCACAAGAGGTGCCTGTCCCTCCATTAGATGATGGGGAGTTGGGGTACGCCTTTGGCCTGGTTAGGTCTAAACGGTCCCCAGGTTTTGATGGTTTGAACGGAGAGATGTGTAAAAGCTTATGGAAGTTCATTCCGGAATACCTGGACGCCATTTACAATAAGTGCGTCTGGGAGGGATACTTTCCACGCGAGTGGAAAAGTGCTAGGGTTGTTCCTCTCCTGAAGTCCCCTGATAAGGTCAGGAGCGATCCTCGATCTTATCGGGGCATCAGTCTCCTTCCAGTACTTGGAAAAGTGCTGGAAAGGGTCATGGTGGAACGGCTTCAGGAGCTAACGCGGGGTATGTGGTCGGATAGGCAGTTTGGGTTCAGGAAAGGACGCAGTATAGAGGATGCGTGGTTTTTTGTACAGAATGTCGTTAGGGAGAATGTCAACAAGTATGTCCTTGGCATATTTGTTGACTTTAAGGGGGCATTTGACTACCTAAGCTGGGATCGAGTGTTGCAACGGCTGGAGGAGCTTGGCTGTCCGGAAATTACTCTTTGGCGGAGTTATTTTTCGACAGAAAGGCCTCTCTTGTCGGCATGAATGGGAGTGTGGAGATTGGAGTTGTTCGAGGCTGCCCACAGGGTTCCATCTGTGGTCCATATATTTGGAACCTAATGATGGACACTCTGCTTGGACAGCTCGAGCCACTCTGTAAATGTTGCGCGTATGCGGACGACCTTCTTCTTATGGTTGAAGGTCGCTCGAGGTTGGATTTAGAACGGGCGGGAGGAGATCTCTTAGAGATTGTTAATTCTTGGGGTTTAGGTGTGGGGGTTGACATATCGATGGACAAAACGGTGGCAATGCTGCTGAAAGGTAGATTGTCGCCGTTCGTCCACCGATTGTCCGTGTGAATGGGGTCAGCATCAGATACGTGACGCAAGTCAAGTATCTGGGGCTGACCATAAGTGAAAGGATGTCTTTTACTCCACACTTTGCGAGGGTGAAGGAGCGACTGCAGGCAACCGTAGGCAAAATACGACGTATTTTGAGGAGCGATTGGGGTCTCGGACGTCGTGCTGTCCGCACCATATATCGTGGCTTGTTTGTGGCCTGTGCCACATATGGAGCCCCTGTATGGTGGGAGGCAGCCACGACTGTCTTGGGGTCTCAAAAACTCCTCTCAATACAGCGTTGTATGATGCTTGCTTGCTTGCCTGTATGTCGCACCGTCTCAACGGATGCGATGCAGGTGTTATTAGGTGCACCCCCTCTTGACTTGATTGTCATACAGCGTGCTGTTGCATTCAGGTTAAGAAGGGGTTTGAGTGTGTCATTGCTGCGGAACGATTGGATTTCCCACGATGATGTGGAGAGGGAGGGATATCTAGGGAGCAAGAGGCTTCTAGATGATAGGGTTAGGTGTAGGTGGCAAGAACGTTGGGACAATAGTCCTAACGGCCGAGTGACGTACGAGTACATTCGGGACGTTGGGTTCGTTGAGGATAACCCAGACTTCAGATTTTGTCTGAGTCTGGGTTTCTTGTTTACGGGGCATGGGCCTCTGAATGCATTTTTGCATCAGAGGCACCTATCAGATACGTCAGAGTGTTTTTGTGGGGCAGTTTTAGAAAACTGGTCACATGTAATTGCGGAGTGCCCGATGTACTCGGACATTAGGGATCTGGGTGGTATGGGGATTAGATGGACTGATGGACGATTAGATGTTAGTAGTGTGATCTCCACTAGTCGGAATACCGAACAGTTAGGGTTGTTTGCGCGTGAATTATTTAAGCGAAGGCGGTTAGCTGGAAATTAGGGTTTTAGTTTTTTGTATGAGTGTTGGGTGTTTGCGTTGTGGGTATTTTATGGGTTAGTGCGGTCCAACCTCACCTTCTTTGCTGGCCACCAGTCCGGAGCAGTATGGAAGCTCAACTGGTAGTAGTTTCGGCTACGAAGTCTGACCGGAGACTTGATTCTGGTACCACGGGGAGCAGGAGCCCTTGGAGGTAACTCCAACCTGCTCATGCGGACTGGCCCCTCGGGGAGTATCGTGGTGGTTGTGGTTGAAACCCAAATCGCGGGAAGAACTGACTTTGTCAGTTGAATGTGGAGTTGCATTGCAACCGGGTGCCGGACCCAAAGCACGGCAGAGGTTTTAGATGGGCCTCGAACCCTACCAAGGTGGTTAGTGTGTCCATTCCACACTGCCAATTGGTACTGAAAATGCTTAGCATTCTCAGGGCGCTGATCAACGCATTGATTTGATCCGCTGTGCTTTTGAGCGCCGTGGAGTAAGGTTGTCGTCAACAGGTACCCACGTAAAACACACCGGACGTTGTACATTAAATTAAAGACAACAATGGCAACGACAACAAAACACTTGTAAAAGTAAAAAAAACGCTGCTAATGAGAAAAGTGAGAGAGTGATCAAAGACTAAAACAATAAGTCATAAAAAACTCGTAAAAACAATATATGTTTGCAAAAAGTTAAACAAAAGCCAAGTTAAGGGTTAATAACAAAAACAGAAGCAACAACAAAAGTGCGTTTATACAATGCGCGCCAACAACAACAGCAACAATCAAGGTGCAGCAAAGAATTCTTAACTGAGAAGACCATGCAAAACACTTGACAACAATATCAGCATATAGTAGCTACAACAACAACTATAAAGGCGTTAGCAATATCATCAGCCAACGAGTTGATAACACAAGGTGAACGAGCGAGTAGCTCCATTTACACCGCTGCGTCAAATAGTTCTCCGAAAGTTACTGTAGCATACACTTAAGCGCATATGCACCGGCACTTCGCTGTCGAGTTCGTTGCAGAAATTAAGCGCGTCAGAATAAAAGCTGCACAGATACACAATCTTTGTAGCTGGACAAAAAGTACAACTTTCATTAACAGCGCCTTTCACTACAACAAAGCATTTTTAATTAGTTAAACATTTTAGACCGTTATTTAAGCGCTGACATTGTTGGGTTGCACGGAACGATTTCAGGAGTTCCGGGATGTCATTATGTTAATATAGCGCACAACATTAGAAAAAGAAATATAGGCTGGGCCATATAAAATTTTAAATTTAAAGATGGGGCGTAAAAGATTGAGTGTAGCGTTTCCTGTATGGCACGTAGCGCCGTCCTGCTGGAACTAAATATTGTCCAAGTCTTCCTCTTCAATTTGTTTGAAGAAAAATTCGGTTCTGTTCGCGATATCGCTCACCATTGATGTTTACGACGGTTCTTCATTTTCGAAAAAAAATGGGCCGATGATTCCACCAGACCAAAATCCGCACCATACAGTGATTCGTGCTGGGTGCATTGACTTATCGACGATTACGTGCGGGTTTTCTGTGCCCAAATGCGACAATTTTGCTTGTTAACGTAACCATCGAGGTGAAAATGAGCCTCGTCCGAAAAGATGATTTTTCAGTAAAATTGACCATCTTCGGTCAAACGATCTTCTGCGAACTGTAGACGACTTTTTTCTAGTGAATATCCACACATTTCGTAAATTTTAGACTTTTTACTGAATATCTGTCACTTTTCGAATGATATTTGACGTTTCCAATGTCGAAATATAGATATTTTAAATTTAAAACGTTAGGTGACCCACCCTATATATAGTGGAAGTACCGTTATCCTTGTTCCCAAATCGCTCTTGAACGGAAAGGCTCGAGTTTCATTTAAATTACACTAATCAAAGAAAGTTAAGTCGGTTCTATGTCGAATCTAGGCCATTCGGTCGGGTTTTCGAAAGTATGACAAGTTAATCACTAACCCAATACAAATTTTCAACTTGAAATAAACTGCTCCCTATTTTGATCTTCTGACAGTTATATTACGCCAGAAGTTGAAGGGGCAGAGTTGAGACTACCAGTTACTCTATATTTGCTAGCAGTTACGAGTATGTTGTTACCCATCCCATCGCATTTGCGCTTAGGACAATAACTTGCAAACAGCTATTACTTACAAGGCGCGTTCCAAAATAAACAGGACATTTTTAATCCACTGCCCCTGGCAGCGTTAGAATGCAATCACTGTGCGACTTCTTCCTTTTCGGAAAAATGCATTTGCCCATGAAAGGAAAGCGTTATGCAGACGTAGATTCTATTTGAAAAGGCTTGCACCGGCATACTCGCAACCATATCGGTCGGTTCGATATGCTTTTGGACCGTGCAAAAGGCTGTATTTAAGCAGAAGGAGACTATTTTGAATAAAATGAATTGCTTTTTCCAAAAAAACATTTGTTCTGCTTTTGTTTAAAGTCCTGTTTTTTTGAAACACTTCTTGAGTGTCCGCTGTCCCTTGCTTACCTCTCAACAAAAGTCCCTCACCTCAAATCCCGCTTAACTGACTCATTGATAAAAGCCAAGCATCGCAAACAGCTTCGCTAAATTGACTGATTTGCATGCAACATATTGTAAAATGTTGCACGTTCACACACACATACCTACAAATGTGGCTGTTTTATATACATCAGCAAGAAGTCCGATTTGTGTTTTTGAAATATTTTTTTTTTTATAATTTTTGGCGATTTTTTTGTCCCAAGCTTGTTTTTTGTTGGCATAATTTTTTGTATTCTGCTGTAGCTGGCAGCGCCACCAGCGTCGGTTGTGATTGTTTTGGGCATTTCGATGAAAAATTCATGAAATGTTTTTCGCGGTAAGTCTATATGCATACATGCAGAACAACAACAATAAAAATAGTAACAAACAACAACAAAATGCGAAAAGTGTGACAACAAAAACAATGTTCTGCTGAGGCTACATTTTCTCTCTTATTGTTCCTTTTTGCATTGTCTTTTTGTTGTAAATAGTTAATGAGCGAAATATATAACAAAAACAAAAGTACCCAAAAAGCGTAGCTATATAGAAATCGGGTAAAGTATCAGTTTACACAAAGAAGATTGTGGTGAAAAAGTTGTTACTCGTAAACGCTGCAAGTTGTTATGCAGGGAATACTCTTTGTGCTATAAGGGGATTCGTGTGATTACATAAGCGAGTTGACATACGTATACACACAAATAAAATAGATAACAGTTTATAAATAACTGCATATTTAACAGTTACTTTCGGTTACATAAAATTGAGCTGTGTGCGCCCAAAGTAGTGGAGGTGCAAAGGGGCGGCGTTGACGTGGCATAAAATAAAAAAATCTTTTCCATAACAAGTACGCAAGTAACGGTAATGAAATATACTCACAACAAAAACAACATAACTGTTTATAATTTCTTCTCTTTATGGATTTATAATTATCCTAGATCAAGCTTTTTTCGAAGTTTCAAACTCTAATTTAAGGTCTTGCGGAGTTTTAGCCAGCTACGAGGTTCAGGGCTTTACGAAAAAAAATATTTTGTTAAAAGCTTCGTCAGAAGCTCAACAATTGTGAGTGTCCCAGGCAGCATACTACAACAAAGGCCTTTCGAGAGATCAGAACCTTTGAGAAAGAAACTACAAAGTTGTGGCTGCGCTTACGTTACGTAAATTGGTTCCCTCAATCACTACTTACAATTAACCAAAAGGTCTGTAACTCTTGCTTGAGATTTTCACTAAGGTTCCCGTAAATAGGAAAAGTTTGATGCGCGTTCCTGCGATCCCTGTACAAATTTCTTTCGAAGTTATCGAGCCGTCAGTATATTATTTAATAGTACTATATCTAATCAAGCATAGAATCATTTCACTCATTCTTACTGCCAAGCGTAATTTTAAACTTCATTGTGAAGTTTACCCTTTTGGTTATGCTATCCCTCGTGTGAAGAGCCAGTGGTTTGGTATCACTTAAGACCTTCATTTGTTGGAACGAGAAAACTTCCCCTCTGCCAAACCCTACTGCTGCCATTTGAAGCAAAGCTTTAGTAGATCAGTAGCTATATGCTTTTCCTCTCCTCTTAGTCGGGATGGCTTATTTATGTTTAAGTCTCCTGGCGCAACCCCGTTCAAGCTCCAACTAATACATGCAAAAATATTTAATTAATTTTTGCATCCTACATTTTGCGATTTTAATCTGGTATTACATCAGAGTTCGTTGCTGATGTAATTACTTAATAACTAATATCAATATAGTTAAATAAAAGAAGGTCGCTAACTTCATACTAAGAACTCTTGGGTTCTTTTAATTTTTAGCTATTCATTGCAAAGTTTTTTTCTGATAAAATCCTCGTACTTTTGGCGTTATTGACAACATTTTTAGTTTTGGTAATTAGCTTTTCCCTAATGAAACCGCAACAAACAAAAAATTGATGACGATGAAAGGCGGTACTGAAGAGTAAAGGGCTATGAGGAGTAAATTATTTAAACCGACGACGAGACGGTGACAAGAAGCCGACATGCAATGGGGAAAACATGTTGAAAGGGAAATGCAAATTAATGAAAAAAAGAGATAGAAAGAGCGAAGAAGATTGCTATTGAGAGCGTGAGAGAGCATGTCAGAAAAAATAGTTAGAGGGAGAGAGAGAAGCACGAACAATAATACCACAAGGGAAAATATGTAAGTACGTCGAACGAGCTGACAGCTGTCTACCTGCCCTTGACACAACAACACTGTAGCCACCACTAATGCTAGAATCAACTTGCAACTTGACTTCGTGCTCCTGACACTTAGAAGCTACATCAATGTAGAACTTTCTGCCAATTTTTAGTGGCAACTACTTTGAAACTTTCAACGCGTGCAGCTGTTGGCACAACGACGCACTGATTAAGCAGGAAGGAGTTAGAAATACTACGACATAGGGACGCCATTGATTTTTCAACAACAAAATTGTTGTTGTTTTGCTGTTGCCTTGGTACTTTGTTGCCGTCGGTGTAAAGTAATGTAGGTTTGATTGAGTTAGCCACATTAAAAGTTGTATGGCAGGTAAAAAAAAACAAAGCAGCTGTTGTTATGAGTGTGAAAGTATCTAGTTAATGGAAAGCTTTTACTTGAGTACAGCAAAAATAATAACAACGGAGAGCTTAACTAATCTATACCGTATGGAGAAAACAAAGCTACTTTTTTAAACTGGAGGTCACTCAACTATAATTATGTCTTTGAACCATGAGCAATAGCTTTCCAAAGCGGATCTGTGATCTTGCGGAATCAAGAAAACCCCATGAGGGAAAATGGTAGAACTGGTATTAGTTTTTGGATTGTACAGTGACGTTACAGGTAGGTCTGCATCCGTTTCATTTACATGGACTTGGCTGTTTAACTCAACGCACATTTTGCCTATTAAACTCTCCATACCCTTAAAATATTCACTATAAACAACAAAGAAAACAACAGGAATTAATAAGAAAAAGTTCTAACTTTATAGATATGGTATTTTTTGCTTAAATTTTCAAACGGACCAGATTTCGTTTCCAGCTTCCACCTATTCTCATAGCAAGCTTTATTTGCTTAAGCCAAATACGTCTTAGGAGTCAATTACCAAAACCTTAAATTACCTTGATGAATTTGGTAAAAGGAAGAAAATAGTTGCTCCAATATTTTTTAGGTAAACTCTTTGTATAGGTAAAACAAGTCCAACATGAAGAGTGAGCCTAGAAATTACGGCTCTGATTATCATTGACGCTTCTGCAAGGCAATTTCGAGTTCTTATGCTAATCAGACTTATTCAAAAGAAGGAAGAAAATAAAGAGCTCGTGTTACTTTTCTGATATTTTTTAGCAGATATTGATATGCTGCTGAGTCTCGTTGTTGGGATTATCATAGAACATATTGAGATCTCAACTTCAGAAACTAAGTAAGGTAGCAAGAAGCTTTTGACGTCCAGCTATTCGAATAAACTTGGAAATTTCTCATGCAGCTTGCCTTCTAATACAGCGCCCACCGAAAGTCATGACCACAACAACCAGCTCAAGCATCGAACTCTCCAAAAAGACTGCTTTTCGTCAACAATAGTAAGTAACTGTGTAACAAAATGGCAAACAACCAACAAGAACTAGCAGTTGTCCGCCAATGGCCAACTCTCAGCCATCAGCCATTAAACGAACACCGTCAAGCGCCAGCTGCTAGTCGCCAGCAACCCAATAGAGAAACCTTAAACTTCGTCAACGTCACTCTACACTAATCCTAAGGTGACTAAGTACTCGTGATATTCTTTTTTTGTTCGCCACTTGTAGCCACTTTCAAGTGTTCGCCAATAGTTTGCACGCAAGTCAAGTGTCTCTTTGGGGATATTAACTTTTGTTGACGCACTTGCATGTTGGTGCGGTAATCAGTGAAGATGTAGGTAAAATGAAGAGCAGGTGAATGGTTTGAGAAATGCAATGTCGGATGAGGGACTTTAAAATGTTAAGAATTTTGTAATGGTTAAGAGGAAGACATTGGAATGACTTTGCTAGAACTTCGGCAGAGATCAACGTTTAGTTTTTTATTTTACTTACAGTTAACGGTCTCTTTCAGGGGCAACTAAAATAGTGAGTGAAGAGATTTCAGACTCCATTCTACGATACTGATGATTTTATCTTCTTGTCTTTGCAAATGGTCGTCTAACCGCTGCAAAAATTGTTTGCCTCTGCTTTATTATTAACTCATCTCACTTGGTCAAAAGACGTCTAATTATATTCCTTTCAGTCACTGTCAAGTTAGATCTACTAAATGCGTGGACACAACTTGTATGCCGGGACCAAGCACTAGACCAACTATTCCCCTTAAGCTGTGAACTGCATTTAACCCCAAACTCCGGCTTTAACACGCTTTTGTAAAACACCAGTCTAATATCGTCCAATCTTAAAGACACTTTCCGCTAAGCCGTTTCTTTAGGTACAGAAAATGTCTCGACCTTCAAATGAAAACTATGTTTCCTTCAGTTCCCTTTTGTGCTTCAAGCTCATATTGAAAGTAGACACACTACGAAAAAAAATTCGATTTCAGCAGTGTGAGCAATTAGAGTGTTATCAGATCAAAAGTAATGCTCTAGAGTTGCCTTTGGAAGAGTAGGGACCTCAACTTAGCAAAGGTTCGATATCTGCATTTTTTTAGTACGACCTATCCTTAACGTCTCTACACAAATAACACTCGTACTTTCACTAGTATAAGTTATACCTCTTCTTTCTTAGTCATATTAACACCTTAAAGTGTCCCAATGAGATCACTTCATTCCATTCCTTTGCCAGATTTTCCAATTCGCTTTACTGTGCCGTTTTCTCGTGCCATTAGTGCGCTCCACCATTGTCACATGATCTCCTCTACTGTGTTGAGCCATTGTTGTAGAAAGTTATTGCTAATGTGCTTGGCCACTATAGCACGAACGACCAACCAAGTGCTCACTTATAAAGTATTAATGTTATTTTCAGAGTGCGCGTGTGGATTTTCGCCAGTGACCAGTAAAAGTTTGCTAAATATTCGCTTTAAATTTGATTACAATTAATAGTTAAGAAAACAACAACTTTGTGGGAAAAAGTGAGGCTAACTTTTGATGACGATGGCGACGACGTTGCAACAAGGAATATAAATTTAAAAATTTAAAGTAAATTTTTGAGAGCACTTTAAATTTTAACACACCTGAGGGCGTGGTCTTTGCTTTTTAAGAAAGAAGAGACAATGAAAAGACAATGAAATTGGGGTACGCAAATGATATTGAGATCATAGATCTTAATAATAGCGACGTCAGCTTAGCTTTTTTCAAACCTAAAAAAAGAGTCAAAGAGGTTTGTGTTGTGGTAAACGAGGTCATGATGAAGAAATTGGCGACCACAAACAAATGTTCCTCTCGTTTCCTGAACTACGTCAGTGTTGGTAGCTGTATATGAAAAGTTAAGGACTTGGTCTATGCCGGAACTAGAAGTCGTGATCGATAAGTAACGGAGAAGATGGAACCACAAACTGCTTTACTGCTACGTTGATTTAGTAAGCGGAGAAAAAACAATGCATGTGCTGGTTAGACCAAGGCATGGATCACGTTGATTTAGCGAAAAGCCATTTCGACTAACCAAGCCAACTGCTGCAATTGGGACGTACAATCCACGAAAAGGACATAAGCGACTGGTGATGTTTTGTGTTCTCAGCCCAGACCTGCCTACTGTTGTTGTGCCAAAGAACAAATCTAGGTATATTAACGCTCAACGTCAGCAAATGTAAGCTTCCAGTATTTTTACCTATTTCCAGCCTGAATAGGATGGCTGAATATGTTGGAACGAAAGCCAAAGATGTGAAGATTTTGAGGCTAGCTAAACAGACCCTCTCTGTATGTCGAACTATTTTGATGCTGGACTTATTCGCATCATTGAAAACTTTGGATTTTTTTCAAACTGGAACTCCAACAGGTATTATGGCACTCTATGCTGAAATTAGCCCAACTCTCTCCCTTCTCTCTCAGGCTCGCTTATCATAGTCACATCTTATACTCATCTTAAAACTTTGCCTTGTCTGGATTCTCTAAGTAATTATCTTTAGTTGTGAGTAAAAAAAGCATGCCAACATCGATCTTTTATCGAGCAGGTGAACTTCTAATGAACTCAGCGAGCAGCTATCAGTGCTATTAATGTTCATTTAAGCCATGAACTTAGCGTTATTCCGACAGCTTCTTCTACAAGGTCCAAATTTTTTTACTAATAGATTTTTACTAAAAGCTAGTTCTCCCCACTCCTTCAGCAACACCTCTCTCCTGTTTTCCAAAATAATTTGAAAGTTTTCCTCGACTTGGGCCTAAGTACTTGAAATAGGTCTTCTATTACCTTAAACAACTTAAGGGGCTAGAGGTAGTCAGAGGCACGAAAAAATTAGAATTTTCAGTAATTTTTTTTATTTTAAATCGTGTTATTTTATAAAAGTAGTAGTACGGCATTATTATAGAATGTGTTGACTTGAAGTCACGAAAATTAAAAAAAAAAAATAATAATTTCCAAAGTTATAGGTGTTTGTGTTGACCTAGTTCCAAAAAACGGTACTTGCGGTGATAACCATAAGTCCTTAGAGATTCATCTTAAATCAATCGGACAAAAAAAATTAGCTTTGTAAATAGATAATCCCCTGCCTGATCAAAGGATTTTATTTTTTTTTTCAAAAACTAACAAAATGGAGGCTTCAGGAAGCTTTTTATAAATTTTTGGGAAAAAATCAACAGGTCATTGGCCTTAAAAAATCGAAATTTTTGAAAAAACAAAATCCTTCGATCGTAATCTATTCTAACAGCTGTATAAATTTCATTAAAGTCTACTAAGCGGTTTTTGATTTACAGTTGTCACCAGTTTATAAACATAGTTTTGAGAAAAACGCGTTTAAAGTTTCACACTAGTGCTTTGAAGTGCCCTAGCTCTTTTTGTAATTTGTCGAATAACTCAAAAACTTTTGTCGGATCAACGTGAAATTTTCAGAGAATATTTTTAAGATATTACACTTAACGAAAATGCAAAACAAAAATATATATTTTTTTTTAAATTCTGACTACCCTTAACAACTTAATTGTGTATGCATTAGGTATACTCATTAAAACTAGCCTTCTTAAGTTTAAAGGATCATTTAAATTTATGTTCCTTTTATATTTAATATAGTACATTCATATACATTCACATATTATATGTATCTCTACATATCCCCCTCTGACTAACAAATGTATACATATGTACATACATCTTATCTTTAAATGATGCGACCCACATACGCATCGCTTAACAATGCCCAGGTAGAAAAAGTAATTACACTTTATGGGGCAAGTGATAATGAATCTCACCACGGCAAAGAGTTAAACTTATAAGGAAATTTATGTAAAGCATAGAAACCAATAAAATTGCTGCGACGCATTGCTGCAAGGCTTTGCAGAGAGATCAGTAGTAAGGTGGCAAATAACTGCCCACCAATTCAATACATTAAAAAGAACTTATGAAGCGAGAAGGAACAAAGACTCAGTATAAGAAAAATATAAGATAAACTTTCGTTACAAAAGACCAAGCTAAACCTTCATTAATGAAACAAAATACGTCGGAAAGCTGTTATTACAGCGACAGAAAACATCTAGGCACAATTGGGAATATTCCTTTGGCAAAAGGAACGATAGTTTTTCCATCCGATGAAATTAAATTCACGTTATTAACATGGCTTCTTTCAAATTAGTTGGCTGCTCAGTCTTTCATGGTATTTTGCTTTCGTTGTCAACCCCTCCTTACTGGGCCTAGCTTTCAATGCCGAGTCAGCACAATTAGCGTCTCTCAGAGAAGCGAAGCAAAGTTACCGCCGGTTGGACCGATATCGTTATTTCTTTGTTCACTTCCATATTGAATTTTATTTTCAGAATATGCCAAAGCAAAATTATTAGGAAGAAAAGGATGGATACCTCCGCTCTAGGAACTATCTCAGTTACCAAGACGAGACAATGCTGGTAACGACGTCGAGTTTTTGTAAAGACGAAAAACAAAATAAACACATAAATAAATTTGTCGTTAAATAATTATTAAAGTATCATTATGATTGGAAAAATGCTCCAAACTTTACTGTTGTCTACCAAACAGCAAATCGCTTAAGAAAACCACTGTCCCAATTCGGCATATATCTTCATTGCTAACATCCTAACAGCCTTAATAGCTTTATATTGAAAGGATATTAGGACACAAATATAATTTAAGAAAATGTACAAATCGCGTTTCAAAGTAAACGCCCCTGGTGGCGCCAGCTGTATGTGGACTGGTACGTTAGAATCTGCTATCTTCAATTGCCCAGTCAGAATTTCATGGCCCTTCACCAATTGGAAGTGAATTTATTGCGGTTTAAGTGTCAGTATGTTTGTGCCATCGAGCTTCGAACAAAAAGCCAGCATTAAATTTTGTTTTAAAATTGGCAAAACTTTTACCGAAACGTTTCAATTGATGAAAAATGTTTATGGCGATGATTGCCTATCCCGTAGCAGAGCGCACAAGCGGTTTCAACGTTTTCAAAGTGGTCGTGAAGACATAAAAGACGATCAGCATGTGGACCAATCAAAATCCGTGATCACCGGAAATTCCATCGAAACTATGCGCAAATTTATCAAAAATCAGCCGAAATCATCATTGAAATTCATGGAAATGGAATTGAACATCTCCAAAGCATCGATTTATCGCATTTTGACTGAACACTTGGGCACCATGCGACTTCTTCCTTTTCGAAAAAAAAGCATTCACCCATGAAAGGAAAGCGTTATGCAGACGTAGAGGCCATTCAAAAGGCTTACACTGGCATATTGGCGGCTATACCGGCCAACGAGTTAACACACTCGTTCGACATGCTTTTGGATCACGCAAAAAACTGTATTGAAGCAGAAGGAGACTATTTTGAATAAAATATTAATTCTACCATCTACTGCGAACAACTGAACCGCTTGAAGCAGACGATCGACCAGAAGCGCCCAGAATTGCCAACAGGAAGGGTGTAGTTGTTCACCAGGACAACGCCAGCCCACAGACTTCGTTGATGACTCCTCAGAAGCTACGGGAGCTCGGATGGGAGGTTTTCTTGCATTCACCATATAGCCCGGACATAACGCTAAGTGATTACCACCTATTCTTGTCCATGGCGAACGTTCTTGTTGATGTAAAGTTGAACTCAAAAAGGGTTTGTGAAAAGTGGCTGTCCGTGTTCTTCGCAAATAAGGAGGGGGGCTTCTGGTATTAAGAAATTGCCGCCTAGATGGAAACAGATTATTGAACAAAACGTCGCATATATAAACTAAAAAAAAAAGCAAAAAAACGGAAGGGAGATATTTGACAACCTAATATTTGAGATGACAGCATAAGACCTAAGAATCAATTAAAATTTGAGGCGTTGGCAATCAGGGACTAAAATTTACTTTGGTGGTCCACACAAATCATGGACTAAGACCTAAGATTCAATACAATAAAAATTCAACTATATTGGTGTGCTGGTAAGGTGGCAGGGTTGATCTTTCCACAAACGTGGAATCATCCCTTAGCAGCTCCCAGATCTGACCCTATGTGATACTGAAACTACAAGAAATGATTCATTAGCTTCTCACAGATTGACAACACGTTTTTAAGCTTATCACAAAGTTGTTAATGCGGCTAATAACAATTTCGTCTACTTCCCTAAGTTCACCAAAGGTGTGTTTTTCAAGATAATTTAATCTTAATCTGGCAAAAGCTTAAGAGAGGAAAAATTGTCAAGATGATTCCATCTTGCGATCCTCCATACATCTGTGGCCTAACTCATACGAAAACATAGTTAACCGTAACGCGTGTAGCCTATTGGACAGTTAACAAAGACACAGTGGAGCGTATAAAATTTGTTTACGAAGAGAAATGAAAGTTTGGTTACAAAACAAAGAGGCCTCATCGAGTTTTCAAAGAGTATGTTATGCAATAAATTCGAAAGAGACATAGAGGGTGCTTCAATCTCTGCTTATAATACCAAACGAAAAGTTAATATAAATAATTGTAAAACGCGCGGATGTAAAACCTGATACCGTTCGACTAGAAGGTTATGCTTTTAAAATTACAACTAAGATAAAACAAAAGGCTTTCCTGATATAATACCTCACGACCCTATGTTCAAAGGTTATTAGTTCTCAACTATGGGTCGAAATCTTATATTCGACTGGCACTTCGAAAGGGAGTTGACAAACTGCATTTTGTACATCGAGCCAAAAAATAAAAATCCCAAAAAAGTTGAGGATAGATACGAAACACAATTTCATATTTCGGTTGAGGCGACTCCATTTTCGAACTGGTCGGCGCACCGCCTCACATAAATGTTCATTAACGCTCGACTTGCCACGTTACTGCATAGTTTTTGAAACATTAAATTCAACTACTCTTTTGGGAGATGGATAGTGGCTCGGAAGCAAGCCCAACAAACAGAAAAACTGAAGTCTACAACGCAAAAAAGAACGTGGGTAGTTTCCTTCTAAAAAAATAAAAGGGCTACAAATTTAGCCTTTAATATTATAGTGACAATGAATCTCAAATTTTATAAAATGGACGGATATTAATGATTTAAGGTAGTAGTTTGGTAACTTTTGCTTAGTTTGAAAGTGCAATGTCTTGAAAATATGAAAAGTTCAGGCAGAAATTCGAAATATTTCGGGAGTTATAACGAGTTTCCTAGAGCGCCTCGGAGTCCTTTCTCTCGGAGTTGTTGAACCTTAAACGCGTTTTTCTCAAAACATTGTTTTTCTGATCGACCCGGATCCTAACTTTTTTTCTACTGAACTGATTGCTTTCAAATTTTAACAGACTGTTTAACACACTTATAGTTCTTGTCGGTACTAAAAAGAATTTATTTCATCCTAACTTTTTTATTTAACAACCCTTTCTTTGCTAAAATAAAAGGACTTTTTTTCAAAGCCAGTCATTGTGTTATTTACTCTTGAAATTTAACTTCAGTAGTTCCGACCAGATTTACATGTCTATATTTTCAGAATAATCAAGAATATTTGATTTCAGATAACATCATGAACCAAAACCACCCGGGCCACCCACATGCATTTTTTTTTTGAGGTTCCAACTTCGAGTGACAATAATAATAGTAATAAAGTATTAAATTTTTTCAAATAATTTTTTTTTTTATATATTTTCTATATGTAAATAGAACACTCTAATAACTCAAGATAATTCATTTTTATTTTTCTATAAGAAACCACCCTCCAAAAAATTCATGAAAGTATGTAACTTACGAGTATAACGGTGACGATAATCTAAACTAGGTCCAGTGAACGAAATGGTATACATTTTCTTATCCATTTCTCAATTCTCCATTTCCCGAAATTCCCTAGCAGATTATTTATATCCAATTTCCAATATAAGTTTTCAGATTCTCCTTTTAATAAAATCATTCGCCGAAGCCAAACTAACGAAATGCGAGTAGTATTTCTTAAATATTCCTATCGTTATTGTTGTTGTTGGCACAAATTAAGCGCACTTTCAAATTTTGTTATTTACCTGTGTTTTAGTTATGGCTAACATATAAATTTTTAGACGCGGCCACGAGCGAGCTGCATCAGCTATTTCGCACACCTTACACAAATGAGCGATTCAAGGAATGGGAGCATTGAAGCGTGATGCTCAGCGTATAAGTACTTACATACATGTTTGCGTGCCACCACTGGAACGTGCCAGAAATTTTTAATTAAGTTGCTGATAAAACTCTTCATAATTTCTTGCATTATTACTCCCCTGTACGCTTTGGATGAACTCTAAATTGAAAAAGTTTTTGACAAATACAGCGAAAATAAAAGTAGTAATATAAAGATGCATAATCTTATGTTTTAAGTTCTGTTGTAATATAGCACCTATGAGGTGGGGAAATCTAAAAGAAAGTGGCAACTGGTCATAATACTCTTGCGAAATTAAAAGGCTGTGTCTATAACTTGTACCAAAAAGGCATGCGTCGCTAATGGAAATTTTGCGGAAACTGAAATTTATGACCATTCTCGGAAAGGTTTAGTGGACTGACAAGAACTGAAATCGAAAATTTATACTTTATTATAACGTATCTCATAAAAATCCAGAGATGAGGTATTTCTCATCAAAGAAGCACCGAAATTTTATATATTTGGTTCGGCGATTAGAGCTCTGAAAGTTAAGATTTAAGAACATTGAAATTTCTAGAGTAAATAAAGAATTCAATAACCAGAATTTGTACCGTCAATATGACCTTGTCAAATCTACTTAACTATCATTCAACCCGTACAGTTCTTTGTTGTGGAATGCAAATTTCTTAGAAAAAAGTTTCAGCTCTCGGCTGAGAACATAGAACTTCCGGAAGTATTTGTGAAATAAAAATCACAGAACCATAATTTGAGCAATTAATTTGACATGGGTTTTGAAATTTGGTTAACTCATTCGACGCCCTTACCGTGGAATGTGGATAGCGTGAAAAGACTGTTAAACTTTTGGCTGAGAACCATGAATTTTCGAGCGTATCTGTGAAATAAAAGTTTAAAAGTTTTAAATTAAAAATGAGAACACCTAACAGGATTTTTAAAATTTAATACTAGAATAATATTATCAAATAGCTGCATGCTCTTGAACTACCTGTAACCATTTAGTCCGCCATATATACTATCATTTTTGATTTTTAAGGCTCCAAATTGCTTACATTTATGTTCTTTGGGCTTCACTAAGCTATTGTTTCGTTTCATTTTTCTGACCTTCCACCTAGCTCTCATTATTTGAAACAATTGTTCATACCTCTTTCAATTCCGGTCCATTTGCATACCTTACAAACTTCGCTTTAAAGTTATTACAATGCAAAAGACAAGATAAACATTCAAGTCTTCCCCCCGTACATCAGCGACCATTGTGCCGCACATGGTGTACAGCTGTGGCGCTTTACTTTATAAGCCTTGTTAGTGCAGATTTTGCTGTTAAAAAGTATTACGCGCACCAACCAAAGCAGCTCGCCTGGCATTATGAGTGCATGTAATCACACACAAACAAATCTACGGAGCCGCTAAAGCTAACTTACATTTACTTTAACTACACTTCAATCGTTTACATTTTGCTTTGCTTTCTACTTCTCCGGCACACACATCGCCTGCGAATTAAATCTGTCAAAGCGCGTTCTTCTTTAGCTGAGCTCGAATCAGTCTTAAGTGGGTTAATGTTTGTAGAGTTGGCCAATAGGCACATAAAATCAATTTATATTGAACTCATTGAAGAGCCAAAGAGAGCAACAGAAACAGAAACAAAAAAATGGTAAATGCCATCAGATATAATAGAATAGAGGAGCTGGCGTGTTGGGAAGAGATTGAGTAACTGAAGAGTTGGGAAGTTTTCGCAAAAATTTATAAGCATTAGAAATACAATGCTTGAAAACCAAAATCAAAAGCCGCGGTTGAAAACATCTTCAAGGAAAAGTCTTATGGCTTCACGACATCATAGTCAAACTCATTATGTTAAACAGAGTCATCGTATGTGGTGCACCAAGTGGACCTTCAACAATGACACTAATGCTAATGCAGAATAGTGTCCATAGACATCGTCGGAAAGTGTATGACATCGAAATTTTTTATCAAATTATCACATGATTTGACTTTATACTGGATCTTTTAAATTATGAAGTTACGAAACCAAACCCTAGCGGCTTTTTCTCCGTCTACATACCGGCAAAAGAGTTGGGGAAGAATAAAAGCCATTGGAGGAAAGCGATAATGAGCTTCTTTATGGATGCGTCAACGCTTGTGTGGAGGGAGGGTCAGAAACTCTCTATCAACTTCAGTTTCAGAGTACCTTATCATTTTAGTGTTTTTCAATCCGGTCTTCCTGCCAGCTGTACATTAAATCTGGTAGCTGAGCGCTTACACTAGTCTCGAGCTCACTGATCGTGCGTTCAGGGCTGATGAAGAAATGCTTACTTCGTTATAAATGGCATCGAGTCACTTTGTGATAGCAGTAATGAAGAAAAAGTACTATAGCCTCACTATCAGTAGAATGAACACGGTTGAGTGCTTCCTTCACCTCGTGAGTTCCACTACTAGATAACTCAGCTTCGTGAGATCTTGACTAGCGCTGTATTGCCATCGGAGAGTGCGTTGCCGCAAGATTCTTTTGGCTCACTATCGATTATAAGAGATTCAGTGAGCTCTTTACAGTCAAAAAGGCTAGTCTTTGGCTGGTTGTGGGGGTTCTTACAGACTATTGCTCAATCGGCGTCCATGCTGTAAGGTTGATATTCTTACCCGACGTCACTTTCAGAAGCTTTGTAGAATAAGAAGAGTTGGAATCATCTCAGCACTTCCTTCTTGATTGTAGAAATAAAAATGAAACGCCTGGACAAACTTTTATTTGCCACTAGTCACTGTGTTGACTTATTACAGAAGTCGTACCCTTAAGTCTTCACAACACAACATTGTATTTCAAAAACCATCTTCGCGACAGTCATCGAACATAACCTAACCCAACATATGCTGCTGATGGTGCCTAAGATTGCTCCTAAATCCTATCTTCATCTGCGGTTTGAACTCCACGAACTTTCCTGGTTCAGTTCTTCCTTTGTTGTGGCCAGTCACGTGACCGGATGCCCTAAATATAATATAATTAAATGCATTTTAGTGACCCTGTCCCGTCAAACAAAAATCCCTACTTAGTTCCGTCACGTCAAAAGACAGAAACTGCGAGCAAACTAAAGCAAATATTCTCCATAAGTATAAAACTCAACATGCAAGAAAGGCAAGCCGACAAATTAAGGGAAGCAAGACTGAAATGGTGTTCGAAGTGCTACGGATATTTATTTCCAAGCGGTGGGGGCGGCACACAGTGAGACAGCCCAATAGTAACCGCGACAAAAAATGGTTTTTGACGTGTCGTCCAATTTGGATGAAATTTTCACAGTATATTAACAGATATATGAGTAATAATTCCCTGAAATTTCAGCCTCATAACTTCATTACTTTTTGGTCTAGAGCAAGTCAAAGTTGAGGTATGCCAACGTGCTTGAAATATGTTAGTTCAATATGTAATAATCAAAAGCTTATTAAAGTATTTTTTTAATTAATTTAGTTATTGTAGAATGAGTAAATGAAAAAAATAAATTAAAAAAAAAACAACACAATTTTTTTTTTCTTAACAACAGAATTGTGGTGCAAAAATTGAACATTTTGCATTTTCAATAGCTTGGGAAATATAGAGCAGCCCCTCGCCCTAGGTGCAGACTTATACTAAATGAAAGTTTGAAATCTCAGCTTTAATTTAAAGTAGAGGACATATAGAAAAGTTTGCAAAAGCACATTAAACATACAAAAAACTACATTCTGTCGCTATACGTATGTTAGCATGCAATAGCATGTTTACAACTTTTTACTTTTATTTTTTTTAATTGTTTACTATTCACTTATTGTTTCAAAGCGTGGAGGACAAATAAAGATACAAAAGAACAGAAAGAAGCTGTTAAAACAGAAATGAAAAAAAATTTCAAATTAGTTCTGGGCTTAAAAGTCGATGTGGTGAAACAAGGCATGGGAACAACCAATGATGGTAATGTCTCTAGAAGATTTTTTGAAGATCCAGAAATAACCGCTGACATAACTGGTGTAAATGTAGACTTAATTCACCGCTTTAAAATTATATTAAATACTATAAATAGTAGTAAAAATATAGATGTTGGCAAATTCCATACGTATTGCATGGACACTGCAAAATTATATGTAGAGCTTTATGGCTGGTACTACATGCCCATCACTGTGCATAAAGTTCTCATTCACGGCAGCAAAATGGTATCTGAGGCTATATTGCCAATAGGTTTGTTTGCAATTTTTATTTTTGAAAGTATTTTTTTAAACTTTATTTAATATTAACTTTTTTTTGCTACAGGAATGTTATCCGAAGAAGCGCAAGAAGCAATGAATAAGGAGTATAGAAACTGTAGGCTATTCCATTCTCGTAAAAATTCATGAATTTCTACGAATGAAGATGTAATGCACTATTTGCAAATATGATCAGATCCTTATATTAATTCATTAAGAATGAGAAACAAATTGAAAAAATTAGAATACCATGATGATGTTAAAAAATTATTGATTGAATGAAAAAAAAAAAAAAAATATTGCTTTTTTTATTGCATTTCAATGAGGTGGGCGTATTAGTGGGCGTGTTATTGTAATTTTTGCTTGAAACATTTTAAATGATATAAATTACAGTAATATAGAATTTGAAGGTTGTATTTAATATATTTTAAAAAATATGGCACTTTTTATATTGAGGTAGTATGGGTGATGGGGTTAAAAGTGGGCCAAAGTTCAATTTTTATTACAAATAATGTTTGTATTTATATAACATTCAAGTATACCAAAATTGAAAGTTATACCTAAAGCATTACGGACAATATGGCATTTTACAAATTTCGACTGTATGGCAGGTGGGCGTAAAAGTGGGCGAATTTTCTTAATTGTTTTTTTAAACTGGAATTGTCTCAAAAATAACCTGTGCAAAATTTCAGAACTCTACATTGACTCCTTGTATTTTATGCCGGCGTCGTCTCACTGTGCGGCGTGGATATGCGGGCGCTAGAGACGTGCTGTGACATGCAGAAAAAATTAATTCATTCAATTCATTGCACAAAAAGAAAATGTTTCGGGAACTGCCAGCGAACAGATGCCAGGTAACAGAGAATATGACATTGGCGGTTGTTCAGACAAATGAATGAAGGCGAGTGCATGTGAGTCATAGTGAATAGGGGAATGAATAAAAATGCAGGCATACATTTATCGCTGATAGTGTTTACTAGCTAGAAGTGAATCTGCGACATACTGCACAGTGGAGTGAGGCAAGGAAATTTTGCCCCAAAAAATGTATTTATATTATTTCATTTTATTAGCAATCTGCCGTGTGACCATAGCAAATGTTATTATATCTAGGACTCACTTTGATACTAAAATTGCAATTTGGCCCTTAAATGCATAAACGCATTTGAAGTATAATATTTGTATAATATATCACCATTTACTTTATTTAATATAATATATACTATACAATTTAATTAATTCAGTTAAAAAATTAAATCAATTTTATAGTTTTTTTCAATTAATTTTTCGATTTTTTTATTTTATTTATTATTTAAAACTGGTTTATATCTGAGCGCAGAACCTGAAAATGTTGAACATATGTAACATTATGTATGTAATTGGAGGATGGAGTCATGTGTAGAAGTTCACGCAAGTGAGGAAAGTTCTCTGATCGCCATTCACTTGGGAGTGGCCAGAAACGATTCTTTTACATATGACTCAAGCAGCTCACGACTTCCGGTCTTTGACCAAGTATCCTCTGGGTAGCCTAAGAACATCCGTTTGAAGGCGAGCTAAAGTGAGAAGGCGAAACACCCCTGCATAGGGTTGTGCGCTGGGTTTGGGACCCGCCACGTAAAAAAACACCCCCAATGAAAGACAACAACAAGCCTCGGATGAGTGACCCCCCTTTTGATGACGACCATGGCAAACGAAATAAGGACTATGATTTGAGGGCATGCACCTGGAATGTCCGGTCCCTTAATTGGGAAGGTGCCGCTGCCCAGCTGGTAGATGTCCTCGTAAAGATAAAGGCTGACATCACCGCCGTCCAAGAAATGCGATGGACGGGACAAGGACAGAGACGAGTAGGTCCTTGTGACATTTACTACAGTGGCCATATAAAGGAGCGCAAGTTTGGTGTTGGATTCGTGGTGGGAGAGAGACTCCGTCGCCGAGTACTATCATTCACTCCGGAGAATGAACGTCTAGCCACAATCCGCATCAAAGCGAGGTTCTTCAACATATCGCTGATTTGCGCCCAAGCCCCGACGGAAGAGAAGGACGATGTGACCAAAGATGCCTTTTATGAGTGCTTGGAGCGCACTTATGAGAGATGCCCCCGCCACGATGTCAAAATCGTGCTTGGCGACTTCAATGCCAGGGTGGGCAAAGAAGGTATCTTTGGCACTACGGTCGGTAAATTCAGCCTCCACGCGGAAACATCCCCAAATGGGCTGAGGCTGATCGACTTCGCCGGGGCCCGAAATATGGTTATCTGTAGCACTAGATTCCAGCATAAGAAGATACATCAAGCTACTTGGCTGTCTCCAGATCGAAAAACCACCAACCAGATCGATCATGTTGTGATAGACGGAAGACACGTCTCCAGTGTTTTAGATGTGCGTGCGCTCCGAGGTCCTAACATCGACTCGGACCACTATATTGTTGCAGCCAAAATACGCACCCGCCTCTGTGCAGCAAAAAACGCACGCCAACAAACACAAGGATGGTTCGACGTCGAAAAGCTGCAATCACAACAGACAGCCGAACGTTTTTCTACTCGGCTTGCACTCCTGCTCTCTGAGAGCACTCGTCAACAACTCGGTATAAGGGAACTGTGGGACGGCATTTCAAACTCCTTACGTACAGCTGCAACCGAAACCATTGGTTTTCGGAAAGTGCAGAAGAACAGCTGGTACGACGAGGAGTGCCGTGTCGCAGCGGAGAGAAAACAGGCTGCCTACCTCGCAACGTTACGATCGACCACAACACGTGCGGGATGGGATAGATACCGAGAGTTGAAGAGGGAAGCGAGACGCATTTGTAGACAGAAAAAGAAAGAGGCCGAAATGCGTGAGTACGAAGAGCTTGATAAGCTGGCCGACAGGGGTAATGCTCGAAAATTCTACGAAAAGATGCGGCGGCTTACAGAAGGTTTCAAGACCGGAGCATACTCTTGTAGAACCCGCAAAGGTGATCTAGTTACCGATGCCCAGAGCATACTTAAATTATGGAGGGAACACTTCTCCAGCCTGCTGAATGGCAGTGAACGCACAACACCAGGAGAAAGCGAACCCGATACCCCAATCGATGACGATGGAGCAGACGTTCCATTGCCCGACCATGAAGAAGTTCGAATAGCAATTGCCCGCCTGGTCGGACGAAAGTATGCCCAACGATTGGAATTTAAGTGTGCTATGCCCAATCCACAAAAAAGGAGACCCCACAATCTGCGCCAACTACCGTGGGATTAGCCTCCTCAATATCGCATATAAGGTTCTGTCGAGCGTATTGTGTGAAAGATTAAAGCCCACCGTCAACAAACTGATTGGACCTTATCAGTGTGGCTTTAGACCTGGTAAATCAACAACCGACCAGATATTCACGATGCGCCAAATCTTGGAAAAGACCCGTGAAAGGAGAATCGACACACACCACCTCTTCGTCGATTTCAAAGCTGCTTTCGACAGCACGAAAAGGAGCTGCCTTTATGCCGCGATGTCTGAATTTGGTATCCCCGCAAAACTAATACGGCTGTGTAAACTGACGTTGAGCAACACAAAAAGCTCCGTCAGGATCGGGAAGGACCTCTCCGAGCCGTTCGATACCAAACGAGGTTTCAGACTAGGCGATTCCCTATCGTGCGACTTTTTCAACCTGCTTCTGGAGAAAATAGTTCGAGCTGCAGAACTTAACAGAGAGGGTACTATCTTTTATAAGAGTGTACAACTGCTGGCGTATGCCGATGATATTGATATCATCGGCCTCAACACCCGCGCCGTTAGTTCTGCTTTCTCCAGACTGGACAAGGAAGCAAAAGAAATGGGTCTGGCAGTGAACGAGGGTAAGACGAAATATCTCCTGTCATCAAACAAACAGTCGTCGCACTCGCGACTTGGCACTCACGTCACTGTTGACAGTCATAACTTTGAAGTTGTAGATAATTTCGTCTATCTTGGAACCAGCGTAAACACCACCAACAATGTCAGCCTAGAAATCCAACGCAGGATAACTCTTGCCAACAGGTGCTACTTCGGACTAAGTAGGCAATTGAGAAGCAAAGTCCTCTCTCGACAAACAAAAACCAAACTCTATAAGTCTCTCATAATTCCCGTCCTCCTATATGGTGCAGAGGCTTGGACGATGACAACAACCGATGAGTTGACGTTGCGAGTTTTCGAGAGAAAGGTTCTGCGAAAGATTTATGGTCCTTTGCGCGTTGGCCACGGCGAATATCGCATTCGATGGAACGAGGAGCTGTACGAGATATACGACGACATTGACATAGTTCAGCGAATTAAAAGACAGCGGCTACGCTGGCTAGGTCATGTTGTCCGGATGGATGAAAACACTCCAGCTCTGAAAGTATTCGACGCAGTACCCGCCGCGGGAAGCAGAGGAAGAGGAAGACCTCCACTCCGTTGGAAGGACCAAGTAGAGAAGGACCTGGCCTCGCTTGGAATATCCAATTGGCGCAACGTAGCGAAGAGAAGAAACGACTGGCGCGCTGTTGTTGACTCGGCTATAATCGCGTAAGCGGTGTCTACGCCAGTAAAGAAGAAGAAGATGTATGTAATTTGTAGAAGTGAAGTTTAGTCAATAAGGCACTCAATTTCGAATTTTTTGTTGGTAGGTTATTTTGCATTTCAGGTGTCGATATACTCTTGGTTGATAATGCCTTCAAAGTCTGACATATAATAGACTACTGGGAAATATTAAATTTTTTTAATTTAAAAATTTTTAATATATAAATGTTTTTTTTTTTTTTTTAAATATGTTAGGTAAATGCATTTATTGTACACAAATTTAATTTTTGTAATAAAAAAAATTGTAACTTAAATATCAAATAAAATTTTATATCATTCCATCCGATCATTTTCCTACTATATATTATATATTAAAGGTAAAAAGATTTAAATGTATAACCAAATTTGTAATAAATTTTTTCTTCAAACTTGTGTAACCTTGTGTAATAAAAAAATCCAACTCCGCCAATTTAGTGTCAGCTGTGCTCCTTACAATGGAATTGATTAAGCTGTTGTTGCTTCAGACATTTCTCTCGCTTTCCTTTTCTCTGGCGGATTCTTCTGTCCCAACTGTCACTGTTGTGTTGTGTAAGTACAATAGGAAATTAAATAAATTATTTATGAAGTCAGCGCCGAGACGGACGAAATAACAAACAAGTCAGTTTATTAAAATGCAAGCAAGCGATGTCATAGGCAATGAGGTCGACTAAAAAAGATGACAAATCGTAGTAATGACAAAATGTAGATAAAAGAGAGTAGACGGAATACTACTACTGAAGTTATACACTAGCGGTCAAATATCGGTGACCAAACAAACACCAATAACTAAATGTTAGTTATCCTACAATTATAGCAGTTAATAACAACGCGAATAAATTAAATATTTATTTTGAGATAAGTTGCAAGATAGTAATTTCGTTTAAGTTTTGCTGAATAATTATGAAAGCATTTTTTTGTGCAAAATTAGTGTTGCCATTTTAAGCAGCATAGTAAGCACTTTTGTAAAAATATATATGGCATACATAATATTTTGTTTCTCGCATTAATATTTTAACAGTTAGTTAGTTAAAGATTATTTCCGTTTTAAAAATACGTTGGCAACTCAAAAAATTTAATTATTGAATTTTTCTACCTGTTTAACAAAATTGTGAACTTTGTAGCAATAACCGGCAACGCTGTTAATGTAGAAAGCAAGTTTTGTAGAAAAAAAGATGTGGCAACACCCTTTCAAAGTTTTCGTCTGAAAATTAAGAATTAATATTTCCTCACGGAAGGTGCTAAATTTATTTTAATTTAAAAAATAAAGTGGTAAATTTAAAAATTTAGTTACTGGATTTTTTTAATTATTCAACATTTTAATATTATTTGCAAAATTAGTCTGTAAGTTTCGGACAAAAATAGTAAAATTTTTTTGTAAAAAATATATGGCAACCATAGTTCTGTTCACAAAACTTAACTTCAATTTTTTGTTCGCCACATTAATTTTTAAACAGTCAAATAGTTAAAATTATTTTAATTCAAAAAATGATATGGCAACTCTAAAATTTTAATTACTGAATTTTAGTAAATATTATATTTTCATTATGAAAATTAATGTGTATTCAAAAGTGTTTGATTCAAATTACTTTAATTTAATTTGGAAAACAAGGTGGCAACTCTAAAAATTTAATAACGCAATTTTTGTAACTTATATTCTGGCATTGTTAAAATTAAAGTGTATTCGAAAAGGAATTTGGTGGCGGCCAAAGTTTTTAAGGGAGAAATGATGCATATTTGGGAAAAAAAAACATTTTGATTAGTTAAAGTCTACGTGGAGGATGAGAACCGTATTTAATTCGCGACTATATTTAGAGGGTGTTAGGTGGAAGTGTTTTAAAAGAGAAACGATATAAAAGAAATACAAGAAAATCCCTTGAAAGACGGAAGGGTCCATGTCTCGGTTAATAAGCCCACTCTCTAAAACCAGGTGACTGAATATTGCTTTTGATCGTTAGTGTATACCCGCCACACACTCAAATTATGTGTAGAAAGAAATATCAAATTCGCGGCAACTCACCTTGGATTTGGCGATGACTTTGCGGTCGGTTGAAGAAAAAACTTGGTTGTCTGACGGAGAACCGTATATGCGCGCGGATCGTAAGAAAAAGAGAGCTTGGCCTCGTCCGCCAGTTCCTTTTGTTGATTGGGTGTGGTGTCCTCATGTGTGGTGCGAAAGGTGTGGTGTAAAAGATGATGTGTTGAGTGTGGTACGTAGTGTGGGATGACCGGAAATGATCCGCATGATGCCAATGTGTTGAGTATAGGATGTGCAGTGTGGGGTGAAGATGTGTTGATGATGGTGTGTATGGGTGGGGTGTAGTTATATTATATTTAGAGGGGGGTCAGGTGCTCATTTAGCCATCCCGGCCCCCCTAAACGACTGTTTAGCCTAAAAGGCGCTGCAGCTGTTGCAGCGTTGCCACAACGCTGCTCAGACCCGTAGATCGACGCGATGGTGGCCCAGGCTGTCGACGCCGCAATGATGTTGCACTCCGCTGGGGTGCGGAACGAGCTGCGGGTTGGACTCGGGGTATGCGGCCGCGATGGTTGGTTGGCCGGCTCACTTCGCGTGACGAGCTGCGGTGTAGCAGCGTGTGATGCGGCCGGTGGCAGATTTGGCACAGCCCACGTGACTCACACTCTGTAGTCGCATGAGTGTGCGACAGGCAGTTGAGGCAATGCCCGTGGGCCTGAGCCACTTGCTGCCGTTGCAAAGGCCGCATACCCCTAAATATTCCACAATGGTGGAGACGATGAGGGCGTCGACAGATGGGACACCTTATCCGACGGGTCTCTGAAGTCCTCGCTGCAGTCGATGGTGGTCGGGTGCCACCACGAGGTGCGGGGGTAAGCACCGCTGCGGGCGCGGTTGCCGGTACAGGTGCCGGCGTTGTTGCCGGTGCAGTTGCCGGCGTTGTTGCCGGTGTAGTTGCCGGCGCTGTTGCAGCCACAGTTCGGGGCGCTGGTGTAGGCCCGGTGCGTGGCGTATTGATAGCCCGAGCGGTCGACGAGGTTGCGACTGATGTGTCGACATCCATGATGATCTATGTATAAAGGAGATTGTTAATTAGAAAGCTGTCATACAATTGGATATTGGCAATCGTGCCACGATATGTGGCATGAATGGGCCGTCGTATGGATCGACCATTTTTTCTTAGTTTTCTTTACGGTTTGTTATCTTTATTTACGGTTCGTTATTTTTATTCACGGTTTGTTATTTTCGGACGGTTGTTATTTTTGTAACGGTTGGTATTGGCGTATTTCTCGTTTTCATTTGATTAGCTGATTAGGACACGATAATATCGGTTTGTTTTTGCGGTTTTCGGATTCGCGGTTGTCGGTGGTTGGTAAAAAACACAGCTTCACGAGCGGTCTGGTTAGTGTTCCGTTTTGGGTACGGAGATCCACGACTCGTATGTGACCGTCGGAGCCGTAATGTAGCTTTTCTATGCGGCCAAGCCGCCACTCAGTAGGGGGTAGACAATCATCATGAATGAGGACGCAGTCTCCAAGTTTAGGCGGCTGTTCAGGAGTCTTCCAGCGGTATCTTTTGTGGAGATCCTTTATATATTCGTCCTTCCATCGGCGGCTGAAATCATGATGGAGAATTTTAATTCGTTCCCATCGATTTAATAGAGATAGCGACTCCACGCCTGGCTCAGGAATGGCCAGGATGGGTGCTCCTTTTAGAAAATGCCCTGGAGTTAAGGCAGTGAAATCTGAGGGGTCTTGCGATAGTACTGTGAGTGGCCGTGAATTGAGAACGGCTTCAATTCGATTTAATAGCGTCGTGAACTCTTCGTAATTGAATTTATAATTTCCAGCTACCCGTTTGAAATGGGATTTGAAGCTTTTCACAGCTGATTCCCATAAACCGCCCATATGAGGAGCGCTTGGGGGTATAAATTGCCAGTTGATACCTTGAGGGGCGTACTTTTGTACGATGTCGGGTGACACTTGTTTTAGGAAATCCACAAATTGCTTTTCGGTGGCTCGTTGAGCTCCAATGAACGTTTTGCCATTGTCGCTCATGATCTTTGATGGGTAGCCACGTCGAGCGACGAAGCGAGCAAATGCCGCGAGAAAAGCCTCCGTCGTCAGATTACTACACAGCTCAAGGTGTACTGCCTTTGTCGTGAAACATACAAAGACAGCCACATAGCCTTTCATGAGAGTGGGAGACCTTAACATAGAAGCCTTTACCTGGAAAGGCCCAGCAAAATCAACACCTGTTGTGGTGAAAGGCAGAGCGAAATTGCAGCGTTCCGGTGGAAGTGCTGCCATAATCTGCGTTCGCATCTTCCGCTTGTGCATAGTGCAAATCTTGCACGTGAAGATGCACTTCTTAATTTGCGGCTTAAGACGGGGGATATAATACTCCTGGCGTACCATCTGTTGCATGAGACGATGTTCGGCGTGTAGCATTAAGGTGTGGATGTAGTGGAGGAATAATGTGGCAAATGGTGACTTCTCTGGAATTATTATGGGGTGGCGTTCATTGTATGTTAGGCTCGAATTAGCGAGCCGACCATTGGCACGAAGCAGACCTTTCGTGTCCAGAAATGGGTTGAGAACTAAGAGTGAGCTCTTTTTATCAATCGGCTTCGATTCTCTTAGTGCTGATATATCGCGGCTGAAGTAGCGCGCTTGGGTGTATGCAATTAGTGCGACCTTTGCCTTTTGTAACTCTAGGTGCGACACTGTGTTGCATGGGGAATTTTGTGATCCCTTGATTTTGCTTTTGAGTTGCTCTATAAATTTGAACATATAAGCAACTACTCTGAGAGCTCTTGGAAACGATGAAAATCGTTCAAGGATGTCGGTATCATCCAATAATGTATGAAAGGAGGCGATTTTTCGACCTTCTGGGGCGATAATGTTGCGCATGGGGGATTGTGGCCAAGAATCAGGAGATTCTATCAACCATCGGGGGCCATTCCACCAGAGGGTAGTAGTGGCAAGGTGCAGTGGCTTGCACCCTCTTGTACCTAGATCGGCAGGATTGTCAGCACTGGCTACGTGACGCCACGTGGCTGATCCCACTAGGTCAAGAATTTGAGACGTTCGGTTAGAAATATACGTCTTCCATGCATGTGGTGGTTTTTCCAACCAGGCTAGTACAATTTCTGAATCGGACCACATATATAGTTTGCATTTTGTCATATTTAAATGCATTTGCACCATGGCTACTAATTTTGAAAGTAGTAGTGCGCCACATAACTCAAGTCGTGGGAGACTTATAGTTTTTAAAGGTGCCACCTTTGCTTTTGCTACTAATAAGTGGCTTGTGGTCGTGGTATCACTTTGCGTGCGCACATAGATAGTAGCGCAATATGCCTTTTCTGAGGCGTCACAAAAGCCATGTAACTCGACTTTGTGTTCGGGGGAGTAGTTTACCCATCGTGGAATTTGTATCTGGGAAATGTCATTCAGATTTTTTGCGAACTGGGACCATTTTTCTAAGCGAAGAGGTTTCACTTGTTCGTCCCAGTCGGTTCCATCTAGCCATAATTCTTGTATTAAGATTTTCGCTTGGATCATAATTGGCGAAAGCCATCCTGCGGGGTCGAAAAGTTTTGCCACCGAGGATAAAATCTGTCTTTTCGTTATGGCTGATAATGCGGATATGGACTCTGTCGTGTATGAGAACTGGTCCGATATCGCATTCCATTGGATGCCTAGCGTTTTTGTTGTACTTTCCTTTTCGAATATAAGGAAATTAGTGTCCAACAAATTTTCGTTTGGAATATTTTTGAGTATATTCGGGTGATTTGCCGTAATCTTTTTTAATGGAAACCCTGCGGATGTGAGGGCTTGGATTACTTGTGATAATGATTCGTATGCTTGTGGAAGACTGTGACTTCCAGACAGAATATCGTCTACATACGTTTGTGTTTTTAACACCTGGGTCGCCAGAGGAAATTCTGACTTGGTGTTTTCTGCCAATTCGTGGAGCGTTCGAATGGCTAAATATGGGGCACAGTTTACGCCAAAGGTAACTGTTTTTAATTTAAAGTCGCGTAAAGGACTGGTGGGAGATCTTCGGAACATAATACGTTGAAAATCTTGGTCGTCTTTGTGTACGCCTATTTGCCGATACATTTTTTCAACGTCCCCATTGAATACGTATTTGTATATACGCCAGTTTAGAATAAGCAGCATTAAATCAGGTTGGAGCGTGGGTCCCGTAAACAGGATATCGTTTAGGGAATTCCCCGAGCTAGTGGATCTTGAGGCGTTGAAAACAACTCTTACTTTAGTTGTCTTTTTATCTGGCTTTACTACTGCATGATGTGGCAAGTAAAAGGAGTAGTATTTGCCGTTGACGATTTTCTCCCCTGGGTTTACTTCCTCCATATGATCTAAATGGAGGTATTCTTCTAACACACCATCATATTCAGATTTGAGTTCGCCTTTTTTAAGTAGGTCTCTTTCCATACTTAAAAACTGCTGAATTGCAGAGGTGCGAGAGTGACCTAAGGCGAGTGTGTTAGGAAATTGTTGCTTAAGTGGTAGTCGTACGACGTACCGACCATTTTCTGATCTAGCAGTTGTGGCTTTGTAAAAATCCTCACAATACTGATCTTCAGGGGTTGCGACTGATATGGGGGGGAGTTCTTCTAGTTCCCAAAATTTTCTCAATTGTGAATTGAGGTACTCATTTGAGACTTCCTCAACTTGAGTTGTTAATGTTGTAACTGGTTCCGCAACTAGTCCGCTTAGGACCCATCCGAAAATGGTATTTTGCGCCAGAAGTGTTTCGGTAATTTTTTCAATACCTTCAAGAATAATTTGTGGTATTAGATCGCTGCCTAATAGTAGATCTATTTGAGCGGGGGTGTTGCAGTTGGGGTCTGCTAGCTTTAGGTGTGAAACCTTTTGCCAATGTTTGCTATTTATGTGATAGCTGGGTAACATATTGGTTAATTGCGGTAAGACAATAGCTTCTGCTTGTATGCGCTTATCCGCTTTGGGGGAAAAGAGGGTAATGGGGCAGATTTTATTTGAGTTTTGAACAACTCTTCCGCCCATTCCCGTGATTTCAAAGTTGGCCAGTTTTGTTGGTAACTGTAGCCTGTTTTGTGCCCTAGACGCTATAAAGGATCGTTGTGATCCTTGGTCTATTAAGGCTCTGAGTTTAAACAGTTCTCCTCGGTGCTCGATGGAGACAACTGCTGTGGGTAAAAGTACCCTACTGTGATTTTCGCTATGTAGCGATTGGGTTTTTAATGCCTTTGAGCAGCATGGTGCTTCTTGGCAGATTTCAGAATTTGTTGTGGCAACTAATCCTGTTGCTCGTTTTACGTTCGCATTGTTCGGGGGTGAGCTGGAAAAATTTGTTATATGTAACATTGAATGATGTCTTTTATGGCAGTAAACGCAATTAAATTTTCTTTCGCAATCTTTAAGCGTATGCGCATGTGACATACAGTTGGTACATAATTTTTTCGATCTTACGAAATTGTTTCGATCGCTAACATTCATTTTTTTGAATTTTTCGCATAATTTTAATCTGTGACCTCCTCTGCACAGTTCGCATGACGTTTGTTTATATTGTTCGGAAGAGAACGATTGATTTTTAAAAAGGTTTCTATTTGAATTATTGTGGCTATTGGCTTGGGGCTTGTGGAAGCTTCTATTGAAGTCTTGCTGAATACCTTTTGGTTTACTTGTATTTATTTTTTTGTCTACCCTTTCTGCGATTTCGTACTGGGTGGTGAGAAAATCTCTCATGTGTTGCCACGTTGGGCACTTTTTACGTGATGAGAGCGATTGCTCCCACAATAGTAAAGACTTTTCTGGTAATGCTGCTGTGCATATATTCACCAGTATAGGGTCCCAGTTGTCTGTGGGAATGTTTTGGGTCGATAAAATCGACAAACAATTGGAAACAGTGGATTGAAGTTTGATAAATTCTTCACTGGTTTCCTTTTGAATTTTTGGCAAGTTCATCAGAATTGTTATCTGCTTATCGACCAATATTCGTTCATTCTCGTATCTTGATTTTAAAGCTTCCCAAGCCATATTAAAATTGTCGTCATTTAATGCGAACTGTTTTACTATGACGCCAGCTTGACCTTTCGTTTTGTATCGGAGGTGATACAATTTTTGCGCATTAGATAATTTTGGGTGGTTTATGTAAACGGCTGTGAACATGTCCCGGAAGGACGGCCATTGTTCATAACCCCCATGAAAAATTTCTGTGTCACATGCGGGCACCTTGAGGTGGATGCCCGAACTTGCCTCGTGACTTTGTACTTGTGTCACCTCTACTCGCGGAAGTGGAGTAGGTGCAATTGCATTAATTAATTTTAGCTGATCTGAAATCATAGCTTTCGTCTCTTCGTACTGGTCTAAGCAGTTTTCATATTTGGAGTATGCTGAAGATTTGAAATTTTCAGGTAGATCTGATTCGTCAGATTCTACGATTGCGTCATATGCCGCTTGGAGACGCGTCCAAAAATTGTCTAAATTATCTTTTTTGATTTCTAAGACCGATTCAGAATTGTCTTGAATCGGTGAGGATGAAAATCGAGTGCAGTATCGTATCAAACTGTCACTCTCAGCAATAAATTTTGCATACGAAATATCTTTACCCCTCTTTATTTTTGTAGCACCTTGCTTTGAGCGTTTAGCCTCAGCAGGAGTACATGGGCTCTTTTCATCTAAAACCATTTTTGGAACTTTTAGTGACTGTGTTGTTTTAGATTCCTTTGAGTCTGAACTCATTTAAAGATTTATAGAATGAATTAAAACGTCTTAGTGAAAACTAGACTTGTAGATATTTAGAAAACGTGTATAAAGTATACTAGTATATAGTATATAAAATGTTGAAAAGAAGACTCTTTTGTATGTAAGAGTTTCAAAAAATCAATAAAACCAATGGCTTTTTGATCAATCGAGATTTCGAAAAATATTTTCGTTTCTATATGTATTTATATATGTATATGTGTAGACGTGAACTCTTAAATAAATAAGAGTTTTGAACGAACTTAATATGATAAGACGCTTTACGTATTTTATAGGGTTTGTAACCGCGAACTCTTTTATGTTAATAAGAGTTTTGACCGAATTGTATAGACGTGAACTCTTTTATATAAATAAGAGTTTTCCAAATCACGTAAAGAATATCGCTTAAATTTGATTTTGTTATTTATTATAGACCGGAAAATTTTTTTTTTTTTTTTTTTATATGTTTATTCTTCTATATATATTGTTTTATATATTTTATGTCCAAATTTCCTATAGGGTATATCTATAGGTGGATCTTTTATTTATTATGTGCTAATGAGCGCTCGTTTTAGAGATCACTGCACTTTGTACATATGCATGTATGTACATATGTATTACGCTTTTGGTTTTTGCACAATCCTGCTTGTTTTTGTTGATCAAAAATCAAGGGGTATTGCGGGAAATATGCCAATGTGGACTTTGAGTATCTTTTATAAGCAATCCTGCTTGGTTTTGTCAGACGAAAACCAAGGGGTATCGCACAATATATGCCAATTTGGACTTTGAAGCAGTGAGCGTATCTACATATGCGACGATACTTATGTACAAATTTGTATTTTATAAAAGTCCTTTTTTGTTATAGTTATTGTTATATAATTGTACCCAATGTCGATTGGGTGTTTGTATATATTGTCTATATTGATATGCGTCCGTATGTGCATATATATATACGCGTGTATATATATATATGTATATATGTTTGTACGAAAAACACCGAAAAGAGAATTAACCGACTGCAGGTAATTTTCTCAAGTTCACTCGTTTTTTTTTTTTTTATATATATTTTTATATTGCGCCGCATATACTTATACATGTATATGTATATACATATGTTCGCAGTGGTAAGAAGCCGCGAAAGGAGAATTTAATAATTTTTAATTATAGATATAAGTATGTATGAATGTATAAATATGTATTTGAAATATATTGATTTGAGAGAAAGAGCAAGTTATGCTCTTCGTATTTTATGTTGTTATAAGTGGTATATGTATATGTATGTATAAATATGCCTTTGAAATATATTTTGATTTAAGAGAAAGAGCAAGTTATGCTCTTCGTATGTTATAATGGTATAAGTGGTATATGTATATATATGTATAAATATGCCTTTGAAATATATTTTGATTTAAGAGAAAGAGCAAGTTATGCTCTTCGTATGTTATAATGGTATAAGTGGTATATGTATATGTATGTATGTATGAAACAGAATTTTATTTGCGCAAATCTTTTTTTTTTTTCTTATGATTGCCTAACTTTTTTTAGGCAATCCTGCTTATACTTGAATAAGTATTTACCGGTAATCAATAATCCGCTATGCGTAGTACCAAACTGCTTTGTTTGCGGTTTCTCGGTTTCTACCGGAAAATAAACCGGACACCGAAAACAGCTTGGTAACGGTTCTCACTGCTTTTTTGACCGGAATTTTAGTCAAGCCGTAAATTTAATTATATGAAATTAAATCATACATACATAGGTACATGTGTATAATACAAAAATTGAAAGTAACGACACACTCACTTTGTTTTCCTCCAGGGGCTTTTGGGGATAGTAAGGTAGTATGGTAAGAGTTTACGTGTGTATGTATGTGTCTGTGGGCCTTGTGCGTGTGCCTGTGCTGTCGCCTGTCTGTGCTCTCCTGTCCTTGTGTTGCTGGCGCTGTAGCTGTGCTCTTGTTATGAATTTTTCTTGTTCGTGGGTTATGTCACTGCACTATCACTTTATATGCACATATGCATGTATATCGCAGGTGTCTGGTTCTTTTTACTCGGGTTTTCCTCTCTACACTGCACTTTTTGTCACCACACTCTTTTTTCTTTTTTTTTTCTTGTGGGTTAGATTTGAACCTACTAACACTTTACATACATATGTATGTGTATTGTATGTATGTATATGCTATTTGTTCACTGCACTTTTGCCGCCACACTTCGTTAGGCTTGTTACAGCACTTATGCACGTAATGTAATTATGCATGTACATATGTATATGTATGTATATAATGCTGGCCCCAACGGGTCTTGTTTAACCTATGTGTACATATGTATGTCACCACCACCTTTTTTTTTTTTTTTTCTGCACAATTGTTTAAACCACTTTCACTGTTTTTTTTTTTGTTGTGTCACCTCACCACTTTTGACCACTTGTAGAATTTTTTTTCCGTTTTTTTTTTTTTTTGTTTGTTTTGCTAACTGTCACCTCACCACCGTTGTCTTTTGACCACTTGTAGAATTTTTTTTTTTTCCTAACTGTGTCACGCCACCTTTGGGTTTTTTTTTTTTTTTTTTGTTTGTTTGTTAACTGTGTCACGTCACTTTATTATTATTTTTTTTTTTTTAATTAGGTTATCGCGTTACCGTCACCGTTTTTTTTTTTTTATATATTGGTTAGGTTATCGCGATTCGCGTTACCGCCACGGTTTTTTTTTTTTTTTTTTTGTTTTTAAAGACTTGTTGATTTTTCACAAGTGCCGTCCGATCCGGCTCGAAGGACCATAGAAAGAAATATCAAATTCGCGGCAACTCACCTTGGATTTGGCGATGACTTTGCGGTCGGTTGAAGAAAAAACTTGGTTGTCTGACGGAGAACCGTATATGCGCGCGGATCGTAAGAAAAAGAGAGCTTGGCCTCGTCCGCCAGTTCCTTTTGTTGATTGGGTGTGGTGTCCTCATGTGTGGTGCGAAAGGTGTGGTGTAAAAGATGATGTGTTGAGTGTGGTACGTAGTGTGGGATGACCGGAAATGATCCGCATGATGCCAATGTGTTGAGTATAGGATGTGCAGTCTGGGGTGAAGATGTGTTGATGATGGTGTGTATGGGTGGGGTGTAGTTATATTATATTTAGAGGGGGGTCAGGTGCTCATTTAGCCAATGTGGAACAGCCGCTGACTCTGTGTATGAAATGTAAATCAGCGGCCATAAATATCCACATAAACTTTTTGTCATCAATTCCGTGCGATTGCTTAAACACAGTTTGCTTCTCTTTGTCTTCACCTCAATCGCTCATTTGTATGTTATTTGCGCTTCGGAGCTTCGGTCAACGATGCAAATTAGTCGGTTAGTTAGAAGTTATTTGCTGACATCGCGAAAAGCATGCCACCAACAGTGCGGAGAGCAGCTGGTAAGGAGTAAATTGTAAGGCATCAAATCTGGTAAAATATTGCGTATCTGAATTAATGCAAATGCAGAAAATGAATAATTTGTATTGCAAATAAATGTAGCTGTGAAAATTAGATAATGGAAAATTCTGCAAGCAAGTAAGAAATACCAAGAGAGGAAAGTGAAGAATATATGTCAAGCTTATTAGTTTTGCACCCAAGGGACTAACTTTTATAAATTCTATTCACGCAATTTAATATTTGTCTGCATTGAAGGTTGCGCTGTCAGCTTTTGCGCCCCGTTCGCTGTAGTGGAAGCTTAATTGCAAGCGGTTTGCTAGTAGAAATTCTGATTATACAGTGGTGCATTGGACATTTCTTTGAATATCAGGGGTGTTGTGGAATCCAAGACAGAATTGCTTAGCTGTCAGAATTGCAAACCAATTCTGATTTTAAATGATGTCACAGAATCTGATTGGATTTTCGTCTTTTCGAACATACGCAAAACCAATATTCGAACCAGCTGTTTACTAATGTGACAAAACTTGCAAATGAATACATACAAGCAATCCTATTAAAGTTTTTAATGAGTTCCGAATTAAAGAAAGATTTTAATAGATAACATTTATTGAATGAATAATGACGCATTTGGGTGTTAAATTTCGTTTTTTCATTTTTACAATTTTTCTTAATTGGCGGGCAGGATAGAAAAAAAAAAACTGAACGTCATGGAATTGGGGCAAAGTTTATTATCTTTGGCATTAAATTATCTTCTATTTAAACTAAAAAAAACTAAGAAAAGTTAAGTTTGAACATACTTATATTTTAAGTAAAATTTTTTTAGACCAAAATCTGTTTTTTTTTTTCAAAATTTTAAAAAATTTTATACTTTTTATTTTATATTTTCCCAGTTTAACTTGAACATAATTTATTAAAATATATGTATGAATCTCTTTGAATTTTTTGTTTCTGATAGAAATCGCGACCTGCATCCTGACCGCCATCTGGCATATGCACATGCGATAAGCATTTGGCAATTGCTTTTCAAAGACAAATGTAAAAGATTTCGTATCAAAAAAATTTGCGGATGATGTTTAAATATATAACTATAAATCCTAGAAATTTCGCTTCAATCAATTATTTCTTTCCTTCCCAAAAAAAAAAAAAAAAAACAAAAAAACGATTTTTTTCAAGCCTCTAAAAAAGGCTCCCCTCTTAAATATCGGCATTTTTTTTCAAAAACTCAATAATAAAGACATTTCGTGTTTTATTCTTATGTTTTCTCCTATAGAAATAAAGATAAATTAATTCGTAACATTAAAATAACTTGATTTCTTAACTGGCATTTCAAATCTGTGTGCGACTATCTTCTTGTTTTGTTTCTGACAGCAAAACCGATAAAATTGGTTTCCGTGACACCCAAAACCGATACAAATTCTGTTTCGAATATCAAACCAATAATATCTGAATTCATGACACCTACTGCTTTATTTGATCGGTTTCAATTCTGATTCCGACAACTATCAGATTCCACATCACCCCTGTATATTTACATTTGAATGCAGATAGTTCTCTGAATCAAAAAGTAATTTTCATTGCGAGTGTGTTCTTCATAGGACATACACAACTGCCTGATGGTTGACAGATGACACAAAGGTGCCTTAGCTGATTAACTATTCAGGATGGCAGGATCGAAACGCGATTTCAACACATTCTCGTAGAAAAACACTCTTCGCGAAAGAGCCAAGGTCTCGAATATAATTCAAATGATGAAAAGATCGATTTTAAGTAAAGATCTAAAATCGCAAATATGTTTCTTATAAGTTTATCACTAAGTCAATTTCTTCGCTTGATAGAACGTCTTCTTGTTAAACATTACTCCTTTTTCGAAATGATGTGCAAGCCACTAGTAATGTCAATACCTGATACCGGACCGCTTCATAACATTCGTTTCACTCGTCGTCTTCCTTGAATCGGCCGAGCAAATCTGATTGAATAGATATACTACACATACATATGACGTCTTCGTGATCAGTTTAGGTCTGTACGTTTGCTTCAAAAAGTATGTCGGAACTCTACACAAGTTTGTCAAGAAAGTGACGCGACGTCTATCAATTAGAAATGAACCTATATATTTAACAGTATTTTCATGGAAAAAAATTTTTAAGTTATTGAAGAAGAAGTCTCGTCAAGAGTTCCACGTCTTGTTCACAGCAATCTTCTTATAGGTAAACTTCAAACTCCCTGGCAAATATCAAGAACATGTACAAAATGCCCAACTTTTGGCAGTCTTCTATATGTGGTTCTTTCCTTATGCTGCGGTAAAGTTGGTCTAGTATCCAGATTATATGGCCAAATCGAGTTTAAAATTTTACTCTATATTGTCCATACTTCTGGCTTCATAGCATAATTTCTTAGAGCGCTATGCAACACATTTTCTGTCTGTTGATATTGCGCTTTAAATTACAATCATCAAACAAGTTTTATCAAGTATTCTAACACGCTTGAATGAGGATGGTGTGAGTAAAGATTTTTCTTGATCAGTCAGATGTAAAGAAGTCTATTATTGTTATAGTAAGCAGGGCGGGAGAAAAAAAGATCTAAATACTTTTAATTTGAAAAAATCCGAATTTGATGAAGTGTTGATAGACGCACTACTGACAGCAATACTATTGGATTTTACTTCTCCTCCCTGCTTTGTAGCCATATTTTTGCTTCACGGTTTGGTTCCGTCTGCCCCTTGTGTTTTGCCTTTCTGGAGGTGAACTTTGCTTCAACTACTTTGATAGTGCCAGCCCTTGCATTTACTCCTTACAAACATTGCATTTTCTTGAAGCAACTAATTCCCTCCGGCTTTTTTACAGCAGTTGAATTACAGAAAATTCGGACTCCTTTAATACTTTGTAACTGTTTTGATTCATAATTTGGACCCACGCACGAGTGGTTACGGAGGACGTCAGATATCCATAAGCTCCGTTCGAGACTGGGATGTTTCAGAGCCCCATCCAGGTTGATCCTCGGCACGTGTCGCATGCTATCTTTATCCAGAACTTTCTGTACCTCCAATCATAAAATGACTAACCATCTGACTGCTGTATTATTGATGAGTAAAATGAACACGCAGAAAAAAAGTCAGACCTTAGCTCGATACCTCCCAATAGAAACAGAGGTAAACTGTTACCAGCTCGTCCCTGCCTTCATCGTGATATAAAGAAAAAGACGAAAAATATTTCGGAAGAAGAGATTTTGACTCAACATAAGTCAATTATAAACATGGCTGACACATATGGCGATAAAGTATTTATAATGGTTTAACGGTCAAATTAGTTAAATTAATTTAATATTTAGTCATATTGATAATTTTGAAGAAAAAAATCCATCCATTTTAAAATGTCATTGAAAATTAGGACTATTTTGTTAATAAGCAGCGATAATGGCACTCTAACTTCCGATTTATTTCAATTACTACTACTTTTTCATCCTTGTCAAATTCACAGCCAGATTTCGAAACGAACAAAAACTGTATTCATGCACACCAACAAACGCACACACTCACACTGTTTTAATAAACTGACCACAAATATAATGAATTCGCTGTTAAGCCGGCGGCTGCTGGAAACAACAAAAAAGATTAATTGCAAATGTGTGTATTGTATTAAAAAAAAAAATCTGCCGAGCTTCTCCTCAATTTAGAGAGGATGGACTACGGTGTGGTTTTAGTTCAAGAACTATGGATACCCTTTGTAGACTTGGTTTCTGGATTAAAACCAAACATACTACAATACATACTGAGTGCGAAAAACAAGGTTACCATCTTTTCAGATAACCTGACCATAGTCGCTATAAAGGATGGCAATGCTAAAACGTTACCAAGGCTAAACCGCCACCAAAAGAACTTAAGAAGAAGTTAAGTGAATAAAGCGAAAGAACGTCTAGCGATAGCTGCAGACACCAATGTTCAGTTTTCAGACAGCAGAAATAGGTAAGTATTTACTTAATTTTAAAATGATAAGTAATCTATCTAAAGCTAAAGGCGGGAAAAACCAAATTTTTGCCCTATTTTTGAGTTGTGTACTAGCAAAATAATCACTTTTGAGGATTGGGTGATTCATACATCCTCGTTTTGTGATCATTCTTAGATTTAAAGTGGACTTCTCAGCCGTCAATAGAAGTGTAACCTACAGTATGGACTGGATGCAGTAAGGAATCACTAGCAGGCATGGTCCAAATGGAGTTTGCGGAATATGAAGCCACTACAGATCTCCAGCTTATAAGAGTCATAACAAAAGATAAAATATTATAAACAATCACCTAATATGGACAATATTTTCCAGCCATAACGCAGAATTCATCAACAATGCTAATACCTTTCCTGACTACAATATTTAAAATAAGTTTTAGGCTTAATCTTTTGGATAGAGGTGAGAATCGTAGTCGTAGCGAAGGCGGCCAAAGAAATTTTGGCCAAACACTCAACAAATATAGGGGAAGGTGGAGAATGCTGGGCAGGTGGGGAATCCCGGGCCAGCGCGATATTTTTTTCCCTAGTATAGGTTGACAGCTGCAACCAACTGTCATCGGCTCGTCTCATACTAAGCTCAGTTTCTATATAGCACTCGAGCTGTGAACACGTGTTATAACCTCTCTGCGACAACAAAAAGAAATTCGACACTCCGAAAGTTTTTTTTTCAACTCTGTGTACAGCTGATTTTTTTCACATTTTCCAATAAATTCATCCAGGTAAATATGTTTATAATATTAGTTGAGCCTTTAGCCTTCGACACACAAAAGAAATTTTTCACGAATTTACATTGTGTTCATCATCCACCGCCATTTTGCAAATATGAGCGTTTGGGGAATCTCGGGCCACTTATTACGGGGAATGTCGGGCCACATAGTTTTTTACATTTGACATGCTAACTTCATATATTTGACGTGTATAAGTGATTTTTCGTGCAGAATTTCAACGACACAATAGTTTTTCAACATTTCCTGATAGTTTCGTGCTCCGAAAAATTTTTTTTAGTCATTATGCCGCGGTACTATCTCAAACAAGAGAAAATTGTTGATTTCGACAACATTTTGGAGGCGATCAAGTCGGTGAAAATACATCACAACAGCGTTCGACAATCTGCGACGGCACACAAAATTCCGAGGACCAACCTGATGCGTTATATTGCAGCATTTAATGGTGCGAGCATCGACGTTACTACTGCCAATGCCGATGTAATGAAGAATTTGCTGGCTAAAAGCACGACGATGGGCACAAAAACAGTGAGTTCTGCTGGTTTCTTTCTTTTTCTTTCATCGAATAATAAATAATTTTTTTTTATTTCAGATCTTCAACATCGAACAAGAGAAGGCCCTGATAAGCTACATTCTCCAGGCCAGCGACATCAACTATGGAATTAGTTTGATGGAGCTTCGTAAGCTCGCGTATGAATTTGCTCGGAAAGTTGGCGCGTCGTATTCGGATCCATGGAACGACAATCAACAGGCGAGTAAGGATTGGCAGTTGGCGTTCATGAAACGCCACAAAAATTTGTCACTGCGAACACCAGAGCAAGTAAGCCAGAGCCGTGCGAAGCGATTCAACAAAGAGAATGTCGATGCATTCTTTGCCAACCTTTCATCCGTTCTCGGTAAGACGCCGTTTGAACCTCACCGAATATGGAACATGGATGAAACCGGGTGCCCGACCGTGCCAACCGGACCTGCAAAACCATCGCGCGCAAAGGACAAAAGCAGGTCGGCTCATCAACATCTGCCGAAAAAGGCACCAATGTGTTTTTGGCTTTGGCCGTCAGCGCTAGTGGCCAGTCTATACCGCCATTCTTCCTCTTTCCCCGAGTCAACATGAAAGAGATTTTTATGACTCATATGAGTCATGGCGCTGCTGGTGTTGCGAACGGTTCTGGTTACATGAACTCTGACGTATTCCCTCAATTCATGCGTCATTTCATCAAGCACACCGGTGCTAATGCCGATTCGCCAACCATGTTGCTGCTGTACAACCACGGTTCGCATTTATCGATCGAGGCGATAGATTTGGCGTTGGATCATGGCATCACGTTGCTATCTTTTCCGCCGAAATGCACGCACAAAATGCAGCCGCTAGATGTTGCGGTATTTGCACCATTAAAAGGCATGATGACCGTGAAGCATGATGCATGGAAAAAGTCCAACATTGGTGTCACTTTCGATCTGCATCATGTGCCGCTCCTTGTCGATCAGTGCCTCGATGTTATGTTAACGCCGAAAACCATCAAATCCGGCTTCCGAACAACTGGCATCTACCCGTTCAACCCGCAAATTTTCACTGAAGTTGACTTTGTCGCTTCGGAACTGAGCGGCGAAAATTTGTTCGGTGACGAAGAGAAAGACGCCGACAATCAACGTCGAGTTCTTGCCTCTGGTGATGCCATTGTGACTGCTGCGAATGAGGAGGTGTCAACGTCGGAGGCTTCGACAAGTGCCCCAGCTTCAACAAGTGGTGCTGCATCATCGTCGTTGTCTCTTGTTTCGGCTCCACAGCTCCGTGATGCATTGAAATCGGTTGGCCCGTTGAAATTGAGCACACCTGCGCCGAAATCAAAACGTGGCCGCAAGACAATGGAGTCAACGATTTTGACATCGCCTGAGGTTGTCGCAGATCTGCGTGACAAGGCCGAAAAAAGCGGCAAAAATTGACGGAGGCAGCCGATGAACCAGCAGCCAAGAAACAAAAAGGCCATGGCAAATCGAAGACGCCACGGAAGCCCGTTTCCGACCGAAACCGACATCGAAGAGTACTTCGATTTTTGCACGATTTGCAAGAAAAAGATGCCGAAGCACGAGAATCGTCAAAACACGGCCCATTGCATCGTTTGTGATCGAGGGGTTCACTTGAAATGTGCCGGACCGAACCCGAACACTTACACCTGCATCCACTGCGAGTCGGAATAATTTTTTTCGCCAATTCCTATTTTTCTTATTATTTATGAATCTCTATTTCATTTCCATTGATAAATAAACGTTTTTCATCGGTAACAATCATGTTTTAATCGATTTACAGACTGGCCCGACATTCCCCACCTTTTTTCAAAATCGCAAAATCAGGTTTTTTGCGCCAATGGCTATAACTTTTAAATTTTTGTAGAATTTTATCAAACCAATGTTATCAAAAGGAAGGTTACGACTCGCACTATAAATCCACGCTTTGGAATTTTCACAAAAAATAACTTTTATGTGACTTTTTAACTGAAATCAAAACGTGGCCCAACATTCCCCTAATATTATTCAGCAAGCACCGTATTCACAAGATACGCCCCCTTTTACTTTTACCTTTCTCCACACTGAAATATTCACTTCGGGGAACACGCTTCGACTCAAAACAAATTCGACGCGAGAGTTGAAGGCCATTCCGTAAAGAGCCTATAAAAAATGTTTGTTAAATAGCAGTAGAAAGTCAGGAGCAGCTAAGCTTAGTCTTGAATCAAGGCCTGGCACTAACACTAGAGCTGAAACTAAGCTTAGCTCCAGAAAGACAACAACAGCGACAGCGGCAGAGAGCAGCTGAAGAGGTTAAGTCGTCAGCCAAAAGGTCGAAGATAAAGGGCGTTACGGCCGCTAAATCTTTTGCTGATATGGCATGAAACCGCATGATCCCGCAGGAAAAACTCACAGAACCAAACGGAAGTGGGTCCAGGCTGCGCTGACAAGAGTGACACTGGAAGTACTATTAAGTTTGCCAGGTGGTACCAGAGCCAAATGAAAATTAAAAAATGTGACGATGAGAGATCGGTTTAACTTTATACGGCTGCAACCCAATTCTGTTAAAAAAATAGCTTCACATTTGTAAGGGCCATCGAGAGTTAGAGGCGACTAAAAGCTGAAGCATTAGTCTCATGTTTTTAAATTAATCCCAGATTACCTGATGTTCCAAGTTTGAATTCGAGGTTCAAAGGTTTTTGTTCCATTCCTAATTTCAGCTGCTGGAACCACTGTACCCACTAACATCCATCTGTTCATTAACTGTCATTTGGCTTCAATTAACTTAATTGACATTAACTGCAAAAATATTAAATTAGTTGTGGAATGTTTTGTAAATTTTTGTTGCATTTAAATTTTTTCCTAATTCAAATGCATTACGATAGACTAAACAATCGATTGTTCATTGTTGTCTGCGTTTTTACATCGAAAAACATGTGAATTTCTGCTTCAGTCATGCAAGGGAGCTTAAAAAAACTCATTTAATATAATATTAATTTTTAATGTTAATAAATAAGTCCATGTGACCATTATTGTATTCTCGAAAATATTGTATAACTGCTGCGTTGACTTAACGGAACTTCGTATTCACAATTATATTAGTATTATTAAATATTAATGGGTTGTCAAAAAAGTCTTGCGGTATTTTTATTGAATCAATTCGTGTGGCACCCATACATCGAGCTTCTTAGTGACTCCAAGCTTCTTTAAATGGTTTATAACGGTTTGATGACTACTATGTCGGTCTCTTTCGACCAATTCAGCGATTTAATCGCAATTTTCGACGACAGACCTTCCGGAGCGTGGCGCATGTTCGACCATCTCTACACCAGAACCATCGTTGGGCGGTGGAAATGGAAACTGTATCGGGTCCATAAACTGCACAAATTTTATTGGCGGCTTGAGATGCATTTTTGCCTTTATCGTAGTAGTACTGTAAAATATGCCGTATTTTCTCTTTATTTTGCTCCACGTTTGCGACGCTGAGCTTTCCAAAAAGTATTGCATGGCCCGATGCGACGAATAGGACTAGAACTACGCGCTTTCAGCGCCAACTAGCCAAAAAGCCGTAAGACCTTTTGACAACCTAATATTATTATTGTATATGTCGGAACTCTCGTACTTGTGTTTTGTAAGCGAGGACAAGCAGGAAGAAATCGGTTTACAACTACGTCCATTTATAATACACATTGCCAGATTATTTTCCTTTAGAAAAGATAAATAAAAAAGAAATAGTATGCTATGTATGAATTAGGGATGGTAAACTCGATTCCGATTCAACTCGAGAATTGAGTTTTCTCGTAAAATAATCGATTTTTCGGAATCGATCTTCAGTAGTCGAAGTCGATTAAGAATCGATTCTTGACATTCGACTTTACTATTAATACTATTAATTAAGTGACTAGTTTCACGTTATACATACTACATACGAGCACAAGAAAACTCGCTATTCTTAATTCTTGATGATAAATTTATAAAAATGGCGCCGAGCACTGTATGGATTTACTTTAAAAAAATAAACAACGGGTCGAATGCTCAGTGTCACCAATGTGGAAAGCAATTAAAATATAATAGTATGTCTAGCTTAATCAAACATCTCGGAAAATCACATAAACTTACCTTAACTGCTTCTAATCCTAATCAAAATCCCACATTGAGTGAAAAAGAGAGTGACGATGAAATAATCGCGGCCGGTTAACGCCTGATCACTTAAATATTCTTCTGTTTTTAAGATCTGTCCCGGAAAATGTATGGTTTTCTTAAACTGACAATTAGCTTATTGTTCTTTTACTTATTTTAAATTTATTTAAAAACTTATTTTATGAAGCTTGTTTAAACAACTTGAATTATTTAAAAAAATTTTATACGAAATGTAATGTTCTTGGTATATTATTTATAGACAAAATAATATAATTGTTGTTAACAATTTTTGTGTTTTATTTAATCGATTTGAATTATTCATTCAATTTATGCCTTGTGATTTAAGAAACAAAATTTTGTACTTTTAATTTAAAACCGATTAAAATCGATTCTGGCGCTCGTTTAATCGATTCTTCTTCTTCTTTACTGGCGTAGACACCGCTTACGCGATTATAGCCAAGTCAACAACAGCGCGCCAGTCGTTTCTTCTCTTCGCTACGTGGCGCCAATTGGATATTCCAAGCGAGGCCAGGTCCTTCTCCACTTGGTCCTTCCAACGGAGTGGAGGTCTTCCTCTTCCTCTGCTTCCGGCGGCGGGTACTGCGTCGAATACTTTCAGAGCTGGAGTGTTTTCATCCATCCGGACAACATGACCTAGCCAGCGTAGCCGCTGTCTTTTAATGCGCTGAACTATGTCAATGTCGTCGTATATCTCGTACAGCTCATCGTTCCATCGAATGCGATATTCGCCGTGGCCAACGCGCAAAGGACCATAAATCTTTCGCAGAACCTTTCTCTCGAAAACTCGCAACGTCGACTCATCCGTTGTTGACATCGTCCAAGCCTCTGCACCATATAGCAGGACGGGAATTATGAGTGACTTATAGAGTTTGGTTTTTGTTTGTCGAGAGAGGACTTTGCTTCTCAATTGCCTACTTAGTCCGAAGTAGCATCTGTTGGCAAGAGTTATCCAGGCTGACATTGTTGGTGGTGTTTACGCTGGTTCCAAGATAGACGAAATTATCTACAACTTCAAAGTTATGACTGTCAACAGTTTTTGTGTTGCTCAACGTCAGCTTACACAGCCGTATTAGTTTTGCGGGGATACCAAATTCAGACATCGCGGCATAAAGGCAGCTCCTTTTCGTGCTGTCGAAAGCAGCTTTGAAATCGACGAAGAGGTGGTGTGTGTCGATTCTCCTTTCACGGGTCTTTTCCAAGATTTGGCGCATCGTGAATATCTGGTCGGTTGTTGATTTACCAGGTCTAAAGCCACACTGATAAGGTCCAATCAGTTTGATTACGGTGCGGTTTAATCTTTCACACAATACGCTCGACAGAACCTTATATGCGATGTTGAGGAGGCTAATCCCACGGTAGTTGGCGCAGATTGTGGGGTCTCCTTTTTTGTGGATTGGGCATAGTACACTTAAATTCCAATCGTTGGGCATACTTTCGTCCGACCATATTTTGCAAAAAAGCTGATGCATGCACCTTATCAGCTCTTCGCCGCCGAGTTTGAATAGCTCGGCCGGCAATCCATCGGCCCCTGCCGCTTTGTTGTTTTTCAGGCGGGCAATTGCTATTCGAACTTCTTCATGGTCGGGCAATGGAACGTCTGCTCCATCGTCATCGATTGGGGTATCGGGTTCGCTTTCTCCTGGTGTTGTGCGTTCACACAGCAGGCTGGAGAAGTGTTCCCTCCATAATTTAAGTATGCTCTGGGCATCGGTGACTAGATCACCTTGGGGGGTTCTACAAGAGTATGCTCCGGTCTTGAAACCTTCTGTAAGCCGCCGCATCTTTTCGTAGAATTTTCGAGCATTACCCCTGTCGGCCAGCTTATCAAGCTCTTCGTACTCACGCATTTCGGCCTCTTTCTTTTTCTGTCTACAAATGCGTCTCGCTTCCCTCTTCAACTCTCGGTATCTATCCCATCCCGCACGTGTTGTGGTCGATCGTAACGTTGCGAAGTAGGTAGCCTGTTTTCTCTCCACTGCGACACGGCACTCCTCGTCGTACCAGCTGTTCTTTTGCACTTTCCGAAAACCAATGGTTTCGGTTGCAGCTGTACGTAAGGAGTTTGAAATGCCGTCCCACAGTTCCCTTATACCGAGTTGTTGACGAGTGCTCTCAGAGAGCAGGAGTGCAAGCCGAGTAGAAAAACGTTCGGCTGTCTGTTGTGATTGCAGCTTCTCGACGTCGAACCATCCTTGTGTTTGTTGGCGTGCGTTTTTTGCTGCACAGAGGCGGGTGCGAATTTTGGCTGCAACAATATAGTGGTCCGAGTCGATGTTAGGACCTCGGAGCGCACGCACATTTAAAACACTGGAGACGTGTCTTCCGTCTATCACAACATGATCGATCTGGTTGGTGGTTTTTCGATCCGGAGACAGCCAGGTAGCTTGATGTATCTTCTTATGCTGGAATCTAGTACTACAGATAACCATATTTCGGGCCCCGGCGAAGTCGATCAGCCTCAGCCCATTTGGGGATGTTTCCTCGTGGAGGCTGAATTTACCGACCGTAGTGCCAAAGATACCTTCTTTGCCCACCCTGGCATTGAAGTCGCCAAGCACTATTTTGACATCGTGGCGGGGGCATCTCTCATAGGTGCGCTCCAAGCACTCATAAAAGGCATCTTTGGTCACATCGTCCTTCTCTTCCGTCGGGCGTGGGCACAAATCAGCGATATGTTGAAGAACCTCGCTTTGATGCAGATTGTGGCTAGACGTTCATTCATAGGTGTGAATGATAGTACTCGGCGACGGAGTCTCTCTCCCACCACGAATCCAACACCAAACTTGCGCTCCTTTATATGGCCACTGTAGTAAATGTCACAAGGACCTACTCGTCTCTGTCCTTGTCCCGTCCATCGCATTTCTTGGACGGCGGTGATGTCAGCCTTTATCTTTACGAGGACATCTACCAGCCGGGCGGCGGCACCTTCCCAATTAAGGGACCGGACATTCCAGGTGCATGCCTTCAAATCATAGTCCTTGTTTCGTTTGCCATGGTCGTCATCAAAAGGGGGGGCTCTCATCCGAGGCTGATTGTTGGCTTTCATTGGGGGTGTTTTTTTACGTGGCGGGTCCCAAACCCAGCGCACAACCCTATGCAGGGTGTTTCGCCTTCTCACTTTAGCTCGCCTTCAAACGGATGTTCTTAGGCTACCCAGAGGGTACTTGGTCAAAGACCGGAAGTCGTGAGCTGCTTGAGTCATATGTAAAAGAATCGTTTCTGGCCACTCCCAAGTGAATGGCGATCAGAGAACTTTCCTCACTTGCATGAACTTCTACACATGACTCCATCCTCCAATCGATTCTTAGAATCGAAAAATATGAAAAAAATGATCTGGAATTGAGAATCGATTCTGTAAACAATCCTTCCGTCCCTAGTATGAATGTGTTAGCTCTCCACTGAAAATAGTCAAAATGAGATTAAACGATTTCAAGTCCACAGCTAACGAATATTATGGCCTTATGATCCACGAATGACTTTACTTCGAAAATATCGGTTAATTTTTTATTTAAATTAATTAAGAAAGTGGAGAACTTATAATAATATGTTCGGCCGCTAAACTTTTAAAATTCTATTTTCAATATATATGTATATTTTATTCCATTTATGAATATTTTTTTAATAAAAAAAATAAATTTAAAGGGTTGTCATTTTGAGGCAAGCTCTTAATTTTTAATATTAAGAGGTCCCTTTTAAAATTTTCTGTTTACAATAAAATCACTGGAAAAGATAGCTCTTTTTTTTAGTGGTGCTTTTTAAATTTTCTGTTTTCCATTAATAACAGGAAAAAAATCATTTTTTTTGTGGTGGATTGGGGGATTTTATATGTGCACCGATGCTTAATAGAAAACTGATTCGATTTTCAAGAATCAGTTTTTCGAAAAAATCGATTTTTCGAATGTCAAGAACCATTCTTAATCGCTTCACTATAAAATCTTTGAAAAATCAATAAAGAAAAATGATTCTCGTGTAGAATGGAATCGAATTTAAAAGAGGCACCTCTTAATATTAATATTAAAAAGAGCTCATCTTTTGAGTCACTTTTTTTTTACACATTTCGAAAGTTTTGAGCCTGTTTTTCAGTTGAAAAAAAAGGTTGGGTCAAAATGGCACACCCTAATATATATATATTCAATATATATTCAAGAATTATTTGCTCATTTCTCTCATAACCTCGAGTAGGAAAACTAATACTTAATAAAATATTTTAATTAATTTTACGACCATTTATTGCGAACCTTACCATGTAAAGGCATAAAAAGCACAATATTTTACTAAACAAAAATTAAAAAAAAATTGCTGTGTTTCAAATACATTTAGTGTTTGGCTCTTCTTGTGCGCCGTAAACCTTGCTTCCTTTCACTGTATTTATCAGAGTTGTGAGTTGAAAAAAATTACGCGCACATGCGTTTGGTGAATTATGTTTTTCTTTATGTCATACTATTTAAACAATTTTTTTCTGGTTCGATTTTTTTTTTTGAATTATAGTATACTAGAGGACCCGTCCACGCTTCACTGTGGCTGATACATAGATAATACTAATACTACCATCTATATGATTTCTATTATTTTTGTGAAGCAACTTGTGTTGGTTTACAAAAAAATGGATCATAAAGCATTTCGGGTGTTAATAAAGCATTTGGCTTTTTGGGGAAAATGCTGTTGAATTTGTTCTCAGGGAAATCCACCGTTGAAAAGATATTTGCTAACCTGGAAACAGGCGAAATGAGGAAAGTAGGTGCCTCGCAAGTTCATAATCCAACAAAAACAACGAATAACTGAGTCTGAGAAGTGTTTAAGTGCTCTCTAAATGGAATAAAGCCGAGAGTTTTCGTCAGTGACAGAAACATAGCTCCATCATTTCTCACTGGAGTCCAATCGACAGTCATTGTAGTGAACTTCACATGATGAACCGGTTCTTAGGCGTGGAAAAAGAAAAAGGCGGCGGGAAAGGTTATGACATCAGTCTTTTGGGATGCACGTAGTATAATACATACTCAGCGACTGATTACTGAGCCAGTTATAATCTATTTCACTGCGTATTTGGTTGCAGTTCTTTTCTTCTATTCCAAATATTTAGCAATTGTATTATTTTTGAGAAGACTCTGTTTAAAATTGTATGCATATATTCAAATTATTCGTACAAACATGAATTTTGAACAAATGCTTATGATTTAAAAAATAATTTTCGTATATATGAGTTGTATTAAATTTTTACATAAAGAGATAAAATGTATCCTATGGCCTTACCCTGGTTCTAAGCTACCTCTCCACCAATTTTCAGCCAAATCGGTTCAGCCGTTCTTGAGTTAGAAATGGTGTAACTAACATCAACTTTCTTTTATATATGTAAAATTTTTCTCACATGCAGATTTATATATATTTTCATTATTATTTATCGTTTGCTTTTGCTGTGTGATATTTATTGAATTTGGTTTCGGTTTTGCTTTGTCGCACCGCAATTACATGAAAATATTATTTTCCGCTTAAAATCTCGGCGCGCTCACAATTATTTGCATAAATATTGACACTGCGTCCTTGTTGTTGTCGCCAATTGTTGTTCAAATACCACCCACCTTGTTGTTGTTGTTTTAGGATATAAAAATTAGCTTCAAGAGAATAGACAAATTCAAATGCCAGTGACCCACAACAACAAGCGTGTACATTCATAGACACCATAACCACAAACAAATACTTGAACACTCACATACACCAGTGCACACTCATATTTATTTGCGCGCTCAATAAAGTTCTTTGTTTAAATGCATAGTCATGTAATAAATAACAAATGTTGCCACAATTATATCCGCTGTTAATGAAAATAAAACGCGCATTAATGCCCAAGAGCAGCAGATGAAACAATTACAACTTGTTCAAAGTACGCATAATTAAGGATATTAGCGGCAATACATTAAAGGCAAAAATGCGAGTTGAATGAAAGCGGTGGAAAAAAAATTAAATGTTAAAAGAAAAAACAAAAATTAAATACATTCAATAAAATAAACTGAAAAATAATTAAAAAAATAAATAAAAAATAATCGAATAAAAAAGCTAAATAAAAAAGAGTTAAATTATTAAGATAACAAATTTAAACAACAAGTAATAACTTTCAATAAATTAGTCTATTTCCTCTCTCGTGTTAATAATTGGCGATGGCTACTAAGAAATGTTTACGAAGATTATCGTCAACTTTACACGACCACTGAGCTGAAAACTGCTATTTTGGATACATGAACCTTATTAGCCCCAGAAATGTCTTCCCATTACACTATCTCAATGCCAACTCGAATATTCGAAATCTATATATATAAAAATGAATCACTTTTTCCCTTGGTCACGGCATCACGCGTGAATGGCTTGAGCGATTTCACTAATCCATTTTTTTTGTATTTGTTATTATATAAGAAAAAATATGAAAGTTGCGCAGGGGACTAGAACATTTCACTTTTTAATAAAACGAGTGTTTTTTGTGTTCGTGTCCCGACATCTGCGAACTGTTAATGATGTATTGTGTGGCACATACAGAGAAGCCTGTCAACGTTTGGGATTGCTGGCGAATGACGCTCAATGAGTCCACACACTTAAAGATGCTGTGATTTCGTCAAATGCTAAACAAATACGAACATTGTTTTCAATAATTTTGTTTACACGCTTTCCATCAACACCGATTGATTTATGGAACAAATACGAAGATCATATGTTTGAAGACATTTTACCTGAGAAACGACTTAGTACATTGAACACAGATTTGCATTTTAACGAAGAAATTCACGATGAAGCATTAATTTTAATTGAAGACATGTGCTTTATGCTTACAAACAAAGGATTAATACAATTAGGAATGACAACGCCCAATCGCTTAATGCATGAGGTTTTTAATGTAGAATTGAGACGCGAAAACCGATCAAAGAAACGTTCCTCTTTTAAATAAGCAACAAAAATATGCCTACGATAATTTTATAAAACTAGTGAATGATGGAATAGGTGGATTTGTTTTTTCTTAGATGCTTCTGGTGGGACTGGAAAAACATTTGCACTTGCTTCGTCAGGTATTGCATCTACGTTGTTGGAAGGCGGTCGGACAGCTCATTCCGCACTCAAGTTGCCCTAAACATGCAAATAAATGAGATTCCAACCTGCAGCCTTTCGAGATATTCAGTAATGGCCGAAGTGTTGCAGCAATGTAGACTAATAGCTTGGGATGAGTCCACAATGGCACACAAAAAATCTTTAGAAACATTAGAGCGCACATTGCAAGATTTGCGAAATAACCAAAACCGGTTTGGTAGTGCAGTGTTATTATTGGCAGGTGATTTTTGACAAACATTACCAGTAATACCATAATTAATGCCAGCCGACGAACTTAGTACATGCTTAAAGTCATCCATTTTATGGAAATATGTTGAAACGCTTAAATTAAGTATGAACATGGGCGTCGAACTGCAAAATGGCCAATCTGGAGAAACGTTTTCAAAGCATTTGCTCGATATTGGAAATGGAAAAATACCTGTTGACTCATTGTCTGGATACATTACGTTCCCTACCAATTTCTTTCACTTTATGAACTCTAAGACAGAACTGATGGTTTTCCTAAATATTGCACAAAATTATGAAGATCATGTTTGGATGAGCGATCGACATATATTGGCTGCAAAAAACATTTATGTCAGTGAAATGAATTTTCAAATTCAAAATAAGATAACTGGTGAATTGATTACATACAAATCGACTGATTTAGTCACTAACCAAGATGACATTATTACCTATCCAACGGAATTCTTAAATTCGCTGGAATTACCGTGGTAGAAGCCACAATTTTGAAAGGGAAGTACAAAGGCGAAAACGTTTTAATTCCACGGATCCCTCTAATTCCGAAAGACATGTTCAACTTTAAGCGGTTATAATTTCCAGAGCGGCTAGCATTTGCAATGTCGATAAATAAATCGCAAGGACAGTCGTTAAGTGTTTGTGGCATTAATCTTGAAAATTCATGTTTTCCACTTGGTCAGTTATATAGAAAACAAAACTAAGAATATTGTGTATCCTAAAGCATTAGAATAATAAACACTTTGTTTTTGGAATAATTTTGATTTATTAATATACCAATTAGAATTCAATAATCACAGTTAAGAAGACAGAACATTGCCTGTCGGGTCTGCTATACTTAATAAAGGAATTAACTTCATTCAGATAAAAAGGAAACAGATATCTCTTGATTATAGGGCAGTTCGAAGTACGCCGGGTTAGCTAGTTATTAATAATAATGGAAAAATAAAAAAGAGAAATTGTTAAAATAATACTACTGTTTTAAACTGTAAATAATAAATCGTTATCAGCCAGTGTTTATCCAAAGGAACATTTTACTAGCTCTTATTGCCAGGTTGTTTGCTAGAAACATTAAGGTTGTTTAATAAAGAAAATGGATGTTTTAAACGTTTGTAGTGCTGGTCTTCTATTGTGGCGTTGCCTTAGAGAATAAACCACGACAAATTTGTGAAATATGTCTCGTTAACTGAAAAAGTCTCCAATGCAAACATTTGAGTCTGATCATGGAAGCAATATGCTATAGCAATCCGATCTGAACCATTTTTATTTAGATTATACTATTGCCTAAATGGATGGCAGCTATATGCTATAGTGAGCTGATCTGAACAATTTCTTCCGATAATACATTATTATTATATATTACAATATATTCATGAACAATAACTCATACCAAATTTTGTGAAGATATATCGTACGAGAAAGATTTCCATGTAAGCATTTGATTCTGATCATTCATTTTGTATGGCAGCTATATGCTATAGTTAACCGATCTGAACAATTTCTTCCTATATTACATTATTATCTTATAAAATAACCTATGCCAACTTTTGTGAAGATACATTGTCAAATGTGAAAGTTTTCCATACAAGAACTTGATTCCGATGTTCTAGAGGTCCGATACCGGCAGTTCCGACAAATGAGCAGTTTCTTTAAGAGAAAATGACGTTTGCAAAATTTCATCAACGTTGACAAAATAGTGCAGAAAAAAGTGTTGGCCCAACAAAAATAAATTTTACCACAATTGTGGTTTTTAACTGCACACTGAAACGGTTAAATTACTCATACGCAGCGTTCAACTCAATTGAGCGCCCATATGTTTTAATAGTGCTATTACATGTTTTACAATATAAGCACCTTGCTGTTTGGGTGCAAAAAATGTTTCAAAGAAATTAGGGAAATAAATAACAAAAAGCAAGTCAAAAGCAGTTTGTGGTTTAAAAAGCATGATGGAAGTGACTTTTTCTTTGGCTTTATTTTAAAAGAAAATTTTAAAATTAAGCTTGATGATAACTTTTTTTCTTTTCTCTTCTCTTATACGCGTAGTTGTCCTTATTCATTCAGTTAATAAATATTTACTTTTTCTAACAAAAAATTGGCCAATATTTGCATAATTTAGTTAACTTTTTCTATATAACACTGTCTTAATAAACAATTTTGCTCGATTGTAATTTGTTTTTGTGACATGTCAAACAAAAACAAATAAGTGAGTGAGTCAAAGAAAGAGAAATGACGGCACAATAAAACCACAAACGCCAAGGGAATGAATTATTATTAAAAAAGATATAATTGCATTTCTTTATACTGACTATTGCACAGCATATACAGTGGCAAGGTGGAACAAGAAAAAAGAAACTTATTTCTGGAATCATCATACATTTCCTACGAACATGGAATGTGCCACCACTAACTCTTTAAAGACTAACAGAGGAGAGCAGAAGAGCGGATCATCGATTTTACTTTATCGACTAAATAGATTGCCTGGCCATCGATGATTGGAGGGTGTCCGAGGAGCCGTTTACATATGTCCAGTTCTCCCCTTCAATACAGAAACTCTAAAAGAACAGCATGAGATAAATTTGCCACTATGGCATAAGGCAAAGATTGTGGATCTCAAATTTTCTCAGGAAGGCCTCTGATAGAGTTTTATCATCCAAGGAGTAGTCAAGATGTCTTAAGAGCTGTAACAGTCTTCTTCTTCTTCTTTACTGGCGTAGACACCGCTTACGCAGGCTGGTTGTTTCTTTTCATTGGGGGTATTTTTTTACGTCACGAGTCACAAACTCAGCACACAACCTTATGTTCGGGATGTTTCGCCTTCTCGCTTTAGCTCGCCTTCAAACGGATGTTCTTGCGCTACCCAGAGGATACTTGGTCAAAGACCGGAAGTCGTGGGCTGCTTGAGTCATATGTAAAAGAATCATTTCTGGCCACTCCCAAGTAAATTACGATCAGAAAACTTTCCTCACTTGCCTGAATTTCTACACATGACCCCATCCTCCACAGTCTGTAACAGTCCATGTCGTTTTAAAAATACATGGGACTATAACTCGGGATCTTCTGAACTACAACAATATAATTCCAAAATAACAATACATGAAATACTTTAAATAGTCAAGCAACAAGCGTAGCAAAGTTAATGAAATGAATGCTTAAATTTCCTTGCAAACTAGTTTATTAACTCCCAATTAAAATCAAAATAGAATTCATACCGCAAAAATTGTTTAACCTGTTGCCGTCTTGTAGTAATGCAAGCGGAACGACAGTCAAAAGTATTTTGAAATGTTGTTGTGTTGTTATTGTCCCTTAACACGATGAGTCCTTTGCTGTGACTGCAACTACTGTGAATCATCCTGCCATTATCCGTTTCGCAAACTATTTTACCACAAACATTTTTCTTTTTTCCCTCTTTTCTCTTGTGCGAAGCAGATCGAGGTTGAAATGCAACTGTCGGCAAACAGAAAAGGTGCGCATAAACTCCAGTGCAAATAGACACCGGTAAGACTTTTACTGACAGAGAGTATATGTTTATGGAAGGTGCTTGTTCAGCATCCGGCTTTCCAGGCCACAAGCACCCCCTGCCAATGGGGTTTCCTCCAGAGCTCAGCCAACGTGCGCTGCTTACCTACGATATACACGCCTGCGTTTGTCTTACAACATTTGCCGTTTGTGACAGCCGTCCGCACTCTCCCCGCTTCTGCAGCACAAAAGAGTGTACATTTAAAATAAGCGCCTCATTAAATTGAAAAAGTCCGCCGCAATTTGACTGGTCTGAAGCTCACCTGCGTCCGGCCACAAGTGGTGGCACAGGTGCTGGCTGGTTAATGTTGCAAGTGCGGCTTCTCCTGCTGCCATAGATGAGTACTGAGCTGCTGCTTAGATACTAGCACTTCGTTGACACGCAACGAAGCATGTGACTGTAAATTGTACCTCAATTAAAGTGAATAAAGGAAGTGTGGTGACTGCGGCTGTGGCGAAGAGCAAACTTCTAATAACAAGCTCTTAATAGCTACTCAAGAACCTCAGGCTTTACTGAATGTAGTCGAGAAAAGAAATCTTAGCTTGAATTAGGTAAATAGGCTGATTACTCTTGAGGTAACGAATGATCTCACATGGTGTACCATAGACGCTTATCCCGAACTCCTAGGTATGGAAAAAAAGACCGTCGCATATCGACAGAACGCCTAGAGCTGATCAATGCTTGCCGAACATGCACGTACCCTAAAGATCAAGTGCCCGAATGCGCGAAGATAGGGCCCCGCTTGTTCCCATCTTGACGGAATTTGGTATTTTGGTAATTTCAGAAGATTTCGCTGTGACAAGGTACACAGACAAAGCGAGCTTAATGCCTATATAGCAATTCAGATATCGGTGATGATGCATATCTCACTAAAAGAAGCCGTAATTCGAAGGAGTACGTCTGCTATTACCTTAATGACTGGCAATTCTGAATGAAAGACATCAAAGTGGTCTGGCAGTCAAAAACAAGAATGGATTGAGAGCTCCCAACAGTAGATTCTTCCTCCAACCTTCCCCTTGAACTTTGTTCCATCCGCTAAAAGACGCTCTTTGAGTACGTAAAAGCTACTCAACGACTTTGGTTTTACCGTCATTTTGGACGCTGCCGAAGAGCGGGCTAGTTTGTCGCCTCTGGGTAGACAAAAACATCCATTTGAATCCGAGATGCCGTAGAAGGTGAAACCTGCCCTCCACAGGTTTTTGCGTTAAGTTCGGAACCCGCCATGTAAAACAATAGCAATGAAAGGAAAAAAACAGCATCGAATGAGAGACCCTTTTTTTGATAACGGCCACTGCAAACGTATTAAAGATTACGATTTAAAGGCATGCACCTGGAATGTCCGGTCACTTAATTAGGAAGATGCTGCTGCCCAGCTGGTTTATGTCCTCGTGAGACTAAAGGCTGACATTACCGCAGTCCAAGAAATGCGATGCACTGAACACGGCCTGAGAGTAGAAGGTGGCATTTAAATTCGTGGTGGGAGAGAGACTCCGTCGACGAGCACAAGAATTCACGTCTAGCCACAGTCCCCATCAGCCGGCTGCCCACGCCCGGACAAAGAGAAGGACGATGTGACTAAAGGCTGGATATAAGGAAACTGGGGGACGGAATTTCAAGCTCCTTACCTACAGCTGCAAACGAAACCATTGAACCAGGATGACTATGCAGCAGACGCTCCATTGCTCGACCATGAAAAAGTCCGAATAGCAATTACCCATCTGTAGCTAAATAAAGCGGCGGGAGCCGATGGATTGCGAAGAACTGATAAGGAAACATGCATCAGAATCTTTGTAAAAAGGTCCAAGGCTCTGCCCAATCCAAAAAAAGGGAGACACTACAACCTGCGCCAACTACCGTGGGATAAGCCTCCTCAACATCGCATATAAAGTTCTACCACACCTCTTCATCGATTTCAAAGCTGCTTTTGACAGCACGAAAAGGAGCTGCCATTTATGCCACGTCGTTTGAATTTGGTATCCCGCAAAATTAATAGCGAAGGGAAGCAAATGGGTCCGATAGTAAACTAGGGCAAGACGAAATATCTGCTGTCATCAAACAAACAGTCGTCGGCTCTCTCGTCACTGTTGACAGTCTTAAACTTTGAAGTTGTAGATAATTTCGTCTATTTAGGAACCAGTATTACCACCACCAATAATGTCAGCCTGGAAATCCAAAGCAGAATTTTTCTTGCCAACAGGTGCTACTTCGGACTGAGTAGGCAATTGAAAAGTAAAGTCCTCTCTCGACGAAGAACGAACCAAACTCTATAAGTCCCTCATAATTCCCGTCCTGCTATATGGTGCACAGGCTTGGACGAAGTCAACAACGGATGAGTCGACGTTACGAGTTTTCGAGGGAAAGGTTCTGCGGAAGACTTCTGGTCCTTTGCGCGTTGGCCACGGCGATTGTGTAATGTGTTTACAAAAGTGAGCTCCCGACTTCCGGCCTTTGACCAAGATCCTCTGAGTAGCCAGAAGGCGAGCTAAAGTAAGAAGAAGAAACATCCTCTCCACTGGAATGCGCCCTGGATCTGGGGCCCGCCACGTAAAAACCTTTACCAAAGGAAATTGAAAAACAGCCTCGAAAAAGATATCGGTTCATGTCAGCAAATATTTACTGAATCTGATTCGAAAATAGTCTGTAATCTTCCTAAAGCACCAGACCACTTTTTTTGATTCCGAATTATAACTTATGGTAAACACTGAAAAACAAAATAAGCTTCAATATACTTATTTCATATTTTTTACCACCATAAAATTTTATTTTAGAGATTTAGAAATAAACTAGTTTACCCTGTAACTAGTGAATTGCTAACTAGCTCTTAGGTGAGACCTATTAAATTCCTCAAATGTAGTATTTTTGCACAAGGATAAGAAATCTGATACATCTTAGGGTACCTATGGGGCTCGCGAAGTGTTTGTTGTATTTGAATATGCGATATTTGGGGCGAAAATTAATAGGCGGTATAATCTCCACTTTGGTTAGTGGAATAATTAGTTTAGATTGCGGAGCCGTCCAGAGCAGAATGAAATATTAAATAAATAGCTTAACTATCCATGTTCAACTTTTATGATTTGTGAAGCATTGTTGCAAAGGTCTCCATTTAAACATACTATTTTAAGATATAAACTCTTATGTAGGGATATCACTCCAAATCTTAATCAAATTTCAAAATTGCTTCTGCAATGCGGATCTTTGTTTACATATCAGTTGGATAGGACCTTGTCTGTATTACGTCCTTGTGTACGGCAAGGCCTTTTAGAGAAACGTACACAGTTCTACCAACCTAAAAGGGGGAGTATTCACGTCGTAGCTCACTTAGCACTTTTTGATTCCCAACAACATTGCGCCCTCTGGTTCACTGTGGCTCTCTGGAAGCTAACGTGTTTTATAATTATTTTGCTCTTAATTCAGCAGAGATATATTTTTGGGACGAAGCGTTTCTGTCGGTCCGTGAACTATGTTATTGCAAATTTTATTGATGTTTTACAGTGTGGTTTCAGTGTTAACTTAACAGACTGGGAAGTGGCGTAATTTTTGCAGAGCTAAATACCAAATCACACCAATCAAATAAAGCCAATAAGTGTGTTCAAAACAAGGAATATATTTATATAAACAGGTGGATTTAAAATCTCTAAAGTATTTTTGGGTTTTGTTAAAGTTGGTGGCAGAAAACTAGCATGAGAAAGCACCATTCTAAAAACCTAATCGTGAAATAGTTCGATTCAATGAGAGTTAATTATAATATAACTAATTTTTTTGTGCTTGTGTGCCCACACATACATATAGAGCATAATTTTTCGCAGTAAATACTATGCAACATCTACAGCTAAGTCGGCCACACTGCGAACGCGCATTTAAACATTAAAGCCACTTAATTGGGTGTTAGAAAATAGTACCAAGTTGTGGCCTGCCACCACTTTAACCGCCCCAACAGTTCCACGTTGATTCAACGGTATTTTAACAGCATATTTAAGTTTGCATGAATGTGTGCACGTGTATGCGGCTGTGTGCTAATGTGACGAATGTTAGTTGCAGTTGCCAAACTTTTGCCACACACCGCAACGAGCACACTCAAATGAGTCTAAGTATATGAGTGGGGTGCAAGTTTTCGTATAAGCGGCAACAGAGCATTGATAGTTTGCTGCAGTTGTTGCATATTTAGGGTCACACCGCATCATACAAAGACTCCCATACATAATTGTAAATGCATGCATTGTTATTCAGCGCTCACCATCAGCTAAGTGTCTGCATTCATTCACATAGTACTCCCGAATCAAACGCCTGTTTGCATGAGTATGTGTGTCTGGGGTCTGCTTAACTGATTTATTTATTTTCGTACGTTGCCAAAGTGGCCCAATTAGCAACACTTTGTGGCTATGCGCATTGATCTATGGCCTTCACCACGTCCACCCGAGTGCCAAGCTGCTTTGGCAAACTTGTGGTGGTCCGTTGTTTGGCGTGCGCCTGTGTGCGTGTTTGGTTTCGAATGCCCTTTTCGGATATCAATACAAGCGCCGATTGTGGCAAGCAAATAATTGCCAAGATGGATTTTTGGGATGAGTGGCGAGTAAGATGTGCATTGGGTTCGAATTAATCGTATTAATTTTGATTCTTTATAGCTCAGCTCCTGTTTTGCTGTTTTGCTGAAAGAATGAGTTATTTTAATTCTTAATACAGTTATTTAGAAAATACAAGGAAGGTACTTGATCTTCCACCCATATAATTATAACGAATATTGGTTTAAAATATAAGTATTTATCGTAATGAAACATTAAATCACGTTTGCTGCTTTGGCCAAAATAAATTCGGCTGTTTTAGTGCTCAGTATTTATCGATGGTATCGTGAATTCAATCGATGTCGTAGATCAGTCCAAGATGAGTTCCGTTAAGGTCGTCAAAATCAGTAGTCGTTACGGAAAGAATTAAGGTTGTTTCCAAACTAATATTCCAAGAATATCATGTGACCTGTCGTGAGATTAAGAAAGCCATATGCATTTGTTGGACAAGATACTTCAATATTTCGTGAAATCAGGAAAACCAATCAGCTGTACTCTTCAACGATCACTCTTCATCACGCCAATCCGTGCTCTCACATATCTACGGAAATATCTACATTTTTAAGTACACAAAATATCGATTTGATCAGTCATCATGCGTATAGTTCTAATCTGACAACGAATAAGTTCTTTCGATTCTCATATAAAAGGAAACTCTTAAAAAGCTTATTCTGATATTATAATACAAATCGTTACTAACGCCTTCAAAATAAGCTGCTTTGAGCCAATACTAGTGTGCTATTTAATTAAATTTTCCATACACTTGTTCTAAGACTCGGCTGGGTTGGCCTTCAGTGCCTATTAGCCTAATTGCAGTTAGCCAAATTTGGCGAATAGATAGCGTTGCATTTCGCCTCGTGTTTGTTCAAAAGATCAGTCACAATTGCTACCATATGATCGTAGTGAAAAATTAACCGCAAGTTCAGTAATATCCGACGTATTGCTTCACGGCAATGAACCCAATGGTAAAAATGCCACATCAATCAAAGAAAACGATGAGCAATACCTTGATTTTTGGCCAAACTTCACGTTGTTTTCTGGATTTAGGCTGATTTTTTAAACATCATTCGCTAGATTGTTGGGCAAATCCGATGTTATGTTCATAAACCCTCGTTTCGTCTCCAGTAAAGATGCGTTTGATGAATGTAAAGCTTTAGTTACATGGTCAATTGTCTCTTTTGTGAGCCCTATTACACTTTGTTTTTGCAAATGATTTTCGAGTCTAGCATTGACACGAACCATACCCAAAACATAAAGCAAAATGTCTTTAGTTGATCCATTAGAGTTACTAAGATCCTCTGCTTTCTCTCTGATGTCATTTCGACAAACTTGAAATACAGTTTCTATAACCTTCTCAATGTTATCGTCATTTACAGAAATGGACAGACATTTTCTCTAAGCAAATGGCATCGATGTTAACCCTCGACTGAAGAAATTTTACCTGTTAGTCGCTTGTAATATGAGGCATTCTAAAATACTTAGTCAGTTTCACTTTCTATCCAATATCATGGATCGTAGAACTATAAAACTTTACATATATTAGACCCCTAACATTGCCTTACCCTTCAGCCAAACGTGGTAACTGGACAAGGATGTAGATATAAAAACCTACACGAAAAGGCGAAAACAAGGTAAGCAACTGGGAGTTCTGACAAATTTTTTGACACTTATATACAGATAGCCTAGCGGCTTTGAAATCACAAAAGTCTCTTAACATTTCATCAAAATAGCTAAGTAAAGCCTTGATATCACTGGTAACTATAAAGCCGATGATCTACCACACTTCAATTAGACTACGGAAACGAGGGTCAATCTACATTAGGGTGGGTCGATTACGGACTTTTTTCGGAGAGGTGACGTGGCCAAAGTAATTACAACCAGGTTCCGCTATAAGAGAAATATGTTCCTCTTTGACAGTGTCGCGGTAGTACTTTTCACTTTCGCTGACTTGTGTAAGTGTATTGTCTTTGCGGCCGTCAAAATACAGCCCATATACAGAGTCAATACTTTCGGTGTTTTGGAGCTTAACTCCAACACTTCTTTGTCCGACTAATCTTGCATTTGCCAGTGACAAAGCTAGCCTGATCCTCCGTTATCAAACCTGCTTTTTTGGCATCCAGAAAAGCAGATGAAACAATCTATCACTTACTCCAAATCTTTGGGCAGCTAAAGCAGTGTGTTCTAATACTAGTGTGTTTTGTATGGTTTTAGAGGATGGAAGAGAAAATTCATCATCAGCATCGTTTTTGGAAGAATCCATGTGCGACGCACCTACATTGTTGTCGTCTGTATGAGAGTCTGGCTGATCGGAATGGTCACGTGTTCTAGCTGATACTTTTCTGGTAAGCGTTGATGTTGAATGACGTTTTGAAAGCTTTTCTTTACGTTCATTTTTCTTTGTAATCTTTTTTCCAATGCGACCAATTCTTCTGGTTCTCTGGTCCAAGAGAAATGGTTGTTTATTGAAAGGAACTTTCCTTTCCTTTGGATAATTGCAAGAAGAAAAATAAATGCATTTACAAGCAGCGATGTCGAATAATTTTCCGGCAGAAGCGACAAAGTCGTCTCTTTTAGAGCTCAAACCTATTCTGTTCCTTAAAAACATTTGTTTAAGAGTCAGAAATTTCTTATGGTATGTGGTTTGTACTACTCTGGTGTGTGAAACTATCGGAATAGATGACTTTTTGAAAGTATTTTCAATTTTTTTGTAATTATTTCTGTAACCTCTTTACTCCTAGGTTCATAGTTGTCGGAGTCACCCTATACGAAATCTTTCAAACTGATAACACAAAAGAACATACTGGTAAGTAGGTAACTGGGACTCAGAGAGATTGTACGGATATATGCCAAACATAGGACATTTCTGTCTAAATTTAAATTTAGTGATAGTACTCAGCGAAATCAACGACAAGAGTGAAGGAACTCGATGAAAAAATATTAATGTGGAGGCCAGTCCGAACGTGTCGTATGGCGCAGGGAAATGAATGTAAGTGATAGAACTCGGCGAAATCACCGACAAGAGTGAAGGAACTCGATGAAAAAATATTTGTGTGGAGACCTATCCGAAATTGTCCTTTGGCGTAGGTGAATGAATGTGAGTAATAGCACTTTACGAAATCAACGTCAAGAAGTGTGGCCGCAAGCCGATTTTCACCTTGCGCTGCGGCGCGCCGCATTTTCGCATGTATCTCGGGAACGGTTCGTCCTACGGCCATGATCACATTCACAATTTCGGTAGCAAATGACGTGACAAATAACTTTTGTTTTATAAATTTTGCCATGAGATGCCTATTTCAGGCGCTAGGTAGACAATTTCACGATTTTAGGCGAATTTCCGAAATTTCAAGGCCGGAGTTGGGGTTGAAGATGCAATCCGATCTCAAAACAAAAAGTTGCATTGGAATCAGTAAGTACTAAGGCAACTTTTCCGCAATATTAGAAATCCCGAATCGAAAAAAGTCCGGAATCGACCCACCCTAATCTACATACCTAAGAACTTAGCCTCCCTAACTTAGAGAAGATGTAGAACTGTTTCATTCAACTAACCACATTGTAAAAACTTGACATGTCTGACTTTGGTCAATACCCAATTTTTTGAAAACACTATGTGATTTTAAATTTTAAAATATTTATTGTTCGCTTACTTATGTAATCAGTTGAGCAACCAATTGCAATAGTTAAATTAACTGTTAAATTCCGCTGCCGGCATCTTAAGCTAAACACAAACATGTACACATGGTACACATATATATGCTCCTGCGAATAACTTCCAAGTGTTTAATTCGCGTCAATTCGACCTCCATTTAACGCGCAGACGCAAAAGTTGACAAAAACTCGACAGAGCGAATGCAGCTACTACTGAGGTAATGTGCTTTTGTTGCTGCGGCACAAAGAGAAATGTTATCATTATGCGTGGCATGCCGCAGCAACACTAAATCATTCGCTAAAATGATGCGGCACCGGCGAGCAAATGAACGTTGAGGACATTAATAAATGCGACAACAACAAGATTACCGGCAGTTACAACAATGGTGGCAAAAATATTTCGGCAAAAATTGCGAAGTGTGCATCATGAATCGGCGGCTCTCCAGATACACAAACACACGTAAAAATATACGGGAACTTGTTTAAGCGCGACAGCACTGGGTCCGGTGCCACATGGCGTATACTCGTACGGAATGTGTATTGGTGATGGATATCGGCGATACAGCACGAAAAGCAACAACAACGCACAAGTAAAGTTAAAAAGGCAATTGATTACGTGCCGCAACAACAAGAAAAGAATTTAGCCATGTGTATGCGTCAACAGCTGTTACAATATGCATATCAGCGCTTGCTTGCCTCAAATGCACGTACATACAAGCTGCGTTCCAAAATAAACAGAGCTTTTTGAATCTAGCGCCTCCCGGTGGCGCCACCTATATGTCGACTAGCGCGTTAGAAGCTGCTATCTTTATCGATTGTCAAGTGAGAATTTCATGACATTTCATTTATTTAAAGCGGAGTTGTTGCGTTTTAAGTGTCAGTATGTTTGAGTTATCGGGTCGAAAATGAGCTTTTAACAAAGAGCCAACTTTAAATTTTGTTTTAAAATTGGTAAAACTTTTACCGAAACATTTAAATTGATAAAAAAAATTCATGGCTATGATTTCCTATCCCGTAGCAGAGTGAACGAGTGGTTTTAACGTTTTCACAGTGGCCGTGAGGACATAAATGACGATCAGCATATGAGCCAATCAAAATCCGGAAACTTCAACTATGCGTGAATTCACCAAAAATCAGCCAAAATCATCATTGAAATTCATGGAAGTGGAATTGAACATCACCGAAACATCGATTTATCGTACTTTGACCGAACATTTGGGCTTATGAAAAGCGTGTGCACGGTTTTTTCCGCTCAAATTGACTGACGATCAAAAATTGCTCAGAATCCAACATTCTGTGATCGCTTGTGACCGATTATTTGACCAAAACAACCATTAACCACTCCCCGGTTTCACCTCATGTGGCACCGTGCGACTTCTTTCTTTTCGGAAAAATGCATTTGCTAATGAAAGAAAAGCGTTATGTAGAGGTAGAGTTCATTCAAAAGACTATTTTGAATCAAATAAATGAATTTTGCCGAAAAACCATTTGTTCTGTTTTTTAAGAGAAAAATCATTGTATGCCTTATGTATGTAAGTACGTATGTCAGCAGTTTCATAGCCGCAGGCTGCCACGAATGATTACTAGGTAATTTCAGCTACAAGTAACACAAATCCACATTTTATGATTACAGCAACACGGAAGTCACATTTTGACCTCAATGTTATTTAGACATATACACAAATATTTTTTATTTTGTATGTTATTGTGATGAAAATCTCACAGGTGCCTTGCTGAACGCATTCAAGGTGCAACAACACCAACAGACTGACGAATTTTTACTCGATTTTACCTTATAGTATATTCTGCTTGCCACAAAGAATTATTCTCGCTTTAGCTTTTAAAGTTTAATAAGGGGCAATGATCATACGAAGACTCATCCTCAGACAACTATTTCGAATACTTTATATGGCTTTTTTATATGTATTTGATGTCAAATATTGTTATTTTTATAATAGTAACGAACAGCTTTCCAATTCTGAACTGTTTTTGAACTTTGTGGTGATTTTGTTACGAAGAATTATTAACAAGAATAAGAGTTTACTTTGGTTCCACGAAAAATATAATATTCCTAACATTGAGTTTTTTATAGCATAAAAGTGTATAAACCGATCATGGTTCTGATTTTGATCGCTCAGTTTGTATGACTGCTGTATGCTATAGTGGTCTGACCTGAACAATATGCTTAGAAATTATAGTAATGTCTTAAATAATAATATGTGTAAAATCTCGTGAAGATATCTCGACGAATGAAAAAGTAGACCATGCAAGGACTTGACTCCCATAGTTCTTTTTGTAAGGCAACTATATGTTATCATTTTGCGACCTGCACGATTTCTTCGGAAATAATTTAGTGATGACTTGAGTAACAATCTCTGTCAAATTTAATGGAGATACCCTTTTAAATAAAATAATTTTTATACAATTACTTAAGTTTGATCGGTCTGTTTCGCGGCTTTTAGTGCTATGAAATAGCACTTTATTCCCATCGATGACAGATAACGGACATATGCAAAATGTCAAACTGATATCTCCAAAACTGAGGGACTAGTTCGCATATGTACAGACTGGCAGACAGATAGACTGGTGTAACTAAATCGACGCAGCTCGTCATGCTGATCATTTACATATATGGGCATTATATAAGGTCTCCGAAGTTTTCTTATGGGTGTAACAAATTTCGTGGCCAACCTAATGTACCCTGTTCAGCATACAGCCAGAAACTTAGAGGGTGATTGAAGGTTACGGAAAAGTCCATATTAAAATGTCTAGAGTAACTGATAAAGCTTTTCAGTTGGTTTTTTTTGCCACAAGGACAAATTTCAGGCTTTCTGGCCATAGCAACTCTTTCTAGATGAAGTGGCCGTCTTTAAAGTAACAGTAAATCTACTGATCAAAACTGCAACCTTTTTAAGAGCGGTGGCTATTGACTTGGACTCGTTGACCATATACTTGAGACTAGTTAGGTATGTCTATGAAGAATTATTTCCTCTGGCATCACTCAGTCAGGTATTTCAGTAACGGGAATTGTAGAAAACAGAATCGGTCTTGCAATTCACTCCTTTAGCTCCGGTCAGCTACTAGCTAGGATGCAATCGCATGATCATTTTGATCTAGAGCAAAGAGTAAGATGTCTATTTGTTCGCACACAGCAAAGTTCGCCCTTCAATAGCCGCAGGAGTTCCAACTGGATATAGCCGATCGTTTTTTATGCGGTAAGATTGAGAACTTTACTGAATGGCAGTTGCATCAGCTGCTTGTAGTTAAATGATATATTCATCTCAAGACTTTCTTCTCATTCCTCCAGCTTTTGCAACATCTACGCTAAAATAAGTCGGATGTCTTACTTTTAGAAATCCGTGTGAAGTAGTCGGAATGGAAATAAAGCATCTAAGCAGATTTGTGATGGATTCAAGGCGCTTTGTCGAGAACTCAAATTAAACTATAGCAGTTTTCATCTGGTTTCAAAAGAAAGTGTATACAACAATATCACAATTTGGGATCAGACATCTCATCGACACCATTCTAACCAGGCCACAAGCAAGTTTTTTTCAGTCTGGAGCTCAAAAAATCTACTCAAACTTTGAATTGAATTAATCCTGTCTTTATTTATACAACTATCACACCACCACCGCCCAATATGCGATGTTGATTTCAATTAGAAGCCATTTTGGTATAGAATTATCAGGTTACCTTTTAATGCCTTGTTTTGCTGCCATTGAATCGGTAACACAAATAGATCTTAAAGTACCCTCCCACTTGTCCAAAAAACTTTGGTACCTCTTCAGTCATTGTCAGATAGTCATAGACTGTCGACGGCACGAACTCTTTATTCATTTATGTAAAAAATTTGGTAGACCATGATGAAGACTGTATTGTAACGATTGCGCAAGGATTTAGGCAATTAGAAGCGGACGCATGAAGAATAAGTCCAAACAGTAGTGCCTTCCTATATGGTAACAATAGATTGTCATCAATATCATAAAATGTATATTTTAGACTTAAGATTCTTCGTTTTTTTACTGGCGCGATTGTTAACTCGGCTATAATCGCGTAAGCGATGTCTACCCTAATTAAGAAGAAGGACACCGCTTACGCGGTTACAACCGTGTTAACAACAGCGCGCCAGTCGTTTCTTCTTTTCGCTACGTGGCGCCAATTGGAGATTCCAAGCGAAGCCTGGTCCTTCTCCACCTGGTCCTTCCAACGGAGTGGAGGTCTTCCTATTACTCTGATTCCCCCAGCGGGTAGTCCTTAATTCGTTTGCCATGGTCGTCATCAAAAGAGGGGTATCTTATCCGAGGCTTGTAGCCCTTTTTCATTGGGTGCGTTTATAACGTAGCGGGTCCCAAACCCAGCTCACAAACCTGCAAGGGGGTTGTTTCGCTTTTCACTTTAGCCCGCTTTCAAACAGGTGTTCTTAGGCTACCCAGAGGATACTTGGTCAAAACACGGAAGTCGTGAGCTGCCTGGGCCATGTGTAAAATAATAATTTCTGGCCACTCCCAAGTGAGTGGCGGTCAGAGAACTTTCCTCACATGCGTTAACTTCTACAAATGACTCAATTCTCCAAACGGCTTTTGTAAAAAACCAGAAACACCAAGTTTATGTCTCTAGATATAGGTAATAACGACTATTTAATAATTGGGATGAGTAACTTCGGTTCGAGAAATAGCGATTTTCAACGTCGAGTATAAAGATATTGTGACAGTAATTAATCAATGATGAACTATTGCAGCTCACACACTGATCATCACGTACTCAAAAGGACCGTTCAAAAAAGAAACATTAATCTGTCTAATTTTAGCCTCGATCTGAGCTTATTGTATTGCGAATGGATTTTCCCGAAGATAGATCGTTGCAAAAAAAAAAAGATTTGTCTAGGCTTTTCAATTTTGGCTAGGTAATATTTTGCGACGCTCGGTTGTCGGCATTTTCTGTGTCGATGCATCCAAATAGAAGTTTTAATAAGAAGAAAATGTCTGCGTCTGCTGCTTTATTGTATCCTAAAGCCAGCAGTAAGAAGACAGGTTATGTCTCTGTTTACAGCAAAATAGCATCTTTCTTAAGACAGTCAGGCTTACTTAGCAAAACCGTATCCTTATTTGGGTTCGACCAAGGAGGGTCAATTAATTCCAATATCTCAAAATAACTTGAGGAATGTTTTCTGCAGCTAACGATTGCAATAACAGTAGAAACGAATAAAATACAAATTATTGTCTTAAGACAGGGCTTAGAGAGAGTGATATGAAGTTTGCCCATCTGTCGATTAATTAGTAAGCTGCTGTTATCTTATGAGTAAATATGAACTTTCAAAATGATTTAAAGACACAAAGATTTATTTTTATAAAATTTAACTGATATTCTCATCTAAGCTGAAATTCCTCAAATGAAGGAAATACTTTGAGTCCCAGAGGCGAGAGGTTATACTAATAACCTCTTTATTGCTTTTATAAACAAAAAAATAATCACGCGTTTCATAACCTTTAAGACTCTCAGAGTTTCTTGTTTCTTCTTGCCCAAAGGTCTCATTAAGCCATCAGCTAATCGTTTCTATTTAATCAGTGCAGCTTTGGTAAGTGTACTCGGTGTGCAATTAGGTATTAGGCTTATTTATAAAGTAACAGCTGCATTTTATAGCTGCCGCCTAGAGAGTAGTGGCAATAGAAGTCATCAAAATAAATGGCGATACTCGAGAGCAGCTGGCATTGCAAGGTTGCCAATTTTCATCCAACCAATGTTAGCAGCAACAACAATCGCCGGCTGCTAATAACTGCTTTAATGAGGAGGAAGGTGAAAAATAGTACACATAGAATGTACACATGCACAGCAATAGCAAATACAAAACACGACAAATAAACAAACAATACATAATATTGGCGTATCGAATAACGGGCGTCAAGCGGCGTTTCACTTAAACAACTACGCCGCCTGGAGCAACAAGCCGGCAATAGGCGTTATGGGCGCTGCGCAAAGATGTGCGAATTAGCAAAATCTGCTGCAACCGCTAGCACTCACCTTTTACTGAGTTAATGGTTAGCGGCGCGCAGCATGCGCTGCCGTTTGTGATTGTGGCCACAGTTATACGGCTGCAGGTGTGTATTCATATTAATGTTGTTATGGTTGTGGTGATTTCATTGTTTTCACAACCGATAATGTGCTGAGTGTTTAATTGAACTATGCTTTCTTATAGTGGTTGTTGTTCTTGTTGTTGTTATTATTGTTGCCTTTATGTACTACTGCCAGGTATCTACTATGATGGTTGTTGTTTTTGTTATTGTTTTTATCGCCGCAGTCCATGCTTGCTGGACATTATGGAGTCTATTAATCGGCAACCAGCTGTGAAAATACCACAAACAGTGATTGCCAATAGTACGCGTACATATTTGCGCCTGTGGTCACACGGTACCGAAGTGACAAAAATTAATAAAGAAAAAATTACATACTAATTGTGGTTCATATTGGACAGCCTCCCTGTGTAGTGAAGGCACCGTTATTACGTTAAAAGGTCTTAATACAACATGAAATTTAATATTTTTTTTACTTAATTTAATTTTCGTATTTTATTTTTTTTTTTTTAAGAAATGGTAACGTAAACTGGTTTGGAATTAGTTCTTTGACTTCAACTTCCGAAAATTCAGTCCTATCAACGTATAGCCATTTGAGCGGCCGAAGTCGGAACATTAAGCAGTCTGAAAATTGCAATGATATCATCATAATAATTTTTTTTATTGAGTTATAAAATTCATAAGTAATAAAAAAATTTCCCAAAAATAATCCAACTTCAACCGTTAATATCTTTGAAACGGTTGGGTTTACGAAAAAATCGTGGAGACCTTTTTTGTAGAGCATTCAATTTCCAACAAAATCTAAGGAACAAGATATTTTTTCAAGTACTTGAAAGCGATATATAAATATTTCTATCTGATAATAAGAAAAAATAGAAAACTGTATACAGGAGGACCTTCCCGTCACAATTAGGAACTCGTGCTTGGAGAGGCCTTCTTAGAGGTTTCTAGGAACCTATTTTTCCGAGTACCAAACGAAAAAAAAATTTTTTTGAATCACCCTAATGGGTATAATGTGCCATAAATTCAGGGCACACTGATCTGAAAGTAACTATTAAAATCTAACCTTGGAAGAACATAGTATGGTTTATTTAGATTAGTATCGAGCTGATTCAGACTTTCGCTATATTCATAACACTTCCAGTTTTAACCACTGACCTCTTTAATTCTTATAGCAAATAGCATATGAAAAAGTCTGTGACCAATTGATGCAAGAGCATATAAAACGGATCATTTGGACATGACTTAATCGTCCCGGTAGCCCCTACCCACGATATCCAAAAAAAAAGTATCCCTGTTACATAAATTTCAAAAACAAAAGGACTTTCCAAAAAGTCGGCAGCACTAAAAATTATTAGGTTTATGGTAAACACTTCAAATAGTTGCAGGCAAGGTGATGCTTCATGACTTTGCAGAAAATTGGCAAACTTTTTACTTAGCACTTATAATTTTTCAGTAAAGCGTCCTCTGTTTCTCCTTTTTTCCTGCATTTACGAGAATTTTCTCAACTCTCGAGTTCAGAGAAGCTAACTCTCATTAATTACTCCGTTTTGATTCAGCCACTGTTTATTTTATAGAACAGGTATTTCCCCTATTTACCTTCGCGCTCTCCCGCGCTAAGCCGCTGCACTTATTTATAAATTGTTTATAAATTTATTAAGTTAACGGTACAGCTGCATTTTAATAAACTCGCCAAGGATGTTTTCATTGTTTCTTATACTCCAAGCTTACTCAAGTTATTTGTATGCGTTTAATTTTTGCACTCTCCCCCTCCACTTCCTCCATGTTTTCTCGTAATACTGAGCGCGCATATGCCAAAAATTAGTCTCGCAGGGAAACTGTGAAGGCGCAAAGTGTGAACCGCCTACTAACAGTTGCGTCAGTGGGGCGGTTCGCTTTCAGAAGAAAGGATAAACTCTCATAATTATGCACAAAAAAAAGCTAATAGTGCAGCATATTTGAAAGAAGGAGTTAAAGAATGTATCACAAAAAATTTCGCAATTTCTCCTAACTCAACCAAAGCGTTTCTACGTGGATATTTTTTGTTGTAAAAGCTGTTACCTTGGCGATTCGACAGCGCAGTGAGGCATAAAGTGTGATGATTTGGGTTGCGAATTTAACAAAGAAAAATTTAAGTGAAAAGCTTTTTTGAACGCATTCAAAGTCGTGAAAAGTGAATATTAAAAAATCTACCAAGTTGAAAGAGAGTTAGGTAGACAGAAGTTAGTCTCTTGCGACAACTCTCTGCTTTCCTTTCTCAAATTGTGATGTTGGCTAGGTGTGCACCGGAAATAACAAACACTTCTAGCAGGGCCACCCACCCTAATTATCGCTGGTTGAAATCCGAGCTGGGGCAAATTGTTTAATTACACAATCTATTAAAAAGTAATCTTCAGCTATGGCATTGAGTTAAAGGTTTTTTAACATAGTTAGAATGTTTTGATTTAAATCTAATATGTACTGTTTTTATACCCTGAACAGGGTATATTAAGTTTGTCACGATGTTTGTAACACCCAGAAGGAAGCGTCGGAGGCCCTATAAAGTATATATATAAATGATCAGTATGTTGAGCTGAGTCGATTTAGCCATGTCCGTCTGTCTGTCCGTCTTCAAGAAGCTGCTCATTTGTCGGAACGGCCGATATCGGACCACTATAACATATAGCTGCCATATAAACTGAACGATCGGAATCAAGTTCTCATATGGAAAACTTTTGCATTTGACAATGTATCTTCACCAAATTTGGTATAGATTATTTTCTAGGGCAAAAATGTAATATCCGAGAAAATTGTTCAGATCGGTTAACTATAGCATATAGCTGCCATACAAACTGAACGATCGGAATCAAGTTCTTGTAAGGAAAACTTTCACATTTGGCAAGATATATTCAAGAAATTTGGTATATATTATTTTCTAAGGCAACAATGTAATCTCCGAAGAAATTGTTCAGATCGGTTAACTATAGCATATAGCTGCCATACAAACTGAACGATCGGAATCAAGTTCTTGTATGGACAACTTTCACATTTGACAAGATATATTCACGAAATTTGGTATATATTATTTTCTAAGGCAACAATGTAATCTTCGAAGAAATTGTTCAGATCGGTTAACTATAACATATAGCTGCCATACAAACTGAACGATCGGAATCAAGTTCTTGTATGGACAACTTTCACATTTGACAAGAAATATTCACGAAATTTGGTATAGATTATTTTTAAGGTAACAATGTAATCTCTAAAAAACTTGTTCAGAACGGGTTACTATAGCATATAGCTTCCATACAAACTGGCCACATAGTTACTAACAGAAATGCACCTGTGAAGGGTATTTAGCTTCGGTGCAACCGAAGTTAACGTTTTTTCTTGTTTTTTTTTTTTTTGATAACTTTTTTCCATTTCGGCTATAATTTCATAAAGCCACTCTCATAGAAACTTCGCAAATTTCAAAGAACTCAAACTGTCGATTTTCGCTTGAGATGAGTTCCTCTACAGAAAAAAATTGTAATATAAAGTATATCCAGATTCCATATCCCTTTGTAAGTTCAGGAGTAATCTGAATAAAAAGTCAAAATTTTTAAGGAGTGGGAAGATTCATACTGGGAATCAAAACGATGTTTTTGCTATACGAATACTATTAGATGTCATCTAGTTTACATATTCTATTCTACCAAGTTGACTTCGAAACTTCTAAAAACTAAACTGAAAAATTTTCCCGATTTAGGCTAGTTCATATAAAAATAATAACGGTAACGACAACTACTACAAAAGACTAAAATGAAGTAATTGTTAACGATCGTCTTTATTTCCATGTTCCTCTTTAATATATGAAGAACTTCTATGCACAAAAGCCGAAACTCAACAAATCGGCACGTCACGGAAGATTCTTGCGAGCATCCCGCACAAATTCAGAGAAGAAAACTTTGCAATGATGAAGAACTGTATCAACTAAAAAGCTCCTGGTTTTGATAAGTAAACTCTTTCATTTCTTTTAAATGTAAATTTATTTCAATGAAAAATCTTGTAAAATATTTCAATTAAAGACCTTTACCATCAACCCGCTGAAACTCTTGGACAGCTTTTGCACTACAATTAAGCACCACAGGAGGATATACGGCTGAACTCCACAATGCATTATTACGAGTAGTGTACAGGAATGCATTTGCTTGCGGAATGCATCTCATTAAAGCTCGGCAATTAAAGTGTAGTGCTGCCGTATTAAGTGTTTAACGCTTCACTGTAGCGCGAAATAAAAAAGTAAGGAAATGAAGGAGAAAGAGTCAGAAAAAGTATGAATGAGAACGAAAATTTTAGTAAGAAAAGAAAAACAAGAAACAACATTCGCCTCGTCTGTATGGACATTATAATACCCTTTATAAGTACAAAATATTCCCTAGACTAACTTGAATTTGATCGGTAAGTTAGTCTGGCAGCTATATGCTATACTGATCCGATCTGAAAAAATTCCTCAGAGATGGCTTAGTTTCCTTGGCAATAATAGATGTCAAATCTCCTGAAGGTATCATCACATCAGAAAGTTTTCCAAACGAATACTTGATTCCGATTGTTCATTTTGCATGGAAGCTATATCATACAGTAGTCCAATATCGACAGTTCCGACGAATTAGTAGTTTCTTAGAGACAATAGATATGCTAAAAATTTCATGCCTAATCGACGTGTAGAACCTCCGACTTTTCCTACTGGGTGTTACAAAATTCTCCCAGTGCAAGGTATAATTTGTTGTATATTGTTGCAATTTGGGGCCGTAAAGCCACAATGTGACTCAAATTGGAAGCAAGAGAGCGCATATGTACATATGTAAATATTTTTATTTAATTTTAACTCTTCCCTCACACTCTTGCTTACTGGCAAAAAAATTTGTTAAACAACAAATCTGTATGCAATATAACGGTTCTTCACACCATAATTTCAATATTACGAAGTAAGCCGTAGGCGAATTAATTTTGATCAGTGTCGGTATCAAGCGTATGCCGCATTATGATCCCATAACCACAAGTATATACATAATATTTATGGCTGCATTCGCACCATCTGACAGTGTTCATCTTATTGCTACAGCAAAAAACAGTATCTAGCTTCAAGTTACATCTGTCCGTAACTACTCGCCATATGTTTGTGCGTCTACATGTGTAAAGTCACCGCATTTCATCACGAATCAGCAATTCCGCTGCATATGTTTCATTTTGTTTGGTGTTGTTGCTGTTTCTACGGCTGCTGTTTGTTAAATACCCATGCGAATAATTAAAAAATTAAAAGAAATGGGAGAAAAGAAGTGGAGCCAATTGAAAAAGTACAGAGAGACATTACGGCAAAAGAAGTTCGCTTACTTTTATTATGCAAATATAAAGCTTTCTTTTTATGACGGATTCCGGTGTTGATATATAATACTGGTATGTACTATATATATATAGTGGGTATTACCACCATATATAATGTAAGAAATTGCTAGTCGCGAATTGATCTTGCTTTCCTCTATTGTCTAGCCGACAAGACAGGGTTTTATCATTTCAACCTGCGACAAAGATATGAGGTATCTTACAGCGAATATCCCGAACCCACAGTTACTTAGAGAAACTAACTGAGTGAATCAAAATATACTTTCAATATTAAGCTTCAAACCATCCGATTCCATTGTACTTGAGTTAAATAGTTGAGGCGGTCCAATATAGCAGGTGTTCATATAACTACAGTTGAAGTTCAGCCAATATCTACTTCGGTAAATGAGATTACGTTAAACACACCAGACGTTGTATTTACGACCAATTGTTCTTTTATGAAGTTTTTTTCAACTCCATGCGATCTGTTTTACGTTCTATCAGATCTGTAAACATATTTTCTGGTTCTGAAGAAATTAAGTATTTGGTAACTCTGATTTTTAGATTCTATTTATGTCCGTGGACCCCGAACTCCGACAGATATTCATGTAATTTAGGAAAGAAAGTTGCTAGTTTAATGCAGGCTAAAAAGAAGCCATGAAATCAAATTGGGATTCACTCTTGCCAACAGATGCTATTTGGACTGAGTAGTCAATTGAAAAGTAAAGCACCATCTCAACGAACTCAGACCACAGTCCACAAGTCCCTCATCAATCCCGTCCAGCTATATCGTAAGAATGCATGGACCATGACCACATCTGATGAGTTGGCTTGTTCGAGAGAAAAATCTTTTGCGCATTGGCAACAGCGAAAAAAGAAGTCGACAGACAGAAGAGACAAAGGCTACACTGGCTAGGTCAAATTCGGATGAATGAGAGCACTCCAACGATGAAAGTATTTGATGCAGTAACCGCCGGTAGAAACAGAAGAAAAAGAAGACCTCCAAACCGTTGGAGAGATCAGATGGCGAAGAACCTGATTACAGTTGGTATCTCCAGTTAGCGGCAAAAAGTGAAGAGAAGCGCGCTGTTGTTAAATCGGCTATAACCCCGTTAACATTACCTGAGATACGTTAACTTTAGTTGAGATGCAAGCGTAAGAAAAGCGAGTTAGCGAAAAAAAGCCTTCATTTCAACTAGAGCAATTTCAGAGAACCCCACCTGTTGGCAACCCTTGCCCATATACGTATAAATAAGTTAATATTAAATTTCTATGTTTATTTTACAGTTGAATGTTTCACTTTCTTTTCTCTCTAAATTGTCGCGAACTTCATATTATATACATTATTCCAACTGTAAAGCTTCTGCTTACTTGTTTGTGCAATTCGTATATTTGTCATTTCCCCTTCTTCGCATAAGCATAAGCAGGTAGGCGCAAGCTCTAATTAGTTATCTGGGCTTATATACTTGTTGTTTGTAAGCTGCAGTATGTTTTCCCTCTATCCTAGCTGTGCTGATCTGCACAGCAAATGCAAGTGCCCTTGTGCATATATGCCACTGCGTGTCGTGTTTGAGCTTATTCATCGATCAGCCAGGAAAGTGGAAGGACATACTACGGTAAGTAAATACCAATAATGTAATTATTCCTAAATGCCTATTCTTAAATACTGTTATTTAGAAATAAACCATTTGGAATTATTTGGAGCCATTTGGAACCATTTGAAATCATTGCAACTACTTGTATTTCGGAAAGCAAACCAAATGCGTTAAACTCGCCCCACTTGATTGATGACACCACCTATTCAAGGTCTGATGTAATCGGGAACTTACATATATAATAACTACAGACCACTGGATCAAATTAGACCGAGAATCTACTTTACTGATTACATAAATTAAACTTTAGGACTTGTCTTGCACTTGTCTTTCCGTCGCTGCTGCCTACTTCGCCATCTGTCATTACTCCTCGAGCTGTGAAGTAGTTACCTACTTATGTCAGGCCGTATCTTGCTAACATTACTTATTCATATGTATATGAATGTGATAAGCTGAGTCGATTTACACAAGACCGTCTGTCTGCATATACACACGCGTGAACAAGTACACCAACAGATTTTGAGATATCGATCTAAAATTTTCAACGCGTCATTTTCCTCGCAATTAGGTGCCAGTTTGTTGGAACTGGCGATGTTGGACCTCTAAATCAAGTTGCTCATATGGACAATTTTTTCTGGCAAGATATCTTCACAGAATGTGGTATAGATTATTGGCCTAGGAAAAGATTCCTTGTTAAGTAATTTTAACTTGGTGCAGTTTTTATTTTAGTTTTATTCTTATATTTTTGTCACCGCACCGTTTTTTCACCTTCTAACCACAGTCTTTACTCTGCAGTCAATATACTTAGCCGTCAAAGGCACTAATCTACACTGTAAATATTGTGATTTTTGACGGTTTGTTGTCAATTTCTTTCTTACATTTTGCAGCTTATGCAAATCAACATTTTTTGTTGTCAAGCAAAACAGACAATTTTGCTTTCGTGGCCTTCATTTATTGGCATTCTTATGGTACAATATGGAAGTGGCTGCTTTTTGCGCAGCACGTTCGAAGAAAAGTTCAAGCATCACGCTTGTGGTTATCCTTATCCTCTATAATTCATTTTCTTGCGCCCGTGTTCTCACTTTTTGTTATGGTTTTCGGTAGTCGCGCTGGACCCAGAGGGGGTTAATTTCCCTACTTAGCACCGTCAAGGGGATGAGCTGCCCGAGTGTCATTAATAAAGCGGTATTATGTGACGCGCCTCTAAACCCATAACTGTTGTTTTTATTTATTTTAATTTTCATCACCCATTGTCCGCAACCAAGACGCTTGCTACAACAAACTGCTAAGAAGGAACAAAAATATTCATTAGGTTTAGTCGCGCTCGCGGTTCCGATGTTTGATGAGGTTATTACTTTGCAAATAAAAAAAGTCGGTATAATTGATGACAAGCAAAATGATAAGCTAAGCCGAAATAAAGTCAGTAGTAATTTCGGTTAAGCCAAATAAATGAGACCAAATTTGGAGAATAGTAAATTGTTAATTTCTGAAGATGATAAGAAGTTTTTGAACCGAATCCGGTACGTAAGCGTTGGGGAAATAAATATTCGAAATATATGAGGCAAAGAAATGCTAAATACTCCCAGGAGAGAGCCGCTCTTTTACAAGAAAGGTCTAATGTGCACAGACCATCGTTCTTTTGTTATTTTACATTTCCTCTTTGATTTGTGCAACGTTATATGATTCTAAGCGATCGTCACTCACTCATTCATGCCCACTTTTTTAACAAGTGGATTAAGCTCAGACACTTCAATACTTACCAAAAACTCGGTTCCAAAACATGGGACCAGTTCACGAGTTCAAGGTTAATAGAGCAGAAAGTTTTTTATGTTTTTTTTATTCCACACTTCCTCTTTGGAATTCTCACATAAATCCTCTCAGCTGATTTGGTTATGTGTTTGACTTGACTTTCCAGCGGCTGCTGGCTTCAGACCAGATGTTCAAACACCGGTGGCAGGCAGAACACGCTCAGCTCACATGCAAGAAGGAAGCGTCTAATAAATCATGAAGAGTCTACCCCGTTTTGGTGGGGGAAACCTAGACACTTCAAAGATTATCTCGAATCTTGGTTACAAACGAACGGACCAGTCCGCGAGCGCAAGATTAATGGTCACAGACAAAGCATTTGACCACTTAGTAATGTTGTAGCATTCCCTTTCCTAACTGTAACCTATATATATATTTACTTTAGAAATGCGCGAAATGAGAAGAAATATTGACATATGTATGCACATATATCGATAAACATTCTCAGATTGTATCGTCGCAGTTCCGAATCAAATCAAAACAACGTCTTTAACTCAATATTTTTGGCAGAGACGTGCTTTTTGGGACTTAACAACTTATATGTGAAGGGCTTGTGGTTATACCGAATTGACGCTTTCTATAATACAGCGGATGCTCTTTTGAACTTCGACATCTATAGTTTGAGGTTATTGGATTTTTTTACTGATTTGGATTCCAAGTTGTCGGAATCTAATCTTGCCATAAATTATCTTGTAAGATTTACATACATAAGTTTGAAATAATATGGTCGTAACTGTTAAGTTTTGTGTAATCCTTACCTGATTAGGTGCACCAAGCATCCGGAAGATCTTTGGTCTTCTTTATAAGTCAATGCCTCTTAATAGACCTATATCAGAGATAAGTGTCTGACATATTCTCAAAAGGTAAAGCAATACCTCTATACCTCTATAACATAGTTGCAAGCTGCATGAAACATGACTTTCAAAGGCTACTTGCTAATCGGAGAAAGCCAGAAAAATACTTGAGCCGGCTAAAACCTCTGATATTTATCTTGTCAGTGCTCTGAACAGAGCTGTCCTCTCAACTAATGGACTAATTTTCAAGTTATTTGAGAGTCAGGCAAAGCTTGGGACTTATTCTTAAAATGTCAACAGAATTGTTCCACTATAATAATCTGACCAAGTTCCGATAACATTGTTGAAAGTACTTATCTAATTCGTCTTTTTGTAGAACTTTCCATTTCATGTGTAGCTTTTTCGGTTCAGTGACCGGTGAAACAAAGAATACTTCAGCTTCTTCAACAAAGAAATGCAAACCTCTTCTCATAATATCAATTTTCAATTCTGAAAGAAACTTCTTGTATTTTTTATTCAAATACAAATACGCTTTATTTGTGAAGAAGAGCTCAAATAGACGTGTGCTCCAGTTTTCGCCTCAAAAATCATTAAACAATTTCCAAGGCGCTGAGAGGCAAAGTGGGAAATCAAAGTAAGGAAAACTGAAGGCCGATAAAACTTTCTATGCCAAAAGTTGAAATTAGATTAAATTTTGACAGTGGTCGTTATTTCGCATGTTAGTTATTGTCGGGCATGCCAGGCTGGAGCCGGAAGAGATAAACATAGTCAATACAACACAAATAACAGCAAATATAATGTTAAAAATAAAATAAAATAAAAATGTTGCACAGCAAACGGGGTAAAATGTGCGACGAGTCGTTGTAAAAATAGTGGCGCGTTGAGCACTGCAACAATTTCGCCAAAATCTGAGCGAGCCGGCAAAATAGGTAGAATGTAGCACAGAAAAAAGTAAATGTTCAGTTGTGTCGAGCCGCAAGTTACCCAACGGTAATAAAAAAGTATAAACTAGAAAAATGTGCTGACAAATACAGGCAGGCACGAAGAACAAGACCCTTTAGGAAATGTTTGCACTAAATTTATGGTTTCCGAGCTTCAGTTCAAATCAGCTTAGCTGACGAAAGCTCTCAGAGATGTGTAAGCTCTTTTTCGTGTATTCGTAAAATCACTCTTTGCTGTATTCTACGAACAGTAGTTCAAAGATGGAGTTCTTTTCACGAGTGCCTCTTTAATCTCCACCTTTTGAATCATATTGTTTAGGTCTAGCTTGCTAGTTCCAAGGGAACTAATTTTAAAAATAAAATTCTAACGAGCACAATACATATTTGGGAACAACGTATGAAGTTATTTTATGTACGCACCAGGAAGAATTCAGAGGAGGTCGTCCTAAAACATTGGTTCTCAGTCAGTTCAGTCCTAAATCTGCCTCGGATTTATCCAAACAATATTTTACCTTTGATCCATCTAGAAGTAGATCCCAGCGTTAATACGCTCATTGAAGAAACTTGGTAACAGGGGCCTTAATTTCCTTTTCTTCGCTGTGCTCTTTTAAAATAGCAATAGATAAAATAAGCTTTTTTCTAAGTATCATTCAATATCGATAATGAAGACTTCTGAGTCAACTATATTTCTTTCGGAAATAAAATCGTCGAAGCACGGCATGCTGAACACTTTTGGTTTTTTAGGTACGGTTAGATAAATAGGATGATTTTCGTGAGGCCACAAATAGATCCACTTAGACTTCCAGCGACCTGAGAACGGTTCAAAAAGACCGCGGTATATCTGCAAAGTGCCCCAAATTTATTAAGCCGGCTAGTATCCATTTCATAGAAAGTATAATATGGCAACCAAGGTGATTTAATTTTAATCTGGTAAAATCTGGACAGATGAAATGGAAACAATAGACACTTTCTCCGTACAACTGTTTCTCATTTTTCTCCCTGCAGACTTAACAAGTTGTGTTATTTACAATATATGACCTTACCGCGTGAAAAACAATGGATTGAATCTAGTTAGGACACCTATCATTATGTCTATGTGAACCTTGCTATGAGTTAGTAGTTTAATGGATCTTTTGCGTTCTACTCTATGCCAGAATGCTTTCGCAAACCCATAAAACCAACGCTTACTGAGCTCGCCACAGGCATTATCTGCGAGCTCAAGGCCTGTATTGCAGTCCTGCTATCGAAAAATACTCTTTTTTACTTACGCAGCATTCTTTTCAGTTTGAGAAAAATTACAACAACTGCAGTTGCAAATTATAAAAGCACTGAGGTCTTGAGAGAGTTCAGTTTCAAAAGTAAGAGAATTAACTGTAAACCATTATTCGTAAAACTATTCGCATTGGATATAAAATATAGCAAGCAATATTGTCGTACATACATAAACAAATTTTTAAGATCAGAAAATGTCTCGCAAATTGTGTTTGGAAGCGCGAGTACGAGTTATTTCTGGATGGTTTTGTGCAAATGGATCCAATTGTCGTGGAAACTGGACGCTACCTCAAAGCTTATACCTTGTATATTTTTTGCAGGCTTACAGCCCAAACTAGCCTCAATTCCAACGAACTCAGTTCCCATTCGGGACATAAGTTTTCTAAATGGGTCTGTACTAAACCTAGCATCTCTCGACATATAGTGTGTATATATTGCAAGCGTGCATTTGGCAATTCCCAAACTATGCGCTGCAACCAGCAAAGCTACTGCCGCTGTTGCTCAGGCTCCAACCGCTGAGCGCCTCCAACACTTTTTGGCACTACATAAAACACTTCCGCTTCGTATTGTGCCGAAAAATAATGTTGATGTGACTGCTCCAAAGCTACTAAAGTGTGTGTCGCTTGAAAAAAAGTAGAGTGGAACACAGCACAGCTTCAAAATCATCAACTTACTGCTTTCACAACAAAAATAGTGCCACAGAAGTATCATGACAGTCACAATTCAAGTGGGCAACCATGAAATGCATAAAAATAAAACACCGAATAAAGTAGCTAAGCATCTTTACAAGTACAACTGCCAAGTATGCAACTGCTGAGTAAGTAATGATGGTGAACTAAATATACTTTGTATAGGAAAAGTGCATAAAACTTGGAGAAACTTGGAAAAAGACTGCTAAGATCAGCTTGAATAACCCAATCCTAACCCACAGCTTTTTTGAGCTTTGCAAAGCTTATAATAGTTTTCAACTTTCTATTGCTGTTGAGAATTCTCTCCTCTAAGTTCATATTTTAATTGATTGCAGTTCATAGGGAAGTTCAACTCGGTTTTGAGTTATATATCTATATTCAAGACAAAAAATATTACCTACAAACAAAATCTTCTGCTCCTTCATTGGCTGAACGATTTTCCTAAAAGTTTAAGCCTAACAGTCATTCCATTTTGCTGGGGCTGAGGTCGATAGACCATAACCCCTTATGAATCTGACATATTCGACCGATGTGGATCGATAGTTTTTCGAACAGTCAAATGGATGCTTATCTCTTGTTACGTATTCTTCGAACTCCTTTTAACATCAGCATTTCTGTGTACCGCTATTAGTTATCGAACCACCGATAAATCTACATTGATATTATCTTATTTACAGTAAATAGAGCATACTCATTGCACCAATTCCTTTATTTTATTGACGTGTTTATCACTAGTTGATGGCCGTCCTGGACGTGGTTTGTCGTCAACTCTTTGAATAATTTATACCAATCAAAAACACTTGCTCGCGACAGACAATTATCACCGAAGGCCTTTTCCAATACTCTGAATTTTTCGGACACTGAAATAAGATTTCGTATACAAAAATTAATGGAACTTCTTTATTGAATAATTTCTTTCTTCGTGAAAATCGTCGAATGCACTTTATGTACTTCAGGCAGAGAAGCGTATACTAAATACTAATACTGACAGACATACCAATGTAGAAAAAGATATTTCGGCGATTGAGTTTTCACGCGAAATTTAACTTAAAAAGTCTTATTGTGCCTACAGTAATACTCATCCTTTCAGTTCCACATAAATTTCTAAAAGTGTGTCACGAGATAATAGATCCACGAAGCGTTTTGAATTTACCACAAATTTAATAAGGCGGTTAATATAAAACCCAGACACTTCTATTTTCTGTTTATTGCAGTATTTCAATCTCAGCCTGGCAAACTCCTAGAAAGGTGTTGACAAGATTATTCCACCAGGAGGCATGGTGCCAGCTGTGGTAAATAGCGTCCGAAATAATATTTTACAGCACCTCGTGTAAACCGATGGGTCAATGTTCGCTCAGTAGTTCGTAGGACCTCTTAATGGTTTCCTCTGGACCAGAAAGATCCCGCTGTCACAAAAGTTATGATTCAGCGCTGGCTAAAATCACTAAATAATATAGAAGAATGTTGAAGCTGTTGCTAATGAGGTCATGCATTACTTGACTAGTCAGCGAGCTGACTTTCCGAAACTAGAGTAGATGGAGAGCCTCAAAAAAAGTCTCCACCACCTACTTTCCTCATTAGTCATCATTGTTTATGCGACTTCATGGTATCTCGCCCCACAACACAACATTCATCCCACAACGCAACATTCATCCCACAACACAACACTCATCATACAACACAACATTCATCACACACAACATACAACATCGCAAAACGCAACCCTACGCACCAGACACTACCATACCACAACATACATCGTTTACACCATCCAATCGAGCAAAAAGGTTTGGTCAGATCAGGGTGGGCCCAATTCGATTACTACGCCCGTAAACTTTACAAGCGTCTCGTCAGCTATTGATTTTTTTGTCGAAGTTGTTGTCCAAATTCAAAAAAATCCGTTCGGTCGTGTGTGGTTGTGCAATGGCAGCAGCAGCAGTGAAAACATAATAAGTAAAAACAAAAGAATATATATTAAATCAAAAAGTACAAAATATTGTGCACCAGACTTAAGTGTCCATCTATTGAATTTTTGCCCAGAAATATAAGGTGTTGAATTTTTACCTTTACATTACAAATCTTTCAACTAAATACAAACAAAAAAGGGATACTTAATTCAAGGCTATAAGTAAGTATACCCAGTGAAACTAAATGTAGCGAACAGTCATGAAACACAAATACTTTCCAGCAAAAAGTTTTGGATTTCCACAGGCTTTGTACAAATTTCGTATACAACTCTAAGGATAACAGTAGCATATCTCAGAGGAAGAATACCACAAATAATTGAAATGTGAATCCATTGCTCAACTCTGGCTAAGCTGTATCAATCGCCACCATCGGTCAAATAAAGTTATAAAATATATATGTGTTAGCTACACAAAACCCCTGTCTTCATCAGTCATTTAGGTAGACAATTTTTCTCATTTCACATTTTGCATTTGTACGTTTGCAACCTACTTAAATTTGCTTAATACTGTTATGTAGTATTTTGATGCTATTGTCAGCAATTGTTTTAGTTGATATATAAAACTATTATGTAAGCATTATTCGTATAAAAGCTCTTTATGGACGAATCTAAAAAGAAAATTGAATTTTATTAAACAGTTCCGCGACGACACAACTCACAAGGAAGACAAAAACGGTAACAACAAGAACAAACACTATCATTTGTATCATAAGGGCGAGCAGCATGCAAATTTCAAGAAATACAAGGTGCATTCCAAACGAAACAGGACTTAAAAAAAAACTAATGGCTTTTTAGACAAAATCAATTTATTTTATTAAAAATAGTCTGCCTCTGCTCCAATACAGCTTTTTACACCGTCCAAAAGCACGTCGAACGTGAGTTTTACCTCTTTGGTCAGTACGGCCGCCAGTATACCGGTGCAAGCCTTTTGAATGACCTCTACATCTGTACATCTTTCATGATAAATGCATTTTTCCGAGAAGAAAGAAGTCGCACGGTGCCAATCAGGTGAATACGGGGAGTAGTTAATGGTTAAAATTTATTTTTTGGTCAAATAATCGGTCACAAGCGTCGATCGATGAGACGGCTCATTATCGTGCAACAAACGCCAACTTTCATCTTCGCGATATTCGGGTCGAACACGTCGAATACGGCGCACCAAACGCTTCAAAATTCCAAGGTAGAATACCGCACTAACGTTTTGGCCGTGCGCGATTTTTTGGGTTTCGGCTCGTCCAGTGCCTTCCATTCAGCACTCTGGCGTTTCGTTTAGGGATCATATTGGAAACACCACTTTTCGTCACTATTCACAATAATGTAAAGGAAGTTTTTATCCTTTTTGACTTCTTTAATGATGCCCTTTAAAACACAATAACTTTACTTCCAATCAATGAAACGTTATGAAACTGGACAATCAGTAAACAATCTAACGCATCAGTCGACATATGGATGGCGCCACAAGGGGGTGCTAGATTCAAAAAATTCTGTTTACTTTGGAACGCATCTTGTACTTTTATAAAGAGGCAGCACTGGTGCACACACACTTGTGCGCAAACAAACCACACATGCATAGAAAACGGAAAAAAGTAGAAGAAGCAGAATAAGAAGTAGAAGAGAGAGCCAGTTGCTGGCTTAGGGTAACCCGCTGCTAAAGAATAACTTTAGTGTATTTACAAGTACACTGGTCGGCATATATATTTTGACATGGCGATGCCTCAGTTTCGGTTTGAAATTTTATTTATTTTAAAGAGAAAAGTATTTATGGATTGTACATAGTTCATTTAGTTACAATATATTAAATTATAAATATAACAATTTTTCATGTTTAACATTGATTTAGATATTTTATTTAATTAAAACTAAAAACAAAGTACTTTCATGGGTGGCATAAGTATTTTGACAAAAATGTTTTTTTATCTTAATTCACTATTTTGTTTTATAAGTCTATTTTAAACTGGAAATTAATAAAAAAAATATAACCTCCTTTGGTGTCTATGACCTTTTGGAGGCGATTCGGGACGGAATCGACCAAGGTTTGGAGGTATTTCAAAGGAATCTCTTTCCAATTCATTGTGACCTCAGTGATGGTTTCTGGTTTTGTCCTGGTCAGATCAGTGCTTCTATTTCGCTTTATTAGCGACCACACATTTTCAATAATGTTTAAGTCAGGACTTTGTGGTGGCCAATCGAGGGTTTCTACCCCAACATCTCTTAAAAACCTAGTAATTAATCTCGCCTTATTGCATGGAGCATTGTCCTGTTGGAGAATAAATTCTTTTCCTATTAATCTGTCGCCGGAAGGAAGTGCATAATTGTTTAAGGTTTCTAAATATCGGTTCTGGTTCATGGATCCGTCTATGGGAACCAAGTCTCCCACACCATTGTATGAAACTGCGCCCCAGAACATTACGCTCCCACCCCCATGGCTTACTCTTTGACACACAGGAGCAATTTTTTTACGATAATTCTTGTTAATTCTTACAAAAACTTTCTTTTGAGATGCGTGGAAATCAAAACTACTCTCATCCGTCCACAGGATTTTATGCCAAAATGAAGGGGACTTGGTGATGTACCTTTTCGCGAACTCCAAACGTTTTAGTCTATTTTTTTGGGGTGATAAAAGGTATTGGCTTTGCAATATATGTTTTCATATCTGCTTCAATCAAACGCCTGCGTATTGTTCTCTCACTTATGGAAGTGGATGCAGTCTCATTCCATTCCAAGGACACAGCCTTTGGTGTTTTTAGAGGGTCCTTCTTAAAAGCACGGACGATAAGACGGTCGGCATCAGCTCCTGTCTTTCGATTTCTGCCTTTACGGCGAACATTGATGACATCGTTACATTTTTTATATTTTACTGATTTGATAGTAAATGGTCTGACGAGACAAATTATATTCCCTAGCGATGTTTTTAACGGAAAAACCCAAGTTGTATTTGATCACAATTTCTGATCTTATTTTGGTGCTCAGCGCAGATATTTTAACCATTTTAAATATTAAAAGATCAACTTTATGCAATGTTAATGAAAACTTGTAATAATATTCTTGAACCACACTTTCAGCTTGCCTAGAAACAACTAAATCACGCAATGACAAAATATATATGCCGCTGCAAAAATCGTTGCTTGCCGGCATTCTTATCAGCAGAACGAAAAAACAAAAGACAATTGACGAAATATTTCGCATATTTACAGTTATTAATTTGCACTTCTCTTTCATCATCATTTTCGGTTCTAATAATGCACCGGTACTTAGTTCAAGAGTCTAAAGGTCAAATGAATGCTATGACAAAATATATATGCCGACCAGTGTACATTGAAGGAACTCCATTACCCAAGCATCGCCGCTTGACGACAGAGGCAAAGTAAAGTAGCAGAAGTGCAAAGTTATGCAAATAGCAAGAAGTACAAGCGCAGATGAACACACATATGTACACATAAACATATACTCACTCACACCCCCGCACAGATTATGCAATGCAGATGTGAGTATTTGAAATTAATATTTTTGCAGTATTGCTGGATTTTCGCATTAAAGTTAATATGAAATTAAACAGTAAGGAAAGGAGAAGATAAGTGAGAGAAATTATATTAAAGTAAGTTATATGTTAATCTATATAATGTAATTTTCAATATACTCAGGCCAAATCTTCAATAGAAGCAGATAATTTGCCTTGAGGCGTAGAAAACTGAATCTATTTAAGATAGTTGAAGCTCTCGACAATTAAACTGGTTGATTACATAACACCCGTTCGTGCTATTTTTGAATTCTTAAAAGCATTCGGAGGTTTTTAAAATCTGTGAGATATCTTATGTATGTATGTATATATAAAAATGAATCGCAAAATGTGTTGGTAAGCGCATAACTCAAAAACGCCTGGACCAATTTTACCAATTCTTATTTTAAAATGTTCGTTGAGGTTGAAGGATGGTTTTTACGGCGAGAAAAATTCGAAAAATTTTCGGAAAACTCCTAAACGAATGAATGTTTGTTTATTAGTAACGCTAAGGGAACGACTGAACCAATCTTGATGAAATTTTCAGAGAATGTTTCGTGTGGATCGGGGAAGGTTTAGAAATAAAAAAATCTATATGCTTCTAATGAGGAAAACTCGGAAAATTGGACAATTCCAAAAAGTTAATTTTTACCATACAAATTTTTTGTTCAATTTTTTTTTTGTTTTGTTTTTCAATTATTTGAATTGTTCAAATTTGTTATTTGCTTCAAAAATTTTTGAAAATTATTCAGTGAAAATGTTATGTGTGTTGCACGCAAAGTGATCAATTTCAAATTGATATTTGTTACGATGCCACGAAGAGGTCGCGCTAATATCGGTTGGCGTTCTTTTTGGCATCAACATACATACATTAGCAGCCCAAGGCACATGACCGAGTACTCCAAAGGGTACGATGACATGCGTGCGGTATTATGGATCGCGGTTAATCAGAAAGCGATCGTCACGAAGTCACAGCAAGACTTTTCAAGTAACAGCTTCGATGGATTGTTGAGTGGCTAAAGAGAGGTTTGCCGCATGCACACATTCATCTTTGGATGGTGGATGGTGGTTACACCAGATCAAATTGATGAAATCATTCAATCATGCGAAAATTCCTGATGCAAAGAAAGATCCAGTATTATACGAAGTGATGAAAACCAATATGGTTCCTGGACCTTGCGGACACCACAATCCCACTTCGGTTTGCATGTCTGACAATAAATGCACCAAACACTATTCACGTGCGTTTCTTTCGGAAACACAAACTAGAAATGATGGATATCGACTGTATTGGCGTCGCTCACCAGACGACAAAGGCAGAACATTTAGCATTCAATTTAGAGGCGTGAATATCGAACAGCACATCGAAGTTGACAACACGTGGATCGTACCATATTCACCACTGTTGTCTGAGAATGACCAAAGAGTCTATTTCTACCCAGAGAATACAGTATATCTAGTGGAAACACCGCCACCAACAAAATTAATGTTTATGAGTTTTTTATCAACGTTCGTCAGTGAACTCTTTGCGAGAACTTGCTCTATTTGGAAATGAATCGATATTATGCAAAGAATGCATCGTCGAAGAAATATTTAAGCAGAAAGCAAAGCCAACCAGTTTATTGACATCCAGGTGTGTTCTCAACTAATGCAGTGGGACGAATTTAAACGACGATTGCTTTTATCTTTGATTGCTATTGATAAATGTACGCGGTTCAAATTCATTTGAGTCATAGCATACTGTGAATGGTACTGTGTGTACAACTTTTTGAGTATCATGCTAGAAATTACAATTGCTGGAACATGATAATCAGTGGAATCAAACGATGGACGATGCGATAGCTGCATCAAATGCCACTGAAGTTCGCACACTTTACGAGATGATCAGCCTTCAAATCCGCGTCCTATATTGTTGACTGAAACTGGAAGATTCAAAGTCAAATTCCGGGAGACTTGCGGTATAACAAATCGATCGATCGTCTTGGCAATGAAGACGACACCGTGAGTTATCCAGTGGAATTTCTAAATTCTTTTGAGAGGCTTGGTATGCCACCGCATCATTGTTGATGTATGATGTTGTTGTTGATTTGTCGGTGTTCACAAATTTTGCGTATAAAGACTTAATTGTGTTCTTAACTGGAGCACTTTTCACTTTATTTTTTTTTTTCGAAACGCACGTTGAGTTAACACAATTGAAAAGTTATTTTGAATATAAAGCTGAACAATTTCAGCGCGTTCTTTTGGAGTGTACTGTTCCATGGTATAAATTGTCTTCGAATGACGCTTCTAACGCGGTATGACATTAGCCGATTTGTCAGCGCTGTTAAAAGTTACAGCGTTGCCAGATGGGTCAACTTTAAATGGCCTACCCTGTATGATAGTCGTATAGTGGGTGGCATAAATTTGGAAATGCTATGTTTTTCACACGGCCAGATATACGTGGCGTGCTTACGAGTTGGAGACCCATCTTCTCTGTACATTTACGCACCGGAACAGAAACCAAAAAATGTTGTTTATCAAGCTGCGCTATATTGAAAAAAATGTAGAAAAATCGGAAATAAATGATTATCAACACAAAACGAATTTTTATCTTTTCATTTCAAAACACATAATTTCCCGCAGGACAACGGCTGTGGGGCCAGCTAGTACTATATATAGAAGTACATGCAGGTTGCAGCTATCTCTAGCTAAAAGAGTTCCACGAATAGAAAAGCCCATATATATGGGACAAATTGAGAATTAACCCTTCAACAAAATATTGTATTAAGTACGCTTTCGTCGAAACTTTTGATAGAAAAGTAACTCCTTGTAAAAGTAAAATTCTTAGAAAATGGCTATATTAAATAAGACAATTTTACGATTCCTTTTTTGAAATTTACAATTTTTAATATTTTAACACAGACATTTTATATTACTTTCTAAATAGCTGATCGTTTGCAATCAATTTGTTTTGATACATATTACTAAAAGCTGTCTTTCCAAAAGCTTGGAACATTTCAAAGCGTTCTAAAAGCTATTAGAGATTTCCCAAAAGCTCTTTGAGAGAGCAGAAAAATGTGAGTACGTAGAACTCGAAATGCTGGCTGACATGAGTGCAGCCCGAAAATTGTATCAAAAGGCAAGTCTACCATAGACCAAATTTTCACAATTTGTTAGATCCAGTTGATAAACAAATCGACCATATTGACAAAGGCTACTTATTTGACACTATTTCTAAATTTGATATCTCTGAAAAAACCATACGGTTATGGAAAAAACTAAAAAACTGTACTCAACATTTGTCTTATCAGATCCGTCAAACTCGGATAAAGCCTCGTCGAACCTTTCAGTATCAGACAAAATTTAAGACAGAGGATTTCATCTTGTGCGCCTTCTTCAATAAAATGCGGGAAAATGTAATACGTGCCGCTTACCTGCACCGCAATGAGACTTTCTGCTTTGAAAGTACCATACTACTGGGGTGAGCAGTTGGTATTAAGATCGTTGGTCTTAACACAGGAACTGTCAGCGCAGTCTTTTCCAACTTGAAGAAAGAAGCGAAAAAAGTTGGTCATGTGGTGAATGGAGGCAAGACAAAGTTCCTGAAGGGCACACATAATGATTCTTTGCGTTTGAGGTACTACGACATTTTTGGTAGCATTACATTTGAAAAAGTTAATGATTTTGAATATCTCGGAACTATCATAAACAACACCAATAATTCAGGTCAAGGACAAAATAATTCTTGCTAGTAGGTTCTATTTTGGTATCAATAGACTCTCCTGACGATTTGAAATTTCGCTCTGTCTCGATATGCCCGTCATATTATACGGCCCAGAAGCATCAGCGCTGTAGAATCGCAACGAAAAATCAGTTAGAGCATGAATATCAAAGGAAATGTGAATACGAACTGTGTATCTGTACGCGACATGGATATAGTTAAGCGCATAAAAATCCAAGTAAAGCGCTGGGTAGACCATGTTGTCCGGATGGAAGATGAAGTCCCTTCGAATCGAGACACCCGCAGCCTATAGATAGACCATGATACATAAACCACCTATCCAAGACCCTTAACAAATCGTCAAAGCACTTTGAGCCTCTCACAAATTTGTTAATGCAGCTAATACGCATTTTCGAATAATTTTATTTAAAAAAGGTGATTCTACTTATTTTCAAAATGATTACAAATTCATATATTTTTAGAGCGCATTGAAAATTTCGGAAATTTTCCTCATAAACACAAGAGCAAGTAATTACAATCAGCGTATCAGGGCGTAGCTAATTTAATTATTTCCTCCGAAAATCATAGCATACTTTGTGGCGCGTGTAGCCGGTTTTATGCATTCAACGCACAAGACGTTGCAAAACAACAACATCACTCCTACATTTTGTCCCGGCGCGTTATATTGAATGCAGCATAATATGCTTCACACTATCACACACACATGCGCACATATGCACGCGCACGCGCAACGAATTACTTCACATTTAATATTTAATTACAGCGCAATGCAAAAGCCACACGTTGTTGCAGCGGTGGTGCGCTGCGCAACTCAAGCGTGCCACAAACATATTAAGTATGAACAGATGCATTACATGTGGCACGGTGGATGTGGCAAACCGCTGTTGTTGCCAAATATGCGTATCATTTATCTTGTGCAGGGCCACGTTATGCGCCCGCTCATGCTACCGCAGACACGCCAGCTGGATTTGTTTTGACAGCAACAGCGCGTTTTAACTGAGGGCAGGCGTGCAGAAAATATTGCGAATAAATGATTAAATTTTGGCAAAATTTTCACTGAAATAAAATAAAAAAGAAAGTTAAAAATTGCAAAAAGTAGAAAACAAATTAGTAAATTAACACGTTACAATTTTCGCACACGCGGTTGAAATATATTTGAAAAAAATTCGATATGCCACCAACGAAAAAGCCGAAAAACATGAGTTATAAAGTGTAAGCACCATATAGTGAGCTTACTGAATGCACAAAGACGGTTTTGGAGACAAGCCTGCAGGCGAAAAATGGATAGGCCAACGCCTAAGAAAGAAGAAACCGATCAAGAAGAGAATAAGATCGAAACCAGACGTTATCATCTTAACCAAAAAGGAAGGAGCGTCGTATGCAGATATACTGAAAAAAATAAAATGTGATAGAACTGGGTTCAAACGTGAGGTAAATTAGAAAAACCTTCAAAGGAGACCTACTACGAGCTTAGAATGCGAAAACTTTACTTAAGTGCGGTAAAGTAAAGATCGTCTGGTCTATCTGTCGTCTCCGGGAATTTTCACTTATTACTCGTTGTTTTAGGTGCTTTCAACTTGGACATATAGCACACAAATGTAGCAGCCCCATTGATAGGACATTCCTTTGTACTCTTTGCGGAACCCCAGGTCACGTGGCAAAGACATGCACGAATTCCCCGAGTTGTATGCTCTGCAAAAGGAAACACTCTGTTTGAGTACGGCCTGTCCTAAATACGCAGATATGTTGAAGTCAACGAAAAAATGAATATATTGCAACTAAATCTGAATCATTGCGCTGCAGCACACGACCTTCTAAAACAGACGGTGCTAGAAGAAAACATAGATGTCGCCATATTAAGCGAACAATATTCTCTTCTTCTTCTTCTTTACTGGCGTAGACACCGCTTACGCGATTATAGCCGAGTCAACAACAGCGCGCCAGTCATTTCTTCTCTTCGCTACATGGCGCCAATTGGATATTCCAAGCGAGGCCAGGTCCTTCTCCACTTGGTCCTTCCAACGAAGCGGAGGTCTTCCTCTTCCTCTGCTTCCCGCGGCGGGTACTGCGTCGAATACTTTCAGAGCTGGAGTGTTTTCATCCATCCGGACAACATGACCTAGCCAGCGTAGCCGCTGTCTTTTAATGCGCTGAACTATGTCAATGTCGTCGTATATCTCGTACAGCTCATCGTTCCATCGAATGCGATATTCGCCGTGGCCAACGCGCAAAGGACCATAAATCTTTCGCAGAACCTTTCTCTCGAAAACTCGCAACGTCGACTCATCCGTTGTTGACATCGTCCAAGCCTCTGCACCATATAGCAGGACGGGAATTATGAGTGACTTATAGAGTTTGGTTTTTGTTTGTCGAGAGAGGACTTTGCTTCTCAATTGCCTACTTAGTCCGAAGTAGCACCTGTTGGCAAGAGTTATCCTGCGTTGGATTTCTAGGCTGACATTGTTGGTGGTGTTTACGCTGGTTCCAAGATAGACGAAATTATCTACAACTACAAAGTTATGACTGTCAACAGTGACGTGAGTGCCAAGTCGCGAGTGCGACGACTGTTTGTTTGATGACAGGAGATATTTCGTCTTGCCCTCGTTCACTGCCAGACCCATTTCTTTTGCTTCCTTGTCCAGTCTGGAGAAAGCAGAACTAACGGCGCGGGTGTTGTGGCCGATGATATCAATATCATCGGCATACGCCAGCAGTTGTACACTCTTATAGAAGATGGTACCTTCTCTGTTGAGTTCCGCAGCTCGAACTATTTTCTCCAGAAGCAGGTTGAAAAAGTCGCACGATAGGGAATCGCCTTGTCTGAAACCTCGTTTGGTATCGAACGGCTCGGAGAGGTCCTTCCCGATCCTGACGGAGCTTTTCGTGTTGCTCAACGTCAGCTTACACAGCCGTATTAGTTTTGCGGGGATACCAAATTCAGACATCGCGGCATAAAAGCAGCTCCTTTTCGTGCTGTCGAAAGCAGCTTTGAAATCGACGAAGAGGTGGTGTGTGTCGTTTCTCCTGGAGGATGGAGTCATGTGTAGAAGTTCACGCAAGTGAGGAAAGTTCTCTGATCGCCATTCACTTGGGAGTGGCCAGAAACGATTCTTTTACATATGACTCAAGCAGCTCACGACTTCCGGTCTTTGACCAAGTATCCTCTGGGTAGCCTAAGAACATCTGTTTGAAGGCGAGCTAAAGTGAGAAGGCGAAACACCTCCTGCATAGGGTTGTGCGCTGGGTTTAGGACCCGCCACGTAAAAAAAAAACACCCCCAATGAAAGGAAAAGAACAGCCTCGGATGAGAGCCCCCCCTTTTGATGACGACCATGGCAAACGAAATAAGGACTATGATTTGAGGGCATGCACCTGGAATGTCCGGTCCCTTAATTGGGAAGGTGCCGCTGCCCAGCTGGTAGATGTCCTCGTAAAGATAAAGGCTGACATCACCGCCGTCCAAGAAATGCGATGGACGGGACAAGGACAGAGACGAGTAGGTCCTTGTGACATTTACTACAGTGGCCATTAAAAGAAGCGCAAGTTTGGTGTTGGATTCGCCGAGTACTATCATTCACTCCGGAGAATGAACGTCTAGCCACAATCCGCATCAAAGCGAGGTTCTTCAACATATCGCTGATTTGCGCCCACGCCCCGACGGAAGAGAAGGACGATGTGACCAAAGATGCCTTTTATGAGTGCTTGGAGCGCACTTATGAGAGATGCCCCCGCCACGATGTCAAAATCGTGCTTGGCGACTTCAATGCCAGGGTGGGCAAAGAAGGTATCTTTGGCACTACGGTCGGTAAATTCAGCCTCCACGAGGAAACATCCCCAAATGGGCTGAGGCTGATCGACTTCGCCGGGGCCCAAAATATGGTTATCTGTAGTACTAGATTCCAGCATAAGAAGATACATCAAGCTACCTGGCTGTCTCCGGATCGAAAAACCACCAACCAGATCGATCATGTTGTGATAGACGGAAGACACGTCTCCAGTGTTTTAGATGTGCGTGCGCTCCGAGGTCCGTAAATCGACTCGGACCACTATATTGTTGCAGCCAAAATTCGCACCCGCCTCTGTGCAGCAAAAAACGCACGCCAACAAACACAAGGATGGTTCGACGTTGAGAAGCTGCAATCACAACAGACAGCCGAACGTTTTTCTATTCGGCTTGCACTCCTGCTCTCTGAGAGCACTCGTCAACAACTCGGTATAAGGGAACTATGGGACGGCATTTCAAACTCCTTACGTACAGCTGCAACCGAAACCATTGGTTTTCGGAAAGTGCAAAAGAACAGCTGGTACGACGAGGAGTGCCGTGTCGCAGCGGAGAGAAAACAGGCTACCTACCTCGCAACGTTACGATCGACCACAACACGTGCGGGATGGGATAGATACCGAGAGTTGAAGAGGGAAGCGAGACGCATTTGTAGACAGAAAAAGAAAGAGGCCGAAATGCGTGAGTACGAAGAGCTTGATAAGCTGGCCGACAGGGGTAATGCTCGAAAATTCTACGAAAAGATGCGGCGGCTTACAGAAGGTTTCAAGACCGGAGCATACTCTTGAAAAACCCCCCCCAAGGTGATCTAGCCACCGATGCCCAGAGCATTCTTAAATTATGGAGGGAACACTTCTCCAGCCTGCTGAATGGCAGTGAACGCACAACACCAGGAGAAAGCGAACCCGATACCCCAATCGATGACGATGGAGCAGACGTTCCATTGCCCGACCATGAAGAAGTTCGAATAGCAATTGCCCGCCTGAAAAACAACAAAGCGGCAGGGGCCGATGGATTGCCGGCCGAGCTATTCAAACACGGCGGCGAAGAGCTGATAAGGTGCATGCATCAGCATCTTTGCAAAATATGGTCGGACGAAAGTATGCCCAACGATTGGAATTTGAATGTGCTATGCCCAATCCACAAAAAAGGAGACCCCACAATCTGCGCCAACTACCGTGGGATTAGCCTCCTCAACATCGCGTATAAGGTTCTGTCGACCGTATTGTGTGAAAGATTAAAGCCCACCGTCAACAAACTGATTGGACCTTATCAGTGTGGCTTTAGACCTGGTAAATCAACAACCGACCAGATATTCACGATGCGCCAAATGGAAAAGACCCGTGAAAGGAGAATCGACACACACCACCTCTTCGTCGAACAATATTCTCAACGTTCGGAAAGCACTTGGATACAAATGAAGATATAAATGGCAAAGCAGCAAAATGGGCCTGCGAAAGACAAGCCTTAACATCTCGCTCCAAAGAAACCCATAATGGCTTACATGGCTTACATGGGCGAATATGCAAGGAATATATTTTGTAAGCTGCTACGCTCGTCCTAGTGCAACAATCAGCGAATTTGAAGATTTTTTTCTGGAGTTGTCTCTAGAAATTAGAAGCAAATCGCCAATAATAATAGCGGGAGATTTTAACGCATCGTGGTCGCCTCATTCTATAATTTCTGAGTCAAACAAACCTTATGATTTTAAACTCTGGCACACGAAATACTTTCCAAAAGGGATTTAAAGGATCAGTAATAGACCTAATGTTTGCTAACGACGCGCTTATCAAGCATACTAAGTGGAAGGTGTATGACATGTTTACAAATAACGATCATATGGCTATAATTGCTGAAGTTTCGTTCTCCCAGGAAACGGAACTCTGTCGGAGAGGTATTTGTCGAAAACGAAGCTGACGGCAAAAAGAATTAAGAGCGTCTGGAGTGCGTCAAAAGCATCCAGAGAAGATGCCGCCCACTTAGTATCCGCTGTGCGGAAGGAACTAGTTGCTGCATGCGACGTAACTATGCGATACAATATAAATCGAAAGCGGGTATACTGTTGGAACGACGAAATTGCCAAGCTGAGGAAGCTCTGCCACTCAGCTAGACACCGGCTATGGCGTCACCAGGAAGGTGATAAAGAAATCTTCCTCAGAGAATCCTTTAAATGCCAAAAAAAAGCTCCTGAAGTCAGCCATTATCCGTAGTAAGAGATCCTGTTTCGAAAAGCTCTGTGGAGAAGCGAACATAGACCCCTAGGAACGGCATACAAAATTTGTATGTCGAAGTTTTAAAATAAGTCGCAGCAACCTAAGAACGCATCCTTTATGAAAAATGTTGTCGAAGCGTTATTCCCGACACATTAAACGAAACGAAGCTACGGTGCCACCCCTATTAGTCACAGAAAAGGCTCTATTAGCTATTGCGAAAAAAATTAAAAACTCTAAAGCGCCCGGAATAGATGGTATACCAAATAGAGCCCTTCACGAATCCATAACTCTAAGACCCAACTTATTTGTTAACATGTACAATGCGTGTATTTTAGAAGAGGTATTCCCCGATCTGTAGAAGATACAGCGTCTGGTTCTACTCCCAATGCCAAAAAAGCCACTAGAAATACCTTCATCATACCGAAATTTTTGCATACTCAACAAAGTGCACGAAAGCATTGTAAGAAACCGCTTGAAGTAAGCATTTCAAAATACCGGCAGATTATAAGAGCGACAATACAACTTTATAAAAGACAGGTCCACTATTGACGCACTAAGGCAAGTAGTTGATAGTGCAAAATGTGCAATAAGTGGAAAAAGATGGAAATGTGGTACAAAAAAATACAGCGTGGTAATGACCCTGGATGTAAAGAATGCGTTTAACTCTGCAAAGTGTGCAAATATAATAAAAGCTCAACACGATATACACGCTCCTCATTATCTGATTAATATTATAATGAGTTACTCTCAAAATAGGAGATTGCTATTCGAGACGGACGAGGGCACTCTGAGTTACACTCTCTCCAGTATGGAACCTGATGTACGACGGGGTGTTAAGAATACCGCAACCAAAACATGTAAAACAATCGCATTTGCGGATAGTGGAAGCTGTAGCGAAGCATCTGGATGACCTCCGGATCAAATGCAATGACAGCATAAATGATTTGCGTCGATGGTTTGCGATCATGTGTCTAAAGCTGGCTGAGCAGAAACCAGAACTTGCTCATAAGCTCTAGGCAAATTGAAGAGAAAATATCGCTGATCATAGGAGAATTTTTCAATTCACAGCTCCAATATGGATACAGGCGCTAGAAATAGAATCATAACTTATCAGAGGCGTCTACCAAAGCAAAAGAGAAGAGAGAAGTAAAAGCATTGCAATGTGGCAGCAACGTTGGTAAACTTCATGCGAAGGACTTATTTCTGACATACAGGTAGACATCATTGGGACCTGGATTTACATCTCACCCAAATACTTCTTGTGCATGGTTGCTTCAGAAGCTAACTTCTCAAATATAGTAATTACTAGTGTATACTGTCCTACGTGTACAGAGTGTATAGAAGACTCTTTTATTGCCCTCGGTTTTCAAGTATAAGAGAAAAGCTAAAAAGGGAGTATTTGACCACAATTATGTGCGAGTCCTCTGTAAAGTGGAAAGCTGTCTGCGAAGCGGCAATCAAATTATGGCAAAATTGAGACAATTAGAACAATTCAGGCGTCAGTCAGTCCGTGCAATAGAGGAGACTTAAACTTCTTCTTCTCTCCCATGAAGTAATACTTTGTCCAGTGGTCCTGTGGGAGAGACATGAGGTGGGAGTATGTTAGGTTTAGCGGATTAAAGTCCCGCACTCCAGCTTTCGATGCTTCCTCTTACTATAAAAAAAATACCCTGAACAGGGTATACTAAGTTTGGCACGAAGTATGTTTTCCCAGAAGGAAGCGTCTAACACCCTGTAAACTATATATAATGGGTTGTCAAAAAAGTTTTACTGTATTTTTATTGAATCAATTCGTGTGACACCCATACATCGAGCTTCTTAGTGACTCCAAGCTTCTTCAAATGGTTTATAACGGTTTGATGACTACTATGCCGGTCTCTTTTGACCAATTCAGCGATTTGATCGCAATTTTGGACAGGCCTTCCGGAGCGTGGCGCATCTTCGACCACCTCTACACCAGAACGAAAACGTTGAAACCATCGTTGTACGGTGGAAATGGAAACTGTATCGGGTCCATCAACTGCACAAATTTTATTGGCGGCTTGAGATGCATTTTTGCCTTTATCGTAGTAGTACTGTGAAATATGCCGTATTTTCTCTTTATTTTGCTCCATGTTTGCGACGCTATAGCTGACGAACGACTTAAAAGAAACGACAATCAATCAAACACGTGTTAGCGCGTGAAATGAGCTTTCCAAAAAGGTATAGCATGACCCGATGCGACGAATAAAACTGGAACTACGCCAGCGTTACCACTTTTTACCACTGCTACAGAATCAAATTCATCTCTTATGCTGGCTTGCATGTGGTCTCTTGAAAGCGCGGTATTCTTCTGCCACCGAATGAAAAACTTAGCCAGACAAAAACATACAGAACATGGGAAACTGAAGAAGCGACTAAAGGCGAACACACTTGAAATAACCAAACAGATTCGGCAGTTTTGACCGAAATAATAATACTACGCTTATTAAACTCTTCTTCTGAATTAAAAAAGGGTTCACTAATGTCTAATAACTATGTATACACACTTAAAAGTCTTCAGATAAGAACAACGAAAACTCACACCGAAGTAATATCATCAAATATGAGAAACTAAAAACCAACGTCTTTCCACAGCAAAAAAAATACTTTATAGGCTGGGAACATGTACTTGACAGGAACTTCAAAAAAAGTCTGTTGTGCAAACAATAAACAATTTATTTAATGGGAAACCGTTGTCATCTCGAAAAGTAAAAGCAAAGAACGTCCAGGCTTAGTACGCACTGTGTATATTGAGCCAATGGAAATGACCTCTCATTCATTCAATTCTTCAGTTTGGTGATTTCGATACTTCACAAAAGGACACTCTCGACAACAGATTTATCGAAAAACTATCCAACTTCAGTTCGATCCCCGTTACAGGTGACTTAGATTATACCTTTCTCAGTTCAGAAGTTATTAATCACTGCAGTTATACCTTTAACGAAAGTCAAAACTATTTTTTGATAGAACCGGCTCTCATTAGATCTTTTACTTTAATTAAAAAATCATTGTCGAAATTAAAAATAACTTAATTCCACCGGAATGAATTTTAAACACTCGCGAAGGTGCCAGTAAAAGAGCTGCCAATAAATCACGTTAATTCATTACGAAAATGGCAATTCATCAAAGCGATAATTGGTGCAAGGAATACAGTGAAACAGCATGTTTCCACATGCCACAGCATGCTTCATGCAACAAGCGCCGCATGAATTCATAAATTCTTATGCATGATGCATGACGATTTTGGCGAGGTGCTGGTGAAATCAATAAAGGAGGATAAGTAAAATATGCACCAAAGAGATGTGGGAGTGATCAAGGTGCAGAGATGAGCCGAAGCGGTCAAGGTATGAAGCAAGAGTGGAGGCTACGTCGGCATGGTGTTGCTTAATGAAAATCTAATTGCCAGCGCTCACAGGCAAAAGGAAACGCAAAAAGTTCAGAGACGAAGAAAAAGCTGGAGAGCAATGTTGCTGGAATAGTGAGAAAGAGGAATCGAAAAACATTGTTAGTGTCTGTGAACAGCTCACTGCAGGTGCAATGCACAGAGAGCGCATAAAGACAGAGTCTGTAGGAATTGCAGTGTTATATTAAGTATTTGAGTAAAGCGGTAATATATTTAGAGACTATAAAACTTGGCATTGTCATGGAAACTCATTGGCGCACAGTGAGGGCAGAAGCGAATTAAACGGATATTGCAAAAATTCAGTGCAGCTATATTTGTAAGTCACTGGAAGGCTCATTTGCTGGCTGCAGACCTTTCTTCCACAGGAACATCCATTAAAACTACCAAAACACGATTTGTTTCGGATTTCCATACCATTCAAAATTAAAAACATTTAGATTACCTCTTTTTGGTTTCAAAAGACATTAAACTTTACAATTAAAAAAAAATTGCATCTGCCTAATTGTTTATAGATGAGGCGGCTTTTCACAAATCCGTTTGACTTTAGTAAACTTTATTTAAGAAAGTTTTTTGACGAAAACGAAGATGGACTAATCGAACTAATCGGATTATTGCTGCAAATTATATGCTGTATGCAGACATGGATCAGCACGAGTAACTTAATATTTGAACTTGATGCGTACTTGGGTTTCCAAAGTCTATCCGGAAAAACGTTGACTAAAGCCTACATCTCTTACAAGTAAATGATATGCTGGAATGTTAGACATTCTTGAAAAATTTCTTAAAAACATATATTAATTTTCGGTGAGAAATATGACAAAACTGCCACTATAAGCTTAGCGGATCTTTAGTATGGTTTTGGGAAAAGTTTGCATCTCTTCTTGAACCACCAAGTACATCTTTGAGATTATGAGTTTCAACGTGACATAAGGACTTAAGACTAGCAGAATTTCAACGAAATAGAACAGTCTGATGGATCGAACAATATATATGGTCTGAAGGACCCAGAAAATAAGAGGCAAACTTAACGCCGACTTCAAGCGATGCCAGCTGATATTGGATCTCTACTTAATGACAGTTCTTTCAGTATTTACCGCTTCCAATTTCCAAGATTTCAATGCAGTAAAAGAGTCTGATGAACCCAGGAGATTGGCATCTGAAGTGGATAAGATCAATGACAAACTAGTAAGATCTGTGCTTTCCGACAGTTTCTTCAGGATATAAGGATTCAATTTCAAAGATTTCAGTGACCCAGGCGACTGACATCTGACATCACTTTAGGAAAAGTGCCTGTTTAAATTTTTCCCAAGTGACTACAGATATTTCCGATATGCCATGGAGTAATATATGTACGTAGGTACACGAAATTACAACAACAAAATGTGTGAGAATAAAATCTACGTGATTCCATGATGAATTGTAAACGGAAATGCAGCAGCTGTGGGGACTGAAAATGCAGCGAAAACCAAGAAACGGAACGAAACGTGTCGAAACATGCATAACGCGCTGCTATATGCATTTCGTTGAAACGCAGCGCATTCCTGTGGCGCCGCCACAATACCACCGCTGCTTCTACTCATAAAAAACAGGTCGAACTCTGTCTTGTATACGTAGTTCTACATATACATATGAGTGTGGGTGCGCAAATGCGGGTGCGAGTAAACTGATGAAATGATATACAAGCAGTCTGTCCCGAAATCGAAATGCCGCTAGTCATCAAACTGCTATTGCCAAGGCAGTTGTTGTTGCTTTGGTCGATATGTCAAGAATGGGCACCAAAACACTTGTGAATGTGTATTTGCGTATGAATAAAAAACGCACACACACAGACATATATGTATATACGTGTATATCCGCCAGCACGTGCTTTTAACACGGCACTGCAAGCAGCAGTGCTCATTTACACATCGCTGCCTCAGCTCCTCATCTACGCTACCTACATCTCCCCACTGCTTGCTACCCACTTCTCTTCTACTCTTCTCACTATCCACTTTACGGCAAACACTTTAACAACTCATTTTCTCACCTAACCCTCATCATCCTTTCACTCACTTGAGTACCTCAAGCATTATAGTAGTGTACAGACACACATAAAAGCCATCGAAGATGAAGTCTCATAGTGTTGTTTACTATCAACACCTACTATAGCGGGCACGCAATTATCAATGCACACATACATGCACATACAGACACATATACTAACATATGTATATATAAGGATTCAAATGTCCATTAATGGACCGAGAGCGCTGTAAAACCGCTTGAAATATTCTTCAATTGCGCTCGAAAAATGCAGAATGCCAGGGCGAAATACATAAAGGGTGTGTCAAAAAGTGCAATGATTGAAAAAAGTTATTAATAAGAAAATTGTTTACTTTGGGTCCAGGACAGTTAGGACGTATACCTTTACTTTTCAGAGAGTATTTACAAATGTAGACAAAAGCATATGATCAATTAGTTGACTTTGTGAATAAAAGGGTATTGATCGCCGTAATATTGCTCTAAGATTCAAGTATTTCTTTTTATTATTTAATTAATAATTGTGTAATCGTCAAATTCTTGTTTTTAGTAAAAGGTGAGTACTTTTTATTGTTTTTATTTGTTATTTTCTTAAATTTAGTTTGAGTATAAATGAAAAAACTAAGTGCCACAAAAATGGACGAAATCAAAAGGCTTATTCATTTAAACATAACGCATAGAGAAATTCAAAGATTCATTGATGTTTCTGTAGGCGTAATTTCAAAAATTAGGCAAGTAATGAGCCCTTTATGAGTAAAAAACAATTCTGGACGAAAGGCAATTTTGAATGCCACCCTAGAAAGGTGCATTGTTAGGCAAATATAGTGTGGTGTGCATGAGAATGCGGGCCAAATTAGACGCGATCTCTTCCATAGGGATGGAGTAGATGTAACAAGTGAAGCTATAAGGAAAAAATTACGGAAAAATTAATTCCATGGACGTGTCAAAGTGACAAAACGACACCGTAAATTGAGACTCCAATTTGCAAAAAAATATAAAACCTACACCCCAAATGACTGGATGCTAGTCAAATGGTCCGAGGAAACAAAAATAAACCGGAAATCTTTTCGTTGGTCGCCAATGGATTTGTAGAAAGCCCCCAGAACCTTTGACCAGCCGTATTGTTCAACCAACAGTCAAGTGTGCAGGCGGTAATGTAATGATGTTGGGGTTTGTGAGAATGGAGTGGGTAGGAAAGTGTGAATGAGTTGCCGGACGAATGGATGTCAACCAATATGTCGATATCCTTCAACAAGATTTGTCCATGGTCTGGAAATGGGGCAAGAATGTGTCGGACGTTATCTTCCAGCAAGATAATGATCCGAAACACACTTCGCGTGTAACTAAAAATTGGCTCCAAAACAATGGTTTTGAAGTATTCGACTGGCCCCCTCAATCGCCAGGCCTCAACCCAATCGAACATGCGTGAGATTTCTGAAGTCCAAGGTGAGTGTCAGAATCTTGACGATTTATGGCAGAAGGCTAAAAATTCCTGGCAAAATATTACGGGAGATTTCTGTTGGAAAGTGGTCGAGTCCATGGCCAAACGAATTGAGGCAGTAATCAAAGCAAAAGGGGGTCATATTAAAAATTAATTAAAAAAAATCGTTTATGTCACCCAATTGATCAAATGCGCAGCGGAGACATTTTTTTAAAACTTTATAAAATCTAGCAAGTATTTGAATAACAAATGTGTTAATTTTATTTTATTACTTTTCATTGGTTTGTATATAAAATAAAATTGGATTGCCATTACAAATAAAAAAGTTGCAAACAAAAATTTTTTTCTGATACCCAGGTGTGATCAAATAGTTGAGGTACTGTATATCGTCGTGAGGTCAAAGTTCAAAATGTCGTTACCTTGAAGTTAATGGCAAAAAAATCAATTTAGTTGGGCTCCTTCCTTTCCACTTTCACTTCCACTTTGTTGCGAATGCAACATTTTACACTAATTTGCGATAATTTAATGACTGCTTTTGCAGTAAGTGTGTGCAATAAATATTAATCAATATTAGTAAACGGTTTACGACCCATTCCCCAATTGTTTCATATCTTTCACCAAAGCTTCCAAAAAGCGTAAGCTTTCAAAAATATTTAACAAAGGCCTGTTACAAAAATGGTTTAAAAAATGATCAAATATTTAAATATGTTTTTATCAAAAATATCAAAATGAGTCGCCGGATGTGTTTTGAAATCTTCCCGAAATTGCTGATTAACTTCATATACCTATGTCTTTAAACTCAACAATGATAACTTCTTCTATTTCTTCTCTTATTGCTACCAAAATTGTGTTTTGAAATCTTCCCGAAATTGCTGATTAACTTCATATACCTATGTCTTTAAACTCAACAATGATAACTTCTTCTATTTCTTCTCTTATTGCCACCAAACCGATATTTAATGACTGCATTGAAATAGGAAGTCTGGCTTCAGCAACAATAAACAGTGCCATAATTATAGCAACAGCTGACGTTGCAAACTATAATTGCTGGGCAACTAAATTCAGCAACTAACAGCATTTTACTAGCCGGCAGGTTACAGGTCAATGCTTTCAACGGCATGCTCTCTTTATGACTCTTCTTTATCATCCCAACACTTTGCATTAGTTTGTGCTGCCGCTTTAGAAGTTCCAAGGACTGCCGACTTTCGGAGCCATAAAAACGTCAGTGTTGTAAAGCGAAATTTATGTCATAGCGACACTGTCGCGAACATACGCACACGCGTTATATTATATAGGTGTATAGATAAACGAACGCCGCCACTTTTAGTGCAGAAATTTATAACCCAAAGCCTAAACGCTTCTGTATAGGCCACTATTACACTTTAAGAGCTGAGGATTAAGCAACGAAAAGTATGCTACACCTTGCATCAATGGAGTAGTGTGAGTGAGCCAGCGCGTGCTTATTGCAATAAAATTATGTTGAAATTTAATCACGACAAAATCAAGAACACAAATGTAACTAAAAATGTGTAAATTGTAATATAAATGTGATTTTGATTTTTATGTACATATATATGTGTACAAAGCTACTGCGCATTGTGACCCTATAACCGAAACGAACTTTTGCAATTTTTCAGCTTACTCGCCCAGCTTTATTAGACATATTTTGCCGCTAGTTGAATTTTCTTTTTTTTTACTAAATACTGCAGCTACTTCTATATCTGAAGGTATATGCGAACAGTATGTAATTCTTGTGTGAACACATACTATACATACATAACATTTCGCTCGAATAACAAATCTCTTGCTGTTATTCCTTGTCATTAATTTGCTTACTTTCCAAATACGCCTCCCGTCCTGCGAATTTCTTAAGTCTACTTTGCCGACTTTTAGTCCTCACTTCGCTTTTGTGTGACTTGCAAGTACTCCGACTTTCATTCAGATTCTCCCCTTTCCTCAGTAAGCTACCCTTCTTCTATGCCTAGGCCGCTTGCTGCTATACAATTAAAATTATCCCAGTGTTATAGTGACAGCCATGCAATTAAATATGTTGTAGAGTCACTTTCACCTTAATAAATTTACTCAACTGCACTTTTACCAGTGGAGAAAAACACGAACAAAAAGACAGCACAGCTTTATTGCGTCACAGATAATAAGCAGGCGGCACTCAGCTCATCGTGGCGGCCTTATTATTAATCTAGTACTGTTATGCACTTTTTTCTGTTTGCATTGTGTTTAAGCAAAAAAAAAATAATTAATTTTTCTGCTTGTATTTTAAATAAATGAAGCGCTGCTATATTATACGGAAATTAACAGACTGAGAGATTACTACATACATATATTTGAAAAATTTCTAAACGTCTTCGGCCTTTTAGGTATCACGCATCTCATAATTTTATGAAAGGAATTTTTGCTTTTTCGTAATCTGGAATTAAGATTTGCTGCTTTAAATACTGGATTTCAATACATTCTATATATGACATTTATAATTTACAGACCTATCAGCATATCTTATGCATACAAAATTTTGTATCAACTCATACCACCAAATTTCAGCGTCACCACTGGGTATACATAATACATCTTATAGAAGAAACGAACTGAGACTGCGCGTATAAGTAACCTTAGTCTCAGTATTCTGAGTGCTTTCTTAATTGGTTCTTTAGTGTAAACGTCCAAAAACTGCCGAAAAATTTTATAGATGGGCGGGCAGATACTGCGTATGAGTAACCTGAGTCACAGTGTTCTTAGCAGTACTTTGATTGTTTGTTTACTGCAAATGATATACAACTACCGAAAAATTTTATGGGTCCAAATTTGATTTAGTAGTCTTCTTGAGGATTTGTACTCTAATTTGTACTCAAGTATGTTTACCCAGGAGGGAAGTCATGTGTAGAAGTTCACGCAAGTCAGGAAAGCTCTCTGATAGCTATTAACTTGGGAGTGGCCAGAAACAATTCTTTTACATATGACTCAAGCAGCTCACGACTTCCGGCCTTCGACTAAGTATCCTCTGGGTAGTCTAAGAACATCCGTTTGAAGGCGAGCTTAAGTGCGAAGGCGAAAAAAATCATACCAATGAAAAGGAACAACAAGCTACGGATGAGTGACCCCTTTTCGACGATGACCATGGCAAACGAAATAAGGACTACGAATGAAGGGCATGCACCTGGAATGTCCGGTCCTTTAATTGGAAAGGTGCCGCTGCCCAGCTGGTTGACGTCCTCGTTAGAGTGAAGGCTGACATCACCGCCGTCCAAGAAATGCAATGGACGGGACAAGGACAAAGACGAGTAGGCCCTCGTGACATTAACTGCAGTTGCCATACAAAGAAGCGCAAGTTGGAGGTGGGATTCGTGGTGGGAGAGAGACTCCGTCGCCGAGTACATTCATTCACTTTGGTGAATAAACGATTCTTCAACATATCGCTGATTTGCGCCCACGCCCCGACGGAAGAGGAGGACGATGTGACAAAAGATGCCTTCTATGCGCGTTTGGAGTACACCTATGAGCGCTGCCCCTGCCACGTTGTCAAAATCGTGGTTGGCGACTTTAACGCCAGGGTTGGCAAAGAAGGCACCTTTGGTACAACGGTCGGTAAATTCAGCTTCCACGAGGAAACATCCCCAACTGGGTTGAGGCTGATCGACTTCGCAGGGGCCCGAAATATTCTTATCTATAGTACTAGATTCCAGCATAAGAAAATACATCAAGCTACCTGGCTCCCTCCGGATCGAAAAGCCACCAACCAGATCGATCATGTTATGATAGACGGAAGACACGTCTCCGGTGTTCTAGACGTGCGTACGCTGCGAGGTCCTAACATCGACTGGGACCACTATATTGTTGCAGCCAAGATTCGCACCCGCCTCTGTGCAGTAAAAAACACACGTCAACAAACACAAGGAAGATTCGACATCGAGAAGCTGCAATTACAACAGACAGCAGAACGATTTTCTACTTGGCTTGCACTCCTGCTCTCTGAGAGCACTCGTCAACAATTCGGTATAAGGGAACTCTGCGACGGCATCTAAAATTCCTTATGTGCAGCTGCAACCAAAACCATTCGTTTTCGGGAGGTACAACAGAACAGCTGGTACGACGAGGATTGCCGTGTCGCAGCGGAGAAAAAAGAGGCTGCTTACCTCGCAACGTCACGATCGTCCACAACACGTGCAGGATGGGATAGATACCGAGAGTTGAAGAGGGAAATGAGACGCATTTGCAGAGAGAAAAAGAAAGAGGCCGAAATGCGTGAGTATGAGGAGCTTGATAAGCTGGCCGACAGTGGTAATGCTCGAAAATTCTACGAAAAAATGCGGTAGCTTACAGAAGGTTTAAACACCGGAGCATACTATTGTAGAACCCCCAAGGGTGATCAAGTCACCGATGCCCAGAGCATATTTAAATTATGGAGGGAACACTTCTCCAGCTTGCTGAATGGCAGTGAACGTAAAACGCCATAAGAAAGCGAACTCGATTCCCCAATCGAAGACTATCGAGCATACGTTCCATTGCCCGACCAGGAAGAAGTTCGAATAGCAAGTACCCACCTGAAGAACAACAAAGCGGCTGTAGCCGATGGATTGCCGGCCAAACTATTCAAACACAGCGGCGAAGAGCTGGTAAGGAGCATGCATTAGCTTCTTTGTAAAGTATGGTCGGACGAAAGCATGTCCAACGATTGGAATTTAAGTGTGCTATGCCCAATCCATAAAAACGGAGACCCCACAATCTGCGACGACTACCGTGGGGTAAGCCTCCTCAACATCGCGTATAAGGTTCTATCGATCGTATTGTGTAAAAGATTAAAGCCCACCGTCAACAAACTGACTGGACCTTAGACCAGGCAAATCAACAACCGACCATATATTCACCATGCGCCAAATATTGGAAAAGACCCGTGAAAGGAAAATCGACACACACCACCTCTTTGTCGATTTCAAAGCTGCTTTCGGCAGCACGAAATATCTCCTGTCATCAAACAGTTAGTCCTCGCACTCACAACTTGGCTCTCACGTCACTGTTGACAGTCATAACTTCGAAGTTGCAGATAATTTCGTCTATTTAGGAACCAGCCGGGAAGTCCAACGCAGGATTACCCTTGCCAACAGATGCTACTTCGGAAAAGTAAAGTTCTCTATCGACGAACAAAAACCAAACTCTATAAGTCGGTCATAATTCCCGTCCAGCTATATGGTGCAGAGGCTTGAGCGATGACAACAACCGATGAGTCGACCTTGGACGAAAATACTACAACTCTGAAAGCGTTTGACGCAGTACCCGCCGGGGGAAGCACAGGAAGAGGATGACCTCCACTACGTTGGAAAGACCAAGTGGAGAAAGACCTGGCTTCGCTGGGGATATCTAATTGGGGAAGAAACGACTGGTGCGCTGTTGTTGACTTGGCTATAATCGCGTAAGCGGTGTCAACGCCAATTAAGAAGAAGAAGATGTTTTCCCAGCAAAAGTTAACGTTTTCAAAGTTCTGTGCCTTCGGTTATCACTAGATCCTTTAAGATAAACTTAAATGCCCGTTCATTCAAAGTCGATAATTCCAATGGCCCACGAGGAGAGTAATACAGTAGCAGGTATGCCAGGAGTAAATTATAAACAAAAAATGCAAGTACGAAGTGAATTTACTGATAAATATATGAATCCAATTTAAAAATGTGTCCTTTAAAATCCAAATGCATTCGATGTTCAGCGATAACGGTAAATACATTTTGAGTAAAAAGATATTTGAGCAACGGCAGAATATCTCAGTAGAAAACGTGGTTAGCTGTATTTTTGATGATGATTGTGAAAGGATTCATTGTTGAAAAATGTAATGCAGTTTTAGATGGTACTGAATGGTATTATATTACGGTTGTAAGCCTACAACATAATTTACTTACCTCGCCACCAAATAAATATAAGCCACGCGTGAGTTTTGCCCAAAAAACTTTCTGAAGGCTAATGCTAAATCTAAAATAACGCCTGTGCTCGAATAGTACACATCGAAATTTACTTCAAGTTAACAACATTACTAGCTACTTTAGCGCAATTTACTCTCAACTTTGTATATATTAGCAAACCAAATTTATGTACACAAAATATCAAGAAAAACGATAGTCCCGTTTTCGAATTTCTGAAAACTAATGGTTAATATTTTAATTTTATGAATGTTTTAACTATTTTGTTGAATATCGAAGTTGACAACACATGGATCGTACTATATTCACCATTATTGTCTTATTCATATTCAAAACTCATATCAGTGTTTAGTATTGCAGTTTGGTGTGATCGATAAAATACGTTTGAAAGTACGTCACCATAGAAAGCAACATGGGGGTTATTGGACATGAACGATACGTTTGATACATAAACTGTAATAAAGCGCTTTGTAGGACATTTACCTCTGGCAATTCATGAACGTTTTCCGGCTCTTGTACGTCTCACAGTTAATTCGGAGAAGGCCAAAGTGTGTACTTTGCCACAGAGAATACAGTACAGCCAGTGGAAACACCGACAGCAACAAAATTAACATTTACGATTTTTTGCTCAACTTTCGTCAGAGTTCCGTTTGCGAGAACATTTGGAACTACCTTGATATTATACATGGAATGAAGAAATAATTACGCAGAAAGCAAGGCCTACCAGTAGATGGACATCTAAGTGTGTTATCAACTAATGCATTGAGACGAATTTACACAATCCACCCGCAAAACGACGATTGTTTCAACCTTCGGTTGCTATTGAGAAATGTTCGCGGTTTAACTTCATTGGAGTCATTGTGTACTGTGAATGGTACGGTGTGTGCAAGTTTTTGAGAAGCAGGCCAGCAATTACAATTGCTGGAAAATGATAATCACTGGAATGCAAATGAAGCACACTTTTCGCGATAATCATTTCGACATGTCAGCCTTCTAATTCGCGTCTAACTATTATGCGATACGAACAAAAATGAAATTGCCGAAGACTCTTTACATTGTCTTCGCTAAAAATTGGAAATGGATCAATTCCGGTTGATACTTTCGGTGGTTAGATATCAATTCCATCTGCCGTTTATCAGTTCACGAAATATGAACTCATCAATGTTCCGACATTGGTCAAATTATCGTAACTACGATTTCTTAAGTGTACGCGCAATGTTAGCTGCCAAAAATACCGATATTTTTGACTCAAACTGGAAGATTCAAAGTCAAATTCCGGGAGACTAGCGCTCATAGAAATCGATGGTTCGGCTTGACAATGAATGAATTATCCAGTGGAATTTCTAAATTCTTTGGAGAGGCTTGGTATGTCACCGCACCATTTGCGTCTCAAAGTTGGATCTGTCGTTATTATGTTTCGCAATCGTCATGCGCCGAAGCTGTGTAATGGAATCTGACTGATTGTGACGCACCTATCGAATACAAGGAGCAGAATGCTTGATTCTACGAATTCCTTTGAGTTCTATCGATTCGCCATTTCAGTTTAAACGTATTCCGTTTCCAGTGAAAATTGCATTTGAGTTTAAAGGACACAAGGATATTCGCATGCTATGTTTTTCACACGGTCACTAGTTGGAAAACCATCTTTTCTGTACACCGGAACAGAAACCAAAAAATGTTGTTTATCAAGCTGTGTTGTATTAAAAAAAAATAAATGAAATGATAAATTTAACTTTCTTTTCACTTCAAACACACATATTTTCACGCAGGACCACGGCTGCGGGGTCAGCTAGTCTTATATGTATATAAAAATGAAACCGTTTTTGTTGTCACGGCATCACGCGTGAATGGCTGAACCGATTTGGCTGATTTTTTTTTTGTTGTATGTTTTATTATTAGGAGAAGGTTCTTATGTAAGAAAAAATTACGAAAGTTGCCGGAAACCCCTAAAATCAGCCCTTTTCTTTTTCCTATACACGTTTTATTTTGTATATACATACATACATATGTATGTACATACATACATATGTATATACATACATATCTACTTACATATGTATGTATGTAAGTAAAAATGATTGTTTGTTTGTTAGTAACGCTAACGCTCGAGAACGGCGGAACCAATCTTCATGAAATCAGAAGTTGTTCGCTGTGGATCTGAAAAGGGTTAGATATAAAAAAAAACCATATACTTTTCGTAAGGAAAAGTCGAAAAGTTGGAAATTTCCGAAAAGTGACTTTTCATACAATTCTTTTTTGTTTTGTTTTTCAATATTTTGATTTGTACATTATTTGAATCGTTCAATTTCGGTCGCTTGCTCTTTTATTCCGGCTATTAAAAAAAAAAATTTGAAAATTATTCAGTGAAAACTTTATGTGTGTTTCAAACGAAGTGATCAATTACAGATTGAAATTTGTTACGAAGCCACGAAGAGGCTCACTAATATCGGTCGGTGTTCTTTTTGCTATCAACGCCAAGGCACATGAACGAGTACTCCCAGGATGAGATGACATAAGGGAGGAATTATGGATCGTGGTCAATCAGCAAGCGATCGTCACTTTTTGTCATTTAGTTTCTTCTTCGGTTGGTGGATAGTGGTTCCACCAGATCAAATTGATGAAATCATTACTGCAGAAATTCCTGATGCAGAGAAAGATCCTGTATTAAACGAAGTGATTAAAACCAATATGGTTCATGGACATTGCGGACACCACAATCCCACTTCGGTTTGTATGTCTAACAATAAATGCACGAAACTCTATTCACTTGCTTTTCTTTCGGAATCGCAAACTGGAAATGATGGATATCCATAATTATCGTCGTAGCTCATCAGACGACTATACAACTTAGAGTAGTGAATATCGAAGTTGACAACATGTGGATCGTACTATATTCTCCATTATTGTCTAATTCACATTCAAAACTCATATCAAAGTTTAGTATTGCAGTTTGGTGTAATCTATAAAATACGTTTGTAAGTACGTCAACAAAGGAACCAATATGGCGGTTATTGGTCTTGAACTATACGGTATACATGAACTGCAATAAAGCGCTTTGTAGGGTATTTACTTTTGCAATTCATGAAAGTTTTTCGACTGTTGTGCGTCTCGCAGTTCATTTGGAGGATGGTTAAAGAGTTTTTTCAACCCAGAGAATACAGTACAGCCAGCGGAAACACTTCCAACAACATTGACCTTTTCCGCAATAATAACACAATTGCTAAGCATTTGGAATAGAAGAAAAAAACTGCAACCAAATACGCAGGGAAATAGATTATAAATGGTTCAGTAATTGAGTTGAGTATGTATTATACTACGTGCATCCCAAAAGACTGATGTCACAACCTTTCCAGCCGCCGTTTTAGTTTTTCCACGCCTGAGAACCGGTTCATCATGTGCAGTCCACTAGAATGACTGTCGATTGGACTCCAGTGGGAAATGATGGAGCTTTATTTCTATCACCGACGCAAAAATTCGGCTTTATTGCGATTAGAGAGTACTTAAACACTTCTCAGAATTAGTTGTTTTTGTTGGATTATGAACTTGCGAGCACCTACTTTGCAACTCAACAGTGGATTTCCCTGAGCCCAAATTCAACAGTATTCTTCCCCAAAAAAAGCAATGCTTTATTGACACACGAAATGCTTTGTGATCCATTTTTTTTTTTAACTAACACAGGTTGCTTCACAAAAATGCTATATCTCATTAACTAATAGTTATAATCCAACTTAGAGAAATCATATAGATGGTTGTAGTAGTATTATCTATGTATCAGCCACAGTGAAGCGTGGACGGGTCCTCTAGTATATAATATTTCAATTGGAATACCAAAAGGAACTTAATTACTGACTACTACAGCTATACCTTCTCCCTATTTTTAAAATACAAACCACTTAAAGATCTCATACACGAAATTTCATAAAAATCTATCGAGCCGTTCTCTAGTTTCTGAAAGAAAGTGCTCAATATTCTCCCTTTATGAATGTTTTTATGCTAAGTTTTTGACACGATTATCTTTCTTGTAGTCTATATTATATTTTTTGATCAAAATATAAATACAAAACGTACTTACTACTAAATCGCTGCGTACTTTCTACTATATAAAAATAAGCCTTCATCGTTTTACACACATAATCTAATTCTCTTTATTCTGGGTTTACAAACGGCTCGAACTTTTCATTCATATTATGTCTATACTAGCAAATACCCGGCGTACTTTGTTACGCCGCAAAAACTAAAACGATGAGGGTATTGGAAAGAATTTAATGTAGTTTAAAATGCAAATGAAAGAATACCTTTATTCGTACATGTAAACACACATACATGACTATAATGTGTAACTTATGTTAGACTTACAAATATTTGCTACCCATATTTGAATTAATTGCAAACACTTTTAAATTCATTAACGTTATAAATAATTTGTTTATTAAATTCTTTTTTACAGAAAAATTAAAAATAGATAACAAAAAGGTAACAATTCAAAACTCTTACATAAAATAAATAGGATTGTATAGAGTAAATATTAATTCAAGATATGAAATAAGGTATACTATAATTGATGTATTTTGGAACAATAACCAAAAAGGATATATTTTAATTATTAAAAACTTCAGTGAATACAACATTTTTTGTTTTATTTCCATTGCCAGAAATGAGAACAGTTTGGTTTTGCGGGGAACCAATTCGTGACAGAGCCACATATAATTGACCGTGAGAAAATACTTCGTTTCGAAGATCTATGCCAACAGTATTAAATGTTTGCCCTTGGGACTTATTAATGGTAATCGCAAAACACGTCTTAACGGGGAACTGTACTCTTTTGAAACTAAATGGAAGATCTGTAGGTATCATTGGTATCCGAGGGATCATTGTGCTTTCGCCTGCTGCAGGTCCGGTTAAAATGTTTGCTTGAATGATATTAGCCATCAATTGCGTTATCTTCAGTCGAGTGCCATTACATAAATTGGGAGGCTTAAGATTTCGTAGAAGGACTATTAGCGTACCAATTTTAAGTTCTAGTTGAAATGGAGGTAGTCCCGAGGGATTAAGAGAGTTAAGAAACTCCGTTGGATAGTGAACAACGTCTCCTTCATCTGTCACTGTGTCAAAAGAATTGTAAATTTTATATTCCGATAATATTCTTTGACAAACGGCTTTGTTAATTTCGTCTGCAGCGGAATTCGTCGAAGTAATTATAGCTCGCTCATATAACCACTTAGAGTCCTTGTGGTGCAAATTAATAATATCTGGATACACGTTATCAATAAGTTGGTCAACTGTTCTAACACAGGTTCCTGCAATATCTGGCATTATTACATAACCATCTTTGGTGACAGATTTGCAACCGTTACCTATTTTAAGTAGGAACTTTGCAAACCGATTGGATGGTCCAGCTCCACAAAGCTTTATTCGCATATTGGCAGTCAATTTTAATTTTTGTACATGAGACCACAATTCCGATTTCATTATGCACGCGTTAACAATATCTGCTCTTGTACCCTTAGGAACCACCGGTAGAGTTTGTCTAAAGTCTCCTGTGAATACGAATGTAACTCCACCCATTGCCGCATGCGAAGATCTTAAATCTTTAAGAGTTATATCGACCGCATCGATATGACACTTATGAGACATTGTGCACTCGTCCCATATTATTAGCGATGCTTTCTGAAGTATTTCGGCCATAGGGCTATTTTTCTTGATCGAACAAATACACCCTTGTTCCGGTAAAAAACTAAGTGGTAGCTTAAACGTAGAATGAGCAGTTCTTCCTCCACACAGAAGAGTAGCAGCAATACCTGAAGAAGCAACTGCAACAGCAATTTTGCCTTCACCACGAACTTTAGCTAAAATTAGTGAAGTTACGAAGGTTTTGCCTGTCCCTCCTGGCGCGTCTATAAAAAAAACATTTCCCATATTATTATCCACACTTGAAATGATCTTATCGTATATTATTCGTTGCTCTGACGTTAGCTTTGGTTCATTTGCTAGTAAAAATTGCTGTAGCTCATGGGTATTATACGTTGTTTCCCGCGTGTAACAAATGGGGTCTAAGTTTGAGTTACTTCGATTTGGTTCAGGCAAACCGAAATCCTTTAGGTGTTTTTCTCCGTAAGAGAAAACTAAATTCTCAAGTAAAATTAGTCCTGTATTAAAAATGTCACCAGTAAACTCCATCTCAGGATCATTACTACTCTCGCGCAAATTATGTAAAATATCTGCACATAAATCTTTGCGGAATAAATTCCATAGTCCTTCCGGATCAGAAATTTCACAATAAATAAGCATTATCGCAAAAAGCTCTCGCATTTTGCATGCGCTATCAGAAATGGTGGCATCAAACAATGTATTCTTCCAGTGGCTATCGTCCTGTAGCAATTGTCGTGCTCGGCAAGCCGCCTGATATGTTGAATATACTACTCGCCGTAAATCAGTGAAAGATGTCGGTCGTCGAACATGATGCAGCAATAGTCTAAGGTAGAAGCATTCTGAGTAATTGGGATGTATTGTGTATACCCTTCCTAACGCAGTATCTCGCTTAATACCGGGATGATTAGGGACATTCTGTCCACGTTTTCTACGTTGCCATTTTTTATTAGTCCAGGTGTAGAATGTGGGTACTTCAGAATACAACAAAGTTTTTGCAAAATTATCAACGGAACAAAGGGAAAAAAATGCTGTCAAAGTTGTTTGTGGTGGTTGCTGTAGCACGTGTTCAACATTATTCGGTGTGAAGTACACTCTTTGTCCATTTTCTAAGTGAACAGATAAATGTACAACTGTTGGGAAACGCTCATGAACCGAAAATCCCAATAACCTCCAAATACCCTCCGATGTACTTAGATATCGTCCATTCAAAAAATTTTGCACCTCGTCCTTATTGTTCTGAACAGAAAAGGTCGCTGCGTCGCTGCCTTTGTTGACATATTTACAAATGTATTTAATTGCTTGCACAGAATGGCAGTACTCTACATTGATGTGGGCGGAGAAACACCTGGAAAGAACGGGGCAATATGGAACAATCCATCGATTGTCGACTTTGTACCCAGAGGCAAGTAAATGGGTATGTCCGCCATCCGCTGGAGACTTTCGCCTATATTTTGGATATCCATCTTCTCCGGTCTGAGTATGCTGCAGAAACTCGCGCGGGTATCTTTTTGAGCATCGTCCATTCGACATGCAGGGTGCTGATGGGTTATTAGACCCACATGGACCGCGGATCATATTTTTAGTAACAATATCATACAGCAAAGGATCTACTTCTTTATTTGGAATTTCCGCTGATATAATCCGATCCATTTCATCGGGTAGAACTTTGTCTGCTAGCCAAATTAAAATATGCGCGTGAGGCAAACCCCGTTTTTGCCATTCAACTGTAAACATATGGCACCTAACTTTCCCAAAAATTTCTTTTTTCGTAATTATACTCATGAGGTGATGTAGTTTGATATGGAATATTCTTGAAACAATGTCATGACTCTCACATGGTCGTTGATTTGGAAACAATTCGTTTTTGATATCACTCCAGTCTGCCTTCATTAGCGGGGCGCTTGTCCGCATGGATTACAACCTTATAATTATTCGAATTAGTGGGCATACGGTCTATAGATGTCTTGAAACTTCTAACATACACATTATTTACTCGAAGAATTTCTTGAATTGATTTCAAAATGTCTCGTTGAAGAGTTGGTGTAGCACTTTGACGTAAAGAAAGTTGTTCCTCTTCGGACGAAAAATATGTTTGCAAAAATTTTGGTGTTGTGTACGGCGCTGGCAATAAACTCCCAATAGCGTGGTAAATTTGCCCATGTATTTTAAACGTTGGCATGAAATTACCCTCCCTAACTTCATTACCACCAAACGAAGTCATAGCGAAAAACCATTGTATTTTCTTATATTTTTTTTAAAGTGACTGGACGCCTGATGCTCGCCTGTAAGCAGCGCTTTGATTGCTGCGGAGGCTCACCTATATCTAATAGTTTTACATGGCCCTTCTACAACACATACCTGGTGCCTCTTTCACCCACTTTTTAGCCTTACAAAAATTGCAAATGACATTCATTCGACCAATGAAAAAAAGGGAATGGTCCAAATAATTACAATCCGGTTTATAGTTAAACGCTGGTTTGAAAGCAATCCCCCTTGTCTATTCTGCATCATTCGCAACCTTACATTCTCTACGCGATTTGCACTCTCATCGACCGTCTCATTTCGTCTTAGCTGAATTTGCCGTCTATTTGATGAAGATCTAAATAATTGAGATTTTGCTTTTGGCATCTCTGAAAGCTTTTATTGTAAAAACCATATATTTATTATTAACCAAATTAGTTTCGCTTAAATCTAATCTTTACCTTTTGATTTAAAGACAATAAATTTTCAATTTTACTCTACCCTTTGCAGAATACGATCATAAATACAATAAAGTTAGAAGAAACCAGCAAGTATTTCGCAGACACACATGAAAACCACACATGAAAACCCACCTCGCGAGCCTAGAGCAAATGCTTTATTAAAAAAAAAATTGGATAAAAATCGCTTCAGAACTTTAGGAGATTAGCCGTTACAAACATTTTTCATATAAGCGATTTTATATAATTATTATTAGTATAGAGTATAGATAATTAGTATAGATGTACATGCATACATACGGCAATTTATGCGAGCATTTGATTGTGCTGTTTCACTTGTTCAGCGATCATTTATATATGCAAACTTTTTTGCTTTGTACTTTACTTCATTAGCCTTACTGGAAAAGATGTGCAGAGATGGAAGAGAGAGTAGTCGCCAAGATAAAGGGAACGTCACAAATAACTTCAATCCGGTTTATAGTAAACGCTGGTTGGTGAAAGCAAATAGCCCCTGTCATTCTAATATTGCAATTTTTATTCAATAATTATACGCGATAATGAAAATTAACAGTCGAGGTTTCTCATTTCGTTTAAAAGCTTGAATAAAAGGTTGCACTCGGATTTGAGAAATCATAAAATATATTTCGCAGGGCATTTTCGCTTTTGGCTATATCTTACTTGATGAACTTTTGCTGGTGATCAACAAACGATAGATAACGTATGTGAAGTTATTTCACAAATTGTTTCGCTTAAAAATCTAATCTTACTGCTTTTGATTTAACGACAAAAATTTTCAATTTTTTAGGTCCCTTTTCAAATAATCTATCAAAAGAAAGAAACCAGCATGATTTCGCGAAACATGAAAAAAATAAAACCACTCGCGAGCCTAGAGCAAATGCTTTATTTAAAAAAAAAAATTTATAAAAATCGCTTCAGAACTTTAGGAGATTAGTCGTTACAAACATTTTTCATATAAGCGATTTTATATAATTAGTATAGATTATTAGTATAGAGTATAGATAATTAGTATAGATGTACATGCATACATACGGCAATTTATGCGAGCATTTGATTGTGCTGTTTCACTTGTTCAGCGATCATTTATATATGCAAACTTTTTTGCTTTGTACTTTACTTCAATAAGTTATGTAGTAAAAGATGTGAGAGATGGAAGAGAGAGAGTGCATAGATATGTATGTACTTTACTTCAATAAGTTATGTAGTAAAAGATGCGAGAGATGGAAGAGAGAGAGTGCATACATATGTATGTACTTTACTTCATTACGTTAAGCTGGAAAAGATGCGCAGAGATGGAAGAGAGAGAGAGTGCGTGCCGCAAACGATAAAGGGCACACGCACACACACAAAGCGCGCTTCGCTGTAGACTGCGTTTGGTGAACCAAAAACCTTATGCTTGCAATATTTTTGGTTTTTCAAAAACTTCAACCCGAAAGAAAAAGGATTTGATTTCGGAAAATTAAAAAAATAAGTATGCCACTCGCGAGCCTGGAGCAAATGCTTTATTTAAAAAAAAAATTATAAAAATCGCTTCAGAACTTTAGGAGATTAGCCGTTACAAACATTTTTCATATAAGCGATTTTATATAATTAGTATAGATAATATATATAAGGATTTATAGAACTTTTGTCCCAGGTGCAATATTATTCAAACAAATGGATAGTGAAAAAATATCTATAATGTAGAACGAACAATTTTCTTTGACTTCACAAAATTTCTTCGATTTATCTGCAGTAGTTTACGACAAAATAATTTTATAATTTTATCATGCTCTAAATTTCAACCTTCAACAACTTTATCTTTATATCTTGGTGTATGGTCCCCTTTCTAATGAACTGCTAATTTTCAAAATCAATGATTTTGCGAAATTTTCATGGACCACTTGACGTGGTTTGACCCATCTTAATTTAGTGCAAAGTTGTGTTTCTTAATACGTTCACGGTTAAAGACGTTTTGTGGTCGTAGAAGTGCAAGCTTACATGATAAATTTTTATTCAGAGGTCATTGAAGTCTATCAGTCCAACCGTTTTAAATAAGCATAAATAAATTCACAAGTATACGAGATATCGTATCGTATATAAATTCAGATTTACTAAAAAAACAGGAATCAGTTGTAGGAAGTGGCACATACTATAATTTTATTAAAGAAACGTTCCATGGTAAATGCCTATAAACTGAATAAATGTATACGACTGAGCTGCAGCAGTGAAACAGCAGGCCGGAGCAATGAAATTCTCCAAGCGTAATGCCAGTTGAAAAGCTTTTGTTTCTGTTTGTTATATGTGATTTCTTACGCCTGTACTTTGGTATTTTATTGGCATAAGCGTGACAGTACCAATCGTGCCATGCACTTCCAAAAATTTAATCAAATCCATAGGGAATTTCAATTATTTTCGCCACAGAATGTTTCGTATACTGCTAAATTTAGATATATTGTGTACACAGCGGAGAATAAGAAATTTTTTTGCGAAGTTTAGCATACAAAGAAGTTAAGAAATAAACAAATGCGGAACAGGGAAAATGAAAGTTTGGTTAGTAGGCAGCAGGAAGATCTGATAAGTGAAACTTGTTTGAAGTGGAAGAAGAGTATGACTTTGTCACACAATAACTAAAATTGATTTTTCTGAATAGTAGTGCGAGGCTTACTACTTACTTCAGTGTCGCTTATATTTCAGTACGACATCAATATTATTGAATGCAGTGAATTTATTTGAATTTTGAAATATATTGAAGGCCTGCTGCGCTAACTAAAATAATAAATAAGGAAAACAATTTATAAAAGATCGGTAAATACATAAATAAACAACTACAAAAACTATTTAATAGTAATAAATTTTATAGCTCGACCAAAGCAGCTAAACTTACATAGAAACAACTTTTACTTATGCAGTCTGAAAGCTATGTACCAACTCGCCGAAAAGTTAGCGGAAGCAGACAAAATTATAATTTTTCTTAACAACAAATTTCGGGCAAAGTTCTGTAGGAAGACACAGAAGAAGAGACCGCATCAACAACAAAACAGACAGTAAACAGCAAGAGCCAGCTGTAGAAGAACATATGGCCAAACATTAGCATATTGCGCTAAATTTAGTGTGTAGGAGAGTGCCTGAGTAAGGTGCCAGGCATGCGAAGGGGCTTAAGGAGAAGCGGAGGGCTTGCAGTATGAAAAGTGTAGCAGCTAGTTAATACAGAAGTTTCACCAAACAATAATCAGCCGAATGAAGTAGCGTTGGTAGGCACACGCAGAGCCGGGAACTTGGGTAAAGCGGCAAGAGCAAGAGATGGGCTTAACATATGCTTCGCTGTTATGACACGAGTGCGCTTAAGTTGCTTGCTGTTTGGTATAATGAAATATATTTTACTTAGACTAGAGTTGCTGTTGCTAGTGTGAATGATACAGTAAAGCTCAATCGAAAATCACTATTAAAATAAATACTTTAAGAATTATTTACTCGAACTATTTATATTGAAGATTAAAAAATTTAAGCAATAATTTGTATGTCGAAGTTAGGATGCAAAGCAAAATATATAAGAAAGCAAGAAAGAAAATTTTTTCGTGTTAAAAAATTTTCGAAGATATAGTATTGAAAAATTATTTTGGAGCAAGACAATTGGTACAATGAAGTTTAAGGATTTAGGATTTACTAAAAATTTAGCATTTTAAAACAAAAAAAAAATAATCATAATGAAATTATTAGACTGGCTAAATTTACGAAAATGTCAAAATTATGCTTTAAATAATTTGGGTTTAAGCAATCCTAGAACAATAACTTTATGCAAATAGTGAATTGCACAGGGGTAAAAAATAGTTTTTAGATAAGATATTTCGTGACGATAAAATGTACATGCAAGAACTTCAAAAAACTATGTATAATTTATTAGAGAAAAAACATTTGGAAATAAGTTTGAACATAAATATGTTGTGTTGAAAAATAAATACAATTTTGGAACAAACAATATTTAAAGGTACGTATGCCTAAAAAATATTTTTCTGGGACTAATAATACGAATAAAATAACTTTATTACTCTTCACAGATGAATTTCTCCTAATATAAAAAGGCACAAGAAGGCCTTTAACATCATTTTGTTCGTAAACATGTTTTGCACACAATAGCTGGAGACACGAAATAAGAGCCAAGGAATAAGAACCAACGGAATACGCCAACAATGAAGCGATTTTACCATCGAAGAGCGGCAAGTGGATGCAAGGAAACTTAAAGCAAGTAAATCACCTGGAACGGTTGACATACCAGCAGAGGTACTAAAGGTAATAGCCAAAAACCGTCCAAAGGTGCAACTAGTAATGTTTAATACCAGTCTTACAGCAGGCAAATTCCCAAAAAATCGGAAAAACAAAAGCACTTTTGTATTAGTAAAAGAAAAGGAAACCCAGACAGCCGGTAAGCTTTTCGAAATATTGGTGAAACCAAGAGTAGAAGAAGAAGTAACTAGGGCAGGCGGCTTATTATCAAGACAATACGGTTTCAGACCCGATAAATCAATGCTGGGCACAATTAAGAATGTGGTGAGCAGTATAGGAAACACCACACCGAACGTCTTGCTCTACGGAGCAGAAATATGAACTGCAACATTGAGAAAAATAACAGACGTAAGAAAGAAAATGTATATCCTACAGCTGTTTCAGGCAAAGCTGTAGCGATAATTAGCGGAATCACGCTCGTCGACTTATAAGCATTTGAAAAAAAGAAAATGTGAACAATTGTCATTACAACAAAGAATATAAAGAATGATAACTTGGAAGAAAGGCAAACTCGTGTCATGGTAGATTAATGGCTTAGCTAATCGAAAATATAAAAAAGTGGTCTAGTGGACAAAACATTAAGTAAGATTGATTATATACATACTACACATATTCTAACCGCGCACGGATACGTTATGAAATATCTATTATATATAACATAATAGTAAAAGTCGAAAAACCAACTTGTATGTACCATACAACAATGCGATCAAGGATGGCAAACCGAGACGTAATGCGGTGCTTACAATGTGCTTTGTAAAGTAAACAGGACTTTTTGAATTTAGCGCCCCCTAGTGCCGCCATCTATATGGCGACTAGTGCGTTAGAATCTGCTATCTTTATCGATCGTCCAGTTTCATAACATTTCAGTGTTTGGAAGTGAGCGTTTTAAGTGTCAGTATGTTTGTGTTATCGTTGCGAAAATGAGCTTCGAACAAAGAGCCAACATTAAATTTTGTTTTAAAATTGGTAAAACTTTTACCGAGACGAGTGCGTGAGTTCATCAAAAATCAGCCGAAATCATAATAGAAATTCATGGAAATTGAATTGAACATCTCCACAATATCGATTTATCGCATTTTGACAGAACATTGGGCTTACGAAAGGTTTGACTGACGACTAAAAATTGCTCAGAATCCATCATTCCAAGCACGATTATTTGACCAAAAATCACATTTTAATCATTAACCACTCCCCGTATTCACGTGATAAGGCACCGCGCGACTTCTTCCTTTTCGGAAAAATGCATTTGCTCATGAAAGGAAAACGTTATGCAGGCGTAGAGGCCATTCAAAAGACTTGCACCAGTATACTGGCGGCCGTACCGACCAATGAGCTATAACACTAGTTCAACATGCTTTTGGATGGTGCAAGAACAGAATAAAATAAATTGATTTTGCCGAAAAAAACCATTTGTTTGTTTTTTTTTTAAGTCATTTTTACTTTGGAACGCACCTTATACTTTATTCGGTCCCCGAATGCAGACAACATAATTACTGGCATGCTTCAAAATGGAAAGAATACTGGAAAAGCTTTGTTATTCAGTTGAAACGAAATCTGTTTGTTTTTTTTCAGAGGATCCAGATCAAAGATATAATGATCACCGCAAAACGCCTCTTCTGAGAGGAGTTGCCAGAAATCACCTGTAGATCTGTTCAAAATAAATATTTTTACTAGTAATTAATTTTAAAATACTGCTAAAAATACCATTATATGTGCACAAATTTTTGGATCAACAACTTTAGAAATTTTTAAAAAAAAAAATTTGGATAATTCGTTTTTTTCGGACTTCTAACTGTATAGTATAACCCTTTAAGGTCATAAGTTAATGCGAAAGTGGTTCCAGGGTTATACGTAAGGTAATGTAAATCTGTGGATTTGGGACTAAGCAAGACTTGAACTAAAACAATTGAGACCCAAAAATAGGGACAAATACTTTTAGAAGGTAGTGTGAAGTTCTTACTTCCATTTATCAGATCTATTGTTATATTAAAACATAATTCTAATCGAAAAATTGCCATCTTCACTACTTTTCCTCTCTTTTGTCTTTTTCCAATACTCTCCTCCACTCATCAGTTGCTCATTTCAATTACCCTCAACTACACAACACTCGAGATTTCTAATTTCATGTTGCTGCCACTGCTGACATTTTCAAATGTTACTTTGTGCTTGCATTTGATGTTTTTTTTTATTTTAACATTAGTGCTGGCCGGGCTAAGTTGCATAGGAATTTAATAATATCAACACATTCCAAGCGATTTGATCTGATGTGTCACGCATTGCTTGCTGTTTGTAATAAGCAAAATTACAACAACAGATTAGAGTATTTGTATTCGTTGTTGCCAATTTAGTTGCATGCATTAAATGTGTACTATGGCGGCAAGAGCGAGCGAGAAAAAATTTGCAAAATATAAAATAATATTTTTATACTTGGTGGTGTGGAAAGTTCAGTGTGGGGCAGTATGTATATAGTTACAAAAAATTCCAACCTTCAAAGAAAGCTGTAAAGGAGACCTCTGTGTGCTTGCTGCTGCTCTAAGCGTGTGGGTTTGAGGTAAATTATGTGGCAACATCATTTGTTACACCTATTCGTGGTATACTACAAGATCGGCAGCTTCCGCACTTGCCACCCACCACAGTCGTTAAAATAGCTGGGGCTTTGCCACTTTAATAAGCAAAAATCGTATTGCATGTGGCATGTTGCAATATAGTCGGGAAGCACTTTTATGTAGATAGTGCTGGGTTGCGCACGAAGGGTCTGTGTCACAATGCGTTGTCAGTAACAGCAACAACCACAAATAATTAAAACAACAACAACTGTCTGTTAGTCAGACAACTAGGCAGCGCATGCAACAAAGCGGAACTGCATTGCAACTTAAGGCGTCAACTGGTTGCATGTATGCTGACATGAATATGCGCATGTGTGTTTGTGGCATGCAACCGTTTGCTGATGACACACCAGTTGACAGCTCGTTAACAACTGCTGTTGCAACATGGCAATGTGGCGCTAACTCGCCGTTGATTACTGCTGCGTTTTAATCCCATTTTTTTTACGCTATAATTTTATTGCTCACTCATTCTCTGCCTCTTCTCATTCATGTCACTTACTTATTTATACGCTTCTAAGCACGACTAAAACATTTTGACGACTTTCACATTTACATGTTAAATATTCAATGTTGCATGCAACATTTGTTGCTGCGAATAACTTCCCACAGATATAAAATTTTAAATTTCCATAAAATAGTTGATGTCGTTTACTGCTTTACTATGAGCATGCCGAATAGTTTGCGTTATCAGATAGCTAATGTTGCAACATGATTGCTACTTTGTGTTTTTCAGATTTTCTACTGCCTAAATATACTCTTTCAATCAGTTTGTGCAACACTTACACCTTCTGTATAAAGTATGAACTACAAAAGTATGCACACCTTTGCAATTTCCCATAAATTCAAAACAGACAGAGGCTCCACGCCTCATGCCTCACACATTTACTGCTTTGCAATGCTGCAAATTCTTCTAATATGCGCCACACGAACACACAAACCACCGAACTTCAGCTCGCCCATTTTTGTTGTTGTTGCCTATTACGTATATATTTCTTTGTCCATTTTTGTTTCAAAGTATGCAAGTCCACTTTGCAGTTCCCTGCCTTAACCGCAATGCGTACATATTCCGTACGCATTTTCCTTCCATTTAGAAGAAGTTTTATAGGGTCTCCAAGGTTTTCTTACCGGTGTTAGAAACTTCGTGATACCCTGATCAGGACATAACTTTAAATTTTAATTTATTAATTTTTCTAGTAACTAATCTTATTTCTGACCACTGTTATTAAGATTACAGATGTCGGTATTTATTATTAGGGGATTATGGGATCAGAGCTTTGACTTCTGACTAGTGACTATTGAATGAACTATAAAAATTGAACTATAGAATTAAGACTAAAGTAGTCAGATTACTTAGTAATAATTATGCTTTATTGGATTGGGACTAATGACAATATAATGAAGACTTCAAGAGTTATAATTTGCTATATTGATTTCTGATATCTAAAAATTTTCTAATTTAGTGAATTAAGATTTGACTCCTGATTTTTGACCGATGCTTATTAAATGAAGACAAGAAAATTTCGGATTAATATTGAGGCTAAATGTGCAAATTTTTGACTAATGGTTATTTAATTGAACTACACGCAGCATATTTTAAGATATTGTTTTCGTGGAAACCGCTTACGCGATTATAGCCGAATTAACAACGGCGCGAAAGTCGTTTCTTCTTTTCGCTACATAGCGCTAATTGGGTATTCCAACCGAAAGCAGGCTCTTCTCCACCTGGTCCTTCCAACGGAGTGGAGGTCTTTCTCTTCCTCTGCTTCCCCGGCGGGTACTACGTCGAATACTTTCGTCAAATAGGACAAAATGACCTAGCCAGCGTAGCCGCTGTCTTTTAATTCACTAAACTATGTTGATGTCTTCATATTTCTCATACAGCTCATCGTTCCATCGAATGCATCGCAGAACTTTTCTCTCGAAAACTCGTAACATCGACTCATCAGTTGTTATTAGCGTCCAAACCTCTGCACATAGACGAAATTATGTCAAGGTTATGACTGCCATTAGTGACGTGAGAGCCAAGTCGTGAGTGCGACGAATGTTTGTGTGATAACAGGACACATTTTGTCCCTCGTTCACTGGCAAACCCATTTGCTTTGCTTGCTTGTCCAGTCTGAAGAAAGCAGAACCAACGGCGCGAGTGTTGAGGCCGATTAAGTTCTGCAGCTCGAATTATTTTCTCCAGTACCAACGTCAGTTTACACAGCCATATTAGTTTTGCGGGGATACCAAATTCAGACATCTCGGCATAAAGGCAGCTCCTTTTCGTGCTGTCAAAAGCAGCTTTGAAATCAACGAAGACATGGTGTGTATTGACTCTCCTTTCACGAGCCTTTTCCAAAATTTAGCGCATGGTGAATATCTGGTCGGTTGTTGATTTGCCAGGCCTAAGCTCATACTAATAAGGTCCAATCAGTTTGTTGACGGTGGGCTTTAATCTTTCACAAAATATGCTCTATAGAAACGTATACGCGATGTTGAGGAGGATTTCCCACTTTAGTTGGCGCAGATTGTGGGGTCACCCCTTTTGTGGATTGAGCAGAGCACACTTAAATTCCAATCGTTGAGCATGCTTACGTCCGACCATATTTTACAAAGAAGCTGGAGCATGTCCATATCAATTCTTCGCCGCCGTGTTTGAATAGCTCGGCCGGCAATCCATCGGTCCCGCCGCTTTGTTGTTCTTCAGACTGGTGATTACTATTCGAACTTCTTCATTTTCCGCATGTTTTTGTAGAATTTTCAAGCTGTTCGGTTGAAGCTGTACGTATGGAGCTTCAAATGCCTTCCCACATTTCCCTTATACCGAGTTGTTGACAAGTGCTCTCAGAAAGCAGGAATGCAAGCCGAGTTGAATATCGTTTGGCTATCTGTTGTGATTGCAGCTTCTCGACGTGGAACCTTCCTTTTGTTTTTTGACATGCGTTCTTTGTTGCACAGAGGTGAGTGCAAATCTGGGTTGCAACAAGGTAGTGGTCCGAGTCGATTTGAGGACCTCAGAGCGCACGCACATCTAAAACACATGTCTTCCGTCTGTCACAATATGATCGATCTTGCTGGTGGTATTTCGATTCGGAGACAGCCAGGACGCTTGGTGTATTTTCTGTGCTGAAATCTAGTAATACAGATAACCATATTTCAAGTGAATTGGTATTTTGAACTCTGACTAATGACTACAAAATCAATTCTAAAAAAGTCTGCTTGTTTAGTTTTATCTACCCGAAATTGATTTCAAACTTCTACTGATGACTTCTGAATTAAGGCTGAAGCTGGTGGTTTATTGGTGTTGACTACGTAAAACTGACTTTTGACTTTTGTAAATAATTACTACTTTTCAACTTTAATATAATTTACGTTCCCGAAAAATTGTAATCTACTGGTTGTAATACGTAAAAGACAAAGGTTTATTAGCCATTGACTATAAGATTTTTATGTTTTTCAACAAAATAAAAGCGATTGATTAGCTCCAGTAATAATTTGATTTGAGTCGAATATATATATACCGCGTGTTCCGTTTTTTTTTAAACAACAAGGATGTATGTGATACTGATTTCGACTTTTAACTAATTGGTACTGAAAATAAATTTCACGTTATTTAGTAATAGTAATTAATTTTAGACTTTAAGGTTATATAGTCTACTGTCAAATTTAATTTTTCTAGTACATAAGTAATAACTTTTGATAACTACACTAAGTCAGAGTGCTGGCTATTAGAAATTGACTTCAACTATTGAAGATTGATTAACGCCTGCAACAATTGCACTAACGATTATTTAATGCCAATAATAGGGACTGGTAAATAGAAACATATTTTGGGTTTTGACTACCAAATAATACTTTTTGAGTTAAAATTATGCATTATACTGACTAGTATAATACGACAAAAGACCTAAAGGTATTGACTACAAGAACTCTCTATTCAATATTTGTTTTACTAAGTAATAAAATTTATATATTTCAACCTCAGGAAACATTTCCTTTGAACTCAATAACTTTTTCGGCCTCTGGGTGAACACACACCAAAGCAGTTGGCCAACGAGTCGCCAGCACACCCAAATGATCCTGCCCGCCACATTAACAGGTGACGTCGCCAAATGCGCAGTTACTTAAATGTATCGTTATATTAAATTTGTTGTTTTTGTAACGTCAAATGCATGTAGCTGTAGTGTACAAATTTGCCATTCCAGCAATTTTCTTTCTTATTGTAAATCAAATGCATTTCCAATCGCAACAAACGGCGGCGTCCACAAGTCGCAGCACATTCACTTTGTAACTGTTAGCTGTTTTCGGAGGCTCCAGAGTTACGGTATCACCCTCTATTCAGCTGATACTAATGCTTTGGCAGCCGTGTCCGCCAAGACTTATTGGCGGTGGTCAATACAAATTTACTTATATACATTTAATACCTGTGTGCTTCAACTCTTGTAATATTGATTATTGTTGTTAGAATTCTTCTTCTTCTTAATTGGCGTAGACACCTTTCTTCTTTTCGCTACGTGGCGCCAATTGGATATTCCAAGCGAAGCCACGTCCTTCTCCACTTGGTCCTTCCAACAGAGTGGAGGTCTTCCTCTTCCTCTGCTTCCCCCGACGGATACCGCGTCGAATACTTTCAGAGCTGGAGTGTTTTCGTCCATTCGGACAACATGACCTAGCCAGCGTAGCCGCTGTCTTTTAATTCGCTGAACTGTGTCAATGTCGTCGTATATCATCGTTCCATCGAACGCGATATTCATAACTTTGAAGTTGTTTGTTTGTTTGATGACAGAAGATATTTCATCTTGCCCTCGTTTACTGCCAGACCCATTTGTTTTGCTTCCTTGTTCAGTCCGGAGGAAGCAGATTTAACGGCGCGGGTGCTGAATCCGTGAAAAATTAAAAAAAATAAAATGTTAATTACTTTTAATTAATCAACATTTTTTCATGATTCTAGTAGGAACGATAACCATTTTTGTACTTTTTAAGAATAAATCGGGTTTTTGTATTTCAGATGATCCAAATATGAGAAATCGTGTCCGCTAGTGAAAGAACGCATCTCATTCACCCAGCCATTTCTCCGTCAGATGTCATCAAAAAATTCCGAAAAAATTTGTTTATACACTGTGATATACCTCATGATGTGTGAAAAAATTCTATTGTAGCATAAAAATTTCTCTAAAAAAAATTTCAAAAAGCAGATAAAAGATTACCCTTCTGACACCTTAAATAAAAGGTCTTTAGTCAATGTACAATTTAATTAGTGGCGATTAATTAATTTATTGTTATATTAATTTAAAATTGTAAAAAGTCCATACTTAATAGTCTGATTAAAAAATCAGGTAAACTTTTTTATAATCGAAAGTGAACAGTCATTAGTCAGTATTCGATTTCTTATATAGTCAAAAGTGAACATTTTACACTCTATATTATAGTGAATAGTTTAGTTTTTAGAAGTTATTATTCTTCTTAATTCTTAACGATTATCAAGTCAGTATGAATAAGTCCATATTTTAAGTAATAAGGAGATTTTCACATTTTTTCAGATTTAAATGTGCAAATTTTTGACTAATGGTTATTTAATTGAACTACACGCAGCATATTTTAAGATATTGTTTTCGTGGAAACCGCTTACGCGATTATAGCCGAATTAACAACGGCGCGAAAGTCGTTTCTTCTTTTCGCTACATAGCGCTAATTGGGTATTCCAACCGAAAGCAGGCTCTTCTCCACCTGGTCCTTCCAACGGAGTGGAGGTCTTTCTCTTCCTCTGCTTCCCCGGCGGGTACTACGTCGAATACTTTCGTCAAATAGGACAAAATGACCTAGCCAGCGTAGCCGCTGTCTTTTAATTCACTAAACTATGTTGATGTCTTCATATTTCTCATACAGCTCATCGTTCCATCGAATGCATCGCAGAACTTTTCTCTCGAAAACTCGTAACATCGACTCATCAGTTGTTAATAGCGTCCAAACCTCTGCACATAGACGAAATTATGTCAAGGTTATGACTGCCATTAGTGACGTGAGAGCCAAGTCGTGAGTGCGACGAATGTTTGTGTGATAACAGGACACATTTTGTCCCTCGTTCACTGGCAAACCCATTTGCTTTGCTTGCTTGTCCAGTCTGAAGAAAGCAGAACCAACGGCGCGAGTGTTGAGACCGATTAAGTTCTGCAGCTCGAATTATTTTCTCCAGTACCAACGTCAGTTTACACAGCCATATTAGTTTTGCGGGGATACCAAATTCAGACATCTCGGCATAAAGGCAGCTCCTTTCGTGCTGTCAAAAGCAGCTTTGAAATCAACGAAGACATGGTGTGTATTGACTCTCCTTTCACGAGCCTTTTCCAAAATTTAGCGCATGGTGAATATCTGGTCGGTTGTTGATTTGCCAGGCCTAAGCTCATACTAATAAGGTCCAATCAGTTTGTTGACGGTGGGCTTTAATCTTTCACAAAATATGCTCTATAGAAACGTATACGCGATGTTGAGGAGGATTTCCCACTTTAGTTGGCGCAGATTGTGGGGTCACCCCTTTTGTGGATTGAGCATAGCACACTTAAATTCCAATCGTTGAGCATGCTTACGTCCGACCATATTTTACAAAGAAGCTGGAGCATGTCCATATCAATTCTTCGCCGCCGTGTTTGAATAGCTCGGCCGGCAATCCATCGGTCCCGCCGCTTTGTTGTTCTTCAGACTGGTGATTACTATTCGAACTTCTTCATTTTCCGCATGTTTTTGTAGAATTTTCAAGCTGTTCGGTTGAAGCTGTACGTATGGAGCCTCAAATGCCTTCCCACATTTCCCTTATACCGAGTTGTTGACAAGTGCTCTCAGAAAGCAGGAATGCAAGCCGAGTTGAATATCGTTTGGCTATCTGTTGTGATTGCAGCTTCTCGACGTGGAACCTTCCTTTTGTTTTTTGACATGCGTTTTTTGTTGCACAGAGGTGAGTGCAAATCTGGGTTGCAACAAGGTAGTGGTCCGAGTCGATTTGAGGACCTCAGAGCGCACGCACATCTAAAACACATGTCTTCCGTCTGTCACAATATGATCGATCTTGCTGGTGGTATTTCGATTCGGAGACAGCCAGGCAGCTTGGTGTATTTTCTGTGCTGAAATCTAGTAATACAGATAACCATATTTCAAGTGAATTGGTATTTTGAACTCTGACTAATGACTACAAAATCAATTCTAAAAAAGTCTGCTTGTTTAGTTTTATCTACCCGAAATTGATTTCAAACTTCTACTGATGACTTCTGAATTAAGGCTGAAGCTGGTGGTTTATTGGTGTTGACTACGTAAAACTGACTTTTGACTTTTGTAAATAATTACTACTTTTCAACTTTAATATAATTTACGTTCCCGAAAAATTGTAATCTACTGGTTGTAATACGTAAAAGACAAAGGTTTATTAGCCATTGACTATAAGATTTTTATGTTTTTCAACAAAATAAAAGCGATTGATTAGCTCCAGTAATAATTTGATTTGAGTCGAATATATATATACCGCGTGTTCCGTTTTTTTTTAAACAACAAGGATGTATGTGATACTGATTTCGACTTTTAACTAATTGGTACTGAAAATAAATTTCACGTTATTTAGTAATAGTAATTAATTTTAGACTTTAAGGTTATATAGTCTACTGTCAAATTTAATTTTTCTAGTACATAAGTAATAACTTTTGATAACTACACTAAGTCAGAGTGCTGGCTATTAGAAATTGACTTCAACTATTGAAGATTGATTAACGCCTGCAACAATTGCACTAACGATTATTTAATGCCAATAATAGGGACTGGTAAATAGAAACATATTTTGGGTTTTGACTACCAAATAATACTTTTTGAGTTAAAATTATGCATTATACTGACTAGTATAATACGACAAAAGACCTAAAGGTATTGACTACAAGAACTCTCTATTCAATATTTGTTTTACTAAGTAATAAAATTTATATATTTCAACCTCAGGAAACATTTCCTTTGAACTCAATAACTTTTTCGGCTTCTGGGTGAACACACACCAAAGCAGTTGGCCAACGAGTCGCCAGCACACCCAAATGATCCTGCCCGCCACATTAACAGGTGACGTCGCCAAATGCGCAGTTACTTAAATGTATCGTTATATTAAATTTGTTGTTTTTGTAACGTCAAATGCATGTAGCTGTAGTGTACAAATTTGCCATTCCAGCAATTTTCTTTCTTATTGTAAATCAAATGCATTTCCAATCGCAACAAACGGCGGCGTCCACAAGTCGCAGCACATTCACTTTGTAACTGTTAGCTGTTTTCGGAGGCTCCAGAGTTACGGTATCACCCTCTATTCAGCTGATACTAATGCTTTGGCAGCCGTGTCCGCCAAGACTTATTGGCGGTGGTCAATACAAATTTACTTATATACATTTAATACCTGTGTGCTTCAACTCTTGTAATATTGATTATTGTTGTTAGAATTCTTCTTCTTCTTAATTGGCGTAGACACCTTTCTTCTTTTCGCTACGTGGCGCCAATTGGATATTCCAAGCGAAGCCACGTCCTTCTCCACTTGGTCCTTCCAACAGAGTGGAGGTCTTCCTCTTCCTCTGCTTCCCCCGACGGATACCGCGTCGAATACTTTCAGAGCTGGAGTGTTTTCGTCCATTCGGACAACATGACCTAGCCAGCGTAGCCGCTGTCTTTTAATTCGCTGAACTGTGTCAATGTCGTCGTATATCATCGTTCCATCGAATGCGATATTCATAACTTTGAAGTTGTTTGTTTGTTTGATGACAGAAGATATTTCATCTTGCCCTCGTTTACTGCCAGACCCATTTGTTTTGCTTCCTTGTTCAGTCCGGAGGAAGCAGATTTAACGGCGCGGGTGCTGAATCCGTGAAAAATTAAAAAAAATAAAATGTTAATTACTTTTAATTAATCAACATTTTTTCATGATTCTAGTAGGAACGATAACCATTTTTGTACTTTTTAAGAATAAATCGGGTTTTTGTATTTCAGATGATCCAAATATGAGAAATCGTGTCCGCTAGTGAAAGAACGCATCTCATTCACCCAGCCATTTCTCCGTCAGATGTCATCAAAAAATTCCGAAAAAATTTGTTTATACACTGTGATATACCTCATGATGTGTGAAAAAAATTCTATTGTAGCATAAAAATTTCTCTAAAAAAAATTTCAAAAAGCAGATAAAAGATTACCCTTCTGACACCTTAAATAAAAGGTCTTTAGTCAATGTACAATTTAATTAGTGGCGATTAATTAATTTATTGTTATATTAATTTAAAATTGTAAAAAGTCCATACTTAATAGTCTGATTAAAAAATCAGGTAAACTTTTTTATAATCGAAAGTGAACAGTCATTAGTCAGTATTCGATTTCTTATATAGTCAAAAGTGAACATTTTACACTCTATATTATAGTGAATAGTTTAGTTTTTAGAAGTTATTATTCTTCTTAATTCTTAACGATTATCAAGTCAGTATGAATAAGTCCATATTTTAAGTAATAAGGAGATTTTCACATTTTTTCAGATTTCCGTCTGAAACGACGAAATTGAAATTTTCGCACGACTTTGTTTTAGAAATGCCTAGATCAAAAATGTACTTCTTTCTTGGGCAGCCGGCATTTTGTCAAAAATTAAAATTTTTTACAGGTTCTTCGATCATATCTGTTAGATATAGTTGGAGAACAAACGCACGATGTCATCGTTATGACAATTCAAATTTTATTAACCACTATAAAGTACAGAGTAAGAAGTATAAGAATGATAAATGACAATGTGAAAGGACTTACAATATCATAATACTAGGTTTTCTGCTTTTGGATCTGAGATAATTTTAAACAGAATATCGTCCTCACCTCCAAAACATTATTGCGGGATTTGGTCTGCAAAATATGTACTGGATGAAGAAAATACAAACTTTTTCAAAATGAATCACCAATCTGTAAGTGCATATTATTTAAATTAATTATTATACAGATGTACTTTTAAAAAATCAAAAAAAAAAAAAATGCAGACACCGCTTACGCGATTATAGCCGAGTTAACAACAGCCCGCCAGTCGTTTCTTCTTTTCGCTCCATGGAGCCAATTGGATATTCCAAGCGAAGTCAAGTTCTTCTGCACCTGGTTCTTAAAACGGAGTGGATGCCTCTCTCTTGCTCTGCTTCCCACGACAGATACCGCGTCGAATACTTTCAGAGCTGGAATGTTTTCGTCCATTCGGGCAACATGACCTAGCCAGCGTAGCCGCTGTCTTTTAATTCGCTGAACTATGTCAATGTCGTCGTATATCTCATACATTTCATCGTTCCGTCGAATCCGATATTCGCCGTGGCCAACGCGCAAAGAAATTTTGCAAAAAAGCTGATGCATGCTCCTTATCAGTTCTTCGCCGCTGCGTTTGAATAGCTCGGCTCCATCGACTACCGCCGCTTTCTTGTTCTTCAGCCGGGTAATTGCTATTCGAACTTCATCATGGTCGGGCAACGGAACGTCTGCTCCATCGTCATCGAGTGCGGAATCGAGTTCGCCTTCTCCTGGCGTTGTACATTCACTGCCATTCAGCAGGCTGGAGAAGTGTTCCTTCTATAATTTAATTACGCTCTGGGCATCGGTGACTAGATCCCCTTTGGGGCTTCTACAATAGTAATTTTTCGTAGACTTACCCCTGTCGGGCAGCTTATCAAGCTTCTGCAAATGCGTCTCGCTTCCCTCTTCAACTCTTGGTATCTATCCCATCCCGCTCGTGTTGTGGTCACTTGTAACGTTGCGAGGTAGGAAGCCTGTTTTCTCTCCGCTGCGACACGGCACTCGTCGTCGTACCAGTTCAAGCCGAGTAGAAAATCGTTCGGCTGTCTGTTATGATTGCATCTTCTCAACGTCGAACCTTCCTTATGTTTTTTGACGTGTGTTTTTTGCTGCACAGAGGCGGGTGCGAATCTTGGCTGCAACAAGATAGTGGTCCGAGTCAATGTTATGACCTCGGAGCGTACGCACGTCTAGGACACTGGAGACGTGTCTTCCATCTATTACAACATGATCGATTTGGTTGGTGGCTTTTCGATCCGGAATAGTTGAAATCCATTTCGGGATCTGCTTGACCAATTTGAACCAATTTTTGTATATAATACTACATAAACATATTCATGTTCCAGTGCGAAAATGGACGGAAGTAATGCCTTTGAAATATGCCTTCTAAATGAGCCACCAATAAAAATCTATATAAATAAAAATGAATCGCCAAAATGTATGTACGCTCATAACTTTCATACGACTGAAGCAAATGTGATAATTGTTTTTTTAATGTGTTCGTTGTGGATCGGGGAAGGTTTAGAAATAAAAATACCTTGTACTTTTAATTATAGGAAAGGTCGATATATTGGAAAATTCCAAAAAATAACTTCTTTTCATATAATTTTTTTTTTTTCAATTTTTGTTTGCTTTGTTTTTCAATATTTTGATTTGTAAATTATTTGAATCGTTCCAATTCGGTCGCTTGCTTTTTTAATCCAGCTATTCAAAAGAAAAATTTTTGAAAATTATTCAGTGAACACTTTATGCGTGTTTCACATAAAAAGATCAATTATAGATTGAAATTTGTTACGAAGCCACGAAGAGGTCGCGCTAATATCGGTCGGCGTTCTGTTTGACATCAATTTATGGCAGTACTCCCAGGATGCAATGACTGACATATAGTACGTGCTGAATTATGGACCGCGATAGCTACTCAGCGATCGTCACGATGTCACAACACGACTTTTCATACAACAGTTACGATGTTTGATGGACTTCATCTTGAATCAACGTGCTGTTACATGCTGGATGTACTCTGTCGAGGTTTGCCGCTTCTTCTTTTTTGGATGGTGGAAGGTGGTTACATTAGATTAAATTTATGCAATCATTTTTGCGGAAATTCCTGATCCAAAGATAGATCCAGAATTATACCAAGAAGTAAAAACCAATATGATTCATGAACATTGCGAACACCACAATCCTTCTTCGGTTTGTATGTCTGCACGTGCATTTCTTTAGGAAACGCAAACTGGAAATGATAGATATCCACTCTATCGGCGTCGCTCACGAGACGACAATGGCAGAGCATTCAGCATTCAATTTAGAAGAGTGAATATCGAAGTTGACAACACATGGATCGTACTATATTCACCATTATTGTCTAATCCAAATTCAAAACTCAAACAAAGGAAGCAAGATGGCTGTTATTGGTCTTGAACGATACAGTCGATACGTGAACTGCGCTAAACCACTTTGTAGGATATTTAGTTTTGCAATTCATTTACGTTTTCCGTTTTGGAGAATGGCCAAAGAGTGTATTTCAACTCAGGGTACAGCCAGATGTAACACCGCCAGTAACCAAATTAATATTTAAGAGTTTTTTGTCAACTTTTGTGAGTGATCCATTTACGAGAACATTGCTCTATTCGGAAATACCATGATATTATACATGGAATGCATCATTGAAGAAATTGTTGCGCAGAAGACAAGGTCAACCAGTAGATTGACATCCAGATGTCTTATCAAGTAATGAATTAGGACGAGTTTACACAATTCACCCGAAAAACGACGATTGTTTCTACCTTCGGTTGCTATTGAATAATGTATGGTACGGTGTGTAAAAGTTTTGGAGAAGTAAGCCAGCAATTACAATTGCTGGAACATGTTAATCACTGGAATGAAAATTAAGTTCGCACACTTTTCGCGATAATTATTTCGACATATCAGCCTTCAAATCCGCGTCAATTACGGGATACGACAAAAATGACATTGCCGAAGACATTTTACATCGTCTTCGCAAAAAATTGGAAATGGGTCAATTCAGGTTGATACTTCCGGTGGTTCGATATCAATTTCATCCGCCGTTCATCAATTCACGAAAGATTAACTCATCACGAATTTTCGCCAAACTATCGTGGCCAAATTATCGTAACTACGATTCCTTAAGTGCACGCGCAATGTTAGCTACCAAAAATGCCAATGTTGTTGACTTAAACTGGAAGAGTAAAAGTTAAATTCCGGGAGACTTGCACTCATAAAAATCGATCGATCGTCTTGACAATAAATACGACGTGAATTATCCAGTGGAATTTCTAACTCTTTTGGAGAGCCTTGGTATGACACCATATCATTTGCGTCTCAAAGTTGGGTTTTTCGTTATTATATTTCGCAATCTTCATACGCTGAAATGTAATAGAACCCGACTGATTGTGACGCAGCTATAGTATACAAGGGGGCAGAATGCTTGATTCTACGAACTCCTTTGAGTTCTAACGATTTCCCTTTTCAGTTCAAACGTATTCCGTTTCCAGTGGAAAATGCATTTGAGATGACAATCAACAGGACCTAAAGATAGTCGCATAGTGTGAGACATAAATTTGGAAATGCTGTGTTCTTCACGCGGCCAGATATTTGTGGCATGCTCACGAGTTGGAAAACCATCTTTTCTGTACACTGGAACAGACATCAAAAATATGTTGTTTACATTGAAAAAAAAAAAAATGAAATGATAAATTTAACTTTCTTTTCATTGGAAAACACTTAAATTCACGCAGGACAACGGCTGCGGGGTCAGCTAGTATTAAAATAAAAATCTGGTAAAAGAAAATGTGTCGAAACCTAATTATTAACACCAAATATGCACCTACAAAATATGAAGAACTCAGCTGCTGTAACTGAGTTTTTTCCGAAAAAATCGGTCAATATTTAGGATATCTTTATGTAAATAAGCATCTTTCTCTGATAGCAATATGGTCTGGTATTAAAACTACATAAAATCAATTCACGACTATCCTCAGTCCGTATCCATCTATTTTTTGATTTTTCAACTATACATATGTATATTACTGTGAGCCAAAAATAAGAAAACTTTTTAATTTAAATTTTTCGAAAAATCATTCATCGTTTAATTTTTTTTCTTCTTTGTTAGACTTTCAGTGACATCTGTGCCAAACGTCATGTCAAAAAAATCATAAGTGTTAAGTATAGTATATGCTTGTCTTACTGAAGTACATAAAGTGCAATCGGCGATTTTTAGATTGAGTGAAATTATTCAGTATAAAAGTTCCATTAAATTCTGTGTACGGAATCATACCTGTATTTCTGGTGCCGAAACATTCAGAATATTAGAAAAGATCTTCGGTGATAATTGTTTGTCGTGAACAAGTTTGTTTGTTTAATACAAATTATTCAAAGAGGGTCAAGAATACGTTGACTATCAACACTTTAATAAAAGAAAGGATTTAGTTCTTGAGAATCAAGGTTTTACAGACAGAGATTTTAGTGGTATCGTTAAAAATATCGAAAGGAGCAGTGAACAGCATTTTAAAAGTTAATTTGGGTCTACGGAAAATGAAACCAAAATTGGTTTCAAAATCAATAAGTTTTTTCGAAAAACAGTGTCCCGTTAGCAACTGTGAAACAATGCTGTCCGGCTACCAGTATGTCATGAAACGTATTATTACTGGCGAAGAGTCTTGGATATACATATGCTTAAGACCCGGAAATCGACAATCAATCGGCCGAATATCGTGGCAATGTGAGCCGAAAGCAAACGAAAAATATTCTAAGCAATCAAAAATCAAAGTTATGTTGACAGTTTTCTTTTATTAACGGGGTGTGATGCACTCCAAACTCTTTCCGTCCGGCCAAACTCTCAACAAGGAAAACTGTTTGAGTGTTATGTGTCAGTTGAGAAGCTATTCGTAAAAAGAGGTCGAAATTATGGACCGACAAGTCTTGTTTTTTACACTACAATAACGCACCGCCGAATACTACATTGAGTGTTCTTTAGCTTTTCCCCAACTTTCAACCAATATCGTGCCACAACCACCGTCTTTGCCTGATTTAGCTGCATGCGACTTCTGACCTTTCCGGGAAAACCGTTTTGAGTCAATTGAAAACATTAAACGTTAGTCACTAGGCGCATTGGAAGCTCTTCCGGATATTGACTTTAACAACTGTTTCGGGGATTAGAAAAAACGTTGGTACAAATGTATTGGAGTCAAGGAGGACGACATAGATTTTGTAGAATAAATTAAGAATTTTAAAATGATGAGCAAAGTCTTACTATTTTTTGTCCATTGTAGTACAAAATACAAAGATCTCGGTTGCTAAGGCTGAGTTTATTTCCTAAAAAATCGGTCAATCTTTACGATATTTTGATGTAAATAACTAACCTTCTCTGATAGCAATTCACACCATATTGCACAAAGATTAGATAAAACAAAATTTGCATCGGTCCGCATGCATCTAATACAATGTTTTTTAAACTATGTACAATATACAGTTGTGTATATCAGATTACTAGACCAAATAAATCTAACATGTTTCTTAGATATACTACTAATTGATGAAATTGGCCAATGAGCTGCCCCAGATTTCATCATATACCTTTTCGTGATACCTATGATTTTTAAAAAGGCGGAAATATGTACATAGTAAACGGCTGAACCCAAATTTATCCATCCCTTACTTTTTTTTTATTTCACGGAAACTACATTTTATTTTTCAGCCACCATTATATTTTTAACTAATTCCCCTTATTATTGTAAATGCCTAACAACCACCAACGATTTTTGGTACTTTTCAACGATTATTGCACTACAGCCGCAAGAAACTTTTAGAGACAAGAACAACAACAACACCAGACATGACGCCTAGCAAATGCGCCAGACACACATGCGTATTAGGTTGAGCAAGTGTGTGTGTGTAGTAACTAACTAACACTGTTGAAGCCACCGTCCGTGCCGCATGAGCGCCCTTTTATATTCGTTATGAAAAATGTGAAATATCACAACGAAAAGAACAGTTGTTGACTGAAGACAGACAGTGGAGACCCGAGGGACGCAACTACTGCCCGCAAACCTAGAAGGAACAAAATAGACGCGAAGTAAACACCAGCAAATACACACATGCAACATGTATACGGATAACGGCAAACACGGAAAAAATCCACCAATTGGCAGATGGCACATTCGCAATAATATACCCGGTTGCATTTATCGGTAGGCAGTGCCACGCTCGCCACTCACCAACATACATCATCGCTCCCTAGCAGCGCCAGCAAGCACGCCGAAAAGTGATTCCATTCGATTTGTTGTAAGTTTACTTTGCTGTTGGTTGTTCGAGTGACTTCGTATACACGTTTGGGTGAGTGTGTGTCTCAATGTGTGTATGTATCAGCTTGTGCGCTGGCATTCCTATTAATGTTTGCGCTGTCCTTTAGCTGTAGCTATTTCTAATATTCCGTTATTGCTCGTTGGCCGTATTGTTTCTAGCATGCTTTGCTCGTTCGTGTTGTTCTTGTAATGTGTACATTGAATATTGTGAAATCGAATTCGAAATGCATTCGCCAAAACGAAATGAAATTCCTCGCAAAGAAAATTGCCGAGGCGTCGACAGATAAGTGAATTTGGAAAACATTGAATGCCGCAACAACAACAACTAAAACAATAACAATGACATCTTCAACAATAACGATTTCCACAACAACAAAATCATTACAAAAACAACAAGTCATTACAAAAGCAACAACGATTTATATTGAATACTGACGTATTATGCAATGACAATAACAAACACAAAACACACTAACTCTTGCAATAACTGCAATAACGATAATAGCAATTACAACAAGAAAAAACGTTAACTTCGGCTGATTTTGATCGTTCGGTTTGTATGGCAGCTATATTCTATATTGAGCCGATCTGAACAATTTCTTCCGATGTTACATTATTATCATAGAAAATAACCTGTGCCAACTTTTGTGAAGATACATTGTCAAATGTGAAAGTTTTCCATACAAGAACTTGATTCCGATTGTTCAGTTTGTATGGCAACTATATGTTATAGTGATCCGATATTGGCCGTACCGAAAAATGAACAGCTTCTTGAAGAGAAAATGATATTAGCAAAATTTCAAAACGATATCTTAAAAACTGTGGGACTAGTTCGTATATATACAGACAGACGGACAGACAGACGGACATGGCTAAATCGACTCAGCTCGACATACTGATCATTTATATATGTATACTTTATAGGGTCTCCGACGCTTCATTTTGTTATAAACTTCGTGACAAACTTAATATACCCTGTTCGAGGTATAAAAGCAACAACAACAATATAAATATTGCACAATGGCATACTGTTAACAATAACAACAACAAGATAGCAGCATTTACAACAACAATAACCAGGGTAACGATGCACGTTGCCATGTATTGAGCAATAACAGCAATAACAAACGGAAGCACACACATGACGACAGCAAGCCAGCGCAATAACAACAAGTGCCAACAACGGCGGCAGCCGTAAAAGCTTAGCAATTACTATCTGCTAGTAACAACACGACGAGCATGCAGAAAAAAGCACAAACATCTCTTGGCACAATAAAAACGACAAGTACAAAAACAACAATTACAACTATAATAGTAGCAGTAACACCAAAAGCATCATAATGGCTAGCAATCCAATTGCACGACAAAACAATATAGAAACTAACGAAAATCATTCGAGTGCGCTCAGTGATGATTGAATCAAATAGAATTACATTGCGATTTCGTAAGTCCTACGGCCGATTTGGTGGAGACAGCCGACCAGCCAAGGTCTGAGCTGTAAGAAATTTCAGCCATCTAGTGTTGTAGAAGCAGGTTCAAACTAAATTCTAGTAACCGATTAGCCGACCCTGTTTGCGTACAAAAACTTGACCGGTCAGTTTGTATGGCATCTATAAATATATTGGAAGGTCCGACAAGGAACAGCTTCTTGAGAACAAATGGACGTTTGCAAAATTTCGATGGACAATTAAAAAAACTGACAGGTATATGTTGAGAAAATAGAGATTAAACCTCTGAAAACCGTAGACCGTTTTAATAGACTTCAAAGAAATCACGTTTAAATAACTTTAATCTCTCTACAATTTTATACTTGTATATGAGAATAAGTTCTGCAACCTCAGCTGATTACCTCTAAGCTTCCCATGTTATGGAGCCACAGCAAAGTTCTCACGGGAAGAATACAAAATGTTGAACAATGTTAATTACAAAGAAGTCAAGACTGTTACCAAGTCCAACCAATCCACAATCCCCTAACTTCTTTTAAATCTGAAAATTTTGCATTTAGGACAAAAAGATTCCCCGAAAAACGAACAACAACTGTCAAATTCTTTATTTACTCTCTAATCTTAATCTTATAAGATATGGGTCTGAAGTGTTTGAATATCTAAAAGCTCATATAAGAAACTAGAACCTATACTATATTAGATATCGCTAACCTCGCACCATTTAGGGAGCTCTACATCGGATCAGCTTCTCTCCGCGGAGAGGAATTATAGGAGTTATTTTCAAAATCCGCAGGTATTGCTTAAGGCCTCGACCGAGTGGACTGAAGTTTACCTAAGAAAGAAGCTTGCTAATTTCTGTAACTTGCGGCGGTTAGTCCCTAATTTAATAAATAAGCAAGTTTTAATCTCTCGAAATCACGCTGTGAATGAATGAAAGAAAAGGTGTCACAATACTCACTCTTTTTAACCCCTCAAATTCATACCGTTAAAGAAAGGTATGTTCAGTATACCGATTGAAAGGTTAAACGTCAAATTCGGGGAAGTCGAATAAGTATTGAAAGTATAAAGCTTCCTTCTTCGAACTTATTTACTGGTTACTGACAGCATACAACTGGCTACCATCTTTAAGTCTTTCAACACTGTAGCCTCGGTAAACAATTGCCTCCTCCCCAAATCCGATCCTTTTAATAATTTACACGTTTACACCCGACGACTCCAGTTGATTCAGCTCGTTATTATTGCTGTTTCAACAATGATTTTATGCTGTGCAACGACTTGCATCGTTTCATATTTTGTGCATCTTTTGTTTTCTGAATATGTCAGGCCAACGAGACAACCAGCTAACAAACCAAACGAAAATCATCTGTTAAATCCAAGCAGCGCGCGAACAATTTCAATTTAAACCAGCTAAGCTTATGTTGGAAGCGTATTACGATATCGCATATATGTATGTATGATTGCATAGCATGGGCGAATACTTGATACTTGTAGATAAGAGGATAGCTGCCGTTTCCAATTGACTAGGCAAGGTCCACGCTAGCGAGTTGACTGCTTAGCTGCCTCGGTGCTTGACTGCTTAATGTTGGAAAAGAAAGCAGTTTGTAAATTCGTAAACCATAAACGCTAAATCGTTGCCGAAGAGCAGTCAAGTGGAGACGTAACCGGAGACTGAGTGTGGAAGCTACTAGGCAATGAACCGTTGTCGATGGCGTATTACTGTAATTCAAGCGGATTGGAAGGTAGTTAAATGCAGTAATGCGGCAAATCTTTTAGTTGTTGTTTGCGAATGTACATATTTTTATGTGGAAATCAGAAAATAGACAGGAAAGATGTTTGCTTGCAGTAGTGGATAGATGAGAAAAGAGAAAAATTACAAATGCAACTTAGCTGCAAGAAAATTCCTGTCATATATTTTCAGTGTCGCAATTAATTTGTAAGATTTCAAGGAACGACAGAATGCTGTAGAATAGTGTAGTAGTATTCAAGCAGACTGACGGCGTAACTAAAAGCTAACAAAATTATTTGACAAGTCCATTTAACCAAATCCTACAATTTTCTCGCGGACGGTTCTAAAATCTCTGAGCTCTTTGATCTTTATCCACGATTCTTTGGTCCACAATATCGCAACTACTAGCCCAGGATTGCAACAAAACACTACCCGATGCGTAGGGAAAAATTTACTGCTGGAAAAGGATCATTAGAAAAAGGTGGAAGAAAAGGAGGACTACAAGGAGCAGAAGAAAGGGCAGTAGGAAGAGGATAGGTGACTGGCTTTTACTACAAATGACATTCCAATGATACGAACGCCTCTGGGAAGACAAATTGTTATGTAATCACGAGCCCATTTGGCTCGAAGACTGTAATGGCTTGTTCTTTGCAGCGCATTAAGATGTGGCAAATTTCCATCACAAAAAATACAGAATTTAGAGAAGCAGAAAGTCCAAAGTAGTCCGAATGAAATGAAACGTATTCATACTGGTGACATGTTTGGATCTATGCTTTCGACCCGAAAACAGACGACCAATCGGCCGAATATCTTGGCAAAGCCGAATTCGAAAAAAAAAACACGTCAAAGCAGGCCAAAAATCAAGGTTATGTTGACAATTCTCTTCAGTTATCGAGATGTGGTGAACTCCGAATGCCCTCCGACCAGCCAAACTGTCACCAAGAATTACTATTGAAGTGTTATGCGTCATTTGCACCAAGCTATTCGTAAAAAGAGCCCAGAGTCGGTAACTCTTGAGTTTTGAACCATGATAATGTACTTTTGCATACTACATTGACCATTCGTGAATTTTTTGCCGGAAAATTTATATTCACAACTTTTTCAAAGATTGGAAACAACGATGACACAAGTATATTGGGCCAAAGGAAGATTACTTAGCCCCCGACATAGATTTTAAAGAATAAATTAAGAATCAAATATTGTGAAAAAAGTCTTAATATTTTTTACCCATAGTAACGGGTTATAACTAAAATTTTGCACTAATTTTATTTCAGCGTAACTTAAAATATACTATCAACAAAAAGGTAAGCTATTCTATGTAGTATAATTATATTATTTTAAAAACGAAAAAAGTAATGAACTTCAAAATACGGTCCATTTTCAGCAACCCGTCTTAGTTTAGTCAGGATACATGAGCAAGCACGTTGTACACCATTGGTATCAACTTCCTGAAGGAACTTCCGGATGCGACGTGTCAGCTGCTTCAAATTTTGAGCCTTCCAACCATTTTTATACACTAAAGATTTGATTTCTCGAAAAAAATCCTCAATCCTAGGCACAAAGTAGATGTTGTTGTTGACCAAGAACTCCAATGTCGCATTTGAATAATAAGAAGAGGCTTTGTCCGGCCAAAATATGATTTCATCGTTTTTATGGTGCTTATGTATGAAAGGAACCAAAATTTTGTCCAAACATTGATTGATGTACGTCTGGCTGTGAGCATTCGAATTTTCGTGAGGCTTCGGTTTGACTCATGCAATCCTTATTGTTGAACACTGTCTTCAGCTTTCGAATGTTTTGTAGCGTCATAATAGTCGGCTTTATTCCAGAACCCGGTTGGCTTTCTATTTTTAGAGTACTGAATATTGAGTATATTGTAGTTCTGGAGACGCTTTCCGCCATAAAATGCGCACACGTATACTTTTTTCCGGCGGTTTCATGATTTTTATAAAAATGTACAACGCGACCGCGGAAGTGTTGCTGCTTAGAAGCCATTTTAAGCACTAATTGAATTTGTAAGCTGTTACAAATTACATGTCAAAAAGATGATGTAATCAGTTCCGTAATTGCGTAATATTAGAAATTGAACATTAAACCACCACAGAAAGCTCATATTGTCCATTCCGTAGAGTTTTGTGTTTTGTTCACGAGTCATCCATCATCGTAGAGATTCGCGTGTCTGTACACTGTAAACTTTTTCAATGTATTACTTTAAGTCACACTCTGGCAACGATCTTCTGAAACTAATAGGTCGAAGCTCTTCGCAATTCCATTTAGAGTAGATGGCGTCTTTGAAAAATGCACGAACCTCATGAAGCCCGCCACGGAGTCTGGCGAAGGGCTTCGGCGAACTTTTAAAATATTTAACAACAGCGATCTTAATTCAAAATATATACATATGTAATGTTTATAATTGAGCTTTCAACTGCATATAAGAGAACTTTACAAGTAGTTTTTCTTACATAAGGAGGAACCCCATTTAATTTCGCAAGAATACCTCAATGTCGCTGAGGGAAGTAAAGAGGAGTAGAGAGTAGAACAGCTCAAGTTACCGAAATACGGTCATGATGTCACTTATAATTAAAATATCCAGAAAAAGATAAAGATCAACAGATACTATGGTAGCGTCATACCTTATTTTTTCAGCATTTTTGAGTGTCCCACTTTTTGGAGGTCAAGCCTTAAACACTTGGAAGCGCATACCTTTAGACATTCCACGTAGTCAGACGCAAATTAAACACCTGTGCAAATTTGTATAGGCCACTAACCGTTTTGCTAATTTGTGAGTGCAAAAACAGGGGTTCTTTATTTCTATGGTTTCACAATGGATAACATATATCAGTCCACGAACGATCTTTCTAGATCAGCTATCTTACCTATCCTAACAAACCGATGGCTCTACATAAATTCAAAATTTTTTACGAATAGGCTCATTTCGCAGACATTTTTTATCTGATCGAATTCACGTTCTCGGAGAAGATTCTTAGATATTATATATCTACAGTCGATCTATACTTACTATAGAAAAATAAATTTTGATTTTTTAAGTTCACAAGTGGGTGGATATAATAACTTACTGAACTTTTTAAATTTTTTTAACAAAATCCCATCCTGCCTTTTTCTACTGCCTAAGATATGCTTTTATTACCAAAAAAACTCCTTGGTCGTTCTTAGAATGTTTTCGTCGTACAAACACTTGAGCAACAAAACGCTGCTTTATTATAACTTACTGCGAGTACCTTCCATATACCTACAACTTTTTCATGTAAAATAAACTAAGCTTACTTACGCTCGATGAAATCCCTCAAATCCAATCTGCGCATAAATTGCTAACTTCAGCAACTACATTTCAACGCCAACCCGTAATTCGACTGCCAATCGCTTAACACATTTTCGACTCTTTTGTCTTAAGATTTGCTTTAATTCCTTTCCTTTACTTCGCATTCCTTCTGTTGGTCGTCCTGCATTAGAGGCATTCTTGCCGCCACGATTATGGCATTATGAAGTTCATAGCTGGTGGTATGTAATAAAGAATCTATGAAAATTCCATACAGCCTTACTTAAAGAGTCAAATATCTCGAGAAGTCTTAATGATGGCGATTTTGACCTCGGACCTTTCTTGTAGCAAACAAAATTTCCAACAAGTTTTTTGTGTACATTTCTTCTATACAATTTGTCGTTCACTATATACTATATATACAAAAATATGAGAATTTCGTAGAAAAATCAGGTTTACAACCCCGTACTATATCGCCGGTGTGTGTTTCGACTTTGTCCCAATGAGCACTTTTGTAGAGGAATATGTGTTCAAAGTCAAAGCGATGCCATAAAATGCCTCTGAGCTATAGAAATGTAAAGCTAAAAAATCACGATTGTCGGGTATTTTCAATAGAAAATGTTTACATGCCTTGGGTCAGTCCTTAATTTTAATTTTAAGGGCTCAAATTTTCAGGGAATTTTTTTAGGGTATTTTCAAAAAATTTTATGATGGGATTGAAAAAAATGAATAGTTCAATAAAAAATCACGTGTGTGTGCGTGTGTCCATATACATAATCTGTGTAGTGTGTGTAGTAGCAACATTTTCCTTAAATCTGTGTCAGCATAAGTGAAAGCACAAAAGAATTGAATAATCAGTTGGAAATGACTGCTACGGTGTCAGCGTTAGCCTGCTTGTCTAGATTATACCCTACTTACCACACATCCTACGCAGCCGCCCAAGCACCCGCTATGCGCCTTTAAGCATAAAAACGCGAAAGCAAGTTGCACCGAAGCTATAATACCTCACACAGGTGTATTTCTTATGTTATAATGTGTTTAAAAGGATATTTAGCTTGGTTTTGAGCGTTCAGTTTGTATGGCAGCTATATGATATAGTTGTTTGATCTGAACAATTTGTTTAATAATTGCAAAATTCTTTTGAACAATAGTTCATGCCAAATTTCGCGAAGATATTTTGCCAAACAAAAGAGTTTGCATACAACTCATTTTGATTAACCAGTTTAGCCCGATATAGACGCTCCCGACAAATGAGCAGCTTATTGAATCTACGAAGTTTCTTTCTGAGTATAACAAACTTTCTCGCAAACTTAATTTAACTTGTTCAGGGTATAAAAAACTATCGACTCATTAAAGCAAAACCTTATATTTTGTTGCGTACGCAAATTGTGGCAGCCGCAAGGGCAACAAAATGCACCGGGTGGAAATAGTGTAGGCACATACACGTCGTTCACCAACATTAATTTGCTAAACAAATATGTGTGTGAATTTTTATGTCCCACATTTGGTGCGAATGAGCCAGTTGGGCTTTCTTTGGAGAGCTTGCATGCTTGTATAAAGAATAGTGTGTGGTTGTATATGTATACGAATCGACTTTCGTCGGTGCGGATATGCGCGTGTGCATGATTATTTGCAACACATGCTAATCTATTTATCAGTTATCAACAGAATTTACTATAGAAGAGCTTTTCTGACGTGCGGATATTATTAGTGTACATGGGTAAGGGTATATACTAGGTATATACTAGAGGCAACCTTTTTTTCAACTTGAAAACAGGCTAAAAACTTTCTAAAAGAAAGGTTGCCTCAGAATGACACACACTAGTATATATGTACATATATGCCCATGTACGTACATATAATATATATATTCCTTTTCTATCATTAAAATATGTACATGTTCATCATACAAGTATATCATATATTGTATGAGTTTCTATGCTTGTAACTCGTCTAACCGCACAAAAATCACAACAAAGTGTGTATGTGTATATAAGTACATATGTAGGTATATTTTTTTTTTTTTTATTTGTTTTTCCTTGCGGGATCATCTGTCTATCGCTCTTTCTTTGCCATTCCTTCCATCTAAGTTCTATTAGGACTGCCGCGCTCAATTCTCTAACAAAGTTCCACACCTGCTGGGAACGTAGCATGTGTGGTAAAATGTTTTCAGGTGATAGACGCTCTGAAAGTAGTTTCTCTAGTTCCTCTCTTTCATCTTTCTAGAAAGAAAATGTGCCACGTTCTCATTCTCGTTTCCACAAAAAGAGCACTCAAACCCATCGTCATGTCCAACGCAACAATGCCCAGTCAGGAACACAGGTACTCTATCTGGCGTATTTTTTTGCCACTACCGTTACTGTTATATCATCAGCGTACCTGTTTATTTGTATTTCTTTGGGCAATGGGAGACGTAGCACACCGGCATACAAAACATTCCACAGTAGCGGCCCTAGTACAGAGCCTTGTGGTACAATGTAGTTTTTAGGACATTCTTCTGGGTCATATAGCAGTAATCTGTCGGAGAGGTAGCTGGATATGATCCTCAGCAGGTAGAGTGGTGTCTTGTTTTGCTTTAGGGTTTCCGTGATGTGAGGCCAGTAGGACGAATTGAAGGCATTTTTTACGTCGAACCACCTTCAATAGCCTTGCTTGCGACCCCCGTTACCTTTTTTATGGTATCTATTGTTGACCTTTGTCTTCGAAAACCATATTGGTTTTTGGCTAAGCCCGGCAGTTCTTTTTCTAGATATTAATCTAGCCGCACACAGATTATACGCTCCAGTATTTTCCCCATTGTGTCCAGCATACATAGTGGTCGGTAGGAGCCTGGCTCCCCTGCTGGTTTATTTGGCTTTTGTATAAGCACTAGCCGCTGTTTTTTCCAGATCTTTGTAGGCGCTTGTCCTTTATAGTCTTTAATTTTTTATATGATGATTTTATATGCATCTCCCCACGGGTTCTTCAATCTTGTTGCAGAGGTCTTTAAAACAACAGGCTTTGCTCTTCTTTATTGCTTTCTTGAATTCATTTCGCATTCGTTTAAAGCGCTCGTTTAGCATTGTGAAATCCGCCGTTTGTCATTCCCTTTGACACCGGCGCCTCGCTTTGTGGCATTCACTTCTTAGAGCTTCAATACCCTCATCCCACCAGTATGCAGGTTTCACGTATGTGCCTTGTTTTTTCCTACACATAGCGGTATCGCAAGCTTTGCTCACATATTTAACAAGGCATTCAGCCTTCTTTTCTATGTCTATGGCATAGTTCGGATTGTCATCCAGCATTAATTTGTACATATCCTTTTTTAACTTTTTTGAGATACTTAGGCATTTTGTGCGTTTTGTCGATTTCCAGCAGAATTGCCAAGTAGTCACTGTGTGTATACAAGTCGCTCACTTGTCATGTACACGACCGCACAAGGGAGCTACTAGCAAACGTAATATCGATTACAGAACCGCGGCCGTTTTTTTCGAAGGTATTTCTGTTACCGGTGTTTAATGAGTTAATCCTCCCTCACCCTAACCGGGAAAAACTGGCGCACCTTAAGGACAAACACACATCACCACACAACACCAAAGCAACTCACCACACCTGTACCCACTAAACAAAAAGGATGAACAGCAGGATAGAGACACACTCGCCACAATTCATTCGTCACATACAGTTCGAACATTACATTCGTTTGATACACCGTCCGGTTGCAACATCCATCCCGCGCGTGGCATTGGGATTCGATTCCATATTGCGCCGCGTCGACACCACCTTTCGTTTTATTTACTTGGTGCGACATCGGTCCTACGGGCTACGTTCACCAAAATACATACGATCAAATGATCTCACCGAGTACTGTTTCGGTCGTGCGATTTACATTTTTAATTTATTTTACATTTTTATTTGTAAATGTAAGGTTATTGTGTCAAATTAAATAAAGTCAAATGGTATCCAAAAACCAAAAGCATCTTTTTTTCGCCCCCATTTGAATAACCGGTATTCAGCAAGACGGTGTTTAGTACCGAAAAAGCCTTCAGAAGAATTTCTCCTCGTCTATTTGTGTATGTGCTACCCCACTGCCACTACGTTCATGATTATTTCATATTCACATTGTGCGATGCTTGGTGGAATGTAACAGCTATAAGTACATAGGTATGTGTATGTACATATGAGTGTAAATGAGAACAGTTAGGCCAGTAGCACTTTCAATAATCATATTCATATATTTTGTGACTCAAGACTAGTCGGACAATCAAGATTTTGTTGCCAAGACTTATCGGACTTACACTATCGGAACAGATAGCATACGTTCAATTATGAGTTGTCAGTCAGGAGGCAGTAGTAATAGCAAGAAGCAAGAGTAAAATTTATTTCAGCGCGCAAATGAATTGCGAAATAGATTCTTATTAAACTTGGTTGAGATATACTGCTGATTAAAATAGAAAAATTTCACCGCTGCTATAGGTTAGGGACTATAGGAGAAAATTATTTGCTTACCGGAGTGTAGAGTAAGCGTCACATGGAAGACAGTTTAGTTCCGAAGGCGCTTGATTAATAGTAATTTGTTCACCAGTTCAGTACCCGCTGGAGAAAGGGACCGGACTTCGCTTGGAGTATCCAATTAGAGCCACATTGCGAAAAGAAGAATCGACTGAAGCGCTGTTGTTAACTCGGTTATAACTGCGTAAGCGGTGTCTAGGCCAAAAAAGAAGGAGAACAAGCTCTTTTGAATGGAATTGGTCTCACGAATAAAGATTAAATTAAAAAAAAAAAATAAAATTAGTAAGGGCATGAGTGATAGAAGCATCATTCTTACAAGATCATTAGGGTCCGTAACTCCAAGAAAAATAGAGGATTTGGTCTATTATAAACTAAAAGTTAAGCCGAGGTCCACACCCAAGAGTAGAATTAAATTCAAAAAGATGTGTATGAGACATGAGTGATGCAGAGATAACGCTTCAAAAAGCAGTTGGGTCTGCAAATCTAAGAAAAATTTAAGTTTTATCCCATTATACCGTCGGTTTAGCCGAAGTTCGTCAGACCCAAAGAGTAAGATTAAAATTTGAAAAAAATATGAGTTTGAGGCATGAGTGATAAAGAAATTACGTTTCCTAAGATTAGTTGGGTCTGTAAACCTAAGAAAAATGGAAGCTGAAGCTTTATTCGATTTCATGTTATCGCTTTAGTCGAGATCCATTCGAATTACTTAGAGACTATAAAACCAATAAAGAAGCTTGCTATCTAGATCAATTGGTTCTGTGAAGTTTAAAATAACAGAATATTTATTCGATTATACATAGACTGTCGCTTAAACCAAAGTTCACTGCAACTACTTGGATACTCTAAAACTAACTACACGGTCTAAAAGTCGGATCCAAAAGCCAAAAACCACAACTCCGACACAAATTAGATTTTATATCTGTGAAGAAGTGAAGAAGATTCGAACAGAAAGTGTAGGAACTGGACAAAAAAGTATCCGAACTTATTTTATAGCCAGTCAATTGAGGATGTTCGCGTTTAAATTTGACAAGATTTACATGTCCAAAATCCTGTTACGTCTTCAGTACGGATAAAAACTAAATAAGTACTTTTTTTCAAGGAAAATTTTTCGTTACACGGTAAATACGAGTACAAGTGTAAAGATTCGTGGAAACACCTTGGAATGATTATGAAAGCGACGATTGAGTTCGGATTTGTCAAAGGCTTTGGGTTTTTGCCCACTCGTTTTCTTTTTTGTTAATTTTTTACTTGCAACTTTACCAAAAAATTGCACTTTGTGTACAAAAATCGACTATGTAATAGACAAACTGACCATTAATGCGTTGATAGTGTTTGCGAGAGTTAAGTAGTTGGAAGAAAAAGGCCGTTTAAGCAGCAGCTGCAATTAAAGTTGGCAAAATGTTTGGTGAAGAAATGGTGGAGAATGTAGCATGAATGTGTGTATTCACAAGTGGATAATGCGACTGATTTGGGGTTACAGATAGCTAGGACTCATTGCGATTGCTGTAAAAGCATATTGAACAAGGCACTGAGTTCTAAGCTGTTTTCTAAACTGTTTTGTTTAGGAAAAAGAAACTTAAAAAATTAAAATTCTTCGCAGTTTTTTAACCAAATATGTCATTTATTCAGAATTATTTTTAGGAACATCTATGAAAAGAAAACGTTTTAAGTGAACCTTCGAGCTTTTAAGGCTGTAGCCGAAATATGCGTCTGTGTTATTATATCATATATTTTAAATTTAATCCAGTTAATATGCATACCCTAATAACAAGTATTGCTTTTTCCAGTTCAGGGTTTTCAATTAAAGTGAGAAAATGATGTTCTTTACGAGTTTGCTATAACTTGAACATAGTCTAAAAACTAAGAAAATTTTGCAAATCCATAAATTTTTTGAGATATATAAATATTTAGTCAACATTGAAAAGTGCAAAAAAAGTATACATTTTATATTTATTTAATTTAGAGCTTATGTATGAAAATTGGTAAAGATTTCCAAAAATATTGTAGTTAATACTATTTTGCAAATAACGCCAGAGAAAACTGTTATACTCGCACTGAATCCAATTTATTTCTAGCTTCAACTTAAAGCTGTATTTTTCGGCTCCTTGCTTTAATCCTGAAAAAGCTTAAGTTTAGTTATTCATTAGTTAAAACTCGGCTTGTTCAATTTTCCTTTTATTTTTTAATACTTCCCAGTGCTTGCGGATTTTCCGAAATGCTCTTTTGCCGTTTTTATGCACATTTACCTAAGTGAGCAGCACATGGAAAGAATGACAAAAAAAAAACAAATGTTCACATATATGTACAAATAAGGATACTCTCATCCTTGCCACTTTGTGTTGCAAGCGACATGTTAATATCTAAGTATGTGCAACAAATTCTCATACACACATATTTGCATTAACATAAAAAAGTGTAAATTTACTTTGGCTATCGCTAATTAACATGCAACATGCAGCAACACATATATATTATATTTAGATATGTGCATATTTGTACATAATTAAAAAAAACCGAAATAATGGGTTGTCAAAAAAGTCTTGCGGTATTTTTATTGAATCAATTCGTGTGGCACCCATACATCGAGCTTCTTAGTGACTCCAAGCTTCTTCAAAAGGTTTATAACGGTTTGATGACTACTATGCCGGTCTCTTTCGACCAATTCAGCGATTTTATCGCAATTTTCGATGACAGGCCTTCCGGAGCGTGGCGCATCTTCGACCACCTCTACATCAGAACGAAAACGTTAAAACCATCGTTGTGCGGTGGAAATGGAAACTGTATCGGGTCCATAAACTGCACAAATTTTATTGGCGGCTTGAGATGCATTTTTGCCTTTATCGTAGTAGTACTGTAAAATATGCCGTATTTTCCCTTTATTTTGCTCCATGTTTGCGACACTATAACTCACGAACGACTTAAAAGGAACGACAATCAATCAAACACGTGTTAGCGCGTGAAATGAGCTTTCCAAAAAGTTATAGCATGACCCGATGCGACGAATAAAACTAGAACTACAAGCTTTCAGCGCCTTCTAGCGAAAATACCGCAAGACTTTTTTGACAACCTAATATCTTTTTAGCTGGTGGCTGCCTAAAGCCGCGTTACTAATTTTGTTTACGAAATTTCAGCACACACAGAAACACTCAACCGGATAGCTGCGATTCCCCTCTTCTTCCACTTCCTGACAGCTTTTATAATGGTCATTATAAGATGTTCTTAGTCTGTTGGCTAGGAACTCTTATCTCATTCCTTTTCAATTTTAACCGTCAGAATGTGTGGCCCGTATTCCATTCATGTCACGTTTGCCTGCTTGTTGAGCAAGTTATAGATCGACTCCATTGAGACTCTTAATAACATGTCTAAAATTAGCCAAAGGTATATAAATTCCCTTTTTTTTGGAATATAAATAAGGATTGGTGCCTGCTTTGGCTTCACAGTTAGCAGGAATATCACTATGTCTAGGAATCTATTGCCGGTGTATCGTGAAATAGGGTGCTAAATCTAATAAGAGATCAAAGAATTCTTTCACTATCTTTGGCGAAACTCTAAGAAGACTTTAGGTTTTTCAAAACCACATGGATATCTACACATATAATTATATTCCTTATTATAAGCATTTAATTGCTGTGATAATTTTGCTGAAAAGACAGCACCACCCACTCTATCCTCAGCTGTGGACTCTACGTATAGATCTTAACCCTGCGTCGCTGTCCATTTGTCCACATCGCTTTTTTACCACTCTTCTTTAGAAGGGAAGGCAATAGTGGAGATCTACCACTGAGCTTATCGGGAAGGAAATATCTATACCAAGCTTAAGCGCAATATTGACAGTCCTGGAACTAGGTTGGGAAGCAAAACATACGATTATTTACTGGTCTTAAACTTCTTGGTAACCCATACCGAGCCACTTTATATTCCACCCAATCACTATGGGAAATTATAGGTATATACATGAAAATTCTTCCAGATGTAATTTTATAGTTTGAATTTTTTCAGTGCTCTTTGAGTAAACTTAAATTCTTTGAAAAATTAAGTCAATAAATAACTCCTGCTTGGAGTGGTTCTAGATAAGTTCCATCATTATTTAGAATCATCTTGAACACTCTTTCGATCTGAATGCCAACAGGGCTACCATCGTCGTTACAGGCGGAGACTCTAAGCCATCGGTAAAGAAGGAAGCCGACAAAACTTTCAATTCCTTTGCATCCCGAAAATAACACGGGATCCCGAAATTTCAGGATTACCGAAAATCTGATATTATTAATTATTTGCTTTTAAAAGTGTTTCATTTAACATTCACTTCAACAAATATCTTTTCAGGATTAGGCTTTATACCAACAGCAAGCAAATATACATAATGCACAAGTTGTTAATGCGATTTATTCGAGCTTTAAACTTATTCGCTTATAAATATGTGTAGTTGTATTTGCAATTCAATTAAATACTTTGCCAGCTCAAAGAAATTTCCACATTCTTAACAAATTGCTTAATCAAGTGTGAAATTTGCACACACTCTCGCAAGCATGCCGATAAATTTATATCTACAACAGAGTATCCTGTTGAAACTAAATTTTGAACGCTTACTTATAGAATACAACTAAATCGCTGCATATACATAGGTAGTACGTATGAATACAAATTCAGTTATCTTCATAGACATTTGAAGTTATGGCTATAAATTGCTGATAACACATATACTATACGTACATACATGCAGTTATGTTTAAATGCAAACAAGCTTGTCCCCTTTGCCCGTTTGAGATTTACATCACTTCAAATGCTATGCATACAGATACAACCGCTCAATTATACCGCTTTATTCAATCAAATACTTGAGTAACTGTATTTAGTTATATGTACTTGCCATAGATATGAATAGATAGTATTTGCTTATAACTACTTTGCACATTAAGGCGCCTAATTGGGTTGCAATTAATACCTATCTGATCAAAATTATGTCTTTGTCGAAGTCTCCGAGAGCCACAGAGCCACAGATATTTATTGGACGTGGAAATGAACAATGAATGATGGTCGATATAAGTGATTTCAAAACTGGCATTAATTTTAATTTTTGAATGCATGTTATAAAAGCTAATAGTGTGGATTGGTAGTAGGGTGAGCAGAAAACCAAATGTCGAGCTTATGGGTATAAATGTACCTTTATACACATAAAAACATATCCTTTTGATATGTTCACTCTTGAAAGCTTCTAAATCTAGCAATTTTTTAAGTGAAAAAAACACTCCTAAGATAGTAAAATTATCCTGAGGAACTTTTTAGCGATAACTTTGAATATTTTTTTGTTTGCTATTCATGGGATCAGAGACCCATATTTTTGAACACTGATTCTTATGTAAAATTTAACGATTTTAATTATACATATATACGATGTAAGCTCTATTTGGTTCATCCTAATCTATACTATCTATACTAATATTAAAAAGCTGAAGAGTTTGTTTGTTTAATTGTTTGAACGCGCTAATCTCCGAAACTACTGGTTCGATGACTGACTAATTCTTTTTGTGTTGGATAGTCCATTTACCGAGGAAGGCTATAGGCTATATAGCATCACGCTGCGATCAATAGGAGCGAAGAAACAGTGGTAAATGTGTAAAAATTGATGGGAATTATTTATCTTTGAGGGCTTCCGTTCTTTGTGATACGAAAGCGGTTCAAGATACACAAAAGTTATGTATGAAAGAGCTATTTCTCTTTTAATGATCTAAAAAAAGTCCGTGAGTACCGTTTTTGTGATAACTAATTTGGTCTAAATGATTTGTTTGAGTTGTATTAACATAATAATATTAAACTTTATCCAAATAAATGTGTTGTTGGTTAAGAGTATTTAATTCTGAATAAAATTGTCTCTGACGACGCTTAATTTCAACGATCAACATTAAAAGATAATATTACAAATAAAAAACTCCGAAACAAAATCAACTCGCGCTCTGCGCTGCGCTCTTTTGACATAATATTCAGTTCACGTAAATACCAAGTGCAGGTAAAAATAATTAGGTTCCTGATTATTAATCTTACATTTCTTTTTTTATACATTCTTTTTATTCATTTTCTACGTTCTTTCTTTGTCACAATAATGCCTAGAAAAAGCGGACGCGAGTTTTGCGCAGCAATGAAACTGAGGATCAGTGCACAAAATCGTGCTATGGAATCGAGCGTTGAACGTTCGCAGCGTTTTGAAATTCATAGATCTTATGACCCACTTCAATATCCCTTACTATTTCCCTTTGGAAATATTCCACAGCAGGATACTACTGCTAGATCTAAAACAGTATCATGTATGCAGTTTTATGCATTTAGACTCATGGTGAGAATAAATGACTTTAACAGCATACATTACTTCAAAGGATTAATCAACCAATATTGTGTTGATATGGCGGCAAAAATGATTTAAGGGAGGCTTGACTTCATCAAAAGAAAAAAAATTGAGAGCAGAAGAATACATTCATTTAAGAGATGCCGTCGTAAATGATGGGAATATAAACGCTTCTAATATTGGCCAGCACGTTATATTGCCGTCGTCATTTACAGGATCCCCCAGATTCATGAATGAAAAAAGTCAAGATGCCATGACATATGTCAGGAAATTTGGAAGACCTGATCTCTTCATTACATTTACATGTAACCTAGAATGGCCGGAAATAAAACTTGAGTTATTACCTAATACACATTTTTACGACAGACATGATTCGGTTTCTAGAGTATTTCATTTAAAACTCAAGAAGACCTACTAACGAAGAAGAATATTTTTGGACCATCGGAAGCCTTTGTTTACAGCGTAAAATGGCAAAAAAAGAGGTTTACCCCACGCCCACATTTTATTGTGGCTGGCTAACAAAGTACAACCAGATTCTATACATGCAATAATATCGGCTGAAAAACCTGACAAACAACAAGATCCAATTCTTCATAATATTGTCATAAAAATATGATACATGGTCCTTGCGGATTTCATAATCCTGCGTCACCATGTATAAAAGAAAACGTTTGTTCTAAAAAGTACCCTCAACATTTTATTTCGGAAACATAAACCGCGGATGACGGTTACCCAACCTACAAGCGCGGGTCTCCAGATAATGGTGGAATTACAGCAGTAATTCATGTCAAAGGTACAGAAATGAGCGGGGATAATCGTTGGGTGGTTCCCTTTAATCCAGTGCTATCACGAATTTTCAATGCACACATTAACGTAGAGTTTTATCAATCAGTCAAAACTATTAAGTACATCTGTAAGTATATTCATAAAGGTTCTGATCAAGCCAAATTTTCGTTACAAAAGAATAACGATGAAGTAGAAAGATACCTAAAAGGTCGCTATGTAAGTTCCTCGGAAGCGTTCTGGAGAATTTTCCAATTTTCTATTCATGAACGTTTTCCGGCAGTAGTTCATTTAACAGTTCATTTGGAAAATGGACAAAAAGTTTATTTTTATAATAATGAAAATCTCCAAGATCGTACTTACAATCCTTCATCAACGTCACTTACAACAAACTTGGCAAAGAAATTCATTTCTAGAAGAAAACGTGGTCAAGATGTTGAAGGATATCCCGGTGTAAAAAAAGACCCAACTTTAGGCCGTGTTTAAAACATTCATCCAACTCAAACTGAATGTTTTTATTTGAACATCTAAGGACCGTGAATGGTGTTATTTTCCAAACTCATCAAGGCGCTTGCAAGGAATTAGGTGTACTGGAGGGAGATGAACATTGGCAAAATACCATGTCCGATGCTGTCATATATGAGTCAGCTACAAACTTAAGGGAATTATTTACCATCAGCCTTATATTTTGCCAACCATCTGACCCCTTAGAAATATGGAATAAATTTCGTAATGCCTTATGTGATGATATATTAAACAGACTGCACAATGAGAATCAGTATATGACATAAGCATATAATGATGATGTATACAATGATGGACTAATCATAATTGAAGTTAAAATTCATGAGATTTGCGACAAATCCCTAACTGATTTTGGGCTTTCTGCATTAAAAAGAAATTATTCGCTTTTGGACCCGTTAGAAGTAGCATTGCAAAAACCATATAAAGGAATTAAATGAGTATATTATTCAAAATGAACCAAGATTAGTTAATGACCAGGTGACAGCGTATAATTTTGTTCTGCAAAGTGTTCGTTTCAATGAAGGAAGAATTTTTTATTTCTTCTATATTTCTTATTTTTTTTAGAGAAAGATAGCGTGTGCTCTATACGTAAAAATGGCCCTTTGGGAAAAGTACAAGATGTCAGTTTAATAATCTGGGACGAATGTACCATGATCCATAGAGCTCACGTAGAAGCTCTAGACAGAACTCTTAAAGATCTTAGAAGCTGTGATAAAATCATGGGCGACAACTTTGAAGTTTTTATGCTGTTCATGGGATCAGAGTCCCTTATTTATGAACATTGATTCTTATGTAAAATTTAACGAGGAATCGAATGGAAAAGTCAATTTCGAAAAAAAGTTGGTGGAAAAGCACAAAAAACCGGATTTTTTGGAAAATAATGTTTTTTTTTGGATTTTGTGCGTCAACTTTGAATTTTTTTGCTGTTCATGGGATCAGAGTCCCATATTTTTGAAAACTGATTCTTATGTAAAATTTAACGAGGAATCGAATAAAAATGTCAATTTTGAAAAAAAAGTGGGGGAAGAGCACAAAAAGCGGGATTTTTGGAAAAAACATAGTTTTTTTGGATTTTGAAATTTTTTTTGGATTTTGAAAATATTTTTATCAGAAAGCTGAGATATTTTTTACATAAAAATGGATAACTTCAAAATTTTTTTCACTCAATTTTGAAGTCGTTAAAAAATAAAAGAAAAAGTCATTTTTTTGTTTGATCTCAATTTGAAGTGCGCGCCAAAAAACAGTGGAGCAACTTTGGCCACTAAAAAGTTTACAGATATTCTTATTTTAGTCTATATTATGATATTCTAAAGTTTCGTCAAAATCGGAGAACCACGGGTACAAAACCATGTCGAAAATTGATGGAATGGCCCATATACTATTTACATATTTCGTTATTGTTGAGTATAGGCAATAAATATATATGTCACCCACAAATGGCTTTTTTGTAGAGTTTCTTAACAAAAATTTACTCATTGTCTCGCCTGCTTTTCAGTTGAGTTGCTGCTGTTAAGTGATGATTTCATTTTATATTAATAAATAATTATCTTAATTTGAAAACTCTTGGTATCAGAATTTACCAGGAAAATGGTGATAAATGCACTATTATTGCGCAAATTCGTCGCGTTTTGAAAATATGTTCGGACATACCAAAGAATTTAATGTGATAGTAGATTTTAGATATCAAAAATAATTTAGAATCTTATATATGCTTTCGGTTATGGTCTACCCAATGCAAAAAAATCAAATTCCTAACTTTTTACTGGAAGAATCTTTCCTTAGTTAATTAAAGTCGGTGCAATCTGAGAACGTCTGAGGCTACCAAAACTCACTTACACAGTACAAAGACACACGTGGAGGTTATGAGCAGTGCCTATACAAAACGCTAATCAAATCATGTGAAAGAGGTTAACCTCCTTCTTATCCACGCTTTCGCATGAGTCTAACCTTCTTATTACATATTCCATAAAACTTACACAACTCTCCTTATGTTCAGAAACCATCGCAACAGCATTACCATTAAGTGATGTCGATTACAAATAACTTGCATCTTTCGACCTACACAGAAACCACAAGCGGGTTACTTTACTCAGCTTCTCTCATTTTGTCATCCTAAGGACTAGATTTCTCTGTAGTATTGTTGACTTTAAAGGTTCACTAAACCTTCAGCTTTCAACGATAAACCGTAACAGAGTTTGCAGTAAAGAGGTGTCCTAATCTTTACTGCAAACTCTGTTACGGTTTGTCGTTGAAAGCTGAAGTTTAGCTTTTCACATCCTACAACTCGCATAACCTCAAATGGTAACTCTTGCTTGCTTTCAACCTAAAAAAATATTATTTTCCCTCTTTTATTGTTGAATTGAGGTTAGAAAATTGATTGCAGCGTGCCAAGGCACATAAATAAATTTAAATGTTGAGAAATTTTTTATATGATAAATATTCCATAAATAGTTGGTAATATAATATTCCACTTCAAAGTGTGTGTGTGTCTGTTAGTAGCATTTAGTTTACAATGCAACTGCGACCTGGAAAACAAAATCAGAAATCACTCGAGGGGAAGGAAGCATTTTACGGCAGCTTAGTGATCGTATGCCCCAGTGTAAAACGTGGCACAGTTGCAAAATGCCCACAATGAGTGAGAGAAAGAGAGAGAGTGACCAGGTGATAGAATGGGAAAGAAATAGTGGGCGTGGAAGATAGAGCAAGCAGTGGAAACCAAAACGGTGGATATAATATTGGTGTGCGTGTATTGTGCGTATTACCATGCAGTCGAGTGCCACGGAAGCGGATATTTGCGCAATGATTAACTTTTAATTTTTCTAAATTAAACAAATAAGCAGGCAAATTCAACAGAATGCGGCACAAGGGATATATACTAGATAAATATACATATGTAGGTTTTATACACACACATATGAACTCATGCTCAATGCATTCAAATTCATGGAGAAGCACAACTTAATTCGTGTACATCAACGGCCTCTATACAATTAATTGTTGTTGCAACAGCAAAAATATAACGTAAATAACAACAATGAACTACCAGCAACAACGAAAGCAACATGTGACAACAACGACAACAAAACAATAACAATGTAAGAACTACTACTTAACAGCAACAAAAATCACAACATGAAAGGAATACAACAATGTTCGGGAAACCATGATATCGGAAATAGAAAATATTCAAATACAACAACAACAACAACTATTCACACATAACAACACCAACAATAAAAAAAAAACTACTATTTAATAGCAAGCGACCCACAATTACCGACACTAATAGGAACTAACGTCTCTGCATAACTTTCAACAGAAGCTGCCACAAATGATATCTGCTTTTAGGCCTACATCATACATGACAAAGTGTTGACTAACCATACTACACTACTACTACCATTGTCTTGTTTGTCATGCAACTTGCAGCGGTAGTAGCATCATGTAGCAAACAGAATAGTATAATAAATATCTTATTACGGTAAATTGCGTTTGGAAGACGGGCGATAAAAAAATTTAATAAATATCTTTATTAAAAAGAAAAAAAAAAATAATATTTCCTGTACCATAAAATGTTTGAAGTTACCCCAATCTCCAGTTTATATGCTAAACATCTTTTATAAATTTCGTGGAATTTGATGGAATTACCCACGTACATATACACCCTGGCCAGAAAGTATCGGGAATTCTTCATTTAAATCTCCCGCTTATATGGAAGACAGGTAAGTTTTTCCCTTGATTAGTGCAACTGCCCTTAATTATGACGCGATCTGTCAACCAGTGTTTTTACAGCAGCTGTTTATGTCAGTCGGTAGGGGGTATATGTAAATGGGTCTCCAATAGGCGTGATTGTCCCAGTGAGGTTAGATTAGATTTTGAGGTCGATCCGAACAAGAATCTTACTTGGACAGCTTAGAACACCGGTCTGTTATATTACCTAAAACTCCTATATAATGATCATAATACCTTAAAAATCATCAGGGCGCTTTTAGCATATCACAAATTTATTAAGACATCGTATCAGTTTCGTCTAGGTCATCTGGTTCCCCGAAGTTAAGACGGCCGAGATGTTTCAGCAACAGTTTTTCAAAGGCGATGCAATGGAGGAGAAAGTGACTAAATGTTTACACCTCACCCTCCCCTATAAAACTATGACAAATACCTTCCGCCAAGATGTTTAGTCTCACCGCATGCATGCCTACTGAACAATGTCCAGTAGGAGTCCTTACGATTGTGGCTATATGGGCTTTGCCAATAGAATTTAGTTCAGTAGATCTCTTACGTTCCACTCCAGGCCAAAAAGATCACACCGTCGCACAGGAACCGGTCGTCGACTAATAAGTCCAAGTGAGGCCTATTATTACTGTGCAAAGTGCTAATTGATATCCAACTCGGTCCCATTCAAATGTGAGCGGAGAAAGGATGCCTGTGAGCATCCGCTTTGCAGTTGCCAGCGATTCCGTTGTGAACAGGTACCCATTTTCCTCATACATTTTATACCTACATCTTACTGTATTTGATGGGCAACCTGATATACTCAGAGCAAATTTTGAAAAGTATAAAAATAACTAACTTAAAAAGTTTAAATATGGCAAAAGAAGAGCGATAGAATAAAGGAATTTGAAACAACTTTCCAAGCATTTTCCCCAGCACAAAGTAACATTCTGCCAACACTAAGAGATGAGTCATGGTTTCTGGAAAAGACTTTCATTAGACCTCGTAATCTGAGTGCAATCCAATCCAAACTCGAAAAGTTCCATCGAATTATGAAATAAAATCTACTATATCAATGCGATTTATTGATATGATATATTAGGTTGTCAAAAAAAGTCATGCGGTATTTTTATTGAATGATTTTTTGAATTTATTGAAATGGTTTATAACGGTTTGATGACTTATGCTCAGCTCTTGACCGATGCTACGGCTGCAACTATGCCAGTCTCTTTCGACCAATTCAGCGATTTTATCGCAATTTTCGATGACAGGCCTTCCGGAGCGTGGCGCATCTTCGACCACCTCTACACCAGAACGAAAACGTTGAAATCATCGTTGTGCGGTGGAAATGGAAACTGTATCGGGTCCATAAACTGCACAAATTTTATTGGCGGCTTGAGATGCATTTTTGCCTTTATCGTAGTAGTACTGTAAAATATGCCGTATTTTCTCTTTATTTTGCCCCATGTTTGCGACGCTATAACTTAAAAGAAACGACAATCAATCAAACACGAGTTAGCGCGTGAAATGAGCTTTCCAAAAAGGTATAGCATGACCCGCGACGAATAAAACTAGAACTACGCGCTTTCGGCGCCAACTAGCGAAAATAGCGCAAGACTTTTTTGACAGCCTAATATAAAATATTATAAATAATTTCCAACCTGTTTTCGCAAATGCTGCTGAAGAAAGAGTGCTTGGTCTATATTCACAGATATGAACTTGTGAACTGTTTGAAAATTGTTAAAGTATATTATGCCCTTTTCATTAAAAAGCTTATTGGCCGTTACTTATGTACGATATAAAATAATTACACCCCAACAAAAATATGCAATTAAAATCTGTTGCCAAAGCAATTTCGGTATACAAAGACAACTGCCAAAGAATCAAACAATGCCACAGGAAATTCCAGTAGTTATTGCAATATGATATCCACGGCAACAACAACGTTGCATGCTACATGCAACAAAAGCTGTGACAACATCCAACTTCAGGTCGGCTTTCTTAGGTCACAGCATGTGACCCGAATATTACGGATCAGCCAAGATGCTTGCTTAAAACGAGCGACACACTACAATTGAGGGAATCCAAGAACAATAACAACGCACAGAAATAAGACTATATAATACAGCCTGCAAGCGCACGCCTTTGACACCTGCACCACGACCAAGAGCAAATAGATTTTGTCAGCGTGGGGTGAGAGCAAGTTGCGGTAGCAGTAAAATCAAATACAACGTGCTGATACAGCAGATTTGCCCAACCACCAAGTCAAGCGAACATATTCTTTTATAAATTTCGTGGAATTTGATGGAATTACCCACGTACATATACACCCTGGCCAGAAAGTATCGGGAATTCTTCATTTAAATCTCCCGCTTATATGGAAGACAGGTAAGTTTTTCCCTTGATTAGTGCAACTGCCCTTAATTATGACGCGATCTGTCAACCAGTGTTTTTACAGCAGCTGTTTATGTCAGTCGGTAGGGGGTATATGTAAATGGGTCTCCAATAGGCGTGATTGTCCCAGTGAGGTTAGATTAGATTTTGAGGTCGATCCGAACAAGAATCTTACTTGGATAGCTTAGAACACCGGTCTGTTATATTACCTAAAACTCCTATATAATGATCATAATACCTTAAAAATCATCAGGGCGCTTTTAGCATATCACAAATTTATTAAGACATCGTATCAGTTTCGTCTAGGTCATCTGGTTCCCCGAAGTTAAGACGGCCGAGATGTTTCAGCAACAGTTTTTCAAAGGCGATGCAATGGAGGAGAAAGTGACTAAATGTTTACACCTCACCCTCCCCTATAAAACTATGACAAATACCTTCCGCCAAGATGTTTAGTCTCACCGCATGCATGCCTACTGAACAATGTCCAGTAGGAGTCCTTACGATTGTGGCTATATGGGCTTTGCCAATAGAATTTAGTTCAGTAGATCTCTTACGTTCCACTCCAGGCCAAAAAGATCACACCGTCGCACAGGAACCGGTCGTCGACTAATAAGTCCAAGTGAGGCCTATTATTACTGTGCAAAGTGCTAATTGATATCCAACTCGGTCCCATTCAAATGTGAGCGGAGAAAGGATGCCTGTGAGCATCCGCTTTGCAGTTGCCAGCGATTCCGTTGTGAACAGGTACCCATTTTCCTCATACATTTTATACCTACATCTTACTGTATTTGATGGGCAACCTGATATACTCAGAGCAAATTTTGAAAAGTATAAAAATAACTAACTTAAAAAGTTTAAATATGGCAAAAGAAGAGCGATAGAATAAAGAAATTTGAAACAACTTTCCAAGCATTTTCCCCAGCACAAAGTAACATTCTGCCAACACTAAGAGATGAGTCATGGTTTCTGGAAAAGACTTTCATTAGACCTCGTAATCTGAGTGCAATCCAATCCAAACTCGAAAAGTTCCATCAAATTATGAAATAAAATCTACTATATCAATGCGATTTATTGATATGATATATTAGGTTGTCAAAAAAAGTCATGCGGTATTTTTATTGAATGATTTTTTGAATTTATTGAAATGGTTTATAACGGTTTGATGACTTATGCTCAGCTCTTGACCGATGCTACGGCTGCAACTATGCCAGTCTCTTTCGACCAATTCAGCGATTTTATCGCAATTTTCGATGACAGGCCTTCCGGAGCGTGGCGCATCTTCGACCACCTCTACACCAGAACGAAAACGTTGAAATCATCGTTGTGCGGTGGAAATGGAAACTGTATCGGGTCCATAAACTGCACAAATTTTATTGGCGGCTTGAGATGCATTTTTGCCTTTATCGTAGTAGTACTGTAAAATATGCCGTATTTTCTCTTTATTTTGCCCCATGTTTGCGACGCTATAACTTAAAAGAAACGACAATCAATCAAACACGAGTTAGCGCGTGAAATGAGCTTTCCAAAAAGGTATAGCATGACCCGCGACGAATAAAACTAGAACTACGCGCTTTCGGCGCCAACTAGCGAAAATAGCGCAAGACTTTTTTGACAGCCTAATATAAAATATTATAAATAATTTCCAATCTGTTTTCGCAAATGCTGCTGAAGAAAGAGTGCTTGGTCTATATTCACAGATATGAACTTGTGAACTGTTTGAAAATTGTTAAAGTATATTATGCCCTTTTCATTAAAAAGCTTATTGGCCGTTACTTATGTACGATATAAAATAATTACACCCCAACAAAAATATGCAATTAAAATCTGTTGCCAAAGCAATTTCGGTATACAAAGACAACTGCCAAAGAATCAAACAATGCCACAGGAAATTCCAGTAGTTATTGCAATATGATATCCACGGCAACAACAACGTTGCATGCTACATGCAACAAAAGCTGTGACAACATCCAACTTCAGGTCGGCTTTCTTAGGTCACAGCATGTGACCCGAATATTACGGATCAGCCAAGATGCTTGCTTAAAACGAGCGGCACACTACAATTGAGGGAATCCAAGAACAATAACAACGCACAGAAATAAGACTATATAATACAGCTTGCAAGCGCACGCCTTTGACACCTGCACCACGACCAAGAGCAAATAGATTTTGTCAGCGTGGGGTGAGAGCAAGTTGCGGTAGCAGTAAAACCAAATACAACGTGCTGATACAGCAGATTTGCCCAACCACCAAGTCAAGCGAACATATGCGACAACAATATTATGTTGTTGTAACAACGTTGGCGCCCGTTTGTGTAGGTTAGCGGTACTTGGAGGCGTTGGGGCGTAACGCGGCTATTCCCAAATTTAATAAATGCATCCTGATCATAAATGCAAATGCTGTGGCACGTGTATGTGGCATACGCTTAAGTAACTGCTTGCGGCAAGCTCAGTCACATATACCCACAAACGAACATAAATACATAAAAGCGTTCGGTTAGCTCAGGTTTCACCGTTTTACGCTAATAAATATCATATACCCGATATTTGCACTAACGCACATGCACAAATGTGATTACTTCGGCATGTTGCACAAAACAAATAAGCTGGACGTTGGCAGTGGGTGTCTTTTATGCGTTATTACCGCGTCTTAGCTGCCTTCGCTTGTTTAATGCTTGCAGAAACTGGCAAAGGAGTACTTAAGAAGGATCACTTTTAAAACAGATTTCAGTAAGCGTTTTCCAAAATTTAACTCATTGACAACTTACTAACTTCAAAACTTCGTGGTTCCATATGGGCGTTAAAAAGATTATGAGGATGTTATTAATAGAAAACTTTAGAAGTATACATAGTATGTAGTCATGACAAATCATAATTTACATCCTCCCTGATAATAGTACGGCCATAATCTCACATCATTGACATAGATTATCTTAGTTTAGGTTAGGTTAAGAGCTCGATCCTAAAAAGGATCTCATTTGGACAGTATATCTGTTGTGGTTATAAGACTTACAAATCGACAAAGTCCTTTGCGTCTATTACACATTTTTTGAGGTAGTTAGTGTCAGTTTCTGATACCTCCCTCGGTCCGCGGAAAGTAAAACTGCTAGAAGTTGCACCTTCATTTGATAGACTTCTCAATTGAGGAGAAAGTGCCTGGATGTTTACAGCTCCCCCGTTTTCTTTATTGACCGCTTACGCGGTTATAGCCGAGTTTACAACAGCGCGCCAGTCATTCTTTCTTTTCTCTGCTTGGTGCCAATCCGAGATCCCAAACGAAGCCAGCCTTTTCCAACTGGTCTCTTCAACGAAGTGGAGGTCTTCCGTTTCCTTTGCGGCGCGGTTTGAGGCCAATGATATTAATATCATCGGCGTACGCCAGCAAGATGGTACCTTCTGTATTGAGATCTGCAGCTCGAATATTTTTCTCCAGGAGCAGACTAAAGTAGTCACATGAGAAGGATTGGCTTTGTCTGAAACCTCGTTTGGTATCGAACGGCTCGGAGAGGTCCCTCACGATCTTGATGAAGCGGCATAAAGGCAGCTTCTTTCGTGCTGTTAAAAGCTACTTTAAAATCGACGAAGAGGTGGTGAGTGTCGATTCTTTTTTCACGGTTTTTGTTTTTCAAGATTTGGCACTAAGTGAATATCTGGTCAGTTGTTGATTTGGCTTAAAGTCACACTGATAAGGTCCAATCAGTTTGTTGACGGTGGGCTTCTATCTGTCACACAATACACTCGATAGAACCTTATACGCGATGTTGAGGAGGCTAATCCCTCGGTAGTTGGTGCAGATTGTGGGGTCTCCCTTTTTGTGGATTGAGCAGAGCATACTTAAATTCCAATCGTTGAGCATAATTTCGTCTGACATATTTTACAAAGAAGCTGATGCATGTTCCTTATCAGTTTTTTGCCGCCGTGTTTGAATAGCTCGGCTGGCAATCCATCGGCCCCCGCCGCTTTGTTGTTCTTCAGACAGGTAATTGCTACTCGAACTTCTTCATGGTCTAGCCATGGAACGTCTGCTACATCGTCATCGATTAGGGAATCGGATTCGCCTTCTTCTCGCTTTATGCTTTCAGTGGCATAACGGGCTGGAGAAGTGTTCCCTCCATAAATCTAATATGCTCTGGTTACAGGTGACTAGATCACCTTTGGGGGTTCTACATGAGTGTGCTCCCGTTTTGAAACTTTCCGTTAGTCGCCGCATTTTTCACACTCACGCATTTTGGCCTCTCTTTTTTCCTGTTTGCAAATGCGACTCGCTTCCCTCTTCAACTCTCGGTATCTATCCCATCGCGAAAGTGTTGTGGTCGAACGTAACATTGCGAGGTGAGACGCCTGTTTTTTCTCCGCTGCGATACGGCTCTCCTCATCGTAACAGCTGTTCTTTTTGCATCGGTTGCAGCTGTACGTAAGGAGCTTGAAATGCCGACCTACAGTTCCCTTATACCGAGTTATTGACGAAAGCTGTCAGAGAGCAGGGGTGCAAGTCGAGTAGAAAAACATTTGGCTATCTGATCTGTTGTGATTGCAGGTTCTCGACGTGGAACCTTCATTGTGTTTGTTGACATGCATTTTTTGTTTCACAGAGGCGAGCGCGAGTCTTGGCTGCAAAAAGATAGTGGTCCGAGTCGATGTGAGGACCTCGGAGCGTACGCACGTCTGGAACACCGGAGACGTGTCTTTCGTCTATAACAACATGATCGATTTGGTTGGTGGTATTCCTATCCGGAGATGAATTTTCTTATGCTGAAATCTAGTACTACAGATAACTATATTTCTGGCCCCGGCGAAGTCGATCAGTCTCAACCATTTGGTGAAGTTTCCTCGTAAAGGCTGAATTTACCAACTGTTGCGCCAAAGATACCTTCCTTGCCTACCTTGGCGCTAAAGTCCCCAAGAGCAATTTTGAGCTCACGCACCTTTTGTTTTTTGCTTTTAATTGTGCGCGTTTTTTTACGTGGCGGGTCCCAAACCCAGCGCACAACTCTCTATAAGGGATGTTTCGCCTTCGAACGGATGTTCTGAGACTACCCAGAGGATACTTTATCAAAGACCGGAAATCATTAGCTGCTTGAGCCATATGTAAGCAATCATTTCTGGCCACTCCCAAGAGAATGGCGATCAGAGAACTTTTCTCACTTGCATGAACTTCTACACATAGTTCCATCCTCCAAAGCGATTAAAATCTCAAATTTTTGATGAATAACAGACTCGTAAGCCAGTGCCTCCAAATTTCTTGCAAAATCATAAAACAAGAAAAGACGATTTCTAATAACATCGTATCTTAAAACTTGTGTTATAAAAAAGAGGTCACCGAATAACTGCTGTATAAAGGTTTAGAACTTTTAAGCATCCCATAAGTCCACCGAAATTGATTTACAAAATATGCGGGTTAAATAATGTCACCTCTCCGAACAATAAGCTCATAACCTTAAATATAATACCGAATATACATATTGAACAAGGAACTTAAATTTCTGATAAATATAATCAGGTGTCATATTTCGTTATTTGGATATTCATCAAAAAATTGTGTCAGCTACGGAATTGAGTTGTTGGTTACTAGGATTCGACAATTATGAGAACGGCTGTCTACTGCTACAAGGCTTTTACTTAGGTCAAATTTCAAATAAGCTTCTGGACTGGGAAAGTTCCCCGAAAAATTTTGCATATTAAGAAATTGATTGAGCTACTGTGGTCCACCAAGCTAAATTTCGATTACAGATTATTAAAATTCGCTTAAAGTGATCATCCCAAATTTACAATCCCGCATCGCTCCGCTTATGTTGTTTCGCACACATTATTTAAGCCTCTAATTAAGTAGTCCATCTAACGCATAGCCAGTCAGCTTGCTTATGCACCTGAAACTATGCTTAGTTCACAAATTCATATGAAAATGTACCTCACATAAAATACATCAATACTTCGAGTATCCAATGCCAGTACGGAGTTCTGAATGAATGACTCATTTTAGTAAATTTCGTAAAGCACTATTTTTAGGATGAGTTCTGATGAATTTTAGAAATACCGATGAAGCTACAGGTGAAAACGAACTAAAATTATAAAAATTTCTATAAATTTATTAACTACGTACCCTGTAAGTCTAAAAACTAAAAATTCTAAACATTTCCGAACGTTTTTAGGTTAGATTTTATGAAACTCTCTCACGGGGCTTAGATATAAACAGATCGGCTCAGGATAAATTTGTATGACAGTTACATATATACGGTTCGATATATAATTGCCGGAAAACCCCTACAAACAGCCCTTTTCTTTTTCCCACATAAATGAATAAAAGCTTGTTTGTTAGTAATGCTAAGATTTCTCGAGTCTGAATTAACCTTGCTGTTCGCTGTGGATCGGGGAAGATTAAGAAATAAAAAAAACGTATGCTTTTCGTGTGGAAAAGTAGGAAAGTTGGACAATTCCAAAAACAATTTTTTTCCCAATTTTTTGTTTTGTTTTGTTTTTTAATTATTTGAATAGTTCAAATTTGTCGTTTTCTTTCTTTATCCTTCTATTCAAACAAAATTTTTTGAAAATTAGTCAGTGAAAACGTTATGTGTGTTTCACACAAATTGATCAATAGCAGATTGAAATTTGTAACAAAGCCACGAAAAGGTCGCGCTTATATCGGTCGGTGTTGTTTTCGGCAACAACATACATTAGTAGCCCAAGGCAAGGGAAGAAGTTCTCCCAGGATACGATGACATCTGTGCGGAATTATGGGACGCGGTCAATCAGCAAGCGATCGTCACAATGTCACAGCACGATTTTTCAAACAAAAGTTACGACGTTTGATGGACTTTACCTTAAAGCAAGGTATATGTGGTGCTGTTAGATGCTAGATGTACTCTGTTGAGTGACAAAAGAAATGTGTGCCACACGCACACATTCTTTTTTGGATGGTAGATGGTGGTTACAACAGATAATATTGCTGAAATCATTTTTGCGGGAATTCCTGAGTCAGAGTAAGATCCATTATTATAAGAGGTGAAAATTAATGTGGTTGGTGGACCTTGCGGACGCCATAATTCCACTTCGGTTGGTATGTCTGACAATAAATGCACGAAACACTATCCACGTGCTTTTCATTCGGAAACACAAACTGGAAATGAAGGATATCCACTCTACCGGAGTCGTTCAAAACTCACATTTTTTATAACATTTGCTAATGATGCCACTGCTAAAAAATATTAGATTGGACATTTTATAAATAACTTTTGGGTACTCTGAATTTTCGACACTACCACTGAGGTATTTAAACAGCGCGTTAACCGTATTATTTTTTTTTTTTACAAACTAATCTAATGCTGCAGAATCTCATCAACGCATTGATTTTGGCAGTTCATTTTAGCGCTATTCTTCTGGCATCACGTCTTTTTCACTAACTGCTGATTTACGGGACCCGATTGTTTTTTGTTGCCAGCTTAGGAAGGGTCCGCTGCGAGCTGACAAACGAGAGAGTAAGAAAAGAGTTTCTGACCAATTTATCTATGTCGCCCACCAGACGACAATGGCAGAATATTCAGCATTCAATTTAGAGGAGTGAATATCGAAGTTGACAACACATAGATCGTACTTTTTTCACCACTATTGTCTAATTCACATTCGAAACTCATGTCAATGTTGAATATTGCAGTTTGGTGAAATCGATAAAAATACGTTTGAAAGTACGTCACCAAAGAAAGCAACAAGGCGGTTATTGGCCTTGAACGAGATAAGATCAGCAAGTACCAAATGGATCGATGCGTAAGCTGCAATAAAGCGCTTTGTAGAATGTTTACTTTTGCAATTAATGAACGTTTTCCGATTTTTGTGTGTCCCTCAGTTAATTTGGGAATGGTCAAAGAGTATATTTCAACCCATAGAATACAGTACAGCCAGGGAAAACACCGCCAACAACAAATTGACCTTGACCAGTTTTTTCTCAACTTGCGTTAGTGATCCGTTTGCGAGAACATTGCTCCATTCGAAAATACCTTGATATTATACCCAGAATACATGCGTTAGGACAAATTTATACAATCCACCCGAAAAACGACGATTGCTTCTACCTTCGGTTGCTATTGATTAATGTATGCTTTTCAACTTCATTGGAGTCATTGCGTAGTGTGAATGGTACGATGTGTGCAACTTTTTGAGAAGCAAGCTAACAATTACAATTTCTGGAACACGATAACCACTGGAATCAAATGATGGACGGTGCGATAGCTACATCGCATGCCATTGAAGTTCGCACACTTTTCGCGATAATCCTTTCGACGTATCAGCTTACAAATCGGCGTATACGAACAAAAATGAAATTGCCGAAGACATTTTACATCGTATTCGCTAAAACTTGGAAATGGGTTAATTCCGGTTGATACTTCCGGATGTTCGATATCAATTTCATCTGCCGTTTATTAATTTACGGAAGATGAACTCATCGCGAATATTTATCCGAACATTGGCCAAATTATTGTAATAACGATTCCTTGAGTGCACGCGCAATTCTAGCTGCCAACAATACCGATGTTGTTGACTTAAACTGGAAGACTCAAAGTCAAATACCGGGAGACTTACGCTAATACAAATTGATCTATAGTGTTGACAATGAAGAAGACGCCGCGAATTATCCAGTGGAATTTCTAAATTCTTTGGAGGGGCTCTGTCGTTATTATGTTTCACAATCTTCATGCGCCGAAACTGTGTAATGGAACCCGACTGATTGTGAAGCAGCTATACAAGTGGGGAAAATGCTTGATTCTACGAATTCCTTTGCGTTCTAACGATTTGTCATTTCAGTCCAAACGTATTTCAATTCCAGTGAAAACTGTATTGAGAAGACAATCAACAGGATACAAGGATAGTCGCATATTGTGTGAATTTGGAAATCGTATGTTTTCCACACGCCAGATATATGTAGCGTACTCACGAGTTGGAAAACCATCTTTTCTGTACATTTACGTACCGGAACAGAAATCAAAAAATGTTGTTTATCTAGCTGCATTAGATTGAATAAAATGTAGAAAAATCACAAATGAATGATTTTCACCAAAATATAAATTCAACTTAATTTCACAAAGGACAACGGCTGCGGAGTCAGCTAGTAAATAATAAAAATGATGTTAGGTTAGGCTAGATAATGTGGTTAAATAAATAATATTCGTTCTTTGTTTTAGCCGTAAAGTCCTCAACTCCTCACCAGGTCATCATAGTTCGTCGAAAGAAGAGGTTAACATAAATTTATTACGGTGGTAAATATCAATCCGAGCAATTTTGGTATGTTCGCCAAAAGTGTGTCTATCTATTTCAATCTCGATCTGGCAAAAGCCCAGCAATAGCAGAGGAAGTGACAAGATAAGTCCACCTCGACTTCCTCCATGCAGCTTTGGCAAAGAGCGTTCACCACAATATTTAGTCGCACTGCGTATAAACAAATTGGATAATGTTCGGTCAGAACACTTACAATTGTGGCGAGATTAACTTTACCAAGATGGATGTTGGCAGGCGCTGGCTGAGCTCACTGGCGAACTAAAGCTCCAAAATCAGAACTCAAAAAGACATAGGAAAAACCAATCGCCTCTAATCGGATTATATTGGGAAGAAGGTGTCCTTCCTTGCAAGCTCATCTGCGGTGCAGTTCCCGGAAAAAGCTTGAAGTTGAATTTCGGTGCAGTTCATCTACTGGTACCTTCATGACAGCCACCTCCGCTTGAAGGATGGTCAGTGGTCTGATAGTCTGAAACTAGAGTTAACAGAAAGGTCCCGATAAAAGAATCCACCACCTACTCTCCTTACTAACTTCGATCCATCGTTGAAAAGGATCATGGCACCCCTCCCACTCTCCATTGGCCGCGCCCCGTCCTCGCCGGGGAGTGAACTGAGAAGGACCAGCAAGAAAGGATTCTGCGATGCAGTAATCTATATTGAATGCTATCCAATCAGTGGATAATTTAAATTTGTGTCTGCCCCGGCCCCCCATACACGCAGTTCCCTAAACCTAATAGCAGCCTTCGACTCTAAGCGCCTACCAGTTATGTTTAAAGGTGCATGGCATATATTTGATAAGGATTACTTATATAACCTCATTTTAACTGGAATTATGTTGACTTTGGTGCGCACTCTCTTAGAAGGTCGATAACGTCTTGACTAGTTTGGAAACATTACTTTTATAACTAGTTTTAAAAAATGTTTAGTTGTAACTAGTTGCAAAACAATTTTTTTTGCTGAAATTTCAATGTAATCTTAAGTATATAAATAACTTAAATGGGTACCATCGTATACCAGACTAGTTGAAAAATAGTACGAAGCTAATTCAAAAAAATATTTTTTCTCTGTTTTTGATTTTAAAGCAATTCTACGCCACAACTTTCCACAAAATAATCAATTAATACCATAAAACTAACTAGGACTTAGAGAAAGATACTTTATATATTTTATTATTTATACCCGTATACCAGTTAGTAATCTAAAAACAAAATCTAACGGATATTACACCCTGAAAAGGGAATAAGAACTTTGCCACGAAGTTTTTAACATCCAGCAGAAAACATCTGAGGCCTATATAATATATATGTCTTCTTCTCTTCAAGGAGTTGTTTATATGTCAGAACCACCGATATCAGCCCAATATAAAAAATAGTTGTCATACAAACTGACCGATGAAATACAACTCAGTGTACGAAACGCTTTTTTATTTGCAAGATATCGTTACAGAATTTGGCATGAATTCTTCCACAAGGCAGGGCTACAATTTCCAAAAAAATTATTCAGATCGGATCTCTAGAGAATATATCTACATTCAAAGTGATAGATCAAAATCAAAATTAAGATCCATTTATACCCCTTTAAGCTATACGAAACGTATCTAAGAAGGGCACTATAACTTCTGATATGGTAGTTAACTAATATTTTTTCTTGGCAGCATACATAATAGGTTGTCAAAAAAGTCTTCCGGTATTTTCGCTAGTTGGCGCTGAAAGCGCGAAGTTCTAGTTTTATTCGTCATATCGGGTAATGCTATAACTTTTTGGATAGCTTATTTCACGCGCTAACACGTATTTGATTGATTGCCGTTTCTGTCGTTCGTGAGTTATAGCGTCGCAAACATGGAGCAAAATAAAGAGAAAATACGGCATATTTTACAGTACTACTTCGATAAAGGCAAAAATGCATCTCAAGCCGCCAATAAAATTTGTGCAGTTTATGGACCCGATACAGTTTCCATTTCCACCGCACAACGATGATTTCAACGTTTTCGTTCTGGTGTAGAGGTGGTCGAAGATGCACCACGCTCCGGAAGGCCTGTCATCGAAAATTGCGATAAAATCGCAGAATTGGTCGAAAAAGACCGGCATAGTAGTCATCAAACCGTTATAAACCATTTGAAGAAGCTTGGAGTCACTAAGAAGCTTTTTGTGTGGGTGCCACATGAATTGATTCAATAAAAATACCGCAACAATTTTTTGACAACCCATTATATACAAGTATGTAGGAAGTCATAAATACTTTTTAGCATTACCTGCAATCAACATAAAATTTAAAGACCACTTAAAATTCACACGCTTTATAACCGAGTAGAGAATTCACTATACGCTACTTTCCTCTGCTCTCCGCTGCTGTGCTACGCTGTGCTTTGTAGTTGGCGCTATAGAGGCCGAATCGTCAAGGCAATAACTAACATTTAAACAACTTTGAATAAATTTCAGCCAACATTACGGTATAAATAAATTCTGAAATATTTATATGACTGTGGAAGTTGTGCTTGCAAACTAGCATACATGCGTGTGTGTGGAAGTGTAAGCTCCAATAAATATTTGTTTATGACTACCAATAAAGCGTGAAGCTATGAGCCTGTGAGACTGACAAATGGAGAGCAGCAACGCAAGTAAACGAAAAACAATAAAGGCTAATGTAAAAATAATAAAAGGAAAAACAAAAACCAGAACGCAACCAAAGCTATGACGAGCGCGCTGTTGCTCCGGCGCTTTGTTAGCTATAGTGGAATATCATAAATAAATTAATAATTTAATGATTTAAAATGGGAGGAAAAAACACCGCGTACAACAACAACTACGCCAGGTGAGAGGGCATAAATTGAAATTTAAAAGAGCGAATGGCGAAAGTCAACGCGCGAACAAGCGATATTTTAAATCGCAGCGCATAGCCGCACTGATAATAAAAGTGACAGCATCAAAAATACAATAACAAAAACAACAATGTCAAATGATTGCAGGACATTAATGTGACATGAACACTTCGCGCGTATAAAGTTGCTGCACCGGCAAAGCATATTTGCGCCACGACCAAAATTCAAATAAATTACGTATACGCCGCGGTCGCCCGCCATTTAACTTCATGTTTGTTTGCGGGTGTGTACATTAAATATGGTATTTTTAATTGTTTTCCGCACTTCTGCTTTATTACTATTGAAACAGATTCTACTCGTATTTACACATTTTCTGCATTTAGTTGTCGCTTCCTATTTATTGATTGCTATTAATCTATTGGCTTCCGTAAACGTTTCGCTGTCATTTAATTTCCCCAATGGCATGTCTGTGTGTTGCTCTTGTTATGCGCTTAAACAAACATGGATGTATTTTTGTTTGCCAAGACTTTTATTTGGTTAGAAACAGTTTTTGCTAACGCTGTCATGTGAAAGAATCTATACGTTGGCTTATTTGTGTAATAAATTATTTTTTCATACATATATTATTATAAGTAATTTTTCCATATATGGACTTAGTTTTCTTGCGACAATGTGTGTTAGATTTCGTGAAAATATGTTGTCAAATAAACAATTTATTTGTAAAGAACTTTATTTGAATCAGTCAGTTAGTATGATAGCTATATGCTGTAGTGATTGGATCTGAACAATTTGTTCGAAGGTTATAGTATTGGCTGGAAACAGAATTTGTCAAGATGTCTTGTCAAATAAAAAGTGTTTTCAAGCAACAACTTAATTTGGATAGGTCGGTTGTACGAAAGATATTTGTTATATCTATCCGATCTGAATAATTTGTTCGGAGATTATACTGTTGGTCCAGGAAATCATCCACGCTAAATTTCGTGAAAATATCTTGCCAAATAATCATAATATCCATATTGATTGTGATAGACCACTTTATTAGATTATTAGCTATTGTGGTCCGTGTGCAACATTTCAGTTAGTTAGTTTCGGAATTTAAAGATTTATATCTGCAAATGCTCATGGTCAAATCGACAAACCGAACATGATTCCAAATTTTGAAGATTATCTTAAACCGAAACTGGGATTTGCATTTCAAACTCTAAGTATATCTGAACTCAATTTTAGCGTAAATCCATATTTGTGTTTTGAACTTAAACCAAATTTTTCGCAATACTTATATGAAACAATATATTAAACTGAAAATTAATCATAACTTTGAATTAAAACTTGATTTCTTCCAAAACCTTAGTCTAGACCCACATTTTTGACAGAAACTGCAGCTGAACTCAAATCGTAATAAATTTTACTTCAACTTTAATCAAAACGAAGCCGTATGCGGAACCAAAACCGTAACCGAAATTGGAACTGAATTCAAAACCTTAACCCTAGTCAAAACATGGTTCTAAGTCTAACCTTAACAAAAACCAAAATCTTAAACACAACTTAATCCAAAACCAGAAATTCATCCAAGACAAAAGCCAGTTCGGAAGCCCAACCGGAACAAACGCGTTAATAATAGAATTTGAAATTCAATATGCGCCTTCACCTACCCCTTAAACAGAACCTTAACATAAATTTATACTGAATTTGGATCGGAACCGAAACTGAACACTAATCTGATATTGGCTGATGTTGTAAAACTTCAACTAATAAAAAGGGACTAAAGCGAAATGAGAAAATTAACTAAAACAAGCCTTAAATCAGTTCCGTAAATCCAATATCGTAAAATGTAGACATCAACAATTTAGTACAAGTCTAATTTGAAGTTCAAAAACTTGAAAGCTCCCCCATATGAACTTCATGTGAGCGGAAGAACTTTCAAGCCTCTGGTAAATTAGTGGGGTTTAACTTAGTGCAAAGTAAAAATATGTGAAAGTTTCAAGTTCATAATTTTTTGGAAGAAGACATTGATTTTTCGGGTTTTTAACAATTGCCAGAATGGCAATGAGCTTTAAATATTTGCCTAGTCTTGTAACGTACCAATAATATTTTTTAACACCATTTCATGCTTAAAACACCACTATACTTCTCCGAGCAAGTGTCCACAGTATGCTCATATTTAGGTAATGTATATGCTCAAATTTCAATGTAAAAGTTCAGCTTTTCAATATGTGCGAACGAGTATCAATATCTTTACCCATATTTTATATACATATGTATGTACATTTAACATCTCTCTGTGTAAAAACTCTGATTTGCATTTAATTAAACTAATACTTTTTTACTGGCGCAACGCTGAAACATATGTTGAGCAATAAGACAAAAACAAAAAAGGCACACCAGCACCAAAAAGGAAGGAACGTTTGCTGCAGCACACTATAAATACTCGTACTATCAGTATTTTAAACAATGAAAAAGGGGCTAAAAGGTAGCTTATCAGGCGTTCTTCAGTAATCGGAATGTAAATTGTTGCTGAATCAGTGATATAAAACTAAGTATTAAAACCCCGAAATTTTTTCGGTATCTCGAAAATTCGGAATTAGTGTTATTAAAGTATTTTGCGGTGATTTAAAATATTGACATATATTTGTACGTAAAAATGTAGAAATATTGAATGCATAATGCTTGGAAAATAACGAAAATAGTCTTCATCTATTACTATTTATAACAGTATCATAAATAAATTGTTTTATCATTTAAAACTTACGAAGTAACATTTTAATTTTTCTTAAGATTTTTATGCTTAACATTAGTTTTAAAGCAATTATAAACTCCCGAAATTTCGACTTAAATAAATGCTGCACCTTTTGGAGATCCCGATTTTCTTTTAATTAAAATCTCGAAAATTCTAGTTAAATAAATTTATTTTATTATATAAATTCTGAGGGTTTTCGTGATCCAGATTTCTTTTATTTTAAAATCCCAAAATTTCGGAATTCCAATTTTTCTTATTTTAAAATCGTAAAATTTCGAGATAAATAAATTGAAAACTTAAATTAAATAAATTGACTATAAATTGCTTATGTTTATGCTAACACATTATAGTACATATTTACACAAATGTTTGTGCAGAATATATGGCTTGAAGTCTACACCAATTGCGCAGAAAAAAAATTACAAATACGCATTACAGCAGCTTACAAAAAATGTGTGTTGGGAGCCACTCGTCGCACCGCCCCACTGCTGGGCCAGCTAACTCATCGGTTGATTGCCTTACACCAGGGATGGGCACATTTTTAGCCCGCAAAGTTAGCAAAGTGCGCACGAGGGCTAGATGAGGGGAATATCAGTTTACGGAGAGAAGGGCATAAAAAGTTGTGAAAAAACTCAATTACATTCTCCCGTAACTTAATGTTCATCGCAGAATAGTTGCGGCCAGAGATAAAGAGATGTTTAACTCCTCTTTCACTGGAAGTGAGAGAGCAATTGCTAAACGTCAAAACCTACTGAACTTTGACAGCTAATCGAGTTCAGTAGGTTTTGAAGTTTGTCAATTGGAAACGGGCGATGGCGAGATTGAAATCTTACCAAAAACAATGCAAATTAAATAAATTTGTAAAATCTAAAGGTGTTTGATGAAACGTTTTATATTTTAAAGCATCATAGTATTATTTTCAATGGAAAATGATTAAAAATATGTAATGATTGAGAGCTAGCAAGCTCAAATCCTTTTATTGGGTATTGAAAGGTCAAAAGTCAGTTGTTCTAATATACTTTAAAAATATTTAAATAGTTTCTCCATATAATAAATAACCACTATTTAGTAATTTGTATTCATACTTAATGTTGGGTGTTGAGTTGATAAATGCCCAAAAATTATTATTTTGTTTAATCTGGCCATAATGGAAAATGTTATGAAAAACGCTAATTTTGAGTTGCTCTCACACTGGAATAAGTTGAACATCCCTTTATTCCTGGTTGCGGCAATACTGACATTGTACAAAAATTAAAGAGCGGACGTTTACTTCATATTGGAATTGTACAGTAGTGTGAGCAAAAAGAAGTAAACATAATTTGCAGGCTTTAGAATTTCGCATTAATATTTATTTTTATTTACCTTTTCATGTTGGGAAATTCTATTCACTATTAGGAAAGTGTTATATAAGTTATAATAGTATCTAAAAACAATTTTATTCAATAAGAAAACAGCACATTTTAAAATTTTACAACACCTTATGGTTGTTCCTATTTTGTTCACACTACTGTACATATGATAGAACCGTTAATTATTTATTTTAGCTATAATTAGGAAAACTTCTCAAGTTGTGGGTCTTTATACGTACATACGTAAGGCAGTTTTATTTATCTGTATATATAAAAAAGAAAAGAAGTTTTGTTGTTTTATGAAAATTTTCAAAGAATTGAGGTCTTTTTCTACAATTGTTTTGTTAAAGTTGCCTCTGGAAATGTATTAAAATAATAATACGCGCTATAGAAAGGGAACACATATTTTCAAAAATATAAGAAATCATCAAATAAAATTATAATTGCGCGGTATGGCATTATTAATTGAGAGCGGATGAGCATACAAATAGAATACAAACGCTAATGCAGAAACATCTTCTCCCTTCGCTAAGAGCGGCAAGCATTTTGTTCTCGTTTTCATTCGAACAATGTTGCCATTACTCAATACGCATATGTAGTTTTGTAAAAATCTAAGTTTTCAATTATAATTTTTCATAATATAAAATGTCAAAACTGAAAACAAAGAATTAAAGATAGTTTATATATTTATAAATAATAGCATTCGATTCTGATTTTTAGTTAGTTTAAGAAAATTTCAAATACATTGAAAACAATTTTTATAATTACTACAGTATATCGAGACTGGCAACCCTGCGTTGTGAGAGAGTAATTTGCTGAGTCGTTTCTAAGGGGAAAACTCCAAGTTGTTGGAAATTCTGCGGTAAGAGGGCGGTAGAAGAAGGTAGTATTGCGCTCTCATAAGATTCATTTGTGTATATGCGTTTGAAGAAACACTGGTTCAGAAACTGAATATATTATAATTTAAATGTGTCAAAATGTTACCAGCGAGTAAAAGCAGAGTCGACAATTTAAAAAAAAAAATTAGTCCATTTAATTTGGAATGGGAAGAAAGGTATTTAAGTCAGGAAAGCTCTGCTATGTACTATATATATATAATAGATCTGCAGTTTTCTTTTCTTTTAAAAGTAAGTTTGCGCAAATTTCAGACAGAATTACTTTTTATAAAGATCTTTGTTTAAAGAAATATCCTTGGAAACTTTTTTCTTCGAAAATTATATGTATCTATGTTTGGAAGCACATACACTTGTGAACAATTTTTTTCAGTAATGAAATTAAACAATTATTTAATAAGATGTAGGTTATCTAATTTAAATTTTGGTACAATAATGCTTGTAGCTACAGCAAATGAGATTAAACCAAACATAGAATTTATTATGTCATATAAACTAAATTAAATGCTGTTGTAAAGACATATTAAAAAAATTATTACTAAAATTAAATACTCATTATACTTTTTGTTATTTGTCTTACATTTTAAAAATGTATAGTAGTTGCGAAGAAATTTAGAATTGTTAGGTAATTTTACAGTTATTACCCCTTCCCATATATGCGCGCGAGTTACATATATAAATAAGTCAGAAACAAACAGTAAAACTGATAAATTTGCTGAATTTCTTAATGAAATAAATAACACAACCGGAAATCAGTAAAACTGTAATATGATACCATTTCCTTTGCTATCGCAAAAATCAAATTAAAAGATACAAAACAAATTCATTTTATTAACAATATTTCCGAGAATAAGTTAAGTTATGAGGTTATTACTTTAGTCAGCATTTAAGTAAACATATGTAATAAGTATAATAAGTATTTTTGATTTGTAAGCAATAACTCATTGCAATAGTAACTTGAACGATTATAATTAATAAAATGAAAGTTAGTCTGATTCAAATATCTAAACCAACTGGTTTAATGTCTCTAGGGTAAACTCGGTACTGACTTTTTTTAAAAACGCTCGACGAAGATACAAAACACGCGCTCTCATTTGTAAACATGACGTGGTAAAATACGTTGCTCTCATTTGTAAATATGAAGTGGTAAAATACTTTGCTCTCACTTCCATTTTCATGCTTGCCAGCGATGATCCCCTCTCCAAGCCCTCAAATCGTGCACTCGACTCGAACGGGCAAAATGCCACTGAGAGCTAATATGCCCACCCCTGCCTTACACAGCTGATTGCTACTAAAGCGCATAGTTGGGTTGTTGTAACTCACATTGTGGGCAGTAAAAAGAGGTACAAAGATAACAACAGTACTGGCAATATAACTGTTGATGACAAATTTAAATTTCCACACACTCTGCAGCCCCTACCTGTTGTTTAGGCCCGAAAGGTGAATTCCAATCAATAGCCTGCGACGGAGTTCTTAAATTAATTTTACTGTATTTCAAGCAATTATCCGCCAGAAATTTTGAATTCTTGCTATTATGTGCTTTAAGCTTTCAAGCCATCCGTGTTTTATGTACAGCTGTACAAATAAATACATATTTATATAGTAAATATATGTATGTACATAAAAAAGGGATGACTATTTTTATATACAAAAAATACAACTTAAATATATGTATATAAATATTAGATTAGGTTAGCTTACACTGGCTGGCTTTCACGCCATATATAGACCTACAGGTCCTCTCTTATGCCACATGGAGGCTCATTATTAATACTAGAACTATGGAGCTTCTATATATCTAAGCCGAATTCTAAACAAAGTATGACGTGTGTCATCGTTACTAATGCCCATTCAGTTCGCATGTGATCTGTGTAAATTTGACCTGCGTCTAGGCCAAAAGCCGTCCCGCAGTCTTTTCGAGACCGTGTAGGTAGAAAGCTTGTTTTCCTTTCGCTCCCTTGCACATGATCTTGACGATCCGTTCTTGTAGATGTTAATTTGAATGAAAAAAATGAACTTTAAACAAAAAAAAATATTTATTATTTAAGATACGTAAATAAATAACCGTTAAAAAAATTTTAAATACTCTTAAGATTTTTAAAACATGTGGCAACACTCGGTAAGTAGATGTCATATGTCCACCTACTCATTATCATTATTTTGTTTTTTTCATTTTTTTACGTTATTGCAGTTTTTATTTAATTTTTCTTAACAAATCATTACATTCGCACTAGTGCAAATATTTTCGAAACATACTACTAATAAATAATAGTTTTTGTATCAACAATATTGTAATTTAACACTCTAACGAGTTCTAAATTGCTAAATAGATATAGGTGGCAACCCAATATGTAAAACTGTTTTACCAGCGATCTTCCAAACAGTATCTATGGTGTTTGTTACACTGTATATTTATTTACGCTTCTTTTAAAATTTGATATTTGACATAGGTCTATTGAAACTAATCGGGCACAAATAGGTTAACACTCAATTACCACCGCATCAGCTAACTAATATAAAATTTCAATCAAATTTTACTACTCAGAACTACCCGTAGAATTTCACATTTTTTTAGAATTCACAGTGAATGTAAAATATGATTATGTGTGTGAATTCCTGAACTGTTTTATAGGAGTAAGTTCAATTTTCCCCAAATTAGTTTTGTGTGGAGTTGAATTGAATTATAGTTAATTGAATAAAGCCAAATTTAGCAAATAAATAATTTTTTGGCACAAATGCTGATTAAGAGAATTGATGGTGTGGTACGAATATTAGGATGTATACTATGGGCATATTCATACACACATTTTACCAATTTAAAGTAATTCAAAACTAAAATAATAAGAACACCTCCAGTTATCAGAATATCACTTTAAGTCACACACCTGAGTTGCATTAGAACACCTCAGATGATATTACATTACAATTACGCACCTAAATCTTCACACTAATCTAAAATTCATCACATGACTTCTGATGTTCACATTAACTCACAAACCCGTGGAGTCTCAATTTGCAACTAGTCACTATTCACATTACAGTCTCTAGTCTTTAGTCGCAAAATGTTGTCTCAAATTTGTGACCTGATAGTTAGCATGTCACAAAACTAAAAAGAACTCTTGTTTGCCAATTTGAATATACTGAATTGAGATCATCATAGTTATTAATCGATTGTTATTTTTTATATTGGCTAGTCAAAAAAGTATTTTTGTATTTCTAATTAAATTTCATCGTATTTTACAAACAAAATACAGAGTAATTACGCTTTTTGACTACTAGTATGTTATAGAAAATTTATTATTTGTTTTCATTCAAGTGTAAAAGCAGCGTTTGAAAAACTACGCTATTTTGCTAACGCTACCGCTCTCACTTTGTCGAAAGCCGTAGAGAGCCATAGCAGAAAAATGTAAAAGTATGTGCTCTGCTTTGCTAGTAGTTTTGTTAGGTAAAAAACTATAGCTGTAGCAATAGCCGAAAATGAAGTGCTGTGCTCTGCTCAGGTAGCAAAAAATTGGGTGCGGTAGCAGACCAATATCCTTCCGAGGGAAAAATTCCGGCTAAACGTCGCATTTTATACCGGGTGGTGTAAGCTGAAGAAGCATTTAATATGGAACTAACCGACTGCTGATCCTGGAATAGCACCGTATCAATAGCTCCAAGAATTACATATATTTTAGCAGTGTATTGGGGACTCACATAGCCCCAATTGTGACAGAGAGAAGGATAGACCTAGGGTCGCGGTGAAAACCTCATTTTATATCTATACATTACTGGATCCTCTACTTTACTATAAGTGATCTGCTTGGAACCATCCGAGCTGATATTATTTCGCTTAAAAAATTATATTAAAAATAATCAAGCTCACAGTATAAGTCCACATATTCCAGACTCCGTGGCGCAAAGAGCAACATCAACTCACTAGCCCGCACTCTCCCCTCGCGATTAATAATTACCTCTGTTGAAAGTAATGCGAGTCAACAACTACAATAGCAACAGCATCATACGGAAATACATATATACATAGATAGGAAAATTCTAAAATATTTGTAGTTATTGTTGCACCTTTGATATATCGAGAAAATGCAACTGGCTGGGTGCCTTGACTACATATGAGTAAATTGCTCTAACTTGGAAGCTGGGCTGTTTCGTCGTTTGGTTGCCTGGCTACTCGGTTAGTTACTTAGCTGCTGCTGATTGTTGGTTGCAAGAGGGTGTTCGCCAATTTTATTGTACTCATTTGGACAAAGAAAAATCGCTTCTGATAAGTGATTCTTGAAACAACAACTTGGAATACCCACACACACAAATATACTTACAGAAAAATATCCGTTTATTTTGATACATTTAAAAACTTACATATATTTACTTTCATCAGCATAGGACTGGAGGCAAGCAATAGTTTGGAATGCGGAGTTTGGTGACTTTGAATGTCAATTTATTATTGTTCACCAAATGGTGAATTCTGCAAGGGGTGGATTCTAAGAATCTTTACCCAAAGATTGATAATATCGTAACAGAGTTCGAACATTTTTAGATATAAAGGCTTTTTATTCTTGGGATCTTAAAGCTTAGACAGACATGCCTTATGCTCAAAGAGCTTTCGCACCGTGGTTTAATCTAATTAGGCTCGTTAGGGACATATACTCAATATATTGATGAAGTGGTAAAAGGACACCTGTTAAGTCACTTATTAAACATAGGTTATTGAATATCGGAGTTAGTCAATGTTGGCTAGGAAAATATCTACAAAACTATTACTAATAATTTACTCGAAAACAAATAAGGAAGGAAACTTAAAATAACTCCAAATTCCTTAATTTTAGAGAGTACTGATAACCTTGTGGTGTCAATAAATAAACTTTGAGCTCTTCACATTATTAAATTCGAATACTTCAAGTGTTTTCTCATCTTGGTTAGGCATCGTCCATGTTTCTGTGCCGTAAAATAGTCTGTAATTTTTGTGCGTCGAGAAAGGGAACAGCTTCACAATTACCTGCCGATCCCAAAGTAGCCCCTGTAGGCAAGATTTATTGGGTACTGACCGACTCTGAGCTTTTAACAACTAAGCCGGAAATCCACCAGCCCCAGGGGCTAAAGTAGTACCTTTCTCATTGCAGTGGTTGGTTGGCTGGAATCTCATTTATTCTCTGGTATTACCCTCAGCTTGCAGTTTGTTCATGAAAGTCCCGCTGGGGCTCATTTTTTAATGTTAAACTCGACCTTCAGCTTGACCTTCATTGATCAATTTCCAGCTAAGGGCTAGATCGATTGTAGACGCGTAAAGGCGGGTTCCAAAGTGATAAATGAGAAGTCTGCAAAAATTATTATCCATAGTATTCGGTGGAAGGATCGAGATATTCAAAGTCTAGAAGAAATAAATTAAATTATAAATTAAAATTATTACTTATAAAAGCTAAGTTCTAATTGAAGTACTGTGGAAAACCACAGTACCTTTCAACCCAAAATAACGAAGGTCTCAATGCAGTGGTTAGCTGGTTGGTTGGCTGGAACCTCAATTAGTCTCCGGTTCTACCTCCAGCTTGAAATGCGTTCATAATAGTTCAACTGGGGCTCTTTTTTACTGTTAAACTCGACCTTCAGCTTGACCATCCTTCCAAAGTGAACAAAGATTATCTGCCAAAGAGCCGGACTGGTATAAATAAAAATTCTGTAAAAATTATTATCCATAGTATTCGATGAATGGCTCGAGATATTCAAAGTCTAGACGAAATAAATTAGCAAATTACTTATAAAAGCTAAGTTCTAATTGAAGTCAGATCTACTCTATGCATTGTATTAGACGTTGTGTTTCCCTTGTTTATTTAGAATTCAAATTCATTTTAATTTCATACACAAACGAACGAACTTCACACTAACAATAAACAAAATTACATCTAGGTAATGTAGCTTAGAGCTTAGCTTAGCCACGCCACGAGAGCAGAACACTCCTTTCTAAGTCCACGTGTTTTCACTGTATTTGCTCACCATATGCCCGCTTTTATATATGACTTTCTAAGTCCTTGGGGGATTGTCGGTCACTTGTTTGCTCAAAAGTGTCTTTCCTTATAAATACACAAACGTACCCTCATAAATACAAGTACAATCATTCTTTCATCTTCTTCCATCTTCCTTCAGCACTTTTGTGTGTGTACAATTACATAAAAGGGTTCTTACAGCCTTTCTACTTTCTCTTCCAACTCATACATATGTTCGAGCACGTTTCCTATCGGTATACAACGCATTCCCTGTAATTATACAATACAATGGCTGTGCACATACTAAATTTTCTGCTATTTAGTACTCTTCTTCTTGCCTTGCAAAAGAGAACTTTAAAATAAAAACTTATTTGTGCTGGTTTCTTTGTCGACCCACTGTAGTGACCACACACACATTCTCTGAAGCGAGTAGCCAGCACTTCGGGAATTCGAGTGTGGCTTGCTTGGTCTATGCCTATTTTATTTTCCTTTTTTTTTGCTTTAGGTTTTACTTAAGATAAAAGTCTCCTTTGAAGTGCGTTGGGTGTGTGTGTGAGCAGGTCACTCTTGATAACCATTTAAAAGCACTGCTAATGCTTAAACTAGCCACTTTATTTTTGACCACAATTTTATTTAATCTCTGAACTTAAGAATAAGTTTGTTAAATACTTAAGTGGCTACTTAGGGATGACTCACAAGCATACGCCACTTAATGTGTAGATAAGTTTTAAGAATGGGGTGCAAGCCATGCAGTCATGCGTGGCAGCTTAAAAAAATTTCACTATGCGCCGCAAACTAGAATTTAATATAAATTTCATTACTGGTTAAGCATTAAACCCTTTAAATAAAAGTAAAGTTTAACAAAATTCCTTTCAATTCGTCTTAAAAAAGTAAAGAGTGTGTCATAATTTAATTTAATACTTGCGCAACAAACTCGAGTTAAATATCTCATTTAGTGTTTCGCATTAAACCTTATGAAATCACACTGATAATTTCCGTTAATTCACTTCAACACAATTTTTCTGTTTTTCCTTTCAAACTCGGAGTTTCCTAAGCCATCAATATATCCAGGCTACTTACGAACGACACATAAGCATAAAGTTCCTAACCTTTTTGAAAATTGAAAAATGAATGCAGAACACCAATCGGTCGAGATTATATTAAGTTCCTTTTCCACCGCAGATTCTCTATTTCGGAGTTTTGCATTAAACACTTTAAATAAACATTGGTTACAAGTTTACCACAATTGTCATGAAAAAACTTTTCTTTTACTGTTAAAGCCAGAGTTTATTAAGCACACAATTTTTTCATTAACACAAAGCTGTAAACTCGAATTTAAACACAACTTGAATCTAAGGAACGATCACAGGTATCGAATTGCTCAATTCAATGGATGAATAATTAAATATTTGGGTATATTTTATGTAAGGTTTGCTGAGTGTAGCATCAGAATTAGCAAGAATTTACTCCACCTCTTAGAGATATCCCATTTATCTCAGATTTTTGATTACAAATCTACATTGCATTAAGATATCTATTAGAGTTTACCAACTATTTATGACCTATGTACATATGAATATAAAAACTTTCCTTCGAGAATATTTCACAAATTTTTTCAAGGGTTTATTCCAACAGGGGTTATGAGATATAAGTATATCTGATCAACCAGATCGATACATAATTTCAACGGATAATTGTTAATATTCAATTTGAAGCGAGTATTTTAACCGCAATAAGCAGAAGCTAACCAACCAAAAACGTTTCCAAACGCGATTTTGCTTTGAAGTTACTTTTTTTCGAAAGTTTTGTTTTTTTTTTTAATTTTTCATTTAGACTTCGAATCTTTAGAAAAAGCTATAATCTGTAGTAATCTATTTTTCTAATATGCACCTAAGCGGTTTTTAAATTGTTGTAGAAACATTTTGTCATTTGTCAACATTTGGTTGCCTTTAAATAACGGGATGTGGCATACCGAATGCGTTCACCACACCACAACAACACAACGCGCACTAAGGACTAAACCACAAACTTAGCCGGTTTTGGCAAATAGGAGTGATGAGACTGGGTAAACACTTACAACAACAAAAAAATAACAACAACTACCAGCACAACTTGTTGCAACTTGTCGCATCAATGTTGCTTGCGGTTGTGCTGCTGCTGGTACACATGTAACGAGTAAATGCACGTTAGTATTTGCACGCGATTTGATAGAAAATTGTTAATTACAATGCGAATTTAATTAATGGCAGAGACATGGCCAAAGTTACTGTGCGTGCGTACAGCGATACCGTCACGCTGCACCCAACCCAATGAACCCAGCTCAGCTTCGAGTGCAGCAATACAGTTTGCAACACGCACAAAAAATACAACGAACAACAAAAGCAAACCGCAAGTTGAAACGTAACCAGACGAGTGCTAACATCATGGAACAATACTCGTACTAGGAAGTGGTGTTCACATTGGTTGGAGATAGAGGACCTTAGGTGCAACTACTTGACCAACTGCCACTATTACTGTTCAACATGTCTACATTGTTGTATGTCTTTTGGCATGTGCAATGGCTACTGTTGTTGCCATCATTGCTATCCCATGTTGATTACAGCGCTCTGCGGTTGCATATACCCCATGTACTACACTGTGCAACCAATGTCCACACTGCGAGTATCTCTCACCGGAGCGTCACGTAGCGAGTGGCACCTCAAATCGTTGATCTGCGACATTTTAGCCGCTCTCTCACACACAAGCACGGAGCCATGCTCGCTAAATAATTTATTATGCTAACTGGTTTTTTGGTGTAGAATTTACTGAAGTCAATAATCTCAAGCGAGCTTTTTAACTGTAGTCCTTAGCAGTTAGAATTGCACTTTTTGAATTTCTATTTGCACCAACTTTTTCTTTGACTTCAAAAAATTTCATCGATTTATCTCCAGTAGTTTATGAGAAAATAATTTTACAATTTCAACCTTCAATAACTTTAACAAAAAAAAAAATTTGACGAAATATTATTTCACAGGGTATGCATCTGGTACCCTTCCTAATTAACTGATAATTTTCAAAATCGATGATTTGGCGAAATTTTCATGGACCACTTGACGTGATTTGACCCTATTTCAAGATGGTATTGAATTAAGCGCAACCCAGGAGTTTTGTTAAATATGTTAGCAGTATCGATTCTCTTTAGCCTAATTTTAGGAAAATATTTAGATTCAAACTTCTAATAATATAATAATATAAAATGCGATAAATTTTGAACGCCATTTCCGGTATCATTTTCTGCACTTTACTCTTATTGCTTTTCTTGTAAGCAACTGGCAGGGAAATTCCTGAATCTACACTATACTCGTATCACAAATTTTGGAAAACCTACGGAACTGATTTTGAATTCGGTCCCAAAAATTGCCCGTTCTTCCAGAAGAGAGTGAGAAAACGGCGAGATAGACAAGAGCACAGGGATAAGCATCTATACAAACTAGATAAACCAGGAGGTTGTGTCTTTTCAACAAAAATACATGCCAAAATCTCCTTCCGTCTATCAGATTATTGCAGTGTCTTCCAAGTGGAGGTCACAGCAATCAAATACGAGGTGTGTTCAAAAATTATGGCGAATCGTTACTGACAGTTTTCTTCGATTGCAGGGGCGTGGTGCATCATGAGTTCTTGCCACAGGGAAGAACAGTCAATAAGGAATATTACCTGCAAGTTATGCGCCAGAAACGCCCGGATTTGTGGAAGAACAAAAATTGGCTTTTGCACCACGATAACGCCCCTGCTCACACACATCGTTGCTTGTGCGCGACTTTTTGGCTAAAAACAACACACTAATGATGCCGCAGCCACCGTATTCTCTAGATCTGGCCCCTGTGACTTTTTTTGTTCCCTAAACTGAAGAGGCCAATGAAAGGACGACGCTACGTTTCTCTTGACGAGATAAAGACGGCATCGAAGGAGGAGCTGAAGAAGATAAAAAAAAATTGATTTTTTGAAGTGCTTCGAAGATTGGAAAAATTGTTGGCACAAGTGTATAATATCTCATGGGGATTACTTTGAAGGGGACAAAATAGATATTCATGAATAAATAAATAATTTTTGAAAAGACACAAAGTTCGCTATACTTTTTGAATACACCTCGTATACAATCAATATATTTACTTTAATGCAGATGGCCAGGTGGCTTTGAAATCAGCTATGGTCAAAATTAGTGAAAGGAAGCCTTGATCTCTTATTGGATGCAACATCATAATCACAATAAACTTTCAATGGATTTCAGTAGAAAGTGACATCCTTGGTAAATTTAAAGCAGATGACTTGGCATGAGCGGGCACAAGCCTACAAATAGACTTCGGAAGACAAGGAATTAATATGCCCTTGGCTACTTGTAGCTAGGAAAAAAAATGTTATAAATTTGGAAGTTTATTTGCTGTTTTTAAAAATACTTAAATATAACATTATTTTACAAGAAGAAATATTGACTGTGCACACGTCCATTCGACAAGGCAGTTTGTAGAAAAAGGGAAAAATAATCGGATTCTGGGAAACGGGATGCTTACAGCTAGAATGAAAAAGGTAGTACAGCGTTGCTAAAGGATGGTGTTGTAAACGTAGCAAAGGGTTGCTTATAGACGGTGAATACGGCGTTGCCACATAAATAACGTTGAGTCACGGTGGCGTCAATCAAAGATTTATCAAAAATAGTGTTATAGTACCCAGCTTGAACTGATATTATAGTCTTTGAATAGATTCCTTCTAATTAAAAGACATTTCAAGTTCAAGAGCCAAAGCGCACTGCAGCCGGGTGCCGGACCCAGAGCACAGCAAAAAACTTGTACAATTTGTGGCGCTGATCAACGCATTGTTTTGATCTATGTGATTTTAAGCGCCGTGGGGTAAGGCCGTCGTCGGCTGGTACTCACGTTAAAACACAACAAATGTTGTTACCAGCAGACTTGGAATATCATAAAATGAGCATTATAGAACCTCCCAGGAGGTGAAAGAGGAGAAGACTATAAACCATCTTCTATGCGAAGGTAAAGTTTAGTTTCTTGATTATATTCCGGAGGTTGCACAGATAAACTTTTCGTACTGATGAACTTCATCAGAAGCACGGGGTGGTTCAGAAGGAAGACAATAGAGTTAGGGCTTTTAGTTCCGATGGTTTTTCAGTGGGCCTCCTAAATCCCTAGGTGCGTCGATATACAGCCGTTCTATTTATTACCAATACGCCAATTTAAATTGACTTATTTATTTAAATATCATCAATTATTGGATTGGATTGACAGTGAAAAAACATAGCAACCGTAAATGAGAGTGCACACGAAGACCATGGAGAGTCGATTCGGTGCCGTTCGCAGCAACTCGGACTGACGTATGCAACGACTTGGAGCATTTTACGTCGAAATCTTAAAACAAAATACAGCTTGTGCAAGAACTAAAGCCGCTCGACCTCCAACCGACATTGCTTTGCTCTATGGTCCCTTGAAAAGTTCCAAGAAAGTCCAACGTTTGTATGCAACTGTGACATAATTATACAGACAGGAAAGGCATTCCTGAAGCAATTTCTAGAAAGTCGATAACAACATATTAAATAATTTATTATTACAGGGTGTTCATTAGACTGGTCTTTTTTTGTATGGGAAAATTTTTGTTTTGCAAAAAGAGTGTACCGCCCCCGCAAATTTTTCCTTTTTATGCCAATAACGAAATTCCAAAATCTTAGACTGATTGCCCTAGGTTAAGGCGTGGCACATACCCACTAAAGTGGCTAAAACCGGTTTATATGGACTTTTCAAGAGACAAGGCACGAAAATATAAGTAAAATGTTTCATATATGTCTTTAGTAAATTATTATTTTGAAATTAACTTACGTTTAATGATTAATATTCTTTATAATCATTTAAACTTAAGCGCAAAGGTCTAATATATTAATGCTACCGTACTTTTTCCTATATTCAGTTACTGTTTGCGTAAAAGTTTTACAACATAAGCCTTTAAAAAGAATCGCAAAATGGCAACTCTGTAAACATATATTTAAATCGTAAAATAAAATGTTGGCAACAACAGAGGAAAGTCAACATCTGGTCAATACCGTTAGTTTTGAGCCACGTGGCAATTAAAAGTGTGTAAAAAGTGAAGTGTATTTATTTTGAGCTTTGAATCATAGAAACATTATTGCTTTAAAGAGAATTGATATTGATTGTATTTGCAAAATAGACACAAGAGCTAGTGAAAAAATGTATTTATTAGAATATGACGAAAGCCAAATTGTTGGATCTAAGCTGCCTTCCAATGGGCAAGTTTTGAAAGTATTGTTTTATAACATGCGTAAAGTGAAATTCGATCTTCGCTCAAGTGCGTATCTGGTTACCAAAGAGGCCGAAATTCTTTGGAATAAAACCCGCATTCCAGTGCGCCAAATTGATAGAAGTGTTTAAAAAGTTGAAGCTTTATATAAAGAATGGAAAAATCTGCAAAAAACTTGCAAACGCAGCACACCACTTCAAAAAATGCGAGAAGATCAGTTTATTAAAAATACGAATAACTTATTTGACATTGCGCACGGAAATGCGTTAGATTTAATTAAAATAGAAGAAGATAAAGAGTTTTTGAAGAACCAACGTAAAGAAGGTAGACCTGGTGCAATGATGGGATGCGATCGTTCATTATTTCAAAAAGAAAAGCGAAGAAATACTCGTATTGAGAAAGAGGTAATCCGAAAAGGAAAGCAGGGTGAAGAACAATTCCAAGTATTCCTAACAGCGAATGATACAATACTGAAGAACTAATTGATGTATACGACAGTGATGATAATACTGATCAAACTGCAAACTTAGCTTTCAACAAAAAAACTGAAAACGAGGAATGAAACATTTTATCACTTCAAAGCTTGTTGCGACCCTAGACAAGTGCAAAGTCAGTGATAGGGACGCAGTACGTATTCTGATAGTTGCGGCTGAATCATTGGAACATGATATCAGTACACTGGTAATCAGCAAGACATCGATTCGGCTTTGCCGTAAACAAATTCGTTCGGAAACTGCTGCAAAACTGATGACGGATTTTAAAAACAGCAATATAAATCAAATTACGGTACATTGGGATGGAAAAATTTTACCGTCAATCACAGGAAACGCAAAAGTGGACAATTACCAGTTGTGATAACAACAGATGGCATTGAACATCTACTTGGAGTACCTGCCCTGTCAGCTGGCACTGGCAAAGAATAGACAGACGCCATACTCGAACTATTAAAGGAATGGAATCAACAGAAAAAGTATTTAAAAGTAATTTCTTATAATAGTAAATATTAACAACATTCTTTCCAAAAAGGTAGAAGCTTTATGTTTTGATACCGCGACAAGTACAGGTAGATTACAACGTACATGCATTTTATTACAACAACACCTCAATAGAGAATTGTTATATCTCCCTTGCCGTCATCACATATATGAGCTCTTGCTGAAAAGTGCTTTCGCGAAATATGATTTAAAATTTAGTGGTCCATCATTAGATATTTTCCAGGGTTAAAAAAAAAATTGGCCCAAGGTCAATCAGCAAAAATTTGCAAGTGGAATGGTGGATAAAGAAATAAATTTTGCGCTAAACAAAGCTGAACAAGACCAATTACCCTCAATTTGCTCATAACTATATCACTAAACAACATCCCAGGGCAGACTACAAGGAGTTATTGGAATTGAGCCTTATATTTCTTGGTCGAAACACAGAGCCATGCTCATGCACATGCCCGATGGTCGGCTAAAGCGATATATACAATAAAAATTTTTCTTTTCCGCCACCAATTCTTAATGTCGTCAGATGAGGCAAATGCTATTCAAGATATTAGTGTGTTCATTTTAAAAATTAATTTTAGACCGTGGAATGAAGCGCCAATTGCCGCGAAAGCATCCTTAAATGATTTAAATTTTATTAAAAAATATTATTAAATTCAATGAATTTAATGAAATAATAAGCAATGAAGTAACGCTCAAGTTTTCGAATCACTTGTGATACCTGACACCAGAAGCAGCAGGTCCTTCATTTTTTGATAATCCTGTAGACCTTCTAGAAAAGAGAAAAATGGTTGAAAATCTGAAAAAGAACAAAATAATGAGAATAAAAGAATAGTAATAAACATGAATGAATTAAAACAAAACAGTATTTCAGATTTTGTTAACAAAAAAACAGTGAGCCTTTTCGAAAGATTCAATATTCAAACTAACTTTCTAAAACTTGACCCATCCAAGTGGCACAATGAATCCGAATTTCAAAAGGAATGAATATTGTGAAAAGTTGCATGTTTTAATGATACCGCAGAGCGTTTTGTAAAACTAATGGAAGAATATAATACAGCTCTAACAAAAAACGAAGAAGGGAAACAATATATCTTGCAAACAGTAACTGAATATAGGACAAAATACGGTAGCATTAATAAATCAGACCTTTGCGCTTAAGTTTAAATGATTATAAAGAATATTAATCACTAAACGTAAGTTATAATAATATGTATATTAAAGACATATATGAAACATTATACATATATTTTTGTGCCTTGTCTCTTGAAAAGTCCATATAACCGGTTTTAGTCACTTTGGTGGGCATGTGCCACGCCTTAACCTAGGGCAATCAGTCTAAGATTTTGGAATTTCGTTATTGGCATAAAAAGGAAAAATTTGCGGGGGCGGTACGCTCTTTCTGCAAAAAAAAAAAAAAATTAAGTCCGTTCTAGTGTTCATGCGCTAAAATTTAATGTGTTTCTTAAAAATGGGGTTTAACGATAAATAAAGTGCATTTTATATCCCGCATGTGCATCATTGTGGGCAACACAAAGCTATGCAGCAATGGCTATAGCATTTTAGAAGCACCAATAGTAGCAGAGCATTTTCCTGAAACGACTGCACAAAATGTTGCTATTGTTGCGTTCACGTGTATTATACTCTGAACAGGGTGTATTAAACCTGTCACGAAGTTTGTAACACCCAGAAGGAAGCATCGGGGACCCTATAAAGTGTATATATAAATGATCAGTATGTTGAGCTGAGTCGATTTAATCATGTCCGTCTGTCTGTCTGTCCGTCCATTCGCCTGCCTGTATATATACGAACTAGTCCCTCAGTTTTTAAGATATCGTTTTGAAATTTTGCAAACATTATTTTCTCTTCAAGAAGCTGCTCATTTGCCGGAACTGCTGATATCGGACCACTATATCATATAGCTGCCATACAAACTGAACGATCGGAATTACGTACTTGTTCACTTGGAAAACTTTCGCATTTGACGTGGTATATTCACAAAAGTTAGCACAGGTTATTTTTTAAGGCAACAGTGCAATCTCCGAAGAAATTATTCAGATCGGCTTACTATAGCATATAGCTGCCATACAAACCAAACAATAGGAGTAGGGAAAACTTTCGCATTTGACGTAGTATCTTCACAAAATTTGACATGGATTACTGCTTAAGGTAATAATATAATCTCCGAAAAAATTGTTCAGATCGTATTACTAAAGCATATAGCTCCCATACAAACTGAACACATAGTTCCTGAAAGAAGTGCACCTGTGAAGGGTATATTTGCTTCTGCGCTGCCGAAGTTAACGTTTTTCTTGTTTCCATATTAATATTTAAGGATTTTTCTTTTTGGAGAGAAATCATCGCAGAAATTCAACCTTGATCGGCATCCTCCATACTCTGAAGAACGTGAATTGAGTTTGTAAACCCAAAAGGAAACGTCGAATGCACCATAAAGTATATAACACTATAATCAGCGTGACAAGTTGAGTCGTCTTAGCTTCGTTCAATCTCAAGCTTTGCTAACAGGTAATAATTCGGAACACTGCTTACAGTTCACTTTGCAGAAGAAGGATCTTGCCATCGCAGAAGTTAAGTTAGAATGTAGAGTTGGTTTAACATTGATAGATCTTCTTATAGCCTTTTGTGTTACCTTTAAATTCCGCGTAGATTTACGAAGCTTACCATAAATTTATTAAAACCCTTAATATCAATAACTGCTACATCACCAGGTTCACCGTTAAGTCTTCCGTGAAATTTTAATCTCCTTTTAACAAAGGCAGGCCAGTAGAGGAGGAAGTGATAAAACGCTTCTTCCTCGCCAAAATAGTTAGCCGGACCGCCTGTAAACCGTCCAGTTAGAACACTACAATTGTGGTGAGATTGGCTTTTGTATAGATTGGCTGCACTTTTGAGCAGTATATCTACGGCTGCCTTTATGGTAACCACCTCTGCTTGAAAGACGCTACAGTGGTATCGTAGCCTGAAACTAGAGTTTATGGAGAGCTCCTGGTCAGAAGACTTCTTCAACGCTTCGCGCCACCCACAGGTCCAACGCAAGTTTGTGAACTAAGAAAGAACCGCCAGGAGGAGGTTTATGAATAAAAAAATGTTTACGAAATAACTGTTTACTCCTACATAAGTCTAAGCTAAAAATTTAAAACATATGGTTAGGTATGTATGGTAATTGTTTAAAGACAACTAAAGTAATAAGGCACAATTTTAATAAACTGAGTATTTTAAAAAGACTAAAGCTGGGGATTCCATTCTCTGAAAGTACATTATTAGCAATACCCAGCAATAATATACAGGCATCACCGTATTGGCAAACCAAACGATCAGTGTCCATAACCAATCTTTCTGCTGAGGTCTATCCAATTATTGAAACATTAAAGGCGTCACAGAAGGCATTCTCCAGAATAGCTCTAAGAGCTGAGATGCATGCTGTTTATATCCCCTCTGTCTTCTCAAAATGCTTACCTTTCATCGGTCTTTTCAACAGAGGAAACCAAAAAGTCCGGGGGCCCATCTAGGCTGTAGGGTAGCTGCGGAAGCGTTGGGATGCCGGCCTTGGTGAGGTAGCTGTTCACAAGAAAGGCGGTATGAGCCGGCGCGTTGTCGTGGTGCAACTTCCAATGGGCTGCGATATCTTGTCGGACCCGATTAACACTTCGTTTAAGTCTCTTGAGGACTTCCACGTAAAACTCGGCCTTGACGGTTTGTCCAGTAGGAATAAATTTATGACAGGCGATGCCTTTGATGTCAAAAAAGACAATGAGCATAGTTTTTGCTTTGGATTTGATAATTCTTCTTTTTTTTTGGGCGGGGAGATGCCCGGCCCTCCAAAAAGGCCTGGTGCCACCGAAATACACCACTTTACCGAGTTTCAAACAGAATTGAATCACGTACCGCTGCATTTTTGGCTTGTACTACTCACAGAAACACGTCCTGACTCTAAAAGTGCTCGGAGGCAATGCTCGTCCGTTAGCTAGGAACGCCCTCTACCGAATCCAGTCGGTGTGAGCACGCTCCTATTACTTTCCAGACAAATCCTGTAATACTTTCATACAAATACATGTCAATTTTGCAGCCATGCGGCAGAAACACCAAAATACATGCTCCAGAATTGCCTCACAACTGCAATTAGGAGCAATCAATCTATCGGGACAATATATCCGACTCTATCCATCATCACTCCATTAACTCTAGAGCTAAGCCTCTTTAATCCAACTGGTTTAAATGATGATATGATAGTAAGATGTATTATTCAAATTCAATCCAGTCTCCTTTTTACTTGATTTCTTTAAGCCTAACTATGGTACTCTCCAATGTTTCATAGATATCAATTCCGCCTAAATGTAGCCATAGTTTTAAGCTTTAATACTCACTGACTTATAGTTACACCCATTAATGTTCATATTTATATAATATTGGGTAGTCGAAGTCAAAATGGTACATATGTGTTTTTTATATATGTATAAATATAAAGAAACTATTTTAAAATTTGATTTGAAATACGAAAATACTTTTTCGACTACCCAATATATCCCATATAGTATGTCCATGCACAGTCTCTATTGTGGATTGCAAGATTAGCACAGTACGAGCACGTCGACAAGCGACAACTAATTTTAAAACAATGTGCGAAATATTAATTTGTATATAAAGACATAAGTATATGTGTGATAAAATTCCATATGTATACGTAAACAATGCATTCAATATGCATACCAGTAAGCGCTTGCTTACATGCACATAGGCACTAAATCGTGCACTTATGTGGCATTGATCTTTGCATACTTGTATTACAATTACACAACCATACCCACAAATGCTTGATTTAATGAAATTCCATGCGAAAATAATTCTGCTAATATGTTGTGTGTATATTTGTCTAATACTTCAATATATAATTATATATTAAATATCGTGTACCAACTGACAAATGCAAGAAATAAACAGTGTTATGTAACAATGAAAACTTCCTGTGAAAATAGTTGTATTAAAAAAAAAAAACTATATAACTAAATACTTATTTGATAACGCGAAGATAACAAATTTTAAATTTCAGGAAGATATCTCGTCAAATAGAGAGTTTTCCACACTATCACTTGATTCCGACCGTTGAGTTTATAAGACAACTACATATATACTCGTACTATAGTCCAATGACCTCGGTTCAGCCAAATAAACCGCTTTTTAGCTAAAAAAAGATCAGAAAAAATTTTCAAATCGAAATCTCAAAACCCTAAGGACAAGCTTGCGTATATGGTATATAGAGGGACATGTTTAAATCGGCTCAGATCGTCACGATACTCTTTTTTATATACATTGCGACAAGTACCCGGAAATTGTAATTTAAATTCTCCGTGTAAATGATATTTATAAAAATGTATTTCACTAAGTTGGCTAATGTTTGAGCGCTCTGTCAACCAGTATTTTTACACCAGCTGTTTAAGTTGGTATACCTCAGTAGTAGAATACATTCCTCGTTCTGGACGACATTCGAACTTTTCAACTGATGAAAATATTAAAGAGGTGAAGAATATGGCTCTTGAAAATCGTCAGGCAAGTCATAGAGATGTGGCAAGAGAGCTCGACATCTCTCGCGAGTATGTTGCAATGATTTTGGTAGAAATTTTGCCGATGAGAATTGGGTTTATGAGTTTGACACATAAACAAGTAACAAATCATCGGAATGGAAGGGAAAAACGAACCAAACCAAAAAAACCGCATCAAAGCCGTTAAAAAATCAAGATAATGCTCATTGTTTTTTTCTATATTCATGGTTTGACACATCATAAGTTTGTTCCACAGAGACAGAACAATTCAAGGATTTTACACGATGATAATGCATCATGGTATAGAGCTACGATGGTGCCGAATTTAAAACCAAAAACACAATGAATACCATCGATCAACCATCTTATTCACCAGATTTGGCTTTGTATGATGTTTTCTTATTCTCCAAACTAAAATTGTCGTTTCGTGGAACCCACTTTCAGACGATCGAAGAGAAAAAATAAGTTTAAGTTTGACAAGTTTATTATAATGTAAGACAACTTTTCCCGTACTACATTCTCCGATATTATATACTATATATGAAATGTGTAGTAACGATCCCGAAAAGATCTAAAAAAAAATATTTTCGCGATAGTCGGAACGGACCCGGATTTTTATTCGGCCAAGGATTGTTGCAGAATTCCTCTAAATTTAAAAAATCAAATTCCCACATTAGATTGTTAATTAGCCCAAAAGATACTGTTTTCCTGCGATAAAATTATAGAAAGGTACTTGGAAAGATCGTTTGGTTTGAAAAATAGCCATTTAAATAATAGACTTAATGCCACCGCCGATGCAAAAAGGTTAGAACTCTGAAAAAACAACCCTTAATGGGTTAAAAGCTGGATCAATTTAGATACCTGGGGAACGATTGTAATGGAAAAGTGAACGGTTAAAATTAAACCAAAAAAATTTGAAGAAATATGTAGTTCGAAAAAAAATGTATCAAATTGTATGGCGTAGCCGAAACATGATTGATTGGATATGAAAGTGTTTTGATTTTTAGAGATTTTTTTTTATAATCAAAGCTCTTCGCCAATTCTAAAAATTTTGTCTTAACTTACATTATTCCCGAGGACCACAGATAGGGTCTTGATCAACAAAAATTAAAGACTTAACCTTATTATAATTCAACTCGAAAAGTAAACGAAGATTCTCAGATTTTCGAAACAATTGCCTCTTGAGCGAACTGAAAATATTTGTCAACATACTTTTTGCGAAACACACTATAACCGAGCGCTGAGCGGTGCGAGCGTGCCCCTATATGGCGAAATTACAGCTTAGGTTAGGTAAGATGGCTGATCAAAGATCCCACGTAGACTAACAATTAGTCCTTTGTGATGCCATTGAAAAGGAACTCCCGTGTTCGGACTTACAGATTGGCGAAGCGCTTTGTAGCCAATACATAGTTACACAGACGCCTAACTTCAACACCCGCCAGTTCGGTGGCGTGTCCAAAGGTATGCGCCCCCAGGTGTCTGAGTCTTGACCTCCCAAAAGCGGGACAGTCAAGCAGGAAGTGCTGGCTTGTTTCTACCACATCTTCCTCCAAACAGCTTCTGCAGTCGGCATCCAGTAAGATACCCATTCTTACCGCATGTAAGCCAATAGGACAGTGGCCCGTTAAAAGACCCACTAGCAGTGAGAGGTTAGCCTTGCTGAGGGCTAAAAGATCATTAGATCTCCTGCGGTCTATGTTGGGCCAGAAGGCTTTCGCAACCGCACAAGTGCCGATGTTGGACCAGCGTTGGGCGAACATCCGCGTGGCCTAGCTGTCTAGTAGTAGACCACAAGAAGAAACAGGAGCACCGACCCGTTCCCATTCTACCGATAATGATTCTAGGGTACCCTTCCTTGCTAGCTCATCAGCTTTGCAATTGCCAGCAATTCCGCTATGGCCCGGCACCCACACCAGCCTAATCACAAAAGCTCTAGCTGCTAGAGATAGTGACGTTAGACATTCTTCGACCAGCCCTGAACGCACTGTAAATGAGTTCAAGGCTAATATAGCCGCTCTACTATCCGAGTGGATAGTCACTTCTCTGAAAGTGGATGCACTCTGTAGCAGCAAATCAGCTGCAACCTTGATGGCTGCGACCTCAGCCTGGAAAACACTACAGTAGTCGGGAAGTCTGAAACAGGAGTCGATGGAGAGCTCCCGACAGTAGACCCCTCCACCAACCTTTTCCCCAAGCTTTGACCCATCCGTGAAGAAGCTTGCTGCCCCCCTCCTCCATCGGCTTCTTCCCACCCACATCTCCCTCGTCGGTATATGGGCAGAGAAGGAGCCGCCAGAGTTCGGTATGGCGACTCCATGATCCAGATGATCCGGTATGCAGTCAAAGTTTGTGAGGATGTCCGAATGACCAGATGCGCGTTCCTTTAAGAAACCAGATTCTCTGAGTCTAATAGCCACCTTCGCGGCTATGCACCTACCGGCAATGTCCACCGGCGTTATATTCAAAATTGCATTAAGTGCCATGGTCGGAGTAGATCTTAATGCACCACATATGCTAATTAGCGCAGCCCGTTGAACGCTCTCGAGTTTTTTGGCCAGTGTGGTCTTCCCTAAAGCCCTCCACCACATGAAGACACCATAGAATAAGATGGGCTTTACTATGGTGTCATAAAGCCAGAGGACCACTTTCGGTGAAAGACCCCACCTTTTGCCAATAGCTCCTTTGCAGCAGTAAAAGGCAACAGATGCCTTTTTTGCTCTCTCCTCGATATTCGGCTTCCATGAAAGCTTCTTATCCAGGATGAGCCCTAAATACTTCACTGTATCCGCCGGTTGCAGGCGAAAACCTCCCATCCGCGGCAACGGTGCCACCGGGATTTTATATTTCCGGCTGAATAAAACCATTTCTGTTTTGTTTGGATTTATGGCGAGTCCACTTCCGACCGCCCACTTTGTTACTACGCTGAGATATCCCTGCGTCAACTCGTACACGGTGTTAAGGAACTTTCCTTTGACCATAAGTGCTACATCATCTGCGTAGGCAATCACCCGACAGCCGCGATCCTCTAGTTCTTTGAGCAATTCGTCAACGACTAGGATCCATAGAAGAGGAGAAAGAACCCCACCTTGTGGTGTTCCCCTATTCACACTATGCCTCGCACGCGCGCTGCCCCATTCCGTTTCGATTAGTCTGTCGCATAGAAGGCTGAGAATGAGGCACTTGAAGTTCGATTCAACCCCAAGACCGTCAAGGGCAGTTAATACTGCTTCAGGCAGGACATTGTTGAAAGCTCCCTCGATATCAAGGAAGGTCCCAACAGCGAAGTCCTTGGCTTCAATGGCCTCCTCAAGCCATGACACGATAGTATGCAAAGCAGTGTCCACTGACCTGCCTTTGCGATAAGCATGTTGTGCTCTTGACAAATAGTCTCTCGGAATGCTCTTCCTTATATACCAGTCTATCAGCCGCTCCAGAGTCTTTAACAAGAAGGAGGAAAGGCTGATTGGCCTGAAATCTTTGGCCGTGACATGGGAGACCCTGTCAGCCTTCGGGATAAACGTGACCTTGACTCGTCTCCAGGCCCCCGGAATGTAACCTAATCTGATGCAGTTCGCATAGATAGGTGCTAACCAGTCGCATGACACCTTAACAGCCTGTTGCAGCTGCGCTGGTATGATGCCGTCTGGTCCCGGGGACTTGAACGGTTTGAACGAGTTAATCGCCCACGTCAAGTGACGCTCATCCAGAATGCCGACAAAGGCCGCACAATCGTCATGCGGCATCCCGAGAGGACCCCTCACAGAGGATATGTTGCTCGGGAAGTGAGCGTCGAGAAGCGTCTGAAGTGTTTCTTCACTACTGAGAGCCCACTTCCCATTAGCGTCCTTTAGATACCCCAGGGACACTGGGGTTTTCGCGAGAATACGCCTGAATCTCGAGGACTCGTGACAGCCTTCCACTTTTTCACAGAAGCACTTCCACGAGGTCCTCTTGGCCTTTCTTAACTCGGACTTATAAATTGAAAGTCCTACTTTATACAAGGCCCAATCATCAGATAACCCACTTCTGCGGGCCTTATTGAATAGCCGTCTACAAGACGCCCTGATCTCTGAGAGCTCCGTAGTCCACCATAGAGGTTTCTCTTTGCCCTTCGGTGATCTCAGTGGACAAGACTTCTCCAGCGCAGCATTACACGCCGAGCTGAAGACTTCGACCCACTCCTCCACCACATCGGTAGTGGCCAACGAGTCCACCCCCGGTGCGTGCGGGAGAGTTTGCCTAAGCCTCCTGCGGTAACCTACCCAGTCCGTGTTCCTAGGGTTCCTGAAAGATTTCCTAGGCGGACCTTCTAGACCAACTAGACTAAACTCGATGTACCTGTGATCCGAAAAGTAGTGATCAGCGAGGACCCTCCAGTTCGAGATCAGCGGGGCAATCGCTTGTGAGGCAAGGGTGAGGTCGAGGACCTCCTCCCTGCCTGCGGTCACAAAAGTAGGAGAGTTTCCTCTATTACAAATGCGAAGATCTTCGCTAATAATGAAATCAAAAAGCGACTCACCTTTACTGTTAGTATCCGAGCTTCCCCAGATCTGGTGCCGCGAGTTAGCGTCGGAACCGATGATGACGCCAGTGCCAGACTTAGACGCTTCGGCTAAGGTCCTCCTCAGCAGTAAGGGAGGTGGCTCCACCACATCATCGTGTGGCATGTATGCGGAGATGAGCCAGAGATCCCCGGTGTCGCATTCCAATTTCGCTGTCACTATGTCAGCGCTGCTGAAATTAGGTAAAAGAAATACCGTTAGTTCATTCCTTACCAGCATACAGGCTCTGTTCCTACCTGCATCCTTGGCTGTCAGGAGCCTATGGCTCTTTGTCCTCAATCCAGAGATCCCGTTGCCAGTCAGCCACGGTTCCTGGATCAGGACGACATCAGCTCCGTCTTGTTCCAGACGGAGCAATAGGTTGGCGGAGGCCGCCTTCGCATGCTGGAGGTTAATCTGGAGGAATTTCATCCTTCAGATTTTCCCCCAGGAGCGCTATTTCAGCGCCCAACTCGTGATCGACCCGAACCTCCTCAAACAGTTGTTCGAGGCTGAAGACGGAGTCGCCAATTGACGAACCGCCCCCAACACTCGCCTCGTCCGAGAGATTCGGATCTACACCCTCGGTCATTTGACCGTCGACGCCCTCTAGCGCATCAATTTCCACAGTCGTTTGACCGTCAGCTTCCTTTGTTGCATCCACCGCAGTCACCGTAGCCTGGGGAACATCAGCCCTGGCATCTGATGGAAGTACTTTCAGCACTACCATCTCAAAACCATAGCTAATGGCTCCCCTTGTTTTGCTGAGAGGACCGATGGATTCCGTGTTTAGCATTATCAGCGCTTGCCGATACGGTTCATCAGTCCTCTCCAGCCTTAAGACTTTCCAGTCCTGCGTCGGAAGTGAGGGATTGCAATATCTGAGGATTTCCTCAATCTCACTCGGCGTGGAAGGTTCGGCCGGCAGCCAAACGCGAGCCCTAGGACGGAGAGGAAGATCCTCTTTGGCCACGGCCTTCAGTCTGGCCCCCTTCCAGACCTCCCCCACCTGAGAGACTGCCTTCTTGTACAAGATGGCCGATCTCTCGTCAGCGCAACTCGTGAGCTTGTGCAGCCCCTGGTGCCAACCGGCACTCACACATTTCGGGGGTGGCCCCGGGTTTTCCTTGACCACCCTCAGGAAGACCGACGAGATAGCCGCCGCTACCCTCTTCCATTCCTCATGTGAGATGGCACCGTTCTCCCTACTACGGTCGAGCACCCCCAGTACTATGGCCCCAGCGCCTTTGGCGATTTCGCTAAAGGTTGGCGCCTTTCCCGTTCGCGGTTTCTTAACAAGGGAGGTTTCTCCCTCGTACGACCTCTGCCGCTTGACCGCCGGTTCTGTCCTGCTGATTTCCGGTCCTGCCCTATCGTCCTCGCTCAGCACCTTCCTGGCCCACTCAAGTGTACTAGCGTGTTGCTCAGAAACCTGACCAACCAAGCGTTCCACGATTTTGGCCGCCAATCAACGGTCTGATTTCAGCTTTCTAGCTAAAGCTGCTTTGCTTTTACCCCCTGCGGATCCCTTCATAACTCTAGCTGAGGTTCCCCTGCTAGTGCTGGCGATTCCGCCGCGTATGAAGGATCCACCCTTCGCTACGTCTGTTGCCGGCGGGTTAGCGCCGGTTACCCCCAGTCTGCTACCTGAGGAGACACCTACTGGAGTCTTAGCCGTATTGCTGCCATATCTCGGTGACGGTTTCGTCGCCATAGGAGCAGCGTCCCCACCTGGGTTGGATCTAGGTGCCGATTTCGACAGCCCTTCACCTCCCTTCGTCGTTCTTCCGTCAATTTTGTTGTTCGTAGGATTGTCCATGCGAAAAGGGTCCCCACTCAGAGCCGCTATCCGTCCCCCGGAAAGGTAGTCGCCTTTTATGGTCCCAAGGTTATCTCAATGATGAGGCCAAGGCGAGGGTTGACGTACGCCCTTATGAGGCAATACGTTCAGAGCCGACCAGCGCAAAGAAGGAGTCATCTCAACATACACCTACCACGCCAACTTAACGACGACGGGGGGGGAACGTACTCTGAGGCCTGCCAGGATTTTAACGGGACGGGGGCAGTTGCGACATTAGCCTGTCAGCCATTTCTGATGAATGTCACCTCATCATACTCAGGTGTCAGAATGCCGCCACCACCAGCCCAGGGTTCTACCAAATCCGATAAAAGTTTCTCAAAAACCAGTCCAGAGCCAAAGTCGTCTAGGGAGTTGTTAGGCCGTGAAGGCCGCAGGTCATTTAGCGTTACCCAGGGTGCACCAGCTTGGAGGCGACCTGCCTTGCACCCCAGCTTGTTAGCTGATATTTATCAGCATTAGCAATGCAAATACTATATATATTACAACAACAACAGTGTGGAATCAAAGCAGCAAATAAAAACCGCGTCGAAAATGAGAAACGAGTGGGGGCTGAATGGGTGGTGCGCGAGTGACAAGCCACAATTACGCGCTGCGTGCGTTATTCAACATTTGACAACAATTTCGGTCGCACGATGTATGTATGTGTGTTGTTTTAGCAATTATATTGTATAGTTGGCTGGTTGACAATTTCGGTCGCACGATGTAAGTATGAGTGTTGTTGTAGCAATTATATTGTATAGTTTGCTGGTTGACCGGTTCGCTGTAGTTCTTGTTGCCATTAAAACTGTCACTGCGTGTCGCATTTTTTACTGCTCATTAACAAATTTGTGGCCACGCACACACTCACGCACCCATTCGCACTGAGCAATCACTTTCGATCGTAAATGAGGCGTGATGAAAGAGCGCACCAGCACCGCGGGCAGTGTGAGTGGGAAGTGTGCTGCGCGCATTGTAGGGTGGGCGTGGCGTGTTTAAGTGGCACACAATTTATTATGCAAATTACCTATTAACGTTATGACTTTTGCGTGTCGTCGTTTTAACGCAAATTTCATTTCGCCACACACACGCACACAGTGCGACTATAAGGCACTCACAAATGTTGCTCATTTAAGTTAAAGCCTTGCAACCGCTTCCCTTGCCACCATAATCGACATTGTTTTTTTGTTTATTATTCTGCCACAAGGTGAGTCCCCTCTAATAATTATTTAATCAGTTGGTAATACCGAAATAAATCGGTCGCTACCAATGATTTTAAGTAGCTAAATCGTTATCGTTATTTATGTATATACTTGTTTGTGTGCGCTTTAACGATGGCCCAGTGAGATAAGGACCGGTTATCGAAAATGACTTTATAGAAAACACAAAAAATATATTTAATGAATTTTGTTCGATCTATACAACATATTCATTGATTACATCATTGTCTTTAATAATAATTCATACAAAATTTCGTAAAAATATCATGCCAAATAAAAAATGTCAGATAGATCTATCAAACACTAAAGGACACATTGTCAAATGTATGAACATGGATAAAACGATTCAGTTAGTCGTACAAATCGTTTCTTAGAAGAGGTAAAACTTGGGACTACTTTCCGATCAAAGAAAGTACCACATTTTTTTAAAAAATACTTTCATTTTGTGGGGTGAAACTTTAAATGAAGCATTACATAACGTAGCATTTCTCACCTGGCAACTCTATTTAAAAGTTTTTACTGCACGGCTTAACGGTGTCATAGCACAGGCTTGCCGAGAGCGTTTAATTTGCTGATTGAACCTTGCAGCGGTGGTGTCGACTTATACATAGATGCATATAGATTAATGTCTTCATAAATTCTGGGCGTTGTAATACACTGCACATAATGCCAAAATAATTATTACTTTTTAAATAAGTAGCTAATAATAAAATATATACCCGCGTCTGTTAGCATGCCTGCCAATCAGACAGTGATCTGATAGCACCCCTACCAGAACTCTTACAACACTTTTTTTTTTATTTTATGGCAATAGTCGACATATGCGGCCTCTGTTTCATTCATGTCACGTTTGCCTGCTTGTTGCGCAAATCAGAGATTGACTCCATTTGAGACTCAGGTAATTGTATAGTAATATATTCGTCGATTAAATACCTACAAATTTACGGCATGTAAATGTTCGAGGTCTAATTGTAGATTGGTGCCTGATATGGCTATTTCATCTGCTTCATCTGCTTCACATTTACCAGGTTGTATATGCTCTGTAACCCATTGCAATTTTATCGTGAAATATAATATTATATACACTAAGAGCAATTCATTATTTCATAAACTTTGACAAGATCTTAGGAGACTTCACTAAGGAGCGGCGTTGCTTGGCGATCTGTATATATGTACATATGTATATATTCCTTGTCGTCAGTACGCCCCTTGTCAGAACAACTAGATGTTTTTTGATTTCTGTAATCACCGCTTATAAGACACCAGTTCAACCACCTAACAATATATGGTCTACTGTTCAATATCATCGAAATTTGTAGAATTATTTGTTAACATAAGACTGATTGCATAAACTTCAGACGTACGCTTGTTATGAGAAATTTAGCATTCACACTACGAAGGAGCAAATTTTATAAGAAACTAGCTGTCCCCGCAGCCGTTGTTCTGCGTGAAATTATGTGTTTTGAGATGAAAAGAAATTTGAATTTATCATTTAATTTTTTTTTTCAATGTAACTCAGCTTGATAAACAACAATTTTTGGTTTCTGTTCCGGTGCACAGAAATATGGTTCTCCAACTCCTGAGCACGCCACGTATATCTGCCCGTGTAAAAAAACATAGCATTTCCAAATTTATTCCACAAATTTCTAGCGACTATCTTTATGAACTGAAATGGCAAATCGTTGGAACTCAAAGGAATTCGTAGAATCAAGTATCCGGCCCTTGTATTCGATAGCTGCGTCGCAATCTGTAGGGTCCCATTACACGATTTCGGCGCATCAACATAATACCGACAGATCCAACTTTGAGACGCAAATGATGCGGTGGCATACCAACCATCTCCAAAGAATTTAGAAATTGCACTGGATAATTCACGGCGACGTCTTCATTGCCAAGACGATCGGTATTTGTATGAGCGAAAGTCTCTCGGAATTTGACTTTGTATATTCCAGTATAAGTCAACAACATTGGTATTTTTGGAAGTTAACAATGCGCGTGCACTTAAGGAATTATAGTTACGATAATTTGGCAAATTTACGAACATTCGTGATAAATTGATCTTTCGTGAATTGATAAACAGAGGATAAATTTGATATCAAACCACCGGAAGTATCAACCGGAATTGACCAATTCTTGGCGAATACGATGTGAAATGTCTTCGGCAATGTAATTTTTGTTCATATCCCACAATTGACGCGGATTTGAAGGCTGATATGTCGAAATGATTATCGTGAAAAGTGTGCGATCTTCATTTGGATTCGAAGTAACTACCGCATCGTCCATCGTTCGATTCCAGTGATTATCATTTTCCAGCAATTTTAATTGCAGGCTTGCTGCTCAAAAAGTTGCTCAAACCGTACCATTCACAGTAAGCAATGACTCAAATGAAGTTGGACCGCGTACATTAATAAATAGCAACCGAAGGTAGAAAAAATCGTCGTTTTTCGGGTGGATTGTGTAAATTCATCCTAATGCATTAGCTGATAAGACACCTGGATGTCAATCCACTGACTGGCCTTGCTTTCTGTGTAACTATTTCTTCGACGATGCATTCCATGTATAACATCAAGATATTTCCGAATAGATGTTCTAGCAAACGGATCACTGACGAAAGTTGAGACAAAATCGTCAATGTTGATTTTGCTGCTGTCGGTGTTTTCTGCCGCTGTACTGTATTCTCTGGGTTGAAACAAACTCTTTCGTCATTCTCCAAATTAACTTCGAGACGCACAATAGTGGTGAGCGACGCCGATAGAGTGGATATCCATCATTTCCAGTTTGCGTTTGCGAAAGAAAAGCACGTAACAGCACCACATATATGTTGCTTCAAGATAAAGTCCATCAAACATCGCAAGTTTTGTTTGAAAGGTTGTGCTGTGATATCGTGACGATCGCTTGCTGATTGACCGCAAATCCATAATTCCACATGTATGTCATCGCATCCTGAGAGTTCTCGTTCATGTGCCTTGGTGTGACGCCGACCAATATTAGCGCGACTACTTCGTGGCATCGTAACAAATTTCAATCTGTAATTGATCACTTTGTGTGCAACACACATGACGTTTTCACTGAATAATTTTCAAAAATTTTTAAAGCAAACGACAAATTTGAACGATTCAAATAATTGAAAACCAAAACAAAAAAGTTAAAAAAAAAAACTTTTATGGAAAAAATTAACTTTTTGGAATTGTCCAATTTTCCGACTTTTCCTCACTAAAAGCATACGATTTTTTTTTTATTTCTAAACCTTTCCCGATCCATACAGAACATTCTCTGAAAATTTCATCAAGATTGGTTCAGTCGTTCCCTTAGCGTTACTAATAAACAAACATTCATTCGTTTGTATGGAAAAGAGAAAAGGGCTGTTTTTAGGTGGTTCCCGGCAATTATTCGAATTTTTCTTGCCGTAAAAACCATCCTTGAGCCTCACCGAATATTTTAAAAAAAGAATTGGCAAAATTGGTCCATGCGTTTTTGAGTTATGCGCTTACCAACACATTTTGCGATTCATTTTTATATATAAGATAAAATAATTAAATAAATCTTCCGTGCCCGCCCGCCAAACTTAAGACTATTTTTTTGATTAATCGCACCTTCATATATTTTCAGTGGTAGGCACAATTCTCGAAATTCAAAGGTGCATGCCTAGAGACCAATGTAAAGTAAAAGTTATGAGTATTTTCGCCTCTACAATGTGACTTCCGGAACTGCTTTAGAATTTGAAATACATATGTGTCTAGAACTCATCATATCATTCGAAGCCGGAACTATTGGATCCCTCTCATATACTCCCCAAAGTATTATAATATGATCTAGTTTCGGAGTACTGCCATGGGTCAAAAATAGTACGACTTTGTTCTTAATTTTAATATTTTTTGTTTATTCTTCGAAATCTCTCTCCTCCCAATACTCTTGTGCCAACGTTTTCTTCAATTTTCAACACAGTTGTTAAAGTAAATTTCCGGAATAATCTTCAATGCGCGTAGCGATTAAAGTTTAATGTCTCAATTGACTCAAAACGGTTTCACCCGAACGGTCATTTGAGTTTGCTGTTTGGCCAGAAATCACACGGAGTTAAATCAGACGAATACGGTGGCTGCGACACAATATTGGTTAAAAATTTGGCGAAAAACTCTCGGACTGTACATTATCATTGTACAAAACCCAAGAGTTGTCAACACACAGTTGTAGCCTTTTTTACTAATAGCTTCGCACAAGTTAAGGAGCGATTCCTTAAATAGTAACAAACATCAAAACAACCTTTTGTTTCAGTAAACAGAATGCAAACAACCTTGAGTTGAAACTATTGAGATGCACTATAACTAAAACAAACAATCCTAAACAAACAATTATCAAAACAACATTGAGTTTGAATACCACAACAACCTTAACTTAAAACAATATATGTAAACAACCTAAACAAATAATATAATCTGTATCTAAACAACCTATCAACACATTTCGGTGCAGCTCAAAATATATTCATTTGACTCATTTTTACTTAATGTAAAAATTAACTCGCAAACGACGCAGTCCAACGTTTCATGACATCCTGATAGTCGGAAGGCATTGTTTCAAAAGGTGTTAACGCAACGCTGTTTTTCGAAAAAGTTCAGTGATTTGATAACAAAGTGTGCTATCGCTTTTCTTAGGCCCAATTGATCTTTCAAACTGGTTTTCACTGATTCTTCTGATATTCCAATGATGCTAGTAAGATGTATGGAAGTGAATCGTCACTTCTCAAGTATTAATTGCTTTATTTTATTGACGTGTTAATTATTAGTTGATGTTGAAGGCCGTCCTGGACGTCCTGATATGCCTTTTGGCACATATATCATGGACAGTCATACCAACCCAGCACGATTGTATTTCAAAAGTCTTAAAAATTTTCTCACAGTACCACACCAGTATGCTAGTGAACTTGCAGTCCTGACTGAGTAATAATCCTATTCAAATTCAATTGCTTTTAGACGAGTCTCTTGGGAATAAAGATTAGCTGATCTAAATCAAAGACAAATAAAACGCACTTAGCTTATTTCATATTTTCGCTTAAAAACAAAGTATTTTGGCAATGCGGTCGGGAACAATCAGGTGATATTCAATTTTCAAAATGTTTGATGTAGAGAAAAGGTAAGTTTTAATTCTTCAATATGTAAACGGGATATTAAATTACTCTATAAATATATTTATTTTGTTCATTTGATGATATTAATACAAAAAAATATAACAAATATACACAAAATTCAGTAATTTTTGTTTGTTTACATTCTCATCTGTCAAAATGAACTTTACCGTTATTGCCAACTACTTTTTTTTTGAAAAAAACATAGCTGAATTTAAAAAAAGCGATGAACTGGCAATACCTCTAGTTTAATATACAGGTTATGATAGCATACAAAATATGACGTAACATTACATTAACTTTAATGTAACTCATTATCCAAGTGAAGGTACTTTTTTCAATAGCTTTTTTTCGACAGATCACGCGATAGTCGTTTCACGCGATCATGTTTTTTTATACCCTGAAGAGGGTATATTAAGTTTGTCCCGAAGTTTGTAACAACCAGAAGGAAGCGTCGGAGCCCTATTAAGTATATATCTAAATGATCAGTATGTTGAGCTGAGTCGATTTAGCCGTTTCCGTCTGTCTGTACGTCTGTCCGTCCGTCTATCTGTCTGTATATATACGAACTAGTCCCTCAGTTTTTAAGATATCCTTTTGAAATTTTGCAAACGTCATTTTCTCTTCAAGAAGCTGCTAATTTAACGGAACTGCCGCTATCGGACCACTATAATCAAGTTTCTGTATGGAAAACTTTCACATTTGACAATGTATCTTCCCGATATTTGGTATAGATTATAGAAAAAGTTCTGTTATTTAATTTATGGCCAGCGCCAGTTAACCGAGTGCAAAGCGGACCAAAAGCAGTAACGATAACGAGGCAAAGGTGTGTTCAGACAACTGATTACCCATAGACAATCGCTAAAGTTTCTATTGTAATGGAATATTTTGGTGGCACATAGGTTAAGGCGAGCTAGCTTTTGCTTTGCCGCTCCATGCACGCTCATACCACGTTCGGCGAAACAATAGAATGTCACTTGAAAAGTAAACCAAACTCCAAGGTGATAGAGAAATGGCAAAAACAACACCAACCGCTGAATGTGTTTTGCTAAATAAGCGCACAAAAATCATTAAACTATTATTAACCACCACTATTGGCACGCTACGCTACGCTCACTACTCAACGGTAACAGACTATTAAAATTCAGATTTCCAATGAACCAGTTGATATTTGGTTGGCAAAAAACTTTTCAACTTCATCGATTTCTCTTTTGCTCTGGTATTATTCTTAAACTATTTTCAAACTGGAAGAGCATTTTAGGTTTGATTGCCAGAGAAGCAAACGTAGGGCCTGCAATGCGGAACATATTGAACCAAAACTACAGCGGCAACTGCACTAAATTTTAAAGTTGTCGGTGATATGGGTGTGATATTCAGTAGTTTTGTGGGATTCAGGAGGTACCAGACAGTCGGCTGACAGCCCAGTGGCAAGAATGTTAAATGGATTAAGTAATGCGTATTGAATGATGAACAAGGTTTTCGTTTCGTCCCAATTGGCAATGGATGAGACAATGCATTGGTTGATGGAATTGTTGCCTAGTTACCAGAATGATTACGTGAAAGCCATTTCGCTACATTTTCGACAAAATCGTGCGTTCGCCTCATTTACCTTTGCGTAACTTTTGGCTATTCAGAAAATTCACATGACCACTCCGAGGACACCGTTTTGATGCAATTGAGGATATAAAAGCTGAATCAAAGATGATCTGATGGCTATCACGACGGAGGATTTTTTTCAAGTGCTATGATGACTGGAAAACTCATTGACATAAGTCTATTGCAGTGGAAGGAGATTATTTTCAAGGAGATGAAAAGGATAATATTCACCTTTCAATTTGATTACGTATCTCGCTTCTATAACATTCAGTTAAAGGTGAAACCATAAGTAAATATAAATGCAGCCGCCGACTTGTATGACTTATGGAGCTCATCAGAGCTAAGCTGATGTGAACTTCTAACTAAATATATTTTGTTTGGAACTGAATATTTTTGACTCTCATCCTAAGCTTCTATAACCTTAGAATAAACACGACAGTCATAGCTAAAAAGTGGGAGCTTGTCACGGATTCCCGAAAAATAAACTCTTCCCTAAAGCTGAGAAACTGCGCAATCCTACAAGGATTCAGGCTCTAACTCTGGGTTGCATGTGGCTCTAATCTGGCTTTTATACGATTCATGATGTAAACAATTAGTTTAAAGCTCAGTAGAATTCCTCTTCTAAGATATACAAAGTCAAATGAACAGCTACCAACAGTGATGTTGATCTCAAGAGGTGAGGAACCTTTGTGTGTGGCCTCCAGATACTTTGTCTTACCTATGTTCACCATAAGACTAATATCTTTCGCTTCATTTTCTAGGCCGGAAAAGACTGCACTGACGGTCCTGTTGTTATTGTAGGCGTTAACTTATCATCTTCGTACGCCAATAGCATTGTAATTTTATAGGAGACGGAAAACACAGACTTTGTTTTTGCTTATGTTCCTTCGCGAAATACCAAACAAAATATCTTTGGAAGATATGTACTGTAATCAGGTTTAAAACAGGAACTCCGTTATTTCGGATGGACTTCAAAACTACGTACTACTATGTACTACACTATTATTTTATCGACTACTCGTAATTTAAGAAGCAACTGCCCAATTATTAAAGAATTATGATTCACACAAACGAAAAATTACGTGAAACAAAAGTGCGGAGCCAAAAGAAGCATGGATTGCTCAAAATCACTGCTGTTGTTTACAATATCAACACTTTGCGACTTTTTCACATTTCATAATATACGGAATATTCACACTTTTCTATTTTTCTATTTATTCATACTTTTTATAAGTACACGTACCGAGGACTACGTACCGTTACAGTCAAGTCATAATCGCGTTTGTGTCGTTGCCGAAATGTTATAATTTGTGAGCAGGTAGTTAGTTTTTATCTATCAAAAGGCATAGAAATAAGGACGACACAAAACTTTTTTCAACCAAAATAGTTTTATTCAGTGGCAGATTAAGAGATCCGAGGCCCTAAGCACAGAGCCTGTGTAGGCCCTCTGTTGCTTAAATGGAAATGGAAGGAATGGAATGAAAGGTAGAAAGTATAAAATGAAATTTCATCAAAACAGATATTGTAGTAGGTATAATTTAAAACTTAAAACATTTTTTTCCTTGCCTTAATTCGAGTGAGAGCAAACTCCGAAATTACAACGTCGAAATTTATCTGACGAAGTATGTCTGCCTCAATACACATTAATGCTAACGAATTAAGCTTGTCTGGAGGGATTTTTGTTCTTTGCTGGTTTTTTAATCTTTTTAGATGTGGGAAGGATCGTTCAGCAGAGCAGTTAGTAATCATTTAGCTGTGAAAGATTCTAAACGCCACTTCTATATTTGGAACATGACTTATTTAGATCCCCAAGAAATGAAAACTTTTGTGAAACTTCGTGGTATACATCACCTCTTCTTTGCATTTGAGCATTAAGTATGCCAATTATTACATTGAAAGTCTCAATGCGGAATTTGTCTCTAGGATTCAAATCGAGTTCCTCTGCATTTCCATCATTTCTTGTTTCTTCCTAATTCGTCTTCGGGTTTCCTTATATTCCACATTAGAAAAAAATTTTCTTGCCACGCCTTCAAATTTTTAAAATAGATTCCTCATTTTCAACGACAAATTGGAACACGTTTTAAGATCTAATCCTTCTTCTTGGAGTACTTTACTGGTGCGATGAAAAACTTGTAGAATATCATTCTACAAAGTGAGCATAAATATAAACTCAAAATCTTGCATTTTGTTTGAAATATTCTGTAATTCTAACCTGGTCTCATCTTTTTGGTTTGTGTCCTCAGCAATTTCATCTAAAGCATCCAAAATTTTCGGAAAGGATTGTAATATTGCACTCGTAGCTACAGCGTGAGCTTCCCAAGGAGTGTCCGACAGAGAGAATCAGACCGCTATCGCTGCCTATTAATTCTTTTAAAACTACCCAACGATTAGTAGAAGCCGAAAAAAATTGTATAACAACTGCACAATTGAAAAAAAAAGTTCACTGCGATCGTACAAGAATCAACAGCACTACCACCAATCAAGTTAAGAGTATCTGCAGCGCATGGTATAAATACAGCATAGTTATTATGTTTGTATCGTCCTGACATACTCCTCTGCACGTTGCAATATCTATTTTGCAACCCTCTAGATAACTGAGTACTATATTTGCCATCTCATCTCCGGCATGACTTTTTAAATTTAAAAATGTCGGAAATCGTTCCACGGGCATACCATCAGACGACGATACGTATCTCAAAATGAAACATAAAGTTGCAGGGGCAGGACCCTGCGGGGGTGTATGAAGGGTCACTCCCGGACTGCTCGCGCCTTCTGATTTCGGACATATTTATTTGGATGAATATCGATAAAATTTAGGTATAAAATTAAACGCCAGCAGAGGATGGAGGCCCCTGGAGAATAGAGGCCCCAAGCACGTTCTTGTAGTGCTTATACGTTAATCCGCCACTGATTTTATTTTGCAAAGAGAAAAGTGATATTAATATAGAATGTGAGCAAAAGCGGAACATAGCGAGCTGTTAAAGAGCAGCGACAAATGATGAATGGAAGTTAACATTAAACAAGTCTTTATTTGCTTCCTATACTTTTCGAGTTTCGCTCGACTCCTTCGACCAATGCAACACTGCAGCCAACAGTGCAGTGCAGTGAGAATTGCTAACCAGTGGCAAAAGGAAAACAAAAAGTTGGATGGGAAAAAAATTTAATATTTGTATTTTATGTTATGGCTCACTACTAACACTGGTGCATAAATGCCAATTGTGCTAAAGTGTCTAACACCGAGCTGATTTACAATCAGAGACAGCTCAGCTCTAGGCGACTCATTGCCGGTGTTAGATGTACGGTTCCGTTCATGTTCCATACAATATTGCCACCGCAATAGTTGTGAGGTGGACGCGGGATGAAAAAGGGGCTGGGGGTCAAGGTTTCATAAAATATTGGAGTCTAAAAGGATTGTTCGAGAAGTCTTTAAGATGTTCCTGGAAGAGAGGCTCAATATACTGCCCTTAGACTTACCCGAATTAAAAACTGTTACTTTTTAATTATACAAAAACAAAAAATATATTTGTTGTCTGTGATGTCTTTATGATTCGTGAACTTCTGTACATTTTTTAACAGAAACGTGTGTGGAGCCGATCCTTAGAATGGGAATTCTTGTAGTTTACTGCTAAACTACTGTTGGGCCTCAGATTCAATGGGAAGATTATTTAGGCCTACGTATATCGGAAGAGGGCTAAAGAGTTTTGCTCTCTCAACAATAGAACCTTTCAGTGGTTGTAGAAGTTATAAATAGACACTGTTTGATTGGAACTCAAGCAGTAGAATTTTAAGATATTACCGGTTACCAGCATCTGTTTTTGACCAAGCGAGATTAGCCACTTTTTTTAATTCGCTGAACTATATCAATGTTGTAGTATATCTCACATAGCTCATCGTTCCATCGACTGCGGTATTCGCCGTTGTCAATGCGAAAAAAACCATATATCTTCCGCAGAACCTTTCTCTCAAAAACTCGTACCGCCAGCTCATTAGTTGTCATTGTCCATGCTGCTGCACCATATAATAGGACGAGGATGATGATTGACTTGTAGAATTTTATATATGTTCATCGAGAGAGGACTTCACTTCTCAATTGACACTCTGTCCGAAATAGCACCTGTTGGCAAGAGTAATTCTAATTTCAAGGCTGAGATTATTGTTGATGTTGATGCTGGTTCTAAGATAGACGAAATTATCTACGACTTCGAAGTTAAAACTGTCAACAGTGACGTGGGAGCCAAGTCGCGATTGCGACTATTTGTTTGATGACAAGAGATATTTAGTCTTGTCCTTCGTTCAGAGAGCAGAAAGCAGAGCAAATGGATTTCCAGGTTGACGTTGTTGTTGGTGGTGACGCTAGTTCCAAGATGCCGAGTCGCGAGTGCGACGACTGTTTGTTTGACGACAGGAAATATTTCGTCTTGCTCTCGTTCACCATCAGACCTATTTGCTTCGCTGCCTCGTTTGGTATCGAACGGCTTAGAGAGATCTTTCTCGATCCTGACGCAGCTTTTGGTATTGGTCAAACTCAGTTTATACATACAGTCGTATTAATTTTGCAGGGGTATCAAGTTCAGATCTCGTCGCATAAAGGCAGCTTCCTTTAATGCTTTTAAAGATTGTGCAGTCCCCATTTTTGTGGATTGGGCAGAGCAGACTTAAATCCCAATCGCCGGGCAGGCTTTCGTCTGACAATGTTCTACTTAGAAGCTGATGCATGCTCTTTATCAGTTTGAATAGATCGGCCGGCAATCCAATAGTTTCTACTTAGATCCACAATTCACTTGCTGTCCAATTCTAAAATCTTAGCTTGGCAACTAGAAGCACATACTCATATATATAGAAGGACTTCTCAAGGTCAGTTATAATTAGCTTTCGCTTTTAGTAAAGAACACCTAACAATTCCTTTATTGTCTGTTATCTGCTTATGAACCAAGACTTTTTTGACAATTTTTTTTACGATATGGTATCAACAAAACCGAAGTTCTGAATGACTTTTTAATTTTCAACCAATTTTCGTAGGATTGAGTTCAGGCTCACTACCTCTTTGCATTGCTGACGTGCATAGAGTTATTGGCTAACATTCGCCAATTTTTAAGCTTTTGCTCTTTTTAGAATCGACACGAAGTCCTTATCGCATCACACGTTTTGGCTTTATTTAATTTACTGCGCTCTTGCATCACAATCGAATTGAGCAAGCGCACAGTAATATCGTGAACGTTTGCGTAAATGACTTTGAAAAGTTGTCTTTCCAGCCAACTGCACTTTTATGTGTATATGTTTGGGGGTGTACGAGTGTTTGAATGAGAAAATTTCGTATGTATGCGTACACATATGATTTGGGTGAATAGTGTTGGCGCAAAGTTAGATAAAGTTCAAAACGAATTTCAGATCTGTTTCAGTCACAAAATTACAAATCATCGGTGACAAGTTTTAAAGTTTTTCTATGGTTTTTTATTCAAGAAAATTTTTTTTGTTCTAAGTGGAAATAGTTAAAATGAAAACGTTGCTAATGTTTTATGCTGGCAAAAAAAATGTATTAATTTTTTGGAAATTTCAAAAAGAAAATTATATTAGTAAAAAGTAGTAGTTTACAATTTTTCTTTCAAAAACTTGGATAGTTTTGCCATAATTTTCTGAGTTAAAAAATATTATAAAAAACTTAATTTATTGGGTGTCAATCGAGAAAGCCTTAAGAAAGGTACGTGATTTTCCAATAGCGATGATATAATTTCTAAGGGTCGTTTCATTCATTGTATTCAGAAAAGTTTCCAATTTCGTCATGGAAAGGTATACGTAAGAGCAGCATTTACAAATTATTAAAATTTTATTAACGTAATCATTACCCTATTTCGTGAGCTTTCGCCATTTTATGGTCGTAATAATCGCACTCGCTTTTTGTCAAAGTGTTGAAGACTTCGAGCGTACATTTTTATTGCATAATGTTTACGTGCCAATAAAACAAAGAACCGCTAGAAGTAATCAAAATATTGCTGCCGTTCATGCAGGTCTTGCTGAAGGCCGCAATTTGCCGATTCTCTAAAATTGGGATTGTCTCTAGTCACAACCTGGCGGATTAAGAAAAAGAATTTGTACTTGCATTCAATTGTTCTCACTCAAGAACTGAACACTTTGGACTACCGTAAACGTAGTGAAAGTGGTGATTTTGATTTAGAACAACTTCAAAATTATAACGATTTTTTTAAGGAAATCATGTTCTCCGACGAGGGTCACTTTCATTTGAGTGGTACGGTAAATAAACAAAACTGTCGATTCTGGTACGAAGAAAATCCGCAAATTATTCATGAACAACCATGACATTCACCTAAATTGACAGTTTGGTGTTTAAAAAAAAGCTGGTGACACTGTTACTGTCAATGGAGTTGATCTTGACAACATCTGGTTGCAACAAGATGGGGATATGTGCCACACAGTTTGGAGATTCGATTATTTCAAGAAATTGTGACATTAAAAGGCTTCCAAGAAGTTTTGATTTAACAATTGAACTACTTCTTTTGGGGTTATTTGAAGACATTGTCTTTAGCAATAAACCAGACTCCCTTGAAGTTTTAAAGCCAATATTGAACGTGCTATTCATGGCATACGATTTGATTTAGGGCAAAAAATATTCGAATTTGCCGAGAAACTAAAAAAGTTTTACAGTGATGGAATAATTTCTCCAGCGGAAAAATGGCAAAAAGTGGTCGACCAAAATGGTACATGCAAGTAACGGGTGATTTTTTTGAGGTTAGGATTTTCATGCATTAGTATTTGACAGATTACGTGGGATTTCAGACATGGTGTCAAAGAGAAAGATGCTCAGTATGCTTTGACATTTCATCATGAATAGACTTACTAACGAGCAACGCTTGCAAATCATTGAATTTTATTACCAAAATCAGTGTTCGGTTCGAAATGTGTTTATCGACAAATTTTGTTCAGCGATGAGGCTCATTTCTGGTTGAATGGCTACGTAAATAAGCAAAATTGCCGCATTTGGGGTGAAGAGCAACCAGAAGCCGTTCAAGAACTGCCCATGCATCCCGAAAAATGCACTGTTTGGTGTGGTTTGTACGCTGGTGGAATCATTGGACCGTATTTTTTCAAAGATGCTGTTGGACGCAACGTTACGGTGAATGGCGATCGCTATCGTTCGATGCTAACAAACTTTTTGTTGCCAAAAATGGAAGAACTGAACTTGGTTGACATGTGGTTTCAACAAGATGGCGCTACATGCCACACAGCTCGCGATTCTATTGCCATTTTGAGGGAAAACTTCGGACAACAATTCATCTCAAGAAATGGACCCGTAAGTTGGCCACCAAGATCATGCGATTTAACGCCTTTAGACTATTTTTTGTGGGGCTACGTCAAGTCTAAAGTCTACAGAAATAAGCCAGCAACTATTCCAGCTTTGGAAGACAACATTTCCGAAGAAATTCGGGCTATTCCGGCCGAAATGCTCGAAAAAGTTGCCCAAAATTGGACTTTCCGAATGGACCACCTAAGACGCAGCCGCGGTCAACATTTAAATGAAATTATCTTCAAAAAGTAAATGTCATGAACCAATCTAACGTTTCAAATAAAGAACCGATGAGATTTTGCAAATTTTATGCGTTTTTTTTTTAAAAAAAGTTATCAAGCTCTTAAAAAATCACCCTATATTTGGATCAATAAAGTTCCTTATAAATATTGAAACAAAAATAAGTTGAAGTTTGATTAGAAATTGATTAAAATTAATCCCCGAACATTTTCAAGCGTTTATTTCTTACAACTTTCAATGTGGATTAACTCGACAATAGTGCAACCTTAAACTTAAATCAGTTTTTGTAGATGTAGCTTCATTAATATTTATCCATATTATTTAATCGAAGTCTTAGATCACTCCATGCCTAATTCCGTTATGGTTGCCCAAAATAAAGAAAATTGCTTTTATTCAAGGCATATGCTATGCTGTTATTAAAAAAACGCTTAATACAAGTAGATTTTTCGGCACCACAAGGTTCCTCTTAATTTCACATGCCATATGCCAAACAACAATACATCTATCATCTGTGAACACTTTACGAATATATGTATGTACTCGTAGGTATATCACAGGAGCATTCCAAACTTTCTTTGCACATACATGCACTCAAGTATTAGCCCAAAAAAAATGCCAATGGCTTGCATTTTGAGTATTTATGACTTTTTAAATACTTTTCAGGACACAAAACCAACAAACACCCAACTGTGTATCTTACCACGTTACTTAAGCGACTGGTAATTGAGACAAGATAAAACAAACACCTTGGAAAGTCAGAGAATGGAAAGCAACAAAATGAAGAGGAAGAAATTTCAACAACATACTGTTGTTTAAAAATGTCTGCGAACATAAGCGTAGAAAGAACGTTATCTCACACCAATGCCCGAGAGATAGGGGGAGCGGAAGGCTCTGCATATTTGGTTGCAAGCTAACGGTAAATTTTGGTGGGCCACTGCCGTCGTGGCGGTGGGGCCACTTAACTGCAAAAACAGTATGTAATTAAATGCTTTCAGTAAACAAATGTACAGCAACAACAACAACACATAGCAAGTTAAGCGCTAACAACAAAACAACCGAACACTTACTATACATGCTTGTTTCGTTTCTTGTTTTTCTTGCAGTCGTTCGGTTATTTACCAATTTCTTTTATTGTAATACATTACTTTATTTATTCTTCAGCCATTGCATATCCGACATGAATTTATGCTACTGACACTTATTTTGGAAAAAGTTCAAAACTTAAATTGGGCAACATTAAATTTTGATTTACAATTGCTAAAACTTTTACCGAAACATTTCAATTGATGAAACAAGTTTATGGCGATGATTGCCTATCCCGTAGCAGAGTGCACGAGTGGTTTCAACGTTCTCAAAGTGGTCGTGAGGACATAAATATCGATCAACATGTGGGCCAATCAAAATCCGTGATCACCGGAAATTCCATCGAAACTGTGCGTGAATTCATCAAAAATCAGCCGAAATCATCATTGAAATTCATGGAAGTGGAATTGAACATCTCCGTCTCATCGATCGACACTTGTGACCGATTATTTGACCACAAAACACATTTTAACCACTAACCCCTCACCACATTCAGCTGATATGACACCGTTCGACTTCTTCCTTTTCGGAAAAAGCAGAAGGAGACCTTTTTGAATAATATATATTGATTTTGTCCAAAAAACCATTTGTTCTGATTTTTTAAGTCCTGTTTACTTTGAAAAATACTATGAGCATTTTGATTTGTCCACCATCAGCACTACCCCAAAATAAATTTGTGGTATGCCCCGTGTTGCTTGTGTTTCTCTAGAGTACATTGCGTCAAACAACCTTTGTAGGAGGTGGGTAGCCCACGAGCTGACCTACTAGAGATCCATTTATTGCCCGGTTGCACAATCTCACACAAGGAGGGCTTGGACTTGCTGGTTAGAGCAGAGAAACACTTGACAGTCTGAAAGACTGAAATGTCGTCTTTTTGTATGTAACTTCTTTTCATGTAAGGATTACTACAGAAGAAGCCAGCTCCTGTTCTTATTTCACTCGGTGAATATGTAGATATTGCCGCTAGAAGGTTGATTACAGAACTATTGTTCAAATATTTTCTTCTACTGGGGAATAAAAGCGATGCTTTTAATTCCTTCTAGGTATCTTTTTTTCGGTCGCATTGCCAGTCTAGCCCAAGTTCATTAACAAGTTCGACAATAGCCTAAAATCATGACCCGGATGGCGCTAAGCACTGCCACATACTTCACTTGAATATGCGTTCTGCGGAAGTCAAGAACAACTTCTTGAATTTTCATGACCCTACTTATCCATGAGATAAGATGAGATCTGGCTTCGAACTCATTTAATGTTAACGCTTGTATTACTTCACTTTTTTCAGTGTTCCTGAGCAAGAAAGCGTAGCTTTAAAAAGCTTCGCTTTATGGAAGAAACTCTCAGTAAATATTTAAGTATATCGAATGCAGGTGTAGCAAATGTTCTAAAATTATTCCTTCATGAAATCTTTAAAAATTTTTATACCTATTGTCAGGGTACTATGTAAAAGTCCGCTTGTATTACTTCACTTTTTTCAGTGTTCCTGAGCAAGAAAGCGTAGCTTTAAAAAGCTTCGCTTTATGGAAGAAACTCTCAGTAAATATTTAAGTATATCGGATGCAGGTGTAGCAAATGTTCTAAAATTATTCCTTCAAGAAATCTTTAAACATTTTTATACCTACTGTCAGGGTACTATGTAAAAGTCCATTAGAAGTTTGATATAAAGAGTTTTACAACAAACTTCCACAGGAAGGTCGATAAAATTTGTTTCGGAATTTCTTGTGGAACGTAAAGATGTATAGTGGTTAGAAGTTAACTGTCAAGCCCCTTGTGAGATGTTCATTCAACCAAGCGCCTGCTTTTATTAGCCCAATAGTGTTCCTAGCTTTCTTAAACTCTAAAGGAGCGGATAATATTCGTCAAGGCATTATCAATACATTGTAGCATCAACTAACAAGTACTCTTAATACCTTATAAGCTACAATCAAACCAGTTAGGAATTACGATAACGCCGCCAATCTACTTCTACATATGTATTTTCACGAAAATGCCTGTAATTATTGATGAGGATAGTTACGAAAAGTATACTTTTCCAAGTTCGTTTACGTTTCAAAGTTTAAATGGATTTGCATATAATTAGAGCACCACGTCGACTCCTCAACACCGTCATGTGCTTTTCCCTGACGATTTATCTTTCATAGTGGAGACAATTAAATCTCGTTGGAAGGCGGTGAACGCAATTAGCATTTCCACAATGCCAAAGAGAACAAAGAAGCACTCAGGAAGACGTACCTTCACGCACTCGGTCGCTTAATGCGAGCTTGTTAGATAAATAGGCCTGCAGACAGGTAGACAAATTAGACAATGAAAATCGCGTAATTACGTCTTAAAACTATGCTATAACAAGATTGGCTAGCCAAAGCCAATTGTAGGTAGAACATTCAAGCACACGAAAAATAATATCCACAAGCAAACATGTGTCTAAGAAATCGGGAGAGACTGAGTAGACGCTCTGTGAAGCTAAATGGTAGACCCGCATCAGATATAAGGTGTTTCAATTGGAGGATCGATGAGATGTTATTGAAGTTGAATCTTGGGGGTTAGAATTGCTGGAAGTCAATGAAACACTTACTCTATTTAAAACAGTTGTTACTTCAAGTTGCTAAAGCCTACTTTCAGAAGATCTTATATAACAAATGTCTTAAATAGCTCCTATTCCAGTGGAGTCTAGAAGAGTTTTTGGTACAAGTTACTACGTCGTGCTTTCAGGAGATGGAGGGTCTATAAGTCAACAGAATGTTGCCTGTAACTTTAAGGTCCAGTTCTAACGTTTTGGGATAGGATATTTCAAGCATAGTCTTACTTCCAAATTGAGCAACCCTTTACATGGACTCCAACACCAAGGTCGACTTCTGTCTGAAGTCGGCTGCGCTCTTGGTTGGCCGCAACGGACACGACAATGAATTGGCTCAATTCTTTTATCAACTTTTTGGCACATTTGTGCCTTTCAGCGCTTCGGAGTTGTGCCAACAACAGGGCTCGTTGCTTACAGGTGTATGGACCGTTACTAATTGTAACGCCGCTTTTCATGTTCTATGTCCTTCTCCCACATGCAAGCATCGTTTTAACTATAAATGTTTTCGGTGGCTCAGACACAGTTACTGGCGTTTATTGTTGTTGGAACTATTTTTGTTCACTTTTCTGTGCAACGCTATGCGGTTGCACCTTCGGCGGTCTTGGGGCTCTGTACGTGTATAAGCAATAAATTGCTGCTGCTCTTGCCTCCACTGCGGCGACTGCGCTCAGGTGTTGGCTGCCAGTAATTTCCCACTTTGGGTCAGTTACTTGCAATTTGAGTGCTCCAATGCTTTGCTGGTGTCCAGTGTGGGTTGACAGATGGCAAGTAGCAATGTGTTGCTAATTGATTGAAGATGTTTTAAGCAATTAGTAATTAGCTGCATGCAATGTTGGTGCGTCTTTGAAAAATGGAAGTGTTCAGAGAAAAAATATTTGAAAAAGTAGCATACCTTAAGGCGCAATGACGGTTGTAACCTTGCTAATGGAATTTCTTCAAAAGGCTGTTGGAACTTACATTTATTATCCTTTACTGACGTAAACACCGCACCTGCGGTTATAGCCGAGTTAACAACAGCGCTCCAGTCGTTTTTTCGTTTCGCTATTTGCCGCCAATTCGGGATCCTAGTGAGTCTCACCAACGTAGGGAAATCTTTCTCATGCTCTGCTTCCATTGGCCGGTACTGAACCGAATACCTTCAAAGCTGAACTGTTCTGATCCATCAGCACAACATGACCTAACCAGCGCTGTTTCCTGATTCGCTGAACCGTCGACTGCGGTTTTCGACCTTGCCAAAAAATCATAAATCTTACGCAAAACCTTTCTCTGGAGCACCCCTAAGGTCGACTAATCAGACGGGTATAAAAAGTGACTTATGTATAGCGTTTGGTCTTTGATCGTGTTTCTTCGAGAGAAGACTTTACTTCTCAGTCGCCTGCTCAGTCCAAAGTAGCACCTTTTGGCAAAAGTTACTCTGCGTTAGATTTCATGACTGAGATTGTTGTGGGCGTTAATACAAGTACTGGTTCAAAGATAGACGAAACTATCTACGACTTTGAAGTTATGACTGTCAACAGGGACGTCCTCCTTGCGCGTAGGGGTTAGAATTTACCCGCGGTAGGGCATGCCTGTCGTGAAAGGTGACTAAAATCTATATGCACGATGTCTTTCTTTCTGGGCATGCCTTGAAATGTCAGCATAGTGTATGTCTATGTCAGAAATAGTGCTATAATACTCAGCTTGAATTGGTTATTATAGGCTTTATATTTATTCCTTGTATGAAAACATTTGTTGTTCAAGCGACAAATGTCACCACTCTTTGAGTTCTGGGGGCTAAACTAGTAATAGCAAAAGCTACAAGGTCTTACCAGAGACTATAAGATAGTACTACGGGGAGCAGTTAGCCCTTGGAGTTTACTCCAAACTGCTCATTGGGCTTGGTCCTTTGCAGAAATTCGTGGTGGCAGTAGTTGAAACCTAAAGGTAGGCAGGGTTGAAAATTCCAATCCAATGTGTAGTCGTATTGCGGCCGAGTGCTGGACCCAGAATACGGCAGAGGTTTTAGATCGGCCTCGTACCCGACCAAGGCGGCTTAGGTGTCCCTATCCAACTGAACCAATTGGAACCAAAATATACATGCAAAATGCATTTATACTTTGAGACGCTGATCAACGCACTATATAGATCTATGTGCTTCTAGAAAGTAAGCCGTGAGGTAAGCCCGTCGTCGGCACGTACTCACGTAAATCACAATAATTGTTGTCAACAGTGTCGTACGCACCAAGTCGCGAACGCGATGACTATTTGTATGTTTGGTGATAGGACATGTTTCGTTTTAACCTCGTTCACCACCAGTCCCATAAGTTTCGTTTCTTCATCCAGTCTCGAAATAGTAGAACTAATAGGGCGATTCTTGAAGCCAATTATATGGATATCATCGGCTGTACGCTAGCAGAGGTACACTCTGATAGAAGATTGCACCTTCTCTACATAGCTTTGTGGCTCGTATTATTTTCTCCGGCAATATTTTAAAGAAGTCACACTATATGACGTCTCCTTGCCTCTCTTGGTATCGAACTTTTGATGTTGCTCAACGTCAGCTTACACAGCCTTGTCTATTAGCTTTGCGGAGATACCAAGTTCTGAATTAGTGTCGGTCATTCTTTCACGAGTCTTTGCCAAGATTTGGCAAAACTCTGGTCAATAGTAGTTTTCCAAGTGTAAAGCCACACTTATGAGCTCCAATCAGTTTGTTGGCAGTGAACTCTAGTCTTTCACACCTTACGCTCCATAAAACCTTATATGCGATATGAAGGAGGCTTATCAGACGTTATTGCTGTAGATTGTAGAGTTACCTTTTTTGTGGATTGGGTAGAGCACACTTAGGCCATGGTTTCAACCATTCATACCTTGCAAAGAAGCTGATGCGTGCACCTTTCTTACGTTCTTTACCACCGTATTTGAATAGTTTGGCCGCTAATCCACCGGTCCCTGCCACTTTGTGATTTTTCAAACCGGTAATTTCTATTCCACCCTCATCATAGTCGGGCAATGAAACATATGTATATTTAATCGTCTAAAATTAGAAAATCGGGTTCGCCGTCTCTAGATGTAACACTTTCACTGCCGTTCAGCTGGCTAAAAAAGTGTTTCCTGGATAACTTCAGTACATTCTGATTATCAGCCACTAGATCGCCTCTTTGGGTCATATAGTCTGTCCCCAATATTTCCACTACAACACGACGGCCTTCATCGTACCAGCATTTCCTTCGACCTTTCCGAAAACAAATTGTTTCGTTTGCAGTTGCACGTTATAAACTTCAATTGCCATTTCTCAATTCATTTAATTTTACGCTTGTTCCTTCTGTCTCTGTTATACAAACAAAGGAATTTATAAACGTGCCTACGCATATTCTATAAGTTTTCCGAAGAGCCTGACAATCACGTAATAATTTAGTTTCCAGAAGATAAAAGAAAAAAAAATTAATATAAACATTATTATATTTTCAATTAGACACCTATCACCATCGGTCTAAAACCCTTGAACTGATCTGCAAAAAAGTTTCGACAAAATAATTTTTCTAGTGTGCATGTTCTTCATTTAAAATCTGTATTCAAGTAATATTGAGTATGTTCCAAAATTTCCTAATTCCTTTAATTTAACTTCCCCCCCGGAAAATGCTAATTGACTGATATATGAGGACATTGAATTGTCGTCAAAGCGGAATATTATTTATTCACGCACAATATTCGTACAGAGGCGCACGTACAAATAAAGTTATGACTAAATATAAAAGTTAAGTAAATTAAGATGAACATTTATTTTTCTACTGAAAAGTATATAAATCTATAGGGTTTCCTGACGTTTTATTCTATGAAATTAAAAAAGTATAAATGAAAAAGACAAAATTTTAAAAACATTAGGCATATATTGCCAAACTTTCTCAAAATACACTAACAAAATTAATAAAAAAGTATGTACACAAGAAATATCACAATACTTTTATGATGTTATAGTACTTATATGATAAAAAACAACAACGAAAAATCGTTTTTATTAAAAGGGTAGCCAGGTAACAGGAATAAAAAAAAGATTAAAATGTTTGAAAAATTGTTGCTACCCTGGAGACAAATATACTCTATTTTAAGAACATAACATTTTTCTAAAGTGATATGGGAACCTTTGCAAAGTTAATCCTGAAATTTAAAAGGATTATTTCGAGCATATAAATTTCACAAAAATCTAATTATTAAAATTTTCTGCGAATTAAAACTTTTTTTAAATAATTTGGCAACTATAGCAAAGTTATTAAATAAATTTCAATGTCAGGTCAAAAAAAAATTAAGACATCCAAACAAAAAATTTGCTGAAATAGAAAAAAATCGGGACAAAAGGATTGCCAACTTTCATATAATAAGAGCTGCTTACGTAAAATATACATATGTATATTTATATGTGAAGGACGGTAGCAGGGTTGCTCAATTAAGGAAAAAGGTAAAGTAGTTAAGAAATTAGGAAGAAAATAAATGGAATAAGTGTCTTTTTATGGCTGGCGAGCTATAAGTCCTGCCCACAACGGAGCTGCTCGAAGATACAAATCGACTTGTAGTTCAACTGCAGATACCTCTCTTTGAACTGATATTCCTAAGAGAGCAGATACAGTATATTAGACAAATCTCAAGATGTATTTCAGACAAGACTTGCGAATTCAACAACCGTTACACTCATTAACCACGGTAAAAAAAATGTTATAGTTCTTGCTAAACATAAACTTGTTTTAACTTGACTTTAATGGGTCAGTGTTGCAGTTTTCTCTATATAATAACTAAAACGCCATTGATCTCACCAAAGATCGTTGACCTCGGAACGATTATTGATATCGCTAAAGAGGTCATTGACTCGGGGTTGTTGTCTTCGATAAATATAAAAAAGAATACACTGACCTTAGTAAGGGTTGTTAATTCCGCGAAAGGTAAACAAAAGTCAATGACCTTGGATAGTGTTATTGGTATCAGAAAATGACATTGATATCGCTAAGCAATTATTTCTAAATTTGTAACTAAAAATTTCCAAGTTCCCGGACTCCAATTAAAAGTGTCTTATGTTTTAAGAAATATATGAGTTGTTTTAAAAGTCATGAAAATTGTCCTATAAGTTTTAGGATTAGTAATAGATAAGTATGAGTTTAGGGCCACTTTTTAGCATAATGCTAACATTATGTTCGAGTAAGGTGCATATTTAATTTCATAACGCAGTTATGGCAGTTTTTTAGCGTTCAGTCATTCATATGGAGTTCACTGTGTCCTACAATATAAACATTGCATGCTGAAAGTGAAAACTTAAAATCCAAAGCAAATACAAATATGAAAAATTTGCTTCTAACTTTCGCATTAACAGCTTAACTGCCTCGCCCACTTAAACAACCAACGCGAACTCACATAAGCAAATAACTGTAATACACACACAGAGCGCCTTGCCGCTGACGAGTTAAAAGTTGCAAATATCATTAAAGGAAAATATTATTACTCATACGACACGTTAGGCGCTCACAGCGGCGGCTTAAAATTTACAAAAAATAATCCACACACACATACAAGAACAAAAAAATGAATTCACTTTAACAACATTTGTCGAATGTTGATTTTCTAGTTGTTTGCAGAGTTGTTGTACAACACACACACACGCCAAACACTTTCTGCGGCTGACGTGCGGCTGTCTGCCAACCTGCCACCGCGCAGCATATTTGCATTACTGTTTTGTTACGCTTGAGAAAATTTGATTACCTGCAACAATAACGTGCTGAACTAATACAATAACAAGGTGTGCGCAATGCGGTTTTATGGTGCGTCGCTGAGTGTTCATTTCGTTGCGCGCCGTCACAAGCCGCAACCAAAGCGGGTACAGCACATTTAAATGCTGCGCTGCCATGTTAAATATTTTCACAGGGAATTATGCGCTACCTTCTATTGCGGCAACAATTCGAAACAACAACATAAAGTTCAAGACCAACTGTTCACGATAGTGTTAATACTACTGGATGAATACTGAATCTGAGCGATTTGGCGTGGGAACGCACAAAGCAGGGGTTGCTATGGAAAACTATGCAAGCGGAAATATAGCGCGCAACATTTGCTATTACAAGCGCGTGCGCTGCGCGTCCATTATGCTATGCTTAAGCACGTAGAGCGCTGAATCGTAACGTAGCGGCCCTTATTGACTACCGACTCCCTACTAACGTTGCGTACAGCTTTAAACGGACTTAGGCGGCGCTAAGTGTTTAATGGACTTACTGGTGGGCTGTTGCACTTGACAATTGGCTGCCGTTAACTTAATTACTCCACCCATATTGGTTAAATTCTTATCGGTCTACGAAACTCTTAGGTATGCCTTCACCTTCACTCATAGCTCTGCATTGCTCTGAAAATTATTTTCTTTATTTGTACATTTTCATACCGAAAAATTTACAGTTATTTCATTAAACGTTCTCATTTACTAGCCACACAGATTTTCACGCGCACACATACTTTCATTTTAGAGCGACTAACACTGGGCTATGCTTGGCCTCCGCTACCGTCACTTTGCAACTTATGAAAGCTACAAAATTCTAACAAACTTCTTATCGCACAATCTCAAAATTGTAGCGCAAATCGCTTTGACGCACTCTGACAATTAAAAACTTATTTCCTTAATTTGCAAGCATTCTACATGAGCGCAAGAGGTTTATTAGCATACTTTAGTGCGTAGTTTAGTTCGCTTCAGTTTAAACAAAAGATAATGAAATCTGTGCAAGCTGTTCAAATCGTAGATTGCTGCTACTATAAACTTTTACGACTACTGCCTTTTTTAATTAGTTTGATGATACAGTACGAATATTATTATGTCTAGGGAGCTCTTAGTTTATTCACACGCCTACCTCAAATGTAGAATCAAGTATTTTAAGGGTCGTTCCTAATGGCTGTAAAGTGCCATGGGTAGTCGTATGAAAGTAGCCAAAAATATGGAAAACAAGTGTATCAAGTAAAATAGCAGATTTCCAATTTTGAAGTTTCGGGATATCTTCTATTTTCCAGTAGAAAAAAAAATTATTTGGACCGAAAACATCAATTTTGGTTAAAGTATTCAGTCCTATCTTCTTCAGAGAAACCCAAAGCAGATTAATTTAAAAATTTTTTCTTAAAAATTGTCCACTAAAATGAAAACTGCATATAAAGTTATCACTTATTTTAAGTCGTTCGAATCCTGTACGTAGAATTCCCAGACTTATTCCGAAAATTGCTTCTGCTGCTGATTCTTAAAACAAATTAATAGCCATAGTTAAAGTCCAGAAACTAATCTCGAAAATTCGGTATTATTAAAGGTGCGTTTTAAAAAAAATGTTTACGAAAATTGAAAAAGCAACAGCTGCAAATATCGTCAACAATTTGTTCGAGCCATCAGGATTCTGTAGTTCCCCGAACACGAAACTTAATTTAAAATTTCTCAGAAATGAACATGGCCATTTTAAGTACCATGAAACTGTTTGTTCAACAAGAAAACCGTGTCTCCTTTCTAATTGCTTTCCGCATTCATTGCATTGTTGCCACAGTCCACTTGTATAAATAAGAAAAGAGTTGCCGAGCGCGCGCAATGAAGCGCTGTAGCGCCTCAAAGTATGTTATAAAGTTATCGAATGACTCGCAAATGCATGTCGATATATATAAGCTTGGACTACTTAACGGCGCGCAGCAAATTAAAAGAGAAATTGTCACGCTAAATAAGCAAGCGCGATGGCACGAGATGTTGGAAAATAAGGTAAAGCTGATGAAGTGTCACAATCTAAATGCAAATTAGTGGAAATTACGTATGGGAAATGCATGCTTACGTACATACATATGTATTGCTATGTGTGTGACGCTGAAGTTGGCCGCTGGCAAAGCGGTTAGCGGGACACGCGGAGTGTGGCAACTAGCTACAATATTCGTGGTGATCAACAGAGTTGCGAATTTTGTTGAAAAACTTTGTATTGCAAGTATGTGTGAATATTTTATACACTCTGTATATGTATATAAGTTTGTACAAGTGCCTGTGTGTTGACTATTCAACCGCAGCAGAGTTAGCAGCCGTAAAGATGCATGGAAAACCACAAGTCTAAGTTCCTACTTAATGCTGCTGCTTCTTTGTTTTGTCAGAGTAACGGTAAATAAAGCGCAGGGGCATAGCGCAACATAGGAAAACACGTCTGTAATGAATCTATCAAAGCAAAAATGCAGCCAGCAATGACTATCAATAGCAATGACGACAGCCACGACAACAACAGCAATAGCAACAGCAAGAAAAACAACAAATGCTACAACAAACAACGCTTAATAGCAAATAAGCAGAAGGAAAACGGAAAGCGGGTAACGGTAATTTGCTAAAGGCAAATCGATTGACAATACAAGCATGGAAGAACGACAACAAGCTAGCATACATGCAGCACAATGTGCAACATGTAGCATGCAACAACATGTGCGACCACATACCTACATACTCAGTGCATGTACATACAATCAACTTATTCATGCTCGTATTCGAGTAGTTGACCCGGTTGTTTGTTAAGTGACAAGCACACACTTACACATACAATGACATCAACTAAACACATGCACTCGCCCATAGAAACACATGACAACACACAAACAGCATGCTAGCCCGATGTTGTCTGCTCGTGAAAGCATTGGGCCGTCGATAAGTATGTGGATGTGTGGAAGAAGAAGAATGTGTTGAAGACACAACTCTTTTTCGCCATAAAGTATGCTATGCTAAGTGCAGGAACTCATCCGTCTCTCGCTTTGGAACTATCAACGAGCAGCAATCGCATGCACGCTTATTTTCGACTTTGAATCAGCTCATTTAGCAGAGCTGTGTGCCGTAAATGCCAAGCAAACTGTTTTGAACGCGCTCACGTTAACCCAACCGGTTGGTTTAACGATAAATTGTTCACGAACATAGGGTGGTAGTAACGCACTTTCATTGATGGGCAGCTGCAGCAGGAATAACATGTATTCGAGCAGATATCCGCCGATGCTAATCGAAATTTCTAAAAAAATTTACGCTTATATTAAATAAATTCTTGTAACTTACTTACAATATTAGTTTCATTATTGAACTTACATAGACTGTCATAGTTACTACATTACGCCGGAAATTCTCAAAATAGCATGCTTATGAATAGAATTGCCACATGTTTGTAAAATATAAATATTTTTTTTAAGAATTTTATTTTGCGATAAAAACTTTTTATGCAAAGCTACTGGGAAATTTTAATAATTACATTTTGATTACCGTGTATTTGAAAATTAATTTAATATAATTTTATTTTATACCTATGCTATGTTATTAAAAAATTATTTTTAAATTTAGATGTATAAAAATACAAAATGACTCGAAATATTTAGTAGTCACTTTAAAATCGGGGATGATAAAGAACCTAGCTACATGAGCCGAATAAAGGCATACGCATATATAGTTATCATTTTAAGCTACATTAGGACCGCAATAATTGGATTGTTGAGTCTAAGTGTCTAAAAGTATGCGAGTAAATATTTAAATTTGAATATAAGAGATGCATTATTGGAGAAAACGTGCTAAATTCTAGCTTCTAGTTGTAAGAAGCTAGCAGATATTCGATTTATCAGACGGCTGGATTAGAAAGATTAGGCTTAACAGTAAGTTAAAATACACTTTAAAACGTAGTATATAAAAACTTGTCCACTCACATACACAGCTAATTGCGTCATTCAGGGCATTGGTTGCTTGCACAGCAACAAAACCCAATTCTCTGCATATGAAATCACACATAGAGTACTTCAAGCACCAATTAACAGAAAGCGGTCAATATGCGAGTGAAATTACATATAAAATTACACACATATGTATATGCAGCTACTTGAATTAAATAATATTTTTTTACCGTACCATTTATTTCTTGCTATATTTTATGTCCTTAAAGAAATATGTCAGGTCAATATATCTTATACTAGACAGCTGTCTACAACGGTAATTGAACTACATTGTGCCACAAACCTAATGTAACCACATAGGTATGATATCCTGCGAGTTCCTTTTAAAGAACACTACCAGTAAATACTTGAATAAGATCTCCTACGGACATAAGGATATATTCACCTGAATATATATATACCATATGTATGTATTTACTTATATTAATATTCCTCGGCGTCATGAACAAGGCAAAGCCAGCTATCACCGCGCTATCCCATTCGTCCGCGGTCATGTTTCGTGGCACTCCTTTGCCGCTCAGTATTACAAGGCAAATATTTGTACAACAATTGTATATAAGCAAGCACATAGGTATTACTTAGGCAAAAGTATGGTACACCGAAGCTATGCATTGTTTGTAGAGAGTTGAAGCAGTTCTTCCGTGTAAAGCAAGTATATGCCAATTTGATAGTCCATATCAAAATAGACAAATATAAAATGTTTCACAATGGTAGTAGGGCAGTGTTCTTGTGAGAAATAATCCTAGGGATCTCAAAAAGATTTACAGATAAACGGAAAAAGATTCCTTACTTCGTTCCGATCTTACGTCCAACCGATTTTCCATTCTACAATTTGTTTTTTGAGTAACATCAGTGTAGGAGGGTTGAGAGCCAGAGTTAAAATGATTTTTTAATCGTAAGAGGCTTCGTACGTATATCTCTCATGGTCGAAGAATTTTGGGCTCCCTGTGAAAATCGGTTTTAGAATACCTGATACCCGATATAAACTGAGCTTTTTGAATACTGTTTATGAGTTACTGTTGTAAAAGTGTGCAAACATCAATCGGCTTTACTGATCTCATCCGATATCGTTTAGTCTTGGGCTCTTGCGAAGCTTGGTGTCATATAACATCGTTTTTCTGGTCTGTGGTTACCATCTTCGAAGTTCTTAAAAAAGGACAAAGCAACTCTTTATCATTTTTGGTTAAAAATTTCTCACTTTTCCTAACTACCGATTACAAGTAATTACATTTCTCTTCCATCATATACAAGATCCAAGTTCGATTTGTCTCATCCAACTTCAATGTTCCCATTCGAGTTTCTTGTCGAGTTTCTAGTTAAAGTTTCTAGTCTACGTATATTTATGTTGTAAAGATTCGTCCCAAAGAATTTGTATGTACTTTCTGTTTTTGTTGTAACAGTAGTAAACATTCCTAAAGTCGTTCCGAGGAATAATGACGAGATTTTTTTCTGAAAAGAACACATAAAATTTTAACCATAAGTTAAATCGGTTTCCGATATGATAGTTTTTAACCGAGTTAGTCGTGAACTTAGAGAGCTTATACAACTAGCGCTTTTTCTAAGAGCTTTCGAAACTGCTAGGCAGCACTTTTATTTTTTAATTCTAATTCTGCTCCATTGTTTTAAATGCTTTTTCTTCAAAGTGTTAGCTTCTTAGAGTCTAATACACCAGCTCAGAGTATGGGAACGTGTTTGAAGGTTAAGCTTCAACAACTGAGGATAATTATGCAACTTCAACACTTGAAAACGAACAGAGCAAGTCAGGAGTAGTGAGAAAGTGCTCGTACTTCGGAGCAATATCTATGTACATTTTTCAGCACAAATTGCTCACTGTGTATGACAACAAAACAGCTGCAGCACATATCAACTGAGTAACCGGATCGAAATAGTGAAAGTCATACTAGTGCTAACGCATAAAAGCAGTATGAAAGAAAACCCGAACCAAGCGACCCCACTCACATACATATGCACACACTCACATATGTTTATTATTGTTTAAACATAAGTCTCAGCAACATAAGAAAAGATCCTTTATGAAAAATGTTGTCGAAGCGTTATTCCCGACACATGCCTCCATTTCCTATACTAAACGAAACGAAGCTACGGAGCCACCCCTATTAGTCACAGAAGACGAACTTTTGGCTATTGCGAAAAAAATCAAAAACTCTAAAGCGCCCGAAATAGACGGTATACCAAATAGAGCCCTTAAGGAAGCCATAACTCTAAGACCCAGCTTATTTGTTAACATGTACAATATGTGTATATTAGAAGAGGTGTTCCCTGATTCGTGGAAGATACAGCGTCTGGTTCTACTCCTAAAGCCAAAAAAGCCACCAGAAGGACCTTCATCTTATCGACCTCTTTGCATGCTCGTCACAATTGGTAAAGTTTACGAAAGCATTGTAAGAAACCGTTTGGAGTTAGCAATCCAAAAAGCCGGCGGATTATTAGAGAGACAATACGGCTTTATAAAAAAGGGCTCGACTACTGACGCACTAAGAAAAATAGTTGATACTGCAAAATGTGCAATAAGCGGAAAAAGATGGAAAGGTGGTAGGAAAAAATACTGCGCGCTAATAACCCTGGATGTGAAGAATGCGTTCAACTCCGCAAAGTGGGCAAATATAATAAAAGCTCTACACGATATACACGCTCCTCAGTATCTGATAAATATTATAATGAGTTATTTTCAAAATAGGAGACGAGACGGACGAGCGAACTCAGAGCTACACTATCTCCAGTGGAGTACCGAAAGGCTCGGTTTTAGGCCCGCTGCTATGGAACCTGATGTACGACGGGGTGTTAAGAATACCCCAATCAAAAAATATGAAAACAATCGCTTATGCGGATGACCTCATAGTGGTAGCTGTAGCTAACCATCTGGATGACCTCCGGATCAAATGCAATGACAGCATAAATGGTCTGCGCCGATGGTTTACTACCATGAGTCTAGAGCTTGCTGAGCAGAAAACAGAAGTCCTGCTCATAAGCTCAAGGAAACTTGAGGAGAAAATATCGCTGACCATCGGAGAATGTGAGATTACTTCACAGCCGCAGTTGAAGTATCTTGGAGTAATAGTGGACTCAAGACTCAAGTTCAAGGAACACTTGAGAAATGCGATGAGTAAAGCAAATAAAATATATAATGCGTTGTTTAGAATGATGGCAAATAAAGGCTGTGTGCGTTCCAGCCGACGATGTTTAATAGCTAAGGAAATAAGGACTATGATTTGAGGGCATGCACCTGGAATGCCCGGTCCCTTAATTGGGAAGGTGCCGCTGCCCAGCTGGTAGATGTCCTTGTAAAGATAAAGGCTGACATCACCGCCGTCCAAGAAATGCGATGGACGGGACAAGGACAGAGACAAGTAGGTCCTTGTGACATTTACTACAGTGGCCATATAAAGGAGCGCAAGTTTGGTGTTGGATTCGTGGTGGGAGAGAGACTCCGTCGCCGAGTACTATCATTCACTCCGGAGAATGAACGTCTAGCCACAATCCGCATCAAAGCGAGGTTCTTCAACATATCGCTGATTTGCGCCCACGCCCCGACGGAAGAGAAGGACTATGTGACCAAAGATGCCTTTTATGAGTGCTTGGAGCGCACTTACGAGAGATGCCCCCGCCACGATGTCAAAATCGTGCAGCGGCAACTTCAATGCCAGGGTGGGCAAAGAAGGTATCTTTGGCACTACGGTCGGTAAATTCAGCCTCCACGAGGAAACATCCCCAAATGGGCTGAGGCTGATCGACTTCGCCGGGGCCCGAAATATGGTTATCTGTAGTACTAGATTCCAGCATAAGAAGATACATTAAGCTACCTGGCTGTCTCCGGATCGAAAAACCACCAACCAGATCGATCATGTTGTGATAGACGGAAGACACGTCTCCAGTGTTTTAGATGTGCGTGCACTCCGAGGTCCTAACATCGACTCGGACCACTTTATTGTTGCAGCCAAAATTCGCACCCGCCTCTGTGCAGCAAAAAACGCACGCCAACAAACACAAGGATGGTTTGACGTCGAGAAGCTGAAATCACAACAGACAGCCGAACGTTTTTCTACTCGGCTTGCACTCCTGCTCTCTGAGAGCACTCGTCAACAACTCGGTATAAGGGAACAGTGGGACGACATTTCAAACTCCTTACGTACAGCTGCAACCGAAACCATTGGTTTTCAGAAAGTGCAGAAGAACAGCTGGTACGACGAGGAGTGCCGTGTCGCAGCGGAGAGAAAAAAGGCTGCCTACCTCGCAACGTTACGATCGACCACAACACGGGCGGGATGGGATAGATACCGAGAGTTGAAGAGGGAAGCGAGACGCATTTGCAGAGAGAAAAAGAAAGAGGCCGAAATGCGTGAGTACGAAGAGTTTGATAAGCTGGCCGACAGGGGCAATGCTCGAAAATTCTACGAAAAGATGCGGCGGCTTACAGAAGGTTTCAAGACCGGAGCATACTCTTGTAGAACCCCCCGAGGTGATCTAGCCACCGATGCCCAGAGCATACTTAAATTATGGAGATAACACTTCTCCAGCCTTCTGAATGGCAGTGAACGCACAACACCAGGAGAAAGCGAACCCGATACCCCAATCGATGACGATGGAGCAGACGTTCCATTGCCCGACCATGAAGAAGTTCGAATAGCAATTGCCCGCCTGAAAAACAACAAAGCGGCAGGAGCCGATGGATTGCCGGCCGAGCTATTCAAACACGGCGGCGAAGAGCTGATAAGGTGCATGCATCAGCCTCTTTGTGAAATATGGTCGGACGAAAGTATGCCCAACGATTGGAATTTAAGTGTGCTATGCCCAATCCACAAAAAAGGAGACCCCACAATCTGCGCCAACTACCGTGGGATTAGCCTCCTCAACATCGCATATAGTTGTCGAGCGTATTGTGTGAAAGATTAAAGCCCACCGTCAACAAACTGATTGGACCTTATCAGTGTGGCTTTAGACCTGGTAAATCAACAACCGACCAGATATTCACGATGCGCCAAATCTTGGAAAAGACCCATGAAAGGAGAATCGACACACAGCACCTCTTCGTCGATTTCAAAGCTGCTTTCGACAGCACGAAAAGGAGCTGCCTTTATGCCGCGATGTCTGAATTTGGTATCCCCGCAAAACTAATACGGCTGTGTAAGCTGACGTTGAGCAACACGAAAAGCTCCGTCAGAATCGGGAAGGACCTCTCCGAGCCGTTCGATACCAAAAGAGGTTTCAGGCGATTCCCTATCGTGCGACTTTTTCAACCTGCTTCTGGAGAAAATAGTTCGAGCTGCAGAACTCAACAGAGAAGGTACCATCTTCTATAAGAGTGTACAACTGCTGGCGTATGCCGATGATATTGATATCATCGGCCTCAACACCCTATATATATATATATATATATGCTATATGGTGCAGAGGCTTGGACGATGTCAACAACGGATGAGTCGACGTTGCGAGTTTTCGAGAGGAAGGTTCTGCGAAAGATTTATGGTCCTTTGCGCGTTGGCCACGGCGAATATCGCATTCGATGCAACGATGAGCTGTACGAGATATACGACGACATTGACATAGTTCAGCGCATTAAAAGACAGCGGCTGCGCTGGCTAGGTCATGTTTTCCGGATGGATGAAAACACTCCAGCTCTGAAAGTATTCGACGCAGTACCCGCCGCGGGAAGCAGAGGAAGATGAAGACCTCCACTCCGTTGGAAGGACCAAGTGGAGAAGGACCTGGCCCCGTTTGGAATATCCAATTGGCGCCACGTAGCGAAGAGAAGAGACGACTGGCGCGCTGTTGTTGACTCGGCTATAATCGCGTAAGCGGTGTCTACGCCAGTAAACAAGAAGAAGAATAAGTTCAGTGATTCTGTATGCGGCTCCAATATGGAAACAGGCGCTAGAAACAAAATCATATGCTAGACCAATTAACACTGTGCACATAGGCTTTCAGCAATACGTGTGATAAGTGCTTTCCGAACCATTTCAAAAGACGCTGCTGAGGTATTAGCCAGTATGGCACCGATTGACTTCCAGGATGACATCCAGAGACGTCTACCACAGCAAAAAAAAAAAAGAGAGAATAAAAAGCATTGCAATATGGCAGCAGAGGTGGCAAACTTCATGCAAAGGACGGTGGACCTACCGACTGATTTCGGACATACACTCGTGGATAGGTAGGAAACATGGGGACCTGGATTTTCACCTTACCCAAATACTCAGTGGGCATGGTTGCTTCAGAAGCTATCTATTTAAATATCGTCATGACTTTAGTCAACACTGTCCGACGTGTACAGAGTGTATAGAAGACTCTGAACACGTGTTCTTTTATTGCCCACGGTTTTCAGTTATAGGGGGAAATATTAAAAACCACCAGGGGAGGCAGTATCACGGAGGAAAATTTTACTGCACATATGTGTGAGTCCTCTGTAAAGTGGATAAGTCAGCAGAGCGGCAAATCTATTTATGACAAAGTTGAGACATTTAGAACAGATTAGGCGTCAGTCAGTCCGTGCAATAGAGGAGACTTAAACGTCTTCTTCTCTCCCATGAAGTAATACTTTGTCCGGTGGTCCCGTGGGAGAGACATGAGGTGGGAGTAGGTTAGGTTTAGCGGATTAAAGTCCCGCACTCCGGCTTTCGATACTTCCTCCTGCTTAAAAAAAAAATAAAAACTCACATATGTGCAAGAAATTGAAGCATGAATGTTTTTGAGGGAATGTCTGCATGAATAGGTTTTCCTATAACTCGTGAAGAAATGAAAAAGTTGAAGGATTGAGTTGCCAGGCAGCCTTAACATGCTTACTAACACACACATATGTACATATGTACCACAGTATGCTTGAAAGTATATGTATTGTACATAAGTCAGCAAGAATGGCGCGGTACACTTGAGCGCGTACGAAAACTGAACCACAGCGACGTAGCCTGTGACGACAACAACGCGCTGTTTGATGCTGAGGCATCAGCAGCTGTAACACTTTGCACATATACGTGTACACATAAACGCAATCACTGTGTAGCTCAGCGCCTAGCTGGCGCATGTCTGGACCAAACACTTGAATACAATTGTGGCGTTAATTGAGACTTCGCTGGTGCTGCCAGCAATTCAAGCCGCCTCCATCAGCCATAAACCCAACACATGTATACTCACACCGCCATTATGATGTTACATGTACAGAAACGTGATGCACGTGCTCAACGCGATTTTATACCAACGATTCTATTGCTATTTCTTTAGCAGCGCGGCGCTAGTACTATCGCGGTGCGTTTTTGGGTTTGCGACTTAGTGCTCGCGCGCTCGGCATTTCCAGGTCATGGCCAGCGAATCTGCTGAGTTGTAATATATTTTATACAACCGAGCAGTGCAACCAGCACCCGCTTTAACAGCGGCGTCTTTGCACAGCTGATTCTGTTGCGAATGCAGCGTTGAATTTGCCTGACTCAGGCGAAAAAACTCGTGTGCGCTATTATTTGATGTAGGTGTGAGATGCTTAGTTGCAGGCGGCATCAAAATGAATTTTTTTACATAGCAAGAGTATAAAAAACACACGATCTCGTAGCGTAAAATCGCTTTTGAGTACTCGAAAAAAGCATAGAAGTGCATAGAAAACATCGGTGCTGCAGAATATTCTGGTGAACAGGTGTCATATGACGTGTTTCATTCGAAATGCATTTTTCTTTTATTTATTTTTATTTTAACAGCGTTTTTTGTACTCAAATTCCATTTTGCCTTCCATTACTTTCATTTTTGCATTCAGTTTTCAAATATATGTTTATTTTATCAATGGGTTTAAAGGCACGGTGCGTATTGAATTGTAACAGAAAATATAAGAAAAAGTTAAGGCAATAAATAATATATTGTACTTTAATATAAAATTTGGACTTAAAATATATTTTTCTGATCGAAGTTGGCATTCCAATTAATAATATTGGCAGAGTTTGGGTTGAAAAGTGAACTCTATAATGCCCACACGGTTCTCATGTGATAACATTAATTTATGACCCGTGACTATGTCAACAATCGTCCTGCATTCTTTTCGAAAGAAAATCTTGCGCGTTTTCCTTCTAGTTACTTGCACATAGTCTTCGCGACCCTACATGTCCCTATTGAGTTTTTTTACCTTCCGTATTTCCTGAGCTGTTTTGGTGGTGAAGTGAATGGCACTTTGGCAACTTCATCAGGTATTTCGTTACAAGGAACGAGGCTAGGCCTAATTTTCACCTGGATAGTTATTCATTTTAGAGACAAAGCTGCACTGTTATTAGAAAAATACGCTCACTAAGTTTTCTTTAGGTATTTGTCTTATTTGCCCATATATCTGTATGTGGCATAAAGTCAGCCGGAACTTTAGAATATTTTTCTTAGGTATATGGGCTCTAAAGGAAGTATTGACGCAATTCCAATAAATTTTCACATGTGAACTTACTAATAACAGGAAAGTATTCCCATTGAATTTCAATTATATATCAAACACCCTGATCAATATTTGCGGGCTTCAAAAGTTATGGCCCGATTTTGACTCGAGCTGAAATAGCTTTGTCCGATATCTTTATTGGTGCTTGGCTTCTTTACCGGAAAATTCCTGAATCAACTGAAATTCAAAATTGTATTACATGAGAAGTAGGCGTGGTTTTCCGTATTGTAACATTGGAATGTTAGAATTACTGAAACAAATTATCTTGAAATTGTGGGTATATATATATTATGGAGGGTGCCACGCGAATGGTCCAATTTTTATACCCACAAAGCCCTTTTGCAGCTTCCTGAATGTACAATTGAATATTTCTGACGCATTTAGTTCTTGATTTATCGCACTTTAGGAGTTAAAATCCAAATTAATTCATTCAATTTTAAAACATCTTCAACCATAGATGCCCGAATCGTTTTGAATTTGTTCTACTAATCAACAGCCTTGAACCTTAAGGTTTCGATATACATATACTATATATATATGTATACTATTGTATACATATATTTTAAATATCTTTTGCTTTATCAAAATAGTCATCAACGTTGTACATATGAGGTTGTCAAATATCTCCCTTCCGCCATTTTGTCTTTTGAATTTCGCGGCTATGTATAAAGAGCTATTATCTGACTCGTGTCTGACAATACTTATATCTTGAGATAACCTACAGAACGGTGCTATGCATAATTAGTTTGGATATTGCGTTCAACAGTTATAGACGTATAGGGTGATTTTTTAAGAGCTTGATAACTTTTTTTAAAAAAAAAACGCATAAAATTTGCAAAATCTCATCGGTTCTTTATTTGAAACGTTAGATTGGTTCATGACATTTACTTTTTGAAGATAATTTCATTTAAATGTTGACCGCGGCTGCGTCTTAGGTGGTCCATTCGGAAAGTCCAATTTTGGGCAACTTTTTCGAGCATTTCGGCCGGAATAGCCCGAATTTCTTCGGAAATGTTGTCTTCCAAAGCTGGAATAGTTGCTGGCTTATTTCTGTAGACTTTAGACTTGACGTAGCCCCACAAAAAATAGTCTAAAGGCGTTAAATCGCATGATCTTGGTGGCCAACTTACGGGTCCATTTCTTGAGATGAATTGTTGTCCGAAGTTTTCCCTCAAAATGGCAATAGAATCGCGAGCCGTGTGGCATGTAGCGCCATCTTGTTGAAACCACATGTCAACCAAGTTCAGTTCTTCCATTTTTGGCAACAAAAAGTTTGTTAGCATCGAACGATAGCGATCGCCATTCACCGTAACGTTGCGTCCAACAGCATCTTTGAAAAAATACGGTCCAATGATTCCACCAGCGTACAAACCACACCAAACAGTGCATTTTTCGGGATGCATGGGCAGTTCTTGAACGGCTTCTGGTTGCTCTTCACCCCAAATGCGGCAATTTTGCTTATTTACGTAGCCATTCAACCAGAAATGAGCCTCATCGCTGAACAAAATTTGTCGATAAAACACATTTCGAACCGAACACTGATTTTGGTAATAAAATTCAATGATTTGCAAGCGTTGCTCGTTAGTAAGTCTATTCATGATGAAATGTCAAAGCATACTGAGCATCTTTCTCTTTGACACCATGTCTGAAATCCCACGTAATCTGTCAAATACTAATGCATGAAAATCCTAACCTCAAAAAAATCACCCTTTATAAACATGGAGTTCACAAACGCCGAAATTCGCGCTATTTTAAAGTTTGCCTTCGTTAAAGGCAAATCCGATAGAGGGAAGTATTATAAAGTTACCGTCTAGATGGAAATAGATTATCAAACAATCCGATCACTATACCACTTTTTATAAAGCATTGAATAAAGAGCAAAAAAGATATTTGACAACCTAATAACTTGGTGATGATATTAGGTGAAATTCAAAAGTCGAAAAGTCTATTCAACGTTCAAAGATATTTCAAGTGGCAGAAGTGCTTTGTCAATACTTACCACTTATGTTCCAATATATGTATCTTAGCAGTAAAAAAATGTGCAGTAGTAAGTTCTAACATCAGGGTTTGTTATTACGATTTTAGAGAAAGTAAAGTACAGTCTAAAAAGAAATGGTATTTTTACAACTCTGGTAGTAATATATTAGATCTAAATTTTCTCACCTATTTTTCTTCCAACTTCACCTAGTAGCCTAAAATAAGCCTCGTCTGCTTTACACACATATCCCAAAACTATATGTCCACCATCACCATTTGCCATCGTCACCAAATTTATCAAACCTCAACTTAGAAAAAAAAATATAAAAAACTCTATAGCTGCCTCAGCCTCAAACCATGGGCTTTCGCCCATTTCCTGTTCCAAATAAAAGCCATTAATAGCAGCGCATTAAAACTTAGCGGATGTACAGACAAGAATTGCTCGAAAAGTCGGCTTCTTAAATTTCCAGACTAGGTAGTAAAATCGTGAATCGTGTGAGCCTAAAAAAAAAAAAATATTTTTGTATCACTTGTCGTAAATTATTGGATATGCCTAGTTCCAGAAATAGGCAAGACTAAAGAAGAGTGCCCAAAAGTTTTACATAAATCGGTCGAGAGGAACATGAGAAATCACAATACCCACGAATTAGATAAAGGCAATTTTGAAAAAAATTCGTTTGAAATTTCAGCCAGTCGGATTTTTGATTGATCAATTTGACTGCGAAAATTATTTAAATTTTGAAAAATACTTTTGTAAAAATTTTCATTTCTAGACTAGAGTAGCCCTTTAAGAATTTGAGTGGAGTTGCACCATTAGTCCACATACAAATTTAAAATTAACCGTCAAATAGATTAATTTTGGCACCTCATTTCTTATTTTTATAAATACAGGTTCTGCAAATACTTCATCGACCAAAGAACAGTGAAACCGCCTCATTACTAGATTAACTGTTATCAAATAGGTTCAAAATATCACAAGATTGAGTTAAAGGTAATTTGATTTGGATATTACTCGGATAGTCGGTTTTTTACGAGGCTTAATTAAAAATCTCGAAAAATCACATAAACTATGTATATATTATAAGAATCGATTCTGAATCAACTTCGACTACCGATTCCGAAAAATCGACTATTTTCCGAGAAAACTCGATTCTCGAGTAGAATCATCCATCCCTACTGGCAGCCATCGCGCGCACATATAATAACCTCCGCACAATAACCACCACATGTTTCCATGTTATTTAAATGGAAAGTAGAACATTCGAAACAGGTACTTCTTAATATTAATATTAAGAGCTCATCTTTTGAATGCCTTTTTTCACATTTTCGAAAGTTTTTAGCCTGTTTTTCGGTTGAAAAATAAGGTTGCCTCAGAATGACACACACTAATGTACATAGACTCAGTATAGCCCATAAATTTGACATTTTTGTGCGTGACTCACCCTAATACGTATACCTATGTATAAAATAAACCATATATGTGACCTGGTCTACGAAAAGGGGGCTTAGGTGTCAAAAAAATCAATTTTCACTTTTTAGTTGATTCGGAGGGAAGATGAGATGCTTTTTCACGTGAACTAAAAAGTGAAAATTGATTTTTTTTGACACCTAAGCCCCCTTTTCGTAGACCGGGTCACATATGTTATTTCATTTGTTGTTGGTTTTGTATTGAAAATTCTAACAGCAGGCAAAAGTCATAACTGAAACTAACCTAGTTAGAATGATGCAGTGCCACAACTGTTGCACACTGTACTCCCTGCTTGCACCCATACATTCCCCCTCTTTCCATAGGAACAACATTAAATGGCAGTTACACAGAGTGAAATGGCGTATATTTGAGATATAGCGCATTAATAAATGCATATCACCATATTGATATCTAACTATACGCTATGGAGATGAGTCGTAGATATATGTATATAAATAATATAATAACATATAACATACACATATTTATACGCACATAGATATATGTCTACATATACTCGCAAATACATCTGCGCTCCGGCATATTTCCATAAATTAGGTAAAGGACACTTATCGATATGCATTTGAAATGTGTCTAGCAGCATGCGGCGTGAATGTGTCAATTGCAAATATCAATGATATTTCCTAACCTAACGAACTATCAAATAGTTTCGAATGATAATAAATTTTAATTAATTTTATCAAGTGTCGCTTAGACAGCATTTGTTAACCTAAATACATATTGCACATGTATAAATGTACAGTTACGTTGGCAAAAACTTAAATAGAGGATCCTAGTGACGATTTAGAGTTCTAGACACTTTCTGAACATACTGAACCGAAACAATATTCGAAAGCCCGAAATGTGTGAACAGCTCTAGAATCGAAACATGGGCGACAAGATTGCTGTTAATATAAACGACTGAGATGAAATAATAATGAAAAAAAGAAAAATTAACGTTTTTGGTTGCGCCGAGGATATAATACCCTTCACAAATATAAAAAATTTCTTGAGAACTTTATTCCGATCTTCAAGTTTGTAAGGCAGCTAAATATTAACGCATACAAAATTTGGTGAAGATAGCTCGTCAAATAAAAAATTTCCAATACAACCACAACGACAATGATTCCGATCTTTCAGGCAAACAGACGACTCAGCAAGTCAAGCTGATCATTTATTTATATAAATATAGTCTCCAACCTTTCCTACTGAGTGTTACAGAATTAATAAAACCTACCTAGTGTAAAGAAAACCAAAAAATCAATTGAAAACCACCTGAGATTTGGAAACCTGACAAGAAATTGATTTTTAATATTAGCTCTATGAGCTAGTGGTGGAAAAAATTTATATTAAAACTGTGCTCTAAGCTAAAGTAGACCCCAAGTCACTATCAAAATTGAAGGGAAGATGTGAGACCTCTTTTAATGTGGAAAATCCCCAAAATTACTTTTTGCGGCAGTAATCGATGGTGAAAGAGATATAATATAGCCTACCTGGTGTAGAAATATTTTCTGAAAAACAGGGCGTTAGACCTATGAGTTTTAAAAATTAAAGGAGAACTTTCGCCCCATTAACATACTAAAGACAGAAAAGGAAGAGCGAAACTTTTTTTCTACAGAGAAACATGGTAATTAATATTGTAAAACAAAAAAATATTCGACGCACCATCTTGTAGTTTTAGCACTTTACAAGGAAAACCTTTTCCTCTTTGAAATAAAGAAGTTTTTGGATGCTACTGGTGGATCTTATCAAAGTTATGCATTGTCAACACAATAACAGAAAGTGAATATACATTACTATCAATAAAGTTTCTACAATATTATAGAAAGTAGGTAGGCCATTTAAAGTTGACCCATCTGGCAACGCTGTAACTTTTAACAGCGCTGACAAATCGGCTAATGTCATACCGCGTTAGAAGCGTCATTCGAAGACAATTTATACCATGAACAGTACACTCCAAAAGAACGCGCTGAAATTGTTCAGCTTTATATTCAAAATAACTTTTCAATTGTGTTAACTCAACGTGCGTTTCGCAAAAAAAAAATAAAGTGAAAAGTGCTCCAGTTAAGAACACAATTAAGTCTTTATACGCAAAATTTGTGAACACCGGTAATCTCAGTAATGCCAGTCATGCATCCAGACAACGCACAAGACGTTCTGATGAAAATATCGAAGCTGTACGAGCCAGTATTGAGGAGACTCCATCGACATCGAGTTATCGCCGCTCTCAGGAATTAGACATCTCTCGCACCACTCTCCGATGCATAATTCATAAAGATTTGAAGATGTTTCCATATAAAATTCAAATGGCACAAAAACTAAACCCAGCTGATTATCCGCGACGCCTTAATTTTGGCAAATGGGCAAATGGGTCAACTTTAAATGGCCTACCCTGTATTTTATATTTGATAATAATAAATACAGAAAAGGAATGGAAATAAATAGCGTGTGAAATAAAGATGACAATATCAGCAATCTTCTATCAAAACAACTATTTCGTGGGAAATGTCTCTAAATGGAAACTAACATATGCTACTAATACTAAAGAGAGTGGTGAGGCCAGCTATGTCCGGCCAGGGTCCGGCACTCGAAGTGTAACCAATTTCAGACAATTCGCACAGCTGTCGCACTGGAATCAGGTGTCTATAAATTTGTTGAATGGCATTTCGGAGTATTGTTCACAAGAGTACAAAAGCGTTTTGCCAAAAGTGAACGCAAAAAAAGTGATCAGCGATGGAATTCAAACATAAAAGTTGTTACTGCTTTATACTCGTATTTAGCTGGAAAATCACAGCCAGCAATGGTTCGTGAGCTCAAACACCTTGAAGTCAATAAAGTTTTTATTTATCGCACCATAACTCGTTACAATAATACTAGTAAAATCGCAAAACGCCATGGAGGTGGTCATAAAAAGACTGCAACGTCACGTGAGATGGTTCGGAAAGTGAAGAAGCGAGTTGAACGAAATCCACGACGAAGTGCCAATCAGTTCCAAAAGGCTCATGACCTCACACCGAAGCAGCAACGAGTAAGACTTGAGAGAGTGAAGCAGTGGCTTCGCTTGGCCGCAAGCGGTCAAATTCCGAACATTGTGTTTTCTAACGAAAAATTGTTTCCAATTGAACAATTACTTTTACTTGACCGACCGTTCAAACGCACCCGCCACAAATAATGGTTTAGGCCGCTGTCACCGCAGATGGACGCTCTCAAATTGTTTTCAACGAGCCTGGTGTCAAAGTAAATGCGACATATTATGGAGAAAGTGTTCTGGAGGCTGCTTTGAAGCCGTGGGCAAACAAACATTTCGGTTGCAAACCATGGACGTTTCAATAAGACTCAGCACCGTTTCACAAAGCGCAAGTGAAGCAAGAATGGCTGAAAAACAATGCTCCGGACTTCATTACGACCACGCAATGGCAATGGCTCTCGAATTCACCAGATGCGAATCCAGTGTATTATTCTCTCTGTGCCATTTTGGAGAGCAAGGTTCGAAGTAAAACATACACCAGTCTCGACATGCCGAAGAAAGCCATTGTCCGTGAGTGGGCCAAAATACCGGCAAATCACATTCGGGCAGCTTACGATTCGTTGTTTGACCGTCTCAAGGCCAAAGTCATATCAAGCGGTCAAGGCGGTCATATCAAGCAAAAGTGAATGGTCCTGAATTTATGATTATTTTCACACATTCTGTGCTTTAAAATAAATAAAAATAATTTTCCAACCCGAATTTATGGCTTTTTTAATTGGTTTAATTGGTACACTTCGAGTGCCGGACAAATATATACATTTCCCAGACACACTTTCAGAAGCCATCAAACTGAGTTACCAACCATCAGCGCCCACCGTACTATGACTTCAGCTGGAAAACTCAACCAAGCAGAAAAGGATGTAAATTCTTAAGCAGTCAGATATTATTAGAGCATATTTAGAGCATATACGATTACAAGCATACGAGTGTAGATAGTTCGTGTACTTTACGTATGACTTCACTTCAGCGAACATATAGGAAGAATCCAATGATAAGGAGCCACTGCAGTCAGTAGATATACACAAATAAGATAAAAAAGTTATGCATTTCCGGATATAATATACCCTTCTATAAAAATCTAAGGACGAAAGGCAAATCAATGCAAGGAAAGATACATAGAAATTGATTACATAAGAAGCTGATGAGTAGAAAGTCAAACAAATTGTGAAATTTTAATGGTTTCGATAGAAAATCAAGTGGTTTCGGCTGGGTTTCGTTTCAGCTTCTAAGACGCCCTCGCTTAGATGATGATGAAATCGATATACCATAAATATGAGTACAAGCTCACAGCGTACATTTTTTAGTCTGCTTCAATAGCAAAACTAATAAAATTAATAGACTGTGACAGCTAAATTGATGCCGAAGATTCTCAGCCAAATAATACCATTTCTGGTAAATATTTAATATTTACACGCACGTCAACATACATATGTATGTATATATTGAAAGCACCACGTGGTGTAATGTCTTCGCTGTTTGAAATTTTATTATTGAAAGAGGTATTAGAATATGTTTCAATTGCAAGAAAGGTTTCCAACTGAAACATAGAAGAATTGTTTTGATATACCTTGTCACTCATTATCAATAATATCGGTTCGGAAAATTTTTCGAGGGTGGTGCGATAAGTATTTAGCCTTAACAGCGTCAATATAGACAGATGAATCGGAATCGTAGTTTTATTTTGACCGTATACCGACAACAATCGTCAGTCCAATTCACAGATTATTTCACGCTATGCCAGCGAAATCTGAAGAGGTACTTATGTCTTGTGTGAGTCGAATCAGTGGACACCAGTGGCCAATCCTGTTAAGAAGATGCCAAAATCTGTCCTATTTGTTTACATCGATGACAAATTAGAGAAATGCGAAACGGTATGGCTCTAAATATACATAGTGTTTAGTATAATATATATCTGGCAGAAATGACTTCAACATCGATTTCGGACTTTCGCATAGTTTCCCTAATTGGGGTTAAAATATATTAGAGTAAATTACTCATAATTATGTTATTTAATTATTGACATTGTGTAATTATTTGTATGTTATGAGCAATAAATATAATAGAAGGTTGTTCTTCATGGAGTTGAAAAGCCTTATTAGTGTAATTGAAACATGATATACTTGAGGTATTAGTTATGGCTATTCATATCATTTATGTTAGGATGGTATATGAAATTGATTTTTCAATTGTCATTTATGTTGAATATCTATGTCGTCACTTCAACTGTCTTTAATAATTTTCTCTGCTGTAAACATGTTCTTTATTGTAAACTTTTGCTCCGCTTATGTAAACGACTAAAATCTGGAGTTATTTAGTTTAATTTTGTGTTGTAAATTTTAGTAGCAATGGTAATGCCGCATTCAACATTCTTTTCTTCTCTTCTCTTGAATGTAATGATACTAGCTAGAATTGGTGCGGCGGGCACACAGCTTACGTCATGGCCCTTCCGTTAACAAAGAGCATACTCGGCATTACTTAGAGTGCCACTGTCAATATTTTCATAAATGACGATAACTGGTTGGGCGGCACACTCTTCAAAATTGATACACAATTGATGAATGATTTTGAGTTTACTAAGCAGAGTGGCGCCCCTATTGCCAAGAGCTTTATACCCGTTTCACTCTCAAAATCCGCTCATGCTACGCTGGTCACCGTATACACGATACAAAATAGTCATTTGACTTCAGACCCTCAGAGTTCAGATCTTTACTGAAAACCATAGGTTTTGAAGTCAGTTGGCAAGGCTTCTGGAAAACTACTAAACTGATCTTCCTGAAATTTTACACAGACCTTTGAGATACAATTCTTAAAGACTTGGACAAGGCTTTTTTCGATTAAAACCATTTGAAAAAAAAAAAAAAAAAGTAATAAATGGCTATGTTAGGGTGAACTGAACATTTCATACTTTTGAAACTTGCGCGAATCAAAGCCTTACCTAAATACCTTCCGATGTATAGTGTCAATAAGAGTTTCAAAATCTAAGCAATTTCCTATGTACTTGTAAATATACTTAATACGAGTATAACTCAAACACTGACTGACGAATTCGGCAAAATATTTGTTAAAATTTTTGTTTGTGGTACATGGGAGTTAGGATACACATACTAATAAAATGTTCACTGTGTTTTATTAGGGTATATTCCATCTGTCATATGGAGAAAAGTCAGCGGAACGTTGGAAAAACCTGATGTGGGATGGGAAGTAGGTCAAGTTTTCGCCTAATTTTATTTATTTAAGCAGAAAGATATACTGTTAAGAGTAAAATTCGCTTTAGAATTAACATTAAAATAACTCAAATATTGGCCGACATATGACACATAAAATCACTTGGAGTTTCAAAAACCTTTATATATTAGGTATATGGAGGCTCAGAGAAGTATTTACCCAAGTCAATCCATTTTTGATACACATAACTACTATTGTCAGGAACCGATTCTCTCTGAATTTCAGTTGTTTATCTCATACTTTGTCCGATATTTTCAGTCAAAGGTTGACTATAGACCGTTGGGTTCACATATTAGGTATCTATGGGCTTATGTAGGCATGGTCGTGGGCCGATTTTGCCCGCTTCCACACTTTGACATAGGAAAATGAAGTATCTTCTAAAGGTAAAGCCTCAGTGACACAGGTAAAACCATAAGAAGTCCATGCAAATTTTAAACTTTGTATCTAAAAAATGTTACATTCATACGATAAAGCATCGCAACCAATCCGTTTTCCCGTTATATCGAAAAACCCAGCATTTAGAATTTTTTCATTATCCCTTCAATACATTTGCTTATATTAATTTGCCCCAAAATAACCGGTGAAAATACCCTAAACTTTTGCCCGACATTCAGCTGTTTGAAACCTCACGAGAGCTTACTGGAAGCCATATACTACCCGGCGATTTATATCAGAGAACCTTAACGGTATAAATTGTAAGCTGTCAACGAGCATCTTATTGAGAAGCCTTGCACTCAGTAAATCAACATTTGCTTTCATCCTCTATATTCAGCTGATTCAGCTGTTTGAAACCTCACGAGAGCTTACTGGCAGCCATATACTACCCGGCGATTTATATCAGAGAACCTTAACGGTATAAATTGTAAGCTGTCAACGAGCATCTTATTGAGAAGCCTTGCACTCAGCAAATCAACATTTGCTTTCATCCTCTATATTCAGCTGATTCAGCTGTTTGAAAACTCACGAGAGCTTACTGGCACTCACACACTTCCCGGCGATTTATATCAGAGAACCTTAACGGAATTAATTGAAAGCTCTCAACGAGCGTCTCATTAATAAGCCTTGCACTCAGCAAATCAACACTTGCTTCTATTCTCCAAATTAAGCGGATTTAACTGTTTGAAAACTCACAAAAGCTTACTGGCACTCAGAACCTTAACGGTATAAATTGTAAGCTCTCTACGAGCGTCTTATTGAGATTCCTTGCGCTCAGTAAATCAACAGTTGCTTCTACCCTCCATCATAACCATGTCTTGCATAAGCAACATATGGTATGAAAGTTTAACCGCTAGCCGCGAATTTCGTATGGTCCAGCTAGCGCCTGCTGCACTTTCTATTTAAACAACTGTTATACGAAGGCACAGTTTAGTGTGTGCTAACGCGTCTACGGTAAAATACAGAGACAAATGAGTAATGGATTACGCCTTAAATTCTTGTGCTTTTCGTAAAAATTTTGATTCAAAGCAGAGCTTCTGGCCTTTCTGTTGCAGGAGGAAGGACATATGCGTCCAGTAGTTTTTGTGTGCCAAGGACACGATCGTACATTTTGTCGGTTTCTTGGCCAGAATAATTAAACGCATTAAGCTAACGGCTACACAGTTGGCAATTACAAACGGTTAATGAATGTTTCGTTTCAATGATTGCAACGCTGATTTCGTTTTGATAGAAAGAGCTGAAGTTTTAAAGGCAAATTCAGAAAAAAGTCACAAAATTCTTGATGTACCGTGTTTTGTTGGCTGAGCGGGTTATGTCGCGCGATTCAGTCTGTCGTTAACTAGCGTTTGTGTTTTGTGTGTTTCGCAGCCGACAAGGACTGTCGTGGGTCGTTGAAACGAATTTTCTGTGCTTACTCGGTAGCACTCAAATGTCCTGCCACTGATTTAAGCTATGTGGTGGGTGAATATATGTTATTTTTTCTAGTAGCAAGCAATAAAATATAATTTTCCGCTTACATAAAGCGTGTTGTTATGTTTTCAGGGGTACAGAAATGTTTTTTTAAGTGCTTTGTGTAAGTGTAGTTGATATTTTTTGGAAAAATTTGCATTCCTGCCATAAATTTTGCGCAAACGTCAAATTGTAGTAAAGCAAATAGAAAAAATGTAAAAATTGAAAAAAAAGTAATTTGAATCGTTATTATTGTGCCAATTCAAGATTTTTGGGTTAAAAGGCTTTACATCCTTCTTAGTGCATGGATATTCTACCACTTTGCACGTAACGTGGCAATCTGCTGATGAAGTGACAAAATGAGTCTGAAACACAAGATTTATTTTAAGGAATGATTTAACGGTATAAATGAGTTAAAAATAAGTATAAGTGCAGAGTTACAAAAGAAAGATATTTAATGTTTTAAATAACATGAAAGATAGTAAAATATATTATCATTATATCCTATTGATATTTAATTAATTAAATAGCCAAAATTCTGATTTCTTTGGCGCAGCGATCTGAAGGTACCGTTGGAAAGAGAAAGACTTTCTTATTAAAAAATATACCGGATGTACCGCAAACGCTTAGATTATTAGACTTAAAGTTAAAAAATTCCAAAACTTCTCAACAAGCTAGTGCATGACATTTAACATACTGTACGCACATTTTTCACATCAGACTCATTAATTAGCAAAGCAGTTCAAGCGGGACATACATATGTAAATTGATATTCAACTACTAAAAGAAATTACCAAGATAAAAGCAGTTGCACAATTGTATATATGTATGTGTTAACAAAGCCTAATTTTGCTGTTTTGCTTTATAGCTCCACATCATTCCGTTCAAATTCGCAAAACTTTTTTCTGTGCTAGTCAAATATAATATTCCTTATCTTTTTTATATTGTTTTCCACGTAAGGAAGCAAATTTTTAAAATACAATAGACATTAATAAATTGAATAAAACTGATTGATGGTAACTTTTTTCATTTAATGGATTCGTAGGTATTTTTATTAATTATAATTATTATTAATAAAAGTAGTTATACAACATTATTTTTATAATATATGCATTATGTAAAAATATATTGAATTCATATTTATACTAATTTTGTTTCATCTAAATTTTAGAAAGTTTATAAAGTAGGACAATAAAAATATTTTGTATTTACAAAATAACTTAAATTATGGAAACATACTTGTAAAAGAAAAAGGTACTACAAATACGAGTTGAGCAATATTGTCCTATTATATTTCCATTTAACCTCTCCATAAGGACTCATGAAATAATACATAAAACTTTCATGAATGGAAGCATTCCATTTTCCTTCAACTCAATTTTCCAATTGCCTGGATCAGTAATGCCATTTGAGTCTTTGTGTAAGTCAGATAATTGTACATATAAAGACGTAATATTACCAAATAATGAAATATAAAAATCGCGAGTACAATGATTTTCCTCAGGTAGGTTTTTAAGGGAAAAGCGTCGTCAGCTACTATGACAAATGGTATTTAATCACGTTCATGTGGAAGTGGCTTCGCATACGGAAAATTAAAGAGCCATCGAAAGAGCACATCTGAATATGTTAAAATAACAAGATATTTTATTTTATTGAAGTTTTATAATTTTGTAATAGTTTTACTTTACAAAAACTTCCATCAGATTCGCGACCATAAGCTTTAACTTCTAAAAACAAAAATTTATAGTCGACATCAATCATAGCCATCAGATCATTGGTATGGTTTTTCTTATACTTGAAATACTCGGAGTCTCAGTTCGCAGGTACCTTAGTCGCTACGGGGTTCCCATCCAATGCTCCAGAGCAATTAGAAAAATTCCATTGCTGATAGAAACGTTCCGACACATTATCCATTCTTCGGAACCTTACCGCAATACAGTTTATATTATTTCACTCATGCATGAATAGACCTGAATACTCACTTTTGAAAACTCATTCTTTAAAGCTTTAAAAACTGCATGACACCTCTTATGCAATATATGACAAATGACAGATTTTCCCAACAGAATATACTCATTTGCCTCGAGAAGTTATCGCCTGTGGCCAAATAGCGTAGTGTTGCCGCCAATCTTTATTGAATAGTCGAAAAGTATTTTTCGTATTTTGTCAATAGATGTCGTTGCAGTCATATATCTCCGATGCTGTATCAGTTCGAATAGCACAACAATTGTTTGCTCGCTTCCGTTTTGGAAATTTCGAAGTGAAAGGTGCACCTTGTGGCCGACCTATCGTTGAAAAAGTCGGTGAAATTATGGAAAAGTTTGACCGGTATCGTCACATAAGCAGCTATGACATCGCTAAGGAACTTTATATTCATCTTCAAACCATTTAAAAAAAGGCTGGCTACTAAAAGAAGCTCGATTTTTGGGTTCACATCAATTGTCTGTCAAAAATTTAAGGCCCGAATTAACATCTGCGATTCTTTGCTGAAACGAAATGATCAAATACGACAATAATATGAAAAAGATCATGATCCAAGCGTGGTGAAGCTCAACAAATGGTCGCAAAGCCAGGATTGACGGCTAGCATAGTTTAGTGTTTGGTGGTGCAAAGAAATCATCCGCTATGAGCTGCTCCAGCCTGGTCGAGAGATTGATTCTACATTTACTGTCTACAACTGATTAGATTGAAGCAAGCAATCGAAAAAACGGTCTTGTCGAAAGACTGATTTCTTGCACCATCAGAATTTCATTTGTTTTGGTCAATGCAGAACTCCCTTAATGGTGTAAAGTTGTCTTCGAGAGAGGCCTGTGAAAATTACTTGTTGCAGTTTTTCGCCGAGAAACCAGAAAAGTTTTTCACTGATGGAATATATTTTGTTCATTTAAATTCATTATAAAAATAATAAAAAGTAAGTTAAATTTTGATTAGAAATATGAAAATACTTTTTCGACTACGCTATATATGGAGAAAGGCGCCTAACTAAAAAGTCAAAGTCTTCCAGAGTGATCCTCAAGAATTTTTGCAACCAGTCTGAGTCCTGAAAAAACAGCATGGTGGTGTGGTGTAAAATCCACATTTAGGACGATTTTTTAAGCCTAATCCTTCACTGGTTTCGCTTTCTTTGATTAGTCCTCTTTTTTAATGCATTTAATGTCGTTACAAGACACAGCGTCGCAGTAACCTTAGCAAATTTTCTATATTTATAAATTTCTTTGTTTTTTTCACGCACTTTTTTAAAAGCGATAATGTTATTAATACAACACCTAGTGAAATTGTCTGTTCACAATTGCTATCCATAGTAAAATCGGGTTGTCAATCATTTGTCACCAAACTTAACGACAGGTTCAATACTGATGTTGTAAACGCATTTGACACCAGTTGAAGAGCCGCACGTTTAAGCAGTTTTGGAGTCAATTATTTTGCTCTAATGAAAACCAACCATTTCTATTTTATGCCCACAGTAATATATGCAATATTTCGCTAAAAATATTCGATAAAACTGAAATAAGTTTTTATAGATAATAATATTGCCCACAGACTGAAATTCACACTGTACGCTGTTTCTTTTTTTTTTTTTTGGTATATGTGGCGAAGATATTGTATGTAAGAACGCTTAGAAGATTTAGTCCTTTCCAAAACCATAAAATCGTAATGATTTCACGTGCTAGCTTACTGTGTTTGAACGAAGGATATGTTGCAGATAATAGCTCGGTATATCTTTGGAATTTAAATTTGTCTACCAAGTTATAGATCAATTTAATATACATATATAATTATGATTGCATTTGCAAATGATTAATAAAATCACAAAATATAACCTTTATTGTGATACTGTTCTGAAAATTGCACTTAGGAGGCTCGCTTCGAATAATTTTAAATTTCCATTTCGAACGACAAAGTACGATAAAATTCAACATCAGCTGGCGAGAAATGAGTTGAAACTTATTTACGTTCAAAGGGTTAGGGGTAGTTAGAATTTTCAAAAAATTATTTTTTTTTGCATGTTCGTTAAGTGTAATATCTTAAAAATAGTCTCTGAAAATTTCACGTTGATCCGATAATTAGTTTTTGAGTTATTCGACAAATAACAAAGAGAGCTCGTGGGAAATTTAAAACGCGTTTTTCTCAAAACTATGTTTTTTGAAACGGTGACAACTATAACTCGAGTTACCGCTCAGTAGATTTTAATGAAATTTATACAGCATTTAGAATACATAATAAATCGAAGGATTTTTTGATTTTGAAAAATTTTCTATTTTTTAAGACCGTTGATTTTTTCCCAAAAATTTTTGAATTTTTGAAAAAAAAATAAATCCTTCGATCAACTTTAAGTCAACATATTATATAATAATGCTACATATATTACTACTTTTGTAAAATAACACGATTTAATAGCAAAAAAAAAATACTGAAAATTCTCATTTTTTCTTGCCTCTGACTACCCCTAACCCCTTAAGTGGGCGGCACTTCGATGACTTAGGTGAAAAGTGAGCAGAGCGCGGATACAGTCGTTAGACTGAGGTTATGACGGTGCGGCGTAGCTGTGGCATATTTATTGACTTTGATGTCAGGCTGTTAGGCGTAAAACGCGGCCGCAGCTAGACTGACAATTAAAGAAGTAAAAGGCGAAGCAAACAAAAAATTGGAAAATAAATAAAAACATTCCACAAGTCTACAACTTTTAGCAACTTAAAAATGTCGCTGTATGAAATGCAGCACTGGGAGCACGAAATGCCAGCGGGATGAAGAGCAGCAAGTAGTAAGGACGTGTAAATCAACACTACGAGCGCAAGGCGCCTGCACATAAGCAAACTTGCAAATTTAAAACTAAGAAAATAACTTTTCTCACTTCCTTGATGCGGTGCGGCAAGGCAGCAAACAACACAGTCAACGGGCAAGCTGTCCAAACCGGCTGAAAAGTTGGCTTTCTCACCCCATTTCCGTTGGTTAATCTCGCACATTCGGTTGTGCGTCCTGCTGCGTGTCTCTTTAGTGGAGCCTTCACGTTGACTGTGGGCGACAGGACATTTGCGGTTGTTGTGCGTCCGGTAATACCTTGTAGTCCAACAACCACATGAAAAATTGCAACAACATGCTCTATCACTAGCCACAGCTGCAATGGCAATAACAACGCATTTGCAACAAGAAAAAACCATTTACAACTTTACTTTTCATATTAATTTATTTATTGCAATAGTCAGCGTGAAGGCGCGACATTGAATGTACAATAAAGTATGAAAACAGGCACACAGTCATTTAAGAGACGATGTTGAAGGGAAAAACCCCATTATTTTATTTGTTAAAAGTATTTTTGAAGTACGTTAACAATTTTATAATAAGCCGACCATGAGCCAACGGGGCTGTCAGTGCTCTTATTTCAGAATATTTTTACATAATTTGTTAAAGATTTGTTTTGGTTGTAATACTTCTGCTAAAATTATTTTCAACGAACTTGATCCTGAGAGTATTCACCACATTGCCTTTTATTCTAAGCTTTCTAGCCGTGACATCGCTTACGTTCCTTCTTTTCGCAACGCGGCACCAATTGGAAATTCCAAGCGAAGCACGGTCCTGGTCTTTCCAACAAAGTCGAGATCTTCCTCTTTCTTCGCTTCTCAAAGCGGGTATTGCGCCGAATACTTTCTGAGCTGTTGTGTTTCAGCACAGCCGCTGTCTTTTATTCGCTGAATTATGTCAATATCGACGTATATCTCCGATAGCTCATCGTTACATCGAATGGGATATTGCCGTGTCCGTGGTCAACGCTGCAGAGGTCCATGAATCTTTTGCAGTACCTTTCTCTCGGAAACTCGTAACGCCACTTATCAGATGTTGTCATCGACCATGCCTCTGCACCATAAAACAGGATGGAAATAATGAGTGACTTATAGAGTTTGGTTTTTTGTTGCAACGATGTTGAGGCCAATGATATTGATACATCGGCATACGCCAGGAGCTGTACACTCTTATAGAAGATTGTACCTTCTCGATAAAGTTCGGCAGCTCGAATTATTTTCTCCAGCAGCAAACTGAAGAAGGAGCACGATAGGCAGTCGCCTTGTCTGAAACCTTGTTTGGTATCGAACGGATTGGAGCGGTCCTTCCCGATCCTGACGGATCCTTTGGTATTGCTCAGCGTCAGTTTACACAGCCGTATTAGTTTTTCCTATAATCATACTGTTTCGTTTTAAAACGGGAAGAGGCTTGAAAAATTTCTACTCTAAATGGACTTGAAAAATCGGGTATCTGTATATGCTGCATATTTGTTGCTATCCCAATCAATATTGATAGTTAAGAATTAAACTGGTGTTCCCTAGAAAATTTTGCCTTTTGGCCGCTTGCTTTCGAGCTTACAAGAGTTTTGTTAAGAGGTGTTTTTATGAGAGTAAGCTGCAAAAGTAATGATATATTTTCCTCTTTATCTCGAAGGTCTAAACTCAGAAATATTCCTTTCATCAGAACTTAGAACTATTCGTCGAGTTCAAAGATTATATAGTACATAAATAAATATGTAGTATTCTGGTTTGTCTAGTTGATTTGTGACCTTCTAGGGAAAGCCTTAGTCAAAGGGTATAAAAAAAAAGATCCACGAGTATATCTAGATTTTGATCCTTTTGGTTTGTAATGGCCTGATCTTAAAAATTTATTCAGATATAATGCGTTGTCAAAAAAGTCTTGCGGCATTGTTATTGAATCAATTCGTGTAGCACCCATACATCGAGCTTCTTAGTGATTCCAAGCTTCTTCAAATGGTTTATAACGGTTTGATGTCTACTATGCCGGTCTCTTTCGACCAATTCAGCGATTTTATCGCAATTTTCGAAGACAGGCCTTCCAGAGCGTGGCGCATAGTTGACCACCTCTACACCAGAACAAAAACGTTGAAACCATCGTTGTGCGGTGGAAATAGAAACTGTATCGGGTCCGTAAACTGCACAAATTTTATTGGCCGCTTGAGATGCATTTTTGCCTTTATCGTAGTAGTACTGTAAAATATGCCGTATTTTCTCTTTATTTTGCTCTATGTTTGCGACGCTATAACTCACGAACGACTTAAAAGAAACGGCAATCGATCAAACACGTGTTAGCGCGTGAAATGAGCTTTCCAAAAAGGTATAACATGACCCGATGCGACGAATAAAACTAGAACTACCCGCTTTCAGCGCCAACTAGCGAAATAAATATATGCTATTGTGAAACATTAACGGTGATGCCGATACATAAGCAGCTTATTAGGGAGCAAAGGATGTGTACAGCCAAACAGAAGGAAATGACTAAGTCTACTCATATCATTACGCTGATCATTTATCTACGTACTTCGTGGGAAATATAATAAATCCTGTTCAGGGTATACAAATTAACAACCTACCAGTACCGGTCAAATTGACCGTTTTTAAACTTTTGTAAAACGTTATAACACCGTTATTAAACTGTATGACAATTCCTAGGATATGCATTTTAGTCATTTGCTTTATTTTCCAAGAAAAATTTGTCATGTGGCCTACCTACCGCAGCCGGTCAATGTGACGGGTGGGCAAAAATATTTTACAGTTATCTCAGAGGAAAATGTTTTATAAGTATCTTAGCGTGGGTTTCTATGGAAAGGACTTGACAATAAGTAGTCAAGTAGTGCACTTCTAAAGAGTTTCTTTTACAAATTTTTTTATAACTGTTTATCTGAAGGAGATAAGGTAAAGCATCAATACTCGTACTTGGATGTAAATTTTTTATTCCTTACATATTGTAATAATTTGTTGTAGATAAGAACCATAAAAATGCTTTGGAAAATTACAACTTACCTTATTGAAGAAAAGGGTTCAGAATATGATGAACAAGAAACTCTTCGAAATGAAAACAAAAACATGGAAACACAGATATTTACAACAAATGAATTGGAATGAGAAAGGGATAGTGAAGAAGAGAATATTATAAACAAGCATCCAGAACAGAAAAGAAAAAGAGTTTTATTGGCATCCGAAAGTGAGACAGATTTAGAGGATCAACACATCGAAACAGCTGCTGATGGAACAGCCTGGGAAGATATATGTAAACGGAATTTCCAATCCTGGCAGGTTACCAGTGCATAATATTTTTAGGGATACGCCAGGGCCAACAGGATATGCTAAACGACATATAATGAAAGAACAAACGAAGACGGCAGTTGTTCTTATCATTGATCAGAGTATAATGCATCATGTATGTACAGAAGAAGAAGAAGCATTTAGGGTGTAAGGGACTAAGTGGGAGCTAAATGCAAGAAAAATAGATGCATTCTTTCATCGCATATGAGGCAAAAAATTTGGCTCTCTCATATTTGTGGAATAAAAATTGTGGTCCCACTTTTTTTTTTCAAAAACAATGAGCCGAAGCGACTTTACTAAAATTATGAAGTACTATATATATGATTTGATAAGAAGAGAGAAAGAATTCAGCGTTTACAAACTAAAAAATTTGCCATGATAACGTATCTACAATACATATTGATTTTTTCACGAGTGTTTCATTAGCCAAGAAATTACTTTCAAACAAAAAAAAAAAAAAAACACTGCCAAATTTACCCAAAGAAAGAAACGATAAAATGGCTAGATTTTCAAGCAAATTGTATAAATCAAATAACATTACTTTGACAGTGTATAAAAGTAAGACGAAAAAAGTGCTTGACCTAAGTTCTAAACATAACTCAATAGAAATAGAAAAAAGCAACAAACGTATACCGGAAACTATTAGATTTTATAATCGTACAAAATTTGGTGTAGATGTGGCTCACCAGATGTCAAAAAAAACAAAGCATGAAAAGTCACAGGTGGCCACTTCAGATATTTTTCAATATATTGGATCTAGCTGGAATAAAGGCTTGGATTTTGTACAAAGAAACAACGGGTGAAAATATCTCGAGGCAAAAATTTTTGTTCCAGTTAGCTTCAGAACTCGGAGATGCATATGTAGAATCTCAAGAAAAAAAGCATTTCTCGACACCTCTTCAAGCTCTGATTTGTCTGTTCGAAAAGCTTGCCAAATCAAATTTTTTAAAGGTTATAAAACAACAAAAATTTGTTCGAAGTGCGAAAAATATGTATGTGGAAAATGCACATTCCAGACTAAAATAATTTGTAAACAATGTATATATTATATATACATATAAGTATATTATATATACATACATGCATAACATTCTGATAAAAAATTAGTCTTATTTTTTCTTTTATAATAAATTTTAGAAATTATATAAATTTATTTTACGAATTTTCAAGAAAACTTTTTATTTTATATACATTCAGCAATAAATCAACAATCATCTGCATTGAATAATAAAACCTAGGACTTTTATAATCACCGTTCAATTTGACCTTGCCCAGTAGGAATAGGTAGACAAGAATTGTCGGTAGGTTTAGTGTTAAATCAAAGAATACTTAACTTTTTCTTTAATTACGATTGCATTTACGCTGTCAAATGCCTAACTCCATGCTAAAATTGTGTCCTTATCAGAAAATATTCACCAGCAGCACATACAAAAGAATCATACTCGGACCGGAAAACATTCTCTTTCATCTGCGTTGTTAGGGTGTAAAGAAAGTTTGCATTTAAATGCAGCAATCAACCAAGCGACGAGGTAGGGCTGAAACACGCAACGGGTAAAGATTTTCCCACAAAACGGAACAACAACTACTTTTGAACTTTTTAATTACCGTAAAGCGAAAGTTTAAATTATGTTTTTTTTTTATCGATTTTTAGTGTTTGGTTTTGATTGGTCTTGCTGGGCACTATCTGTTATTTCCTACTTTAATCGAACCTTATCACTTCCTGCTTTGCTTAATATCCTTGAGAGGCAACCTGGTCGAGTATTTGCAATTTCTCTTTACATTCATTTCTAACACTTCAAAAAACTTGGTTGTAAGTTTTATTTTTCTTCTTCTACGGTTAGAAGTAACGTCGGGTACACACTACATGCAAGTTTACAATCCGTGGATATACTTTTCGTACCGACTGTCTCTAAGATTCCCCTCGTCGTCTCAGCCTCCGTCTCAGTAGTTATTTACACTTGCGAACTTAGTTAGTATTGGAAATTAATTATGTTGATGAAGTGGAAATTGCACTTATGTAATTTCCTACTTCGGCCATTTGCAAATGAACAAAAGTAAAGCTAGCTAGTGGCTGGTTCGAATGGACGCCGTTATGAGTTATATATGCGCGTCTACAGAGTGAACTCGGTTAACGGCTGTATTGAGTTGCGTTGAGTTAAGCCCATTACCAAAGCAATGGAAATGCCTATGGCTATTTGAGGAACATAATTTTCTTGAAGTAGTTGTTTTTGTTGGGGCTGTGGCATGAGCGCAGCTGTTGTTAGAATGAAAAATAATTTATAAATTAAATTAAATATATAGATATTGGTGCAAAAGTGATGAAGTACCCTTTTTCAGATATGCGTGTTTCTATACTTTTTGTATCACTTAAAATCAAAAACTGATTTATTAGTAACTATATAATTATTTATAATTAAATAACTTAATTAATGATAGTTCTTGTTTTCAAAAAGCATACGTCAATAATTAGTCAGTCAGACATTAAGCTTGTAAATTTGCATATATAATATTATTTTATTATTATTTCCTCCATCTTTTGAAATAAAACGAACTCTAATTCGATTTAGAAATTGAAAATAGTTTTACATTCAAAAATAATTATAATAAAGAGTAATAAGAGTAATAGCAGCGGGAAATTATGGTTTATATCTACATTTAGCGATTCTTATTTATCTGATCTGATTGCTATCTATGCCCAAGATTGCTTGAAAAATATAATACTACCTCGTTTCTTTAATTTAACGAACACGTTTGTATTTAATAATTAAAGAAGGAAGTTTGTCCCATTTTAAAACCCTCCTTGTCTTCCAGTTATCGAAAGCTTTTTATGATAGTAATTACTATCGTACACTAACTACCTGAAAGTGGTATATTTACCGATCTCTACTCCATGACACAAGACTTTATGTAAGTCTTACATTGATTTTTAGTCATTTTTAAATAAGTTTTCTAATTGCAGCCTGAGTGGTTATCATAATACTGATATATCTGACTATATGGCTTCTTGAATCATGATCGAGAGTTCCTATAGTTGAGATCGTTTGATCTACTAAACCACGAAGTTAATTGATTTTGATTTTGATTCCCAAATGAATGCTTTAAGGTTAAAAACGTGTTGCCTATAAGGGAGTAGCAAAGAGAGTTGTAGGGTTGTTCATAACTCCTGGGGCGTTGTACTCACATAGGTTCTAATTCCTTTCTGATCGCTGATTACAAAGTTGCTGCGAGAATTTAAGGGGTCAGTAGGTTAATCTTTTTTCAAAAAAATTTTTTTTTTGTATTTTCATTTCCTTATACCCTTAGAATTAATGTAGAAATCCATTTTACCATTGGAAGGTTTCGAAAGGGGACCACAAATAATAATACCGCTCAATGTTCGGAGCTCTCGGAGTGCACATATGGCACTTTAAACGCGTTTTTCTCAAACATACACTTTTTTAAACTGGCGGACATGATTCCGGTCGAACTATTGACCGATTTGCTTAATTTTAGTTGTAAGTGTTCACAAAAAGGCCTGGCCTACTACATTCGGAATCTTTTATAATTTACTGACTTATAAAAAAACATGGGCAAATATTAAAAAAGAAAAATCGTCAATTACTTTTTTATTTATTAAGTTGTTTTCATGATTCCTGTAGGGACGATAACCATTGACGTACTTTTTACGAATAAACATGAGAAATCGTTTCCGCCAGTGAAAACACGCTTCTCATTCACCCAGCCATTTCTCGGACAGATGTCATCAAAATGTTCCCAAAAAATTTGTTTACACACTCCAAAACATACCTATACATACCTACATATGATATGTGAAAAAAGTGCTTGTGTAGAATAAAAAATTTCTATGAAAAAAAATGTCAAAAAAACAGGCCAGATTACCTCACTGACCATTTAATGAATAGCTAGCTTAAAAAAAACAAAATTCACGTAAAAAACTACCGAATAACAACTAACGAATTGACAAAGCTGATGTGAATATACCTATTAAAAATCGGTTGATTATTTAAATTGCCAGTTCTTTCTAGATTTATAACTCCTCTCCCAAAACACTGGTAAGTGATCCCAGTGAAAAGTTTTACAAAAACACGGATATTCGTTAAAATATACCATATTATGTGCTCTTCTGAGAAGAGAGGTGTCCTTAAAAGAAACATCCCACACATTAATAGTTCAGGCGAATTGGCGTCGTGGTGTTTTATTAAATTTTTGGTTAGTTATAAATGGTATCTGGTTTAGGTGTGAATTTGCGAATGTGATTCAGTAAATTTCTTGCTGTTGTTGTACGTTGTTGCCCGGCACACAAAGTCATTGAAAATGCTAATTTGTAAATTGCATGAAATTGATTTATGGGCATGATGCCACCATGCATTTAGATAGTCTGGTAGGCAGCTACAATCAAATGTAGTGAATATAGTAAAGTGACCTATTGTAGTAAATTTAAAAATAGAGAATTGGGACTTTAAGAAAATAGTCCTGTAGTTTTGTGTTTTCTTTTAATTGAGTTCAATCACACATTATTTTTGGGAAAAAAGATTTGTCTCTGAAAAGACTGGGTTGCTAAGCTAAGCTATTCGTTAACTAAATTTTTCATGTGACACATGAAAGCGAGCTAGATGGCCTGGCAACCAGTAGTTGCTTTTAGAATGATATTGGTGTAGTTTCTTACCGTCAGTGAAGGCTACGATTTTTACCCTCCATAGAGTATTTTAAGTTTACTACGAAGTTTTAACACCTAAACAGAGTAACAGGACTCCCTATAAAGTATATATAGTGTATGAGCAAAATTTAGTACGACTTTGTTCATAATATGCTTGTTTAAACGTTTTTGACAATTCTCGAAACAACCAACTTGCGGAGTAGCATTCAATAAGCGTAGTAATTCAAAGCGTTTCCCGGAGCGCAAATTTTAATGTAATTTCTTTGTTGAATAATTTCACTTATCGAAAAAATCGTCGAATGCAGTATATTCAGAGCGACAAGAGTATCCTAAACACTACTGATTATTTTGGTGTGACATTTAACGCAGATTTAACTGCCAGGCATACCAGGCCTAATCAAAAGAAATTTTAATTATTTGAAATTTTAATTTGTGCAAAAGAATTTCATTTTAATTTTTGAAAGTAAATTTAATGTCAAATAAATTAATTTTTCTTTAATTATCAATAGCTTTTTTTAACATTTTCAAAAAAATTATGTAGTTAGTTACATAAAGTATTTGTATTTGTAGTAATTTAAAAATTATTTTTAAATATTTTGTCAAGTTTTCAAAATACTACGCAAGAATTTTCAAAGAATTTTTTTTAGTGTAAAAAAATTAAATCAATATTTTTAAAATTTTATATTTATCATTGATATATTTTAATAATACTTCAATCAATTCAACAAACTTTTTAAAGGTTTTTACCTCTTCTTAATATACTCTTCATTAGCAGAATCGGTATAATAAAACTATGAATACATATGTACATTTACAATGACAAAACTGAAAACCAATTAGAGCCCACCAACAAATAAATGCAATACGACATTATTGGAGGAACAACGAATGCAAAAAAGTATAAATATAAAAATTAATGTTCTTTTAAATGTAATTAAAGTAAATGTAAAATTAACAATGAATAAAATAACAATAATTCACATAATTGGCATTATTGTGCTGATATTTGTGGTTTGCTGGCAATTCTCAGCTGCACTCTGTTGTTGTTATTGGCATTGAATATTAATAATTTAAGTAATGTTGACGCTGATTGGCATCCAGCTATTCATAACTAACTAAATTTAGCGCACCCACAATTATTTACTTGACTTAAGTCTCATTTACTTTTTTGTACAGAAAATTATTTGTTTGAGTCCGAGCCAAATAGAAAATATTGTTTAATGAATATTGGAAAGCTAGTTTAATGACTACAAATCCTTCGTGTGCGCTTCATTTATTCGCTGCTAATGTGTAGTAGTGATTTGCTTCAGTAATGCTTTTGGTATTTATTTATATTTTTATACTCTGGCAACCAGTTGCTACTAAAAATAATCGAGATAGATACATATATGGTTAAATATACATAAATAAATGAATAGGATGACGAGAAAAGTTGAAATCCGGTTGACTGTCCGTCCTAGCACCCGTTGGTCCGTGTCAGCTGTAAATTGAGTAAAAATTGAGATAACTTTATGAAATTTAGCACGTACGATCCTTAGTACAAAAAAAAATTTCGAGTTCGCAGATGGGTGTAATCGGACCCCTGTCACACCCACAAATCGTCATTAACCGAGAACATATAAAGTGTCATAAAGAAGCATTAAATTAAGGTACAAATCTGCAATTTAATACAGAGGATTGCAACAGCAGAGGACACCTGTGGGCAAAATTTTTTGAAAAAGTGGGCGTGGCCCTGCCCTCTCGCAGCAAGTTTAATGTGCTTAATCTCTCAACCGCTCACACCACAGCAACTATCTTTTGATCACTTTTTGGTGAAATCCCATAACTCGTATTATGTGACATTTTTCTTACATTCTAATATCACATTATGAAAATGGACGAAATCGGATAACAACCATGCTTACTTTCCATATAGCACAATATTAAATTCCACTTGATTCGTTCAGTTTCCAGTGCAGAAATCAAAAAGCAATTAATGTAACGGAATAAAACTTTGCACGAATAATGTCTAAAGAACGTGCCAGATTAAATCACTAAAAATTATTTAAATCCAACAAAAACTGTGGAGTGGTTAATGGTTAAAATGTGATTTTTGGTCAAATAATCAGTCACAAGCGTCAAATCGAATGTTGGTTTCTGAGCAATTTTTGGTCGTCAGTCAATTTGTGCGGAACAACCGTGCACGCACCTTTGGTAAGCCCAAATGTTCGGTCAAATACGATTAAACCAGGTTTTGGAGATATTCAATTCCATTTCCATGGATTTCAATGATGATTTCGGCTGATTTTTGATGATAGAATTTCTGGTGATCACGGATTTTGATTGACCCACATATTGATCGATATTTATCGATTGATTATTTATTGAATTGATTATTTTGAAAACGTTGAAAGCACTCGTGCACTCTGCTATGAGATAGGCAATCATCGCAATTGAAAAATCTCAAGCGGTTTTGAGATGCGAAAATATACACTGGGAATGCGCGAATAAAATAAAGCCTAATTGCCTGTCGAAAATTAATTGCGGTAAGAAATGATAACGCGTCCGGTGGATTCAGCTGTTCAATTACAATAGAATTCTTTATTTCACTTAATCTAATTGCTAAGCCTAAATCTTAAAACTAACGGCTTAAACTAGTGGTAATATAAATATGTATTAAAAAGGGGTAAGTCAATCATCTTCAACTTTTCATTCAATATTGTAATAGATTATGGTAAGTATTAAGGTAAGTAGTAGAGTAGTAGTAAGTATTTTTTAATAGATTTTCTTAATTTAATTTTTAACAATTCAATAGCTTATAAATTTTATAATTCAATATTTTACAATTCATTTATTATTTTTATTTTAGGTATAAATTTGTAGATAGGTCACTTGACGCAACACCGGCCACCTTGACAGGATCAATTTCGTTCAACTTCCATTGGAAGCAAGGCCAGCTTGTGAATGGGACGCCTAATTGTGCCCGCCTTAGTCGCCATGTCTGCGACTCGCACCTTGCCGTCTTGCCCTTCGACGGTGGCGACGACGCGTCCGAGTACCCACTGCTGTGGCGGCATTGTCCTCGTGGACGAGGTCGTTCAGCTGCAGATTGCGAGTGGGGTGTAGCCATTTGTTGCGTTCCTGAAGGCCCGTCAGATATGTTTTGGACCACTGTCGCCAGAACTGTTGCTTGAGACAGCAAACAAGTTGCCATCTCTCGCAACAACGAACTGGGTCCACTGGCTCTTGCTCTGGAGGTAATGCTCGCAGGGAGCACCCTATCAGCAGATGCGCTGAGGTTAGTGCCTCGCCGTCGTTGGGGTCCTGGCTCAACGGTGTTAGGGGCCGAGAATTAAGGATGGCCTCCACTTCTGCCAGTAGGGTGGACAGTTCCTCTGCGGTCAGTAGCGCGTTGCCGATTACGCGAACGACGTGATGCTTGGCGGACTTCACCGCGGCTTCCCATAACCCGCCGAAGTGCGGCGCCCGCGGTGGTATAAAGATGAAGCTGCACCTTTCGTCTGCTGCGAGTCTCTTCAGGTCTGGACCCATTGCTAGAAACGCCTCCTTCAATTCGCACAGCTTGCGGTCGGCGCCGACGAAATTGGTGGCGTTGTCTCTGAATATCTTCGTCGGCATTCCTCGGCGTCCAATGAACCTTTTTAGGGCGAGAATAAATGAATTAGAAGATAGGTCCGAAACTAATTCTAAATGTACAGATTTTGAAGTGAAGCAAACGAAAACTGCAATGTATGTTTTTACGGGTGGTCGACCGCGTATTTTTAGAGTTGTGTATATCGGACCACAAAAATCTATACCACATATAAGAAAGGGCCGTAATGCTCGAAGTTTGCAACTTCGGCTTGTAATGAAAACAATGTATACAGTTTTTTACGGTTCTACTGCAAGCTTCTCGGGCATTAATTAGCCATATGCGTTCTCGATGAAGCGCAACCAACGCTTTAGCCCCAGCGTGGTGATTTCGAGTATGCAGGAACCGTAAGTACGTTATAACGAAGTGCGAACTTTTGTTTAATAAAAGTGGAAAATTGGCATCGTATGGGAGAGGTGCATTCAATAAGCGACCTCCTACTTGGATTAATTTGAACGACAGCGACTTATCCGAGTACTCATGCAAAAACGGGTTGAGTTTTTGCAAGTTTGCGGGTGGGGTGGTGCCTTTATGCAATTTTTGAATAACATCCGAAAATTCTGAATGTTGGATCACCTGTGCAATTTTTAGAAAGCTCAAGTTTAGCTCTTCTGAAGTCAGATCTTGGCCCCTGATCCATCGTAATATATATGCGATCACACGAAGCAATTTTTTATGAGAAGAGAACTTTTCAATGAGGTCCAATATTGAATTTTTCTCAGCAGTCGAAATTAATGTAAATGTGGGTTTCTTCTTCTCTAATGCTTCGTCTTCTGGTGAGAGCTGGAAGTGGTTATTAATTGGCCATAATGCAGGGTCTTCTAAGAGGAACTGTGGACCGCCAAACCATATCGAATTATTCAATTCGTCCACGTTACAACCCCGAGACACTTGATCCGCAGGATTTTGTTTCGTTGGCACATGTCGCCAATGTACTTTGTCAGTCAACTCTTGGATTTCGGACACTCTGTTTGGGACGAAGGTTTGTAGTGAAGATGGATGTGTTTTAATCCAATGTAAAACGATTTCAGAGTTTGTCCAAAATGTAATATTTTCGAAATCTCGACTCAACATGGGCGCTACTCTTGACCATAATTTCGAAAGAAGATGTGCTGCCGAGAGCTCAAGACGCGGAAGATATTTGGTCTTCAGCGGAGCCACTCTAGACTTTGCAGTAAGCAGAATGCATTTAATACCACTAGCAGATTGGCTTCGTATGTATATGCAGCATCCGTACGCCTTTATTGAGGCGTCGGAGAAGCCATGTATTTGGCAGATGGCACTCGACTCAACGTTTACGTAACGAAGAATGCTTATCGATGAGAGCTGCATTAGGTTGGCTTTAAAGTTCTGCCAGCTAGTGTAAAGGCGCAATGAAATCGACTCATCCCAATCTAGTTTTTGGATCCAAAGCTCTTGCAATAAGATTTTTTCTTTGGTAACTAGTGGATCTAGCAATCCAAGAGGATCAAAAAGGCGAGCAGAAACTGACAATATGTTTCGTTTAGTGGCTCGCATATCATAAAAATTGTAATTTAAAACAAATCGAAACAAATCCTCTTTCGGCAACCAATGGATTCCTAACGTTTTAGTGGAACTTTTGTCATTGAAGCTTAATGACTTTTCGAAAAATTTAGGGTGGTTCGAAAACCACTATGTTAAAGTGAATCCTGCCGAGTTTAATATTTTAATTACCTCACTTCTCAAAAGATCTAGAGACTCAAAATTTTCGGACCATGTTCATAAATCATCAACATAAAAGTCTCTTTTGATGGCCAATGAAACGAGTGGGTATTTCATTGTATTGGCATCACTGAGCATTTGCAAACACCGTGTTGCGAGAGATGGAGCAGGCGCAGTGCCGTATGTTACGGTGTTAAGACGAAAAATTTGAATTTGCTCAGAAGGATGCTCTCTCCACACAATAAGTTGACAATTTCTGTCTTCTTCAAGCATAATTATTTGACGGTACATTTTAGTAATGTCCGCTGTTAGTGCATACTTATGTATTCGAAAACGAAGAAGAGTTGAATATAATTCTTCTTGGATGGTTGGACCTACCATCAAAAGTTCATTCAAGGCTATTTGAGTTGAAGATCGACTCAAGGCGTCAAATACAACACGTAATTTGGTTGTTGTGCTCTCGGGCCTTAAAACGCATTGATGCGCAATAAAGTAGTGTGGCTCACTCGGGATCTTATTGTTCGTTGGGCTCATGTGACCCAATGCTCTATATTCATTCATAAAGCCCAGATACATTTTACGAAGTTCTGGATCTTTTAATGTCCTTCTCTCCAGGGCCTGAAACCGCCGAACTGTGGTTTCATAGGAGTGACCGAGTAACTTACGGTCAGCTTTAAAAGGCATTCTGACTTGAAGCCGTCCTGAAGGCAATACTTGAGTAGTATTAACGAAAAAATTTTCACACTCTTGTTGCTCTGGTGTGAATTTGATGCCATTTGATTCTGAAGGTAATTCTTCTACAGCCCAAAATTTTTGGACCACTGAATCTATTGACGTAAAGTCTTCTTCAGCTTGGCATAATGTGCTATGTAATTTGGAAGGAGAACTTAGATTGCTGACGTATTTGCCAGATACAATCCATCCTAAAAGGGTTTTCTGAAGTGTTGGTTGGTTAGGACCATTTTTAATTTGGCCAACTGCTAAAAGGTCGAAAAATGTTTCAGCACCCAATAGGATATCCACTTTTTTAGATTTGTGGAATTCTGGATCCGCCAATTCAATATTGTGCGGGATTTTCCAGCCACTAACATTGATGTTATGGTCTGGATGATTTGCCGAAATGCATCGCATTACCCAGAGTTCCCAAAGCCTCTCCAGATAGACAATTTGCCAAATGGTTAAATTTTTCGATATTTGGATCATTATGAACCAAGCTCTCAAACAGACTCATAAAGTTTTTAAACTCTGAATATTCTCCCTTGAATTTCGGCAAATTCATTTTAGGGAGCTTTGAGCTGTGAGAAGCTACGAAAAATGTTTCAGCAAGTGAATTTTTATTTTTTGCTAAAATTGACTTGAATATGGACTTCGTTTCAACGATTATGTCCTCTAACTCCCTTCGGGCCATGTCGTCTTCATCAATTTCTTCAATCTTTGATTGGCATTTCATTATTTTTCACTATGTGCATTTAATATATCTAAACGACATTCCAATTCTATTGGATCTAAAGACATAGTCTTTTCAAGAAGACCCGCTTTAATGCGCAAAATACTACTTTTCGCAACCGTTCTTTGACGTCTTAACGATTTTAAGTCCGTCAACTCCTTACTTGGAGACAGGTTTGCGAGAGTTGGCTTTGGCTTGCTCATTTTGCGTTGATTAAAATAAATTTCCATGATTAAATTGGCAACAGATATATTAAGAATCGATAAAATATATGTATGTATGTCGATTCCCAAACATACGAAAGCCAAACCGATAAATGCGCAAAATAAGCAATAGCACAAAAAAGTAATTTAATCGAAAAATGTCCGAACGAAAATCGACAAAAATTTCGAAAAAACGACCGATAATTGCAAACGCGGATCGAAAAAATTGCAAAAAACGAGATAATTTAATTTTGCAATTAATAATTTTTACACTTTTATTTCCAAATAAAGGGCTACCGCAAAATCCCAGAATCCCTTGTTCACTTTGAATTCGTATATGTAAATCACAATATACGCAATAATAAGTATGTATATGTATGTATGTATAACCATATATATATACGAGTAATAAAATGTAATATGTATAAAGTGAAAAGGGAGAGCCAAAAACTGAAAGTGCACTTGTTTTGATGTTTGCTTTTTTTTGTTTTGTTTGCACTGCTTTCAGTAAATCGCACTCGTTACCTGGTGCGTCGGCTGTTTGCCGGCGCTTACGTCCCTTTTACAGAGAATGCAGCGGCAGCTCATTCCCACGACGACTTAAGCAGCAGCGGATAGACGGCAGCAACGAAGTGATGGCCCCAGTACTGGAGTGATAGCAGCAACAAGTGATGGTAGCAGCGACTGATGGCAGCAGCAAGTGATGGTAGCAGCAAGTGATGGTAGCAGCGACTGATAGCAGCAGCAAGTGATGGCAGCAACGAATGATGGCAGCAGCGACTTGATGGCAGCAGCGTATTGATGGCAGCAGTGACTTGATGGCAGCAGCGCATTGATGGCAGCAGCGTATTGATGGCAGCAGCGGTACGATGATAGCAACGGTGGCAACAGTGGTGACAGCAACGGTTTTAAGCACAACGGTTTTAAGCTTACCGGTTTTTTCACTAAGCGGCTCTATAAGCAGTTTATAAAACTGTTTTTTTGTTTTTTAACTGTAACCACTGTACCGCATAAATAATTCACCTCGCACAGTACTTTTCAAGTACCACCTTTTATTTTATTTCTTAGATTGGCGAATTTCTCACTTTACACTATGTCTACGTATTCGCACACACTCCACAATACTTCCCTTTTCTTCTTTTTTGATTTTTACACTGAGGTAAGTATACGGGTAAGTATTTCAGCACTGCACTTTACGCTGTATATAGGTATGTAAATATGTATATTTTTTTTTACAGATTTCCACTCGTCACGTATGTATATATGTATTCTCTTTTACAGGTTTCACTGCATGCAAATCGTATATCTCTATATGTACTTGAACATATATACATATAATTGGATTTTTAATCCTTTTTATAGTTTTTTTTGTGTTATTTTTTTTGTTTCATAATTCGTTCCTTATTTATTTATCACTATCACTGCACAATTAACAATTCAATTCAATTCAATAGAATTCTTTATTTCACTTAATCTAATTGCTAAGCCTAAATCTTAAAACTAACGGCTTAAACTAGTGGTAATATAAATATGTATTAAAAGGGGTAAGTCTAATCATCTTCAACTTTTCGTTCAATATTGTAATAGATTATGGTAAGTATTAAGGTAAGTAGTAGAGTAAGTATTTTATAATAGATTTTCTTAATTTAATTTTTAACAATTCAATAGTTTATAAATTTTATAATTCAATATTTTACAATTCATTTATTATTTTTATTTTAGGTATAAATTTGTAGATAGGTCGCTTGACGCAACAGCAATAAACTTGCTTCATCAATTGAAACGTTTTGGTGAAAGGTTTACCAATTTTAAAACAAAATTTAATGTTGGCTCTTTGTTCGAAGCTCATTTTCGCACCAATAATACAAACACACTGACATTTAAAACGCAATAACTTCACTTCCAACCAATGAAATGTTAATGTTAAATGTTGGGCTTACGAAAAAATCATAGGAGACTTTTTTTGTAGAGCATTCAATTTCCTACAAAATCTAAGGAACAAGATATTTTTTCACGTATTTGGAAGCGAGATATAAATTTTTTTTATCTAATAATAAGAAAAAATAGAAAACTGCATGTAGGAGGACCTTCCCGTTACAATTAAAAACTCATATTTGGAGAGGCTTTCTTAGAGGTGTCTAGGAACTTATTTTTCCGAGTACCAATAGAAAAATTTTTTTTTTTTTTTGAATCAGCCTAATATATATATATATAAGGTCTATCATGACAATATCTGCATGATACTTATGTGTCTTAAGGACCAGGGCACAGTTATAAAAGTTTTGTTTCAGTTGAAGAAATCATAAGTGGTTGACTTTTAAAATCTCCAGGAGTATATTGAAAAAACCAATTGTATAGTCTCTTTATAGTTCGGAAATATTTTTATAATCTGCAGTGAGTTAAGATTTTTATTATTCCATTATAGACCTAATTACCAGTTTTATTTGTTATAACCAAGCACAAGCTGAATATTTTTTCCATACGAAATTTTAATTTGATAATCGAACAGAATGTGTAATGCTTCTAATCTCCATTTAAGTATAAGTATAGAAAGGAGAATTATTGACTTTTAGAAGTTTATACGAGTATTTTAGAACCTAAGCAAGTTTGTTTGGAAAATCTGTTAGGATTATTCAATAGAAACATATACCCAGTAGTAATACTCAATCTCTGTTGCGGTTAATAGAATATAATATAGCTTTAAGTAGCATTAGGGCAGATTGTGAAAAAGAATAATAAAATAAGTATATCAAAACAAACTAAAACTGTTTAAACATTTTATATGTACGTTTGCTTGGCTCATTAAACAATTAAGTTTATTAAGCGAGTTCACAGAGTTTAAATACCTAAGTTTAGCGCGCATTCAGCTAATTCATCGCACATTGTGGGCATATTCAGGACATAGCAAGACTTTTCACTTAGCGCGAAATAACATTTTTCCCTAACTCAGTCTGCAGAGTGAATCGAGCTAAAACAATGCAAGTAATAACGATAGCGTATTGTACTTTATTGCTAGCAAGTTGTAAAAAATTAAAAAGCAATAATAAAATTGCGCTCTTACAAAAGAAATATACTTATATGTATGTATGTCTATATATATGAAAAATAGAGCTGCAAAACACAAACAAATTTCTAACACAAAAGGTGGTGCTATTTTTGTTTTGTTGCGCTCAAGTCACGTCTTGTGCGGTGGCGAAAATCTCCTTCGTGGTGCCCGCACTTTTTTAGCTACTATTCGAAGTATGCCATCAAATACCATCTAGTTTGCTATGACTATTGCACCACCCTCGTGCTACTACCACGTCTCGTAGATCGTTACTTTTGCTTTCGTTTTGCAAACGCGCGAATAGTTGAGGAAACGAACTGCATTATTTATTTATTTATTTTTATTTTTTTGTTTTTTAAAAAACACACCGGCAATACACGTTTTCCACGTCAACAAGGTATACGTTTAAGAGTTATGTGCCACGCAACGATGTCTTACTAGTCTTAACAAAACGACCATAATTTCCCGTACCTTGTGTTCCTACTTATTCAAGTATCCGTAAAAGTACCATGGAAAGCACTTGCGAGTGGAGCGAAAGGAATATGAAAGCACAGAAAAGTGGTAAAATAAAGTGGAAAAATAAGAGAAGGAGAGGTAGCACCAACAGCAGGCAGCAAGTTAGGAGCTTCGAATAGTTTTGCAAGTCAAGAACTTGACGTGCTTTTTTCTAACAAAATTTCCATTGACATATAGTCCCTTTAAACATTTTTGCATACTTATGTGCGCTCCCTCTATAAACAAATATGCTAGATATACATATTTTCCTACATATATAAATGGAGTCGTAGTGCAAAAGTTGTACGAAATTTAGCAGCGAACTCTGATTTAGTAAACTAGGACACAATTTTAAGGTACCACATAAATATGTCTGATGAAAAGTTATACTCGAGCATTCCTGGTAGCTGGTATTGGCATACACCTGCTAGAAAGTTCAATATATGCTAGTCTTATATGCATTGCCGTAAACCACCTTTATCCAGCTAGATTTTCATGCGTTTCTCCTGTAAGCACACATATCGTATTGAGTAAATCAACTTCGAAAATTCTCAGCACTATTTTCTTTTCGCATTAGTACGTATTGGAATTTAAACAAGAAAAATATAATATAATAGCAACTGTCATCCTAAAAATATGCTGCAATATAAACGCATATTTGAGTTTTGGCGAAAGTTTTTACCACTTTGTTGCTTTATTTTATGTCATTTTGGCTGAAATTGAAGATTTGTGAAATTTATAAAGCAGTTTTTGCAACCGAAATTTCTTTGGACCTACTCGGATGGCAATAGTATTTGTTTGACGGCTTGAAATTGATTTTATGTCACAAGTGGTGGTCGAAAGTAAAGTGCAAAATATGTACGTAAATGCCTACAGCTTTGGAGAACTGCTATTTCCTAGATTTCTTTAAGTCTTTAAACAAAATATTTTTTATGTAGTGAACTAGATCAACGAATGCTCTTTTAACTCCAGAAACTCTAAAGCCTTTATCATTTGTAGCGTTCACCCCTGACTTTGCCATCTTTAAATATTTCAGATGCTTTATATCTCTACAACAACACATCTGTTTAAATTATTATACGATTTAATTTAAGGTAAGAGAAACATTTACCGCTGCGACATTTCTTCCAGAATATGTTTAAAGTATTTCTTTACGTTCAATCTTCTTATTATTTCAAAGAGCCTGTAGAACAAATTTGTGGTAAGTGAGTCCAGGGATAACTTTCAGATTATGTACAATTCTTCCAAAAAGTTGTTCGACAAATCTGAGGTATTAGCAGGTCACAAACTTATAATTATTATTATTATACTGTTCTACTTACAAACTGGAGGTTTTCACATTATAGACTTTTAAGCAGTAAATAATTTGTCGATAACGCCTTTAAATAATATGTTCAGTTGTATTTGATGCATCTGTTAACACTTTCTGTGATCTAATATCTTTTAAGCTTTGCTTCCAAAACCATATTGATATATATTTCTGATTTGCCGACTTTAAAGTCTGGTAACACATTTTTTACTTAAAATTGTCTTTATAATTTCATTTTAAAGTCCAATTGACAGTCATACTAGTAGACTGTACACTATTAATCCTAAGCGTGCAAAAATGCAAAATTCGGCTGGCAATATAATAGCACCTGTATTTTGGATGCGCATGGAATAATGTATATTGACTATCTTGGAAAAGGAAGGACCATAAACAGTGACTATTACATAATCGCCGAAAAATGTTCGCACTTGAAAATTCTGTTTTATCAAGGCAATGCATTGTCTCACAAGTCGGCAAAAACGTTGGCGAAAATCAATAAATTGTGCTTCGAATTGGCTCCGTATCCTCCAGTCCTAGTCGCCAGTAGCTAGTTTCTGTTCTTTGATCTCAAAAGAATGCTGACTAATAGCGGGATTCTGTAACCAGTCTCTAGTTTCTATTTGAAGCATTTTGAGACAAAGTATCAAATTGATACTAGTTACTATTCACTAAACAGTCTCTAGCGTTAGTCTCAAAATATTGAGACTTGGTAGTTGGCTGGTCACAAAACTAAAAAGAACTCTTTCTGCCATTTTCAATGTACTGAATAGAGATCATCTAGATATTAATCGATTGTCGTTTTTTTACATTTTTTTTAAATAAATTTTACATAAATTTCGTAAATATTATGAAACAAAGTCAACATACATTTTCATTTTTATTGATAATTATGTTTTTTGACTATGTTATAGAAAAGTTATTATTTGTTATCGACATATTTATTATCATTCAAGTGTAAAAACATCTCTGAATAATGAAATGTAATAGATTTTGAGACTGTCACTTACAGAATAGCAAAATCGTCTCAAGTCTCAAAAATTGTCTCTAATTCAAAATCTCAAATTTAGAGACTTGATACTGTCGCACGTTACAGAATCGCACGGTAAAAAGAAATTTTTATCAATTTAATAGTGATCGCAGAAGCTGAGACCTATTTTAAAGAAAATGGCAAATCATGCTATAAAAATAGTACCGAAAAGTTGGAGTGTATTACCTTTGAAGGGAGCTAAGTTTTTACTACCTATTTTGTCAAAAAGATGTATTTTATTACTGTAAGCCGGTGATTTTTCAATTGTTATATCTTTATCACCCCAACGAAGTCCAAGTCGATGAGCAATTGCTCATTAGTTCTTCTAAGATTTTTTGTGCTTTTGAATGCTGCCCGTACCTTGCTTTGCCTTTTAGCTGAAAAACAGCTAAATCTAGCGATATCGGAAAGATATTGTGACTTACACGAATCTTATACTTATTCATTTAGACGATAATAGACATACATACAAAATATTTTGAAGTCGTAGAAAGGAGCTAAAAACAGCCGTTACCAATTTCATGCTGCAGAAAGCTTATTTTTGTGGAATAATTTGTTTTTAAGGACAATTCGAGAAGAGTCAACAACTCAATAATTCTATATTCCCAAAGTAATTTAAAAATAAAGTAGGTTTTAATTGGTTTCTTTACTTGATGCTCCATTGTAGAACTAATTTCTCTTCAATGTAAAATTAGTAGTAGCCCGTCTTTGATCTGCTAATCTATTAATTTCTAAAACATTTAATCCCTTTACTAATTTATACTCTCTTCTCTTTACAAAGACTCTCTTGCAACAAGTCAAGTGTTGAGTAATCAAATTATTCTCAAAAACATTAAATAACCCTACCTACCGCAAAATCCAGCTACAGTAAGCGCTCTTTCAACGTTCCATTTCCACTTCATCTCATTTGCTGGCATCTAATTTACACCTTGAATCAACCACATACATATGTTCGCAACGACGCGAGCTCGACCCTGCTGGTTTTAATGAGCTCTTTTCATATGCAGCTTTTTTGTTCGTCTCTTCTTTTGCGCGGCGTTGCCTTATAAATTATTCATTCGGTCACTTTAGTGCTAATTTTAAACGATTTTCGCTCTTGCTTGTGTGCGCAGCGAAGCAATTTCTCATTCCCTTGAAGCGCAAATTGCTTTGCTTGTCTTTCGTTTGCTTATTAACTTTTCGGCTTTTTAAAATAAAGGAAAAAAATGAAAATTGACAAGAGGTGTGCATAAATTATTGCAGTATGTAGACGGAGAAAATAACAGTGCTTAGGGTACCTAAATACTTAAAAAGTCGGTTGAACATGCGAAGTGAAAGAGCGAATTGAGAGCGCTTAAAAATAATAGAGTTAGTCTAGTGTTGTCTGGTTAGATTTATATTTAACAAGTTTTTGATATGATTAAAATGATTCTCTGTCCTTATTCTTATTATTTGGAAAGTTACTGGTAGTACTATGTAAAAATGCAGAGTGATTCCAAGGGTTCAAGACTTGATTTGTTTGGAGAGTCACATGTCAAGGCAGTCACGTTTTGTTGAAGCTGGCGCCCCAATGCTAACACTCTTTCTATTATATATTAGGTTGTCAAAAAAGTCTTGCGGTATTTTCGCTAGTTGGCGCTGAAAGCGCATAGTTCTAGTTTTATTCGTCACACGGTAGACCTTTTTGGAAAGCTCATTTCACGCGCTAACATGAGGTTGATTGATTGTCGTTTCTTTTAAGTCGTTCGCGAGTCATAGCGTCACAAACATGGAGGAAAATAAAGAGAAAATACGGCATATTTTACAGTACTACTACGATAAAGGCAAAAATGCATCTCAAGCCGCCAATAAAATTTGTGCAGTTTATGGACCCGATACGGTTTCCATTTCCACCGCACAACGATGGTTTCCACGTTTTCGTTCTGGTGTAGAGGTGGTCGAAGATGCGCCACGCCCCGAAGGCCTGTCATCGAAAATTGCGATAAAATCGCTGAATTGGTCGAAAGAGACTGGCATAGTTACAGCCGTAGCATCGGGCAAGAGCTGGGCATGAGTCATCAAACCGTTATAAACCATTTATTGAAATCAATCAATAAATCATTCAATAAAAATACCGCAAGACTTTTTTGACAATCTAATATGTACTATGCCACATACATCTCATGACACACAATTTCAGTCCAAACCCTAAACTCACACATGCACACATGAACTTGAATTTTAAGCACAAGTATAGATTCGTAGTCGAATGTTGATAATATCTATTAGTTGCGCCAGCAAGCTGGTGTTGTTTCAGTCATTTTTGAATAATGTAATTTATATTTAATAAATGTACGAGTGTGTGTTTTATACCATACATTTATGTATTTGTGTAAGTAAGTGTCGCTGCTGATCAATATGCAGCGGTGCCTTTTACTTGACTTGTAAAGGCTGAAGCCAATAGTTTTGATTTGTTTTCCATATTTTAGCCTTTAATTCCAGGGTTGCATTTGTGAAGTGTGCGGTGCGTTCAAATGGAGAAGTCTACTTATTATACCCTGAACAGGGTATATGAAGTCTGCCACGAAGTTTTTAACAAGTTTGATCAGTATGTTGAGCTGTCCGTCTGTCTGTATATATACGAACTAGTCCTTCAGTTTTTTAGATATCCTTTTGAAATTGGCAACGGCATTTTCTCTTCAAGAAGCTGCTTATTTGTCGGAACTGCCGATATCGGACCAGTATAACATATAGCTGCCATACAAACTGAACGATCGAAATCCAGTTCTTGTATGGAAAACTTTCACATTTGACTACGTATCTTTACAAAAGTTGGCACAGGTTATTTTCTAAAATAACAATGTCCAATACGAAGAAATTATTAAGATCGGTTCACTATAGCATACAGCTGCAATACAGACCGAACGATCGGAATTAAGGGCTTGTATGGAAAACTTTCGATTTTGACGATTACTGCTATAGCGTGCAGCTTCCATACAAGTGCTAAGTTACTAAAAGAAATTTAAGCTCAGTTGGAAACCTTTTGAATATAAACTGTAGCACATTTCTTCCATCTCGTCAAAAATTTGAAATGTGTTGATTTGTGTTTTTAAAATGTAATTAAAAGCCAATGTAATGTAAAACTAATTATTACTTGCTTTTCCTCCTTAAAAAGATTATTATTTAGCTATATGGTAGTCTCTTATCAGTTCATCAGCATAAGTGTAAAAATTAGAGTTCTTCTCTTTCTGGAGCTGACTGGATCATTTATTAAACTGTGACTATTTCTCTTGTGGTTTAATAATTGTACGTCCTTCAATTCAATTTCCGTTTTTTTACTATACACATAGTATTAAAGATAGTTTCTTTATAATTGAAAGCAATCTCTCTTCAAATATTTACTACTCACCGCACATCTTATAGGTGAATTATGAAGTTCTGTTTAAGACTATACATTTGACTTATAGAGTTTCCAAAATCAGGTAGATATTTTCTCGAAGAAATGCCTCCTCTTTAATTTAACGAATGCACTAGCCTCGGACTACAATAATTGTAAAACTGCCAGTTTTGCTTATCTTCTTCGCATTAAATTTCTTTAAAATCAAGCTAGTTCTTTTCATAAGTGTGGGATTATAAGCCAATGCTGTTTTCAGTTAATTCGGAAATTAAGAAAGCAAAAGCATTCACTCAAAGTAGAGACCCCGAGGTTATCAGCTTGTTTACTGAACTTGAGCTATATTATATTCGGTTACGCAGCTATTCTAATTGTTGGAAAGACCAATAATCGAATGCTCATAGATTATGCAAAAGCCTACCACGGTGAAGACCCTATAAAGTATTTAAATAATTAATTGAAATAGCTTAATCACGTTCGCCTCGATGTATATACGTGAACTAGTTTTGAATTAAAAATTTTGCACTCGTCCTTTTCTTCCTAAGAAACTGTTCATTTGTCGAAACCGCCAGCATCGAACCACTGTAGCTTCATCAATACTACTGTCCTTAATGATCAATATTTGTAGTTCTCCATGGAGGCCGATTTTTGTTTTGGAAAAAGGAATAGTTCTGCATATAAAATCGAATAAGCGTCGTTTGTGATAGACGATAACATGATTTTCATATGAATCTGTCTTGGTTTCTTCGTAGATAAAATTCTTTCAAGAGTATGCCTTCGAACTACTTTATTATTAAAGTCTCTTATGTGCTCCCTACGGAATTTTAATTGCCACGGCTTCAACTGAAAAGATACTCCGCATTATTGCTATTTTAGAAAAAGTAGAAAACTACAGGGGCAGAAGCTAAATAAAAAGAAATCTCAAATTTTCTGTGAAATAGTAATGAGAATATTTCACGTTTTTAATAAAATATAATACTGCCAGAATTTCAGCAAGATGGGTCCAATGTAGCGTCTATTGTAGAAATTCATAGTGATCTCTTACTGTAATTAAATATTGAAATATAAATATTGAAATATCACTTATACTAGGTCAGTATAGTAAAACCCTCAAAGGGTTTGGCGTTTGTATGTGTCAGTTTTTTTCTATTATATTTGGTTCGCGAGGAATTCGTAAGTCAGGGTGATGGTACTAGGTCAGTATAGTAAAACCCTCAAAGGGTTTGGCGTTCGTATGTGTCAGTCTTTTTCTATGACCTTTTAAATTTTTTCCTTATCTTGATGTTTTTCGCTTAGTTGTAACATTTTGGCAAAAACGTAGTTTAACATAACAAGTGGTTCGCGAAGTCTTAAAAAAAACTGTGACAGTAAATAGGTAGATGTTGCAATAGTATAAGTAGTGGTGGTTGAGTGTATAAGTGTATGCCTGTCAATGTCAGCCGCGTCGTATGAGCAACCTTCTAAACATACCGGCACTAATAAGTAACTGCAGCTGAATGCGCCTTCATTATACAGTAGCATGCAAAAGTATGTATGCATATGAAAAGCACTGATTTAGTGACAATTTCAAATTATTTTGTTATTGCTTTGAGTGTTGTTTTTGTTTTGGTTTTTGCTGTTGTCGCTGCGTTGTTACACCTGTTGACAAGCTTGTTGAACCTGAACTCTAGAGCTATGAGCGCCAACATAAACTGAAAGCAAAGCAGGCATAGCTCACTTTTGCCTGCTGTTTCTGACGAGTGAAAAGAGAGGTGAGGAAGAGAGAGAGTTGAAAGAGTGTACAAATGGGTGAGTGTTTTCGCTTGTGGTCCCTGTGATGCTTAAAATATTCAGTTAAGTATGAGCGTACACATATACGTATACAAATAAAGGGTATGCCGCTCCGTTCAACATGTTGCCAAACATGTAAGTGTATGTGTGTTTCGCATACGTCAGTGTGTACGTTTGCCATTTTGCACTGCCTTAAATGAGTGCTTAACGGCTGCAATTTTTTTCGTTTTAAACTTGTTTGAGTTGTTCGACATGTGTGAACGGTTGTTGGTGGAGCAGCGGGAGCTGGTTGTTGCAATGCTTTTAATATTGAAACCAACGACGCCAGTTTTCGCTTGTGCTTAGCTTGAAGTGAGAGAGAGGGGAAAAACAAATTCATTGCCATATATTTTACACATGACTCCACTGTGCGTCTCAGTTTGCTTCCCTTCCTTCCCTTCGAGCGCACCTTTGACAACTCATGTCACGCTTGCTTAACGGCATCTCAACATCACACACTAGTTATTTGCTCTGCCTTTAATTTTTTTTCTGTACTTTCGCTTTCAAATTTTATTCTGCATCTGCATCTTTCTCGCCTCGCACTGAATAAAATTATTCTTAGAAATCGGTTGTTGTAGTTATTGTTTTGTTTCCTCGACGCTGAACTTGTCTGATTTGCCACTCAGCTGACTCACTTGAGGTTATACCAGCCGAAAGTTATACAGTGCACTTATATTAACGTGCATTAAGCACTTTGATAGAGCTTTGCGTCAGTTCTGCTGCACCAGCGAGACACTTAGAAGCTGGCTGGGACCCACACTTACCACTTTCTATATGTGCATAGATATTTTTTGCTTCTACCGTATATTTTGTAAATTCATTCGAACTTCCTTTCCATATGTGTCCGCACTGCTGCATTCTACATTACTACCGTTATATCTGTATCTAAATTTTAAGTACTTTAAGTGGGTGTTCTTAACACCACTTCAATTCATGTGACTTTCAAAATGACAAACGGCGCTCGAACCCGAATTGATCCGCCTAAGTTTTTACCACGTTTTAGTTCGACTTGGGTTACAATCCAAAAACATAAATAAAAATTAAAGTAAGTCAAAAGAATACCCTTTAGCACATGCGCTTCGTGAGGCAATATTTGTTGGAAAAGCAGAACTGACCTCCTGTAGTCTTTTTGTCGATATAATCGCAATTAAGCAATAAAGGATAATGGTTTTGAGATAAACCAGAGAGAGTTGACGGAAAGTGGGATGCTGTTCGAAACCAAACAACATGGCCTCAGTAACTATAATTTTATATTGAAAATAACTTAAGAAACTCCGGACCTATATTTTTATATTATAAGTATAAATTTTGTTTGAGAAAATTTCTAACTAATTGTAAAAGATTTTAAGATAACTTTACCTTAAGTTTAGAAACTAAGAATTCAGAAATATTTTCCACCATTCGTTCCCATTAAAAATGATATATCTTGACATTTAGTTCAGACAATTCGAGCAGAATTAAAAGAGATATTACTTACAGTATCAATCTAAACTTTTTTGTAGAAACAAACTCAATGGGACTCTTAGTAAGAAGAACCTTTCAAAATGAATACCGACTTATTGTATATCTTAAAAGACCTTAACATCTAGAACTATATTATTTAGTCGTTTAGTTGTTCAACGGCAAGTACAACAGAAGCGTGACATTTGTACAATCTCTAATTATATGTTTAACTGTAAACTCTGTACCCTACAGGGCTGCTTTGAACTTGATAAGCACAGGTATGTAGCACAGTAGAACATGTTTGCAGGCCTTGCGCATACAACGGTTTTTAGTTGTTACCAGATTTTTGTCGTCACCCCGACTCAATCTTCTTGCTTACATACGCAGGCACACTGCTGCTTCTTCGTGCTGGCGCTAGGCGTCCTCATCGTCGCTTTCGTGTTAGTAAGGAATAAATTGCGTTGTATGTTGTATGAGTTCTTCCTTAAGTACCTTGTCTACTCGTAGTAGTTTTGTGATAGTTTTAAGTTCCAACGCTGATGGCGTTTCTTCTGCACAACACATTCTGCTTGCAGTTTTTACATCTGAATAAAAAATAAGTACTGGTAAGTTCTATTGAGGAGTGCTCGTTATGGTTGACAGTTTTGGCTGACAGTATTTGCGTTCTATTTTATAGCACACTTTATAAAATTTGGGTAGGAGTCTTATTTTGAAAGGATGTCGTTATAGATATTTGAGTTTTATGGAAGTTTAAAATCAACAATTTGGCTAATTTGAATTTCTAAATTCTTGTCACTATTGTGATTTTAAATTTGAATTGATAACTGACACCGTTAACTGATTGATATTCAATAATCACTTGTTGCTATTGAAATAATGTTTAATGCTAATATTATCTATATAAATAAAAATGAATCGTCAAAATCGACTGAACCAAATTTGATAATTCTTTTTTTAATATGTTCGTTGAAGTTCAGAGATGGTTTCTGCGGAGGAAAAATTTGAATTATTGCCGGAAAACCCCTAAAAACTGCCCTTTTCTTTTTCTCATACAAACGAATGAATGTTTGTTCATTAGTAACGCTAAGAGAACAGCTGAACCAATACTGATGAAATTTTAAGAGGTTGTTCGTTGTGGATCAAAGAAGGTTTAGAAATAAAAACATCTTATACTTTTCATGAAAAGTCAGCAAATTGGATAATTCCAAAAAGTAACTTTTTTCTATAAAAATTTCTTTTTTTTTTAATTTTTGTTTGTTTTGTTTTCTAATACTTTGATTTGTAAATTATTTGAATAGTTCAATTTCGGTCGCTTGCTTTTTTATTCCGGCTATTCAAAAGAAAAATTATTGAAAATTATTCAGTGAAAACTTTACGTGTGTTTCACACAAAGAGGTCAATTGCAGATTGAAATTTGTTACAAAGCTACCAAGAGGTCACCCTAATATCGGTCGGTGTTCTTTTTGCCATCAAAGTATGGCAGCCCAAGGCAAGGCAAGGCAAGGCAAGAAGTTCTCCCAAGATGCGGCGACATGCGTGCGGAATTATGGATCGCGGTTAATCAGCAAGCGATCGTCACGATGTCAACAGTTACGATGTTTGATTGACTTTATCTTGAAGCAACGTAAATGTGGTGCTGTTGGATGCTAGATGTACTCTGTTGAGTGGCAAAATTGAGGTTTTCCGCACGCACACATTCTTCTTTGGATGAGTTAGTATTGCAGTTTGGTGAAATCGATAAAATACGTTTGAAAGTACGTCACCAAAGGAAGCAACATGGCAGTTATTAGTCTTAAACGATACGGTCGATACGTGAACTGCAATAAACCGCTTCGACGGATATTTACTTTTGCAATTCATGAACGTTTTCCGACTGTTGTGCGTTAATTTGGAGAATGGCCAAAGAGTGTATTTCAACCCAGAGAATACAGTATAGCCAGTGGAAACATCGCCAGCAACAAAATTAACATTGACGAGTTTTTTCTTATCTTTCGTCAGTCATCTGTTTGTGAGAACATTGCTATATTCGGAAATACCTTGATATTATGCATGGAATGCATCGTCGAAAAAATAGTTACACAAAAAGCAAGGCCCACCAGCAGATTGACATCCACGTATCTTATCAACTAATGGATTAGGACGAATTTATACAATCCACCCGAAAAATGACGATTGTTTCTACCTTCAGTTGCTATTGATTAATGTACGCGGTTTAACTTTATTTGTGTCATTGCGTACTGTGAATGGTTCGATGTGTGCAAGTTTTGGAGAAGTAAGCCAGCAATTAAAATTTCTGGAACACGTTAATCACTGGAATGAAAATGAAGTTCGCACACTTTTCGCGATAATCATTTCGACATATCAGCCTTCAAATCCGCGTCTATTATGCGATACGAACAAAAATGAAATTGCCGAAGACAGTTTACATCGTCGTCGCTAAAAATTGGAAATGGTACAATTTCGGTTGATACTTCCGGTGGTTCGATATCAATTCCACCTTCCCTTTATCAATTCACGAAAGATGAAATCATCGTAACTAAGATTCCTTAAGTGCACGCGCAATGTTACCTGCCAAAAATACCGATGTTGTTGACTTAAACTGGAAATTTCAAAGTCAAATTCCGGGAGACTTGCGCTCACACAAATCGATCGATCGTCTTGACAATGAAGACGACGCCGTGAATTATCCAGTGGTATTTCTAAACTCTTTGGACAGGCTTGGTATGCCACCGCATCATTTGCGTCTCAAAGTTGGATCCGTCGTTATTATGATTCGCAATATTCATGCGCCGAAACTGTGTACACCGGAACAGAAACCCAAAAATGTTGTTTATGAAGCTGCGTTACATTGAAAACAAAAAAAAAAAACACCAAAAATTAAATGATGAATATAACTTTCTTTTCATTTCAAAATACATAATTTAACGCAGGACAACGGCTGCGGGGTCAGCTAGTAAAATATATAGATATCTACTTCTAGAGATTCCCGTTTGTGCTTATCTGGTAGTTACAAATTGACTGAATAAACGTTACACCTATTGATTTCATTAGACACATGATAAGGGAAATGAAATGTCTTATATCGAGGGAGAATTTATTCATTCTTAATTTATTTTGATGTTTTTATTGCTTATATACCATTTAGAAAACTATCTTATATATTTGTATGTATTGTACACTACATGGGGTTGTTTTTAACTATACAATTTAATACATGTGTGTGTGTGTCTTTAATGTTATCTGAACTGTAACTTTACCTGATTATAACTTTTATATAATTTTTTAGATCTAAGAAATGTTAGCGGGTTGTGCACCTCTAGGCAATCACGAAATATAGCTCTACTTAGAACTATTTTCGGAAATAGTTGGCTATAAGTATACTGATTTGGTGGCCACGTAAAACATTGATGCCCAACTATTTTTTATTTATCATGCTTTTACACAACCTAACCTCTTTGCTGTGCACTTCAAAGCTTGTAGAGTAGAGTTCGCTGGAGATCGATTTATTTTATTGCTAGGTTTTAGGTAGAGTTCCAGCATTAAGAAGGAATTGAAAAGGCTTTAGGTGTCATCACAAACTGATTTTGTAAAATTTTCTCTCTGGATGCAACTTGGATATAACATAATTTTTCCTGACTTTAGTTTTGATGGGTTTGTCTCTTGATTGGCGTTATAAGCCTGTTTGCAGATATTTTAACTAGAAAAAAGTATTTTTAAAATTGGGGAAAGCACTTGGCGAATCTGCTAGATTTTAAAAAAAACTACCATATATTTTACTGCTGACCTCAACCAAACTGAGCTTATTCAACCTTCGAAACACATGTTTCATCATGCATAAGTATTTACATAGCATAAAAAACAAATGTCACAAAACTAAACCATCTGCCTACATATCTTCAATATATGTGTCTACCAGTCGTGTAAATGTGTCGGCTTGATGTGTTTCATTTATTGATTTTTCTCACATTGAAACTTTTTTGTGGGTCTTCTCATTATCCAAATTCGAATCATTTTTTGTGGGTTTACATATACGCTCGGTTGATAGTATTACTGATTTCTGTTCCGAATTTTAATTTTCCAAATGATTTTCTTCCTACCTGACTGCTACTCTTCAGCCTATTGTGCAGTACCCTCAAGTAATTTTACATTATTTTGCTCTTGTCATAGTCAACTATTAAATGGCGAGCTGCAGAGCACATTGTTATCGGTGCTACAGCAGTTTTTATAGGTGACATAGCTAAATGGCCTAAATGTATGCTACACTTTTCACATTGCCAAGAGCATGCCTTGGCCTGTCGTGCAATCAGTTATCATTTATTTTGTGTGTTTTGCCGATTTTCTTCTGTAATCTCTTTGTCTTACATATTTTATTAACCGTTCGTTTTCGTGTCGCCAATGGTGTCCTTATGTTATTTTTCTAACTCGGAAATATCTACTTCAGCTCTCATCATCAACGTAACTGCGGGTTACTGTGTTTATGTGTGAGTGCATGGTTTTGTAGCCCTGATTATATGGATGCGTGATTTTTATGTGTACACGCACATGGTTTTTCGTTAGTCCTAAGTAATAGAAAATATTTTCAGTTAGGCTCGTCCTCGAGCTGCTTCTCTCCTCACCCATCTCACCATTCTTACCTGCCTTTGGGACAAATGTAATGTTTGGCCCTTTGATAGGTGGACAAGTGTGTTGGTCATACATTTTTCTTTCCTTTTTTTTATAGATGAAAAAGCGCAACGTATGCCAAATAGAAATACGTCCGGCACCATGGTGACTGATTTAATTTTTCTGCTTATCAGCTGATACAAAATTTGACCTTTTTTTCCTAATTTGTTGCAGTGGTACCATTGGCCGGTATTCTGATTTATTTGTGAAGTCTGACATGATTTTAAGTTTGCTATAGCAATGACCATTAATTTGACAAATAAAATGTTTTACCATCAAAAAATTGAAATGTAATTTTATTGTAAAGGGGCAATACGTCGAATACTGTTCGCTTAATCAATAATATCATAAATTAATGCTTTTTTAAGGGATGACTCTTTTATATTCCATGCCTTTCTACCTATTAGGATATTGGTAAGCTTAAGGTATTCGTCCAGAAACTCTTATTGTTATTTTCAAGATATGAAAATAGTGGTATCTACAGTAGTTGTGAACTGGGTTGACCTGGGCTGTCTTACCAATTTTTCCGACTACAGAAAAAATGTCAAGTAAAGCCAGTAGACTTTAAAGTTGTATCTAATTAACGAAAGATGGTGTAGATATGCTTACAACCACAATCGCCTTTGGAAAATATCAAAATATTTTTCATGCGAAAGTCTATCTATCAAAAACCTTAATAATATTTTAGGAAAATTATCAAAACTTTCTTCTGTTCTGCATAGTTTCTAAGTTACTATTTAAAATTATGCTAAAACATTAACTTTTCAAGGTATGCAACATATTGGAGACAAAACACACTCAAAAAAGTTGTGTTCACCCAAACCACATTTGAAGATTCGATTTGTTGCATACTTTTATGAGCGCAAAGTCAAATTAGCCAATTTAACTTTTGTGATTAAATAATGGAAATAAGACTTATACTAATTCTTCTATAAACTTCTGACTGTATGTTTGATCCGAATGTGTTTTCTACATACTTCATTACAGTTTGTAAACGAAATGCAATTTTCGATGTTATTTACTACTTGAGATAACAATATTTTAACAATCAAAATTAAGCCTAAAATATCTCATATGTAATTCTATATTTAAATTCATTTTAATATATAAATTCATGTATGTTGGTCTTAAATCGAATCCCGAAATAAAGTAATAAAATATTTCTGTACTAAATGAGTAGGTCTTTGACTGTGGGCACGTGTATACAGATTAAAGAACGTAAATTGTACATACTACTGTGTCCAAAAAATAAGGTGAATTTAAACTGTGCGCGTCGAAGGATTTGGAGAATTATTTTTGTTTTAGGTTGGTAGTACTGTCAGTCACAATTATGTCAAAATATTCATTAGTGTTTGAGATACGTGTCGTTTTCTAAGCTGCTAAAAGTGAGTTTTTCGTTTTTAGCGATGTCAATTTGTTGAGAAAAGAATTTGCATTACATTTTGTTTACGGAATCAATTTTCTGCTGCGGATACGTTGAGGATGGTCCGGAAAGCCTTTGGTGATGAGGCTATGTCTAAAAAAATGTTTACAAGTAGTATAGTGATTTCCAAGCCGGCCGTGAATGTGTCGAAGACAAAAAGCGTCCAGGGCAACCATCAACCTCAACCGACGAAGCTTACGTTCAACAAATCAAAGGTTTGGTGTAGAAAACCCGTCGATTAACAATAAGAGACCTTGCTGATGAAGTTGGCATATCGAAAGGCTCAGCCAATACCATTCTTAAGGATATTTTGGGCCTCAAGCTCGTCAAGTCTCGACTAGTACCGAAAACATTGAATTTTTTGGAAAAAAGCGTCGAAGTATGTGAAACGATGCTTTCCGACTACCAGGGTGACATGAAATGCATGAAATAATGCTTGGATCTATGCGAACAACCGATAAATCGAGCGAATATCGTGCCAAAAGAAAGCCGAGACCAAAAAAATCTCGCCAAAGTCGCTCAAAAATCAAGGTCATGATGACTGTTTTCTGCGATAATCGTGGGGTTATGCATTACGAATTCCTTCCAACTGTTCAAACAGTCAACAAGGAATATTGTTTGAACGTTATGCGTCATTTGCATAACGCTATCCGCCTAAAAAGGCCGGAATTGTGGAAAGACAATTCCTGGTTTTTACGCCACGATAATGCACCATCCCATACTGCCCCCGTAATTCGTGATCATTTCACCAAAAACTCAACCCATATCGTTCACCAAGCTCAAAAGACCGCTCCGGGGACACCGTTTTTATACGATAGAGGAGATTGAAGCCGCAGCGAAGACGGAACTGAAGGCCATCCCGGAAGGTGACTACAACCAGTGTTTCGAAGATTGGAAAATCCGTTGGCATAAGTGCGTTGCATCGGAAGGGGATTACTTTGAGGGGGATGAAATTGATTTGGAAGAGTAAATAAAGAATTTTCAAAATAAATACAATGTCATCTTATTTCTTGGGACCCCTTTTTAAAAAGGGAAAAAGTAGATAAAAAGCCGCCACCATGACATACAAATTCATTTAATGCCTATTCAAAAACCTATTATACTTTTGGTAACTTTGCAATTCAATTATTTTGTATGCTCCGTGTTAATGGTGAACAATCATACTGGGAGCGTAGTAAAGTTTTTCAAGGCAATGCCTGTGTGATTGTGGGTTTCTATAGTGCCTATAAGAGATTTAAACGTCCACAGTTAGCAGCCAATGTACCTTGTTTTTGCGTGTGTATGTGTGCGTAACAGAGCTTTATGTTGTCATTCTAAAGCTCCAGAAATACATACACGTAATTTGATGACCAACCCGTTTCAAATACGCTCAAGGTTTTTGCTGAGGAAAACATCCACAAAGTAGCCGAATTTTTGTCCAAAACTGGCCTTACAAAGTTAATCTAATTCTCTAATTCTAAGTTATCTTACAACCAATTAACTTCCTTTACTAACATCAATTATTTTAATAATTGTACTGACAGTAATATTGATCTGTATTTACCTTTTACTGGCTAATATATTAATATTCTAAGACAATATAGTTTTATTAGAGCAGTAAGCCGTAAGCCCTGGCAGCTAGTGCTTCTTACTCTGTAAGATAATAATTGTATTATTATTTTTCTTTTAATAAATAAATAAATAAATAAATAATACATACACGTTCAGTTTCCAGGTGTAGAGTCACACCAAGAATAAATATGTCAATAATCCAAATAAACTACAAGCACACCTCACCTTGTTGCCATATTTTTACAGGAATCTGTAAGCTTGTTTATATGTATGTGCTGACATTAATACCTTGAAACAAATATGCGCAAGGATTGAATATTTATATGCTTGTTAGTCCTTGCAGGCAGACTATCAACACACACTGATTTAAATACACATTAAAATACGTATGACTGATAGGGCTCATTGTACCTTCACACGCCAACATTTGTTTTATTTAGCTATATATGTGTAGAGCTATGTTGGTAAATATGTACGAGTTATACGTGCTACAACGATGTTGCAACGTATTTAATCGTCAGTAAGCTACCGGTGAACACATTAATCCGTTGACCAAATTTTCGGCGCTGGCAGCATTTGAAACAGCTAAAAAGTGTTCCCCACAGACGGAAAGAATAAGATGGAATAAGGATTTGTTGGAGCACTTGCTCACAATCTCCCACAACAAATAACTTATAAAACGTTGGTATATGTATATGTATGAGAGTTGCTTAAAGTACGTACATAAATGAATTTATATAGCTTACACACAGGCGCTTGCTAACTTAAATTCACTACATAAATATATTTGTTAGTTATGAAAATCACAAAAGCGTCAATCTGAAGTTGCTTTGCACTTTCGTTTATCGGCGATAAAAAGTAAAATAAACAAATAAAACTTTGATTGCACTAATAAAAGCCATTTTGAATTTTGGAATGAACAACGAAACTAAAAAATGGTGTAAGATTGTTGGTGCAGACAGTGCAAATACTGTTGGCAAGGTTGCCAGCTAAATATTTCTGAGAACTTTTAATGAATTATTAGAGAATTTGATTACTTTAACTGCAACTAAAAGGTCAATTGAAAAGTCCTCGGTCTGACGCATAGATGACTTCACTAAATCCTTATCGGTTTTAGTTAGCCGTAACCTTCAAAAGGCTCGTGGCCAAATTTGACAGCTCTCGAACTATTAGTTTATGAGATATATAATTTGGGTGAAACATCTTTTGTTAGTTTACATAAGATAGATCAAAACAAATTTCATACGTTAACAAAGCAACATTTTAAGGAGAAAAAATACTTTTAAAGCTAAGATTTGGATTGGTTAACATTACAAGGACTCTTCCCCAGGGAAATAAAGTGTTGAAAAGTGGTTTGTTAAGCGTGAACGAAGAAAAATGAGCAGCGAGGTCAATGGAGGCAGTGGACGCCTTAAGCTGTTACCGACGAAAACAACCAAAAGGTTCCCAGTGTAATTTTAGATGCCCGTAAAAAGAAGTTGTTCCAGAGAGTTGATACTCTAAAGATATCGAGGAAACGTATTCGATATATAGTCAATAAATATTTGGGTACGCGAAAGCTTTGTGGAAATTGAGTGCCGTGCTAGCTCATAATCCAACAAGAACGAAAAAACGAACTGAAAAACAACTATATTTAAAGAAAAAAAAGGGTTTTTTCACCAAGCCATCGTGTCACAAGTTATTTTGAAGCAGAGAACAAATCGTACTGCAAAAGCGGCACTGAAAAGGTTCTTCCCATAATGACTTCAAACAGATTGGTTGAGTACAAATATCATTTAGATGACAAAGTTATTGCGACAAATACTATTTTAATTCTTTCCAGGATTTCGACGAAGTTGCTCGAACCAAGAGATTCTCTAATTTCTGTGAGGTATTTTATAGGTCATGTTCTCCAACCCTTACCACCTTTCTAAAATAACCTGTTGGTACATTTCCGCCATAGTTTTAAACCTTTTGAACAGAAAGAAAAGAGGCGCATCGCCTTTATAGAAGGCTTCATACCCAACGATTACAACAGGTGAATGGCGACCATATTGGATGATGGTATAAGTTTTTTTTGCGGTTCTGGAAGTGTTTGCGTAAAATTGGGATTTTTCTTGTTAAAAATTTGTTCAACAGGGATTTCTTTTCTTCCGTAAAAAAAGACTAAGCAAAAAAAACATCAAGATAAGGAAAAAATATAAAAGGTCATAAAAAAAACTGACACATACGAACGCCAAACCTTCTGAGCGTTTTACTATACTGACCTATTACCATCACCCTGACTTGGAATTTCTCACCCCCCAAACAATAATCCCAAAAATGTTCCAAAATTTAAAAGGTCATAAAAAAACTGACACATACGAACGCCAAACCCTTTGCGGGTTTTACTATACTGACCTAGTACCATCACCCTGACTTGGAATTTCTCACCCCCCAGACAATAATCCCAAAAGTGTTCCACAGTGTAATTAATTTGCACGGAATAAAATACAGAAGTACAATAACAAAAGTGTGTTTTATACAGAGTTGCCAGAGTTTTACTCATGTTCCAAGTTTTGTATTTGCTAAGTGAAATATTTTTAAAAACGACTTGAAGAAGGGGATTTCCCAATTTAATATGCGGCTTTCACTTAATGTTGGAAAATATATTAAGTTATTATTAATACGCTCTCATACTAGAGACAGATAAAGGTTCAAATTTAAATACATATTTTAATGCAAAATAAACAAGATATATAAAGTTTGCCATGAAGTTTGTAACACCCAGAATGATCAGCATGATGAGCTGAGTTGATATGGGTAGTCAGAATGTGAGATATTGTTCTTTCGCAAACGTCTCCAAGAAACTGTTTATTTGCAGGAACCACAGATCTTGGATTGCAAAAACTAAACGATCAAAGCTAAGTTCGTATATGAAAAACTTTTTTAACTGGCAAGATATTGTCACGTAATTTGAGAATAATTCTCAAATATATGTATTGAAAAATTTGTTTGGTTTAATCAATACAGCATATACAAATTGAACTAAAAAAATCTAACTCTTGTAAAGTAAACTTTATATTTGAGGAGACTTCTTCACAAAATATGGCATGGATTATTCTCTAAGGCAACATCATAAGCTGAGCGATCAAAAGCAAAACCTAGTATAGAAAATTTTATATGTCATAAATTATTTTCACGAAATTTGGCTGTTGTCCAAAAACTACGAAAAATTGTTCAGACCGAAGCACTTAGCTTGAAGCGTCCTTACCAACAGATGGAAAACTTTTTATTTGTGTAGCAACCGAAGTTAACGTGTTTGTTGTGTGTGTATATGTATGCGCCACTTAATACTGAAATAAATCTTTAGCTGTGTTCCCAACTGTAACTCTTTTTTGTAGCTCTTGCGCATTTTGCAGCTACTTTATATGGATTAAATTAAACACTGAGGTATAAGCAAACACTCAGCGCACAAAAACTTCTTCAGCGGAGGTTACGTTTTCTGTTTTTATTTTTTGAAAAATTAAGATAAATGTTGACATATATTAAAATCTGTTTCTTCTGTTTTCGTTCATATGTGTGCATGGGTACATATTTATGTGTATGCATAAGTGCATAAATTGGTGTTAAGTAGGCGCTCAAGTGGGCAGCGTTTGCGTTTGAGCCTGTGTGATTGTGTGGAATGTGCGTTGTTTGATAAGCTGTCAGCAACATTTTTGATAACGGATTATAATGGTTGCAAACATTATATAAATAGGGTCATATATGTGTGATTGTATGTGTGCATTTAAGATTGTGTACCACATTGCTTGCAAACGCAGTGTAGCAATTGAAGTGCGAAAATCTGTAGTTGCTGCCATTATATTCATTTCACCGTTTCCAGCAATAATCATTTGCCGTAAGTGCTAGCTCTCTTCCTCTCTCCGGCTTTTCTTAGTTGTGCCAACTCAGTTAATTTAGCGTGTAAAGCTACTTTTTGAAACCTATTAACTTAGTTGTGGGTGTGTGTATGTGCATACTATTTAGTTGAATTAGGTTTAATTGGCTGGCGAGAGAGCGTACTATGTGTACTACTCGCGGGTAACGTGTATTCGATTTTTGTTTGTTTTATTAAGTTGTGTTGGTACTTATATCCCTTTCTAATACTGACAACATTGGCCATTTTGAAAGATTAGTTGATTTTTTACCGTTGTTTTGCTTCGATGTGTTTTGATTCGCCTTCAGTTTTTGTGCAGAAATTGCTTAATTTCAAACAAAAACTCGTCGCTTAGACCTTGCTCTGGATAGTTGCACTCGGAAATTGTGGAAGAAACAAAGCTGGCTTTTGTATCATGATAACGCCACTGTTCATGCATTGTTTTCTGGTCACGAATATTTAGCTAAAAACAGAACAATAAACATAAAACAGAACACCGTATTTCCCCGACCAGGTACCTTTTGATTTTTTGTTCGTTTCCAAAACTGAAGCGGCACATGAAGGGACGACAGCAGACTAAAAAATTCCATAAAAATTTACTTTTCTAACACGTTGGCAAAAATGCAATATACGTATCAGGGGATGATTGCATTGAAGGGGGCAAATAGATATTCATTATTAAATAAACTTTCAGTATACTAGTACACATGTTCTGTGAGTGTCTTACATGATCTCACTTTTCAATTGGGGAAGAACGTTTAGAGTAAACGTGGAAAAAAAGGTTGGCGTGAAAGCGTACCATCTGGTATCGCAAAGTACCAAAACTGGTATATGTGTGGCTCATTAGCCTACCAGACTAACCTAACCTATATTTGATGACAAATATATATTAAAAAGCTTCAACACACGATTTTTAATTCGATTAAAAAGTAAGGAGTAGTATTAACGTAAACTTTACTACTTTGTTGTATGTATTCGTTATGAGCTAACTAGGTTTTTATTAGTCCGAAAGTAAATACCTGGCTTATAATAAGCTTCAAATTGTCTTATTATAAAATTATGTGTTTGGCTTTTTAAGCGTAAAGTGAATAAAAAGTGATATAAACATTTCGGACATTTTGCTGGTGGATAGAGGTTTAAATTGTAGAAATAGCCTCAAAAAAACGAGGTTTAGTATTAAAAAATTTTGTATGGGATACATACACTTTAAAGGATTGAAAGCTGTTTTCGAAAACTATTGCAAACATGGTTCTGATTCAATGCAAAGTTAGTTGAAGAAAAAAATTATGAGGCTACCATAAGTTAAGCTTTCGACGGTCTTATTCCTTATTCAAAAATTCGTTAAATATTCCAGAACTTTTAAATATACACAAAATCATGCCAGATATCTTTAGATCTTTATAAAAATGTGCTTGAGCTTGGATTAAGCAGCTAAATTATAAAATTGCGATTTTTACGAGTTTCTTCAAATTTCCATTGCAAACCAATTTCTCAAATCTTTCTTTTAACTCGTAGCCGTTCAAACTCCAAATTGTCTAAAGCGAAATACGACGAGTGTTAGCTGCCCGAAAAATTAAGCCAAATCCAAAATCTGTTTTTGCAAAATAAAAATCAAGAATAATGTAAACCGAAGCGGGTGTAAAACTCGCTAGAGGCAAACGATGCGAAGTCGTGATAACGTGGTTACCAGCAGCATCAATTGCTTTCTTATCTTGGTTCGTTGGCGCGTTGTGTGGAAAGAATTTCATTATCGCACGATTGCGCGAAATTAGAGAAAATATAAGCGGCAAAGTAAAACACATAAATAAAATGAGCGTGAAAACGGTAAAATACACGCAAAAACACATGCACACTCTTGAAGGGAGACAAAAATGTTAAATACGCAATTTGATTTGATGAAAGCGCAAAATGCCGAAGAAAAATTTCACTACGGAAGGGGAGTGATAGAAACAAGAAATATATTTTCGTGTTGTTTTGTCTGGTGTTGGGTTAATGGGGTCTGTACACGCCGCTTTAGTTACTGCTGCTCAAAAATATGTAAGTGAAAATAATGAAGAAATGCGCTATATTTTGAAATTTTTGTATAAAAAAGGGAAGAATGCCGCGCAAGGCACCAATGAAATTTGTGAAGTTTACGGAGACGATATTCTATCAGTTAGCGTAGCACAACACTGATGAAACTTTTACGCTGATAGAATAATGTCTATAGCGGAAAACTAGTAGAAAGTGGTACTTTGAAAAAAGTTTGGTTTAAAGTTTACGAATGCCATGTACATATCAAAAATGTACTTAATATTTATGCTAGATTTGAGATAAGTTTACTCTGAAATTACAGCGATAAGCTTTACTTTGGATTTTATTAAAGAAAGATGGCAGCCAAAAATTTGCTGTTATAGTTGTTCCAGAATTTCAAAAGGTTGGCTTGAAGGAAGTCATCAGTTACCTTTTATAATACCAAAACTTACAGCCACAATTGAATATTTTCTCTACTGGGACATCTTTATATTGATCATGGTCAAAGAAGGTGCACACTTTTAATATATCAAAACAAAGTTTTCTTGAATCAGTTACGAAAAATTGAAGGAAGGAGTAGGTTCGCCGATAAGCGAGGTTATAATTTAATTTATAGGGAATGCAAAAGCTGAAAACTTCTGACACATCATTCCAGAGCTTCTTTCTGCTGACAAAACTTTAGAATGCGGTATTGAACCCAGCTTGAATCTTATTACCATCATAAAATGTTTCACTAGTAATTTTAAAGCTGTTAATGATTTTTCACCATTTCATAACTTTTGTTAGTTAAATAATATCTTTATTTGATTAAAAAGGCTTTATATTGGAAGTATACTATATGTAATGTCCATGTTATACACCGAGCTTAAAGTACAAATGTCAAATGCATGAAAATAGTAAGGCGACAAGAAAATCTTAACTTTTACTGTAACACAAAAAAATTTATTTGCTTTTTTGAAATTTTCCTAGTCTGAAGAGTATATAAACATTTAATTATAATTGATTTTTACTTCTTTATTCTGAATTTTACTTTTTGCATGCCTTTAACTTGCACTTTATTATTGATTTTTCTGTCATCTAATTCAAAAAGTAATTGGTTTTTAAATAGAATTTATGCTAAGCTTTAATGTTCCCATAAACTGTTCTCATTACTTTATTGATATTTCTGTCTATTAAGTCAAAAAGCATACATAAGTAATTGATTATGCGATATTCTTTGTGCTCAGTTTTACTATGCTCATTTCATTATTGGTATTTCTGGATACTAAGGCAGATAGAAGAAGTAATTCATTTTGCAATAGAATATGTGTCCAGGTTTATTTTTCCCAGATACTGTATAATATATCTGAGAGCAGAAGTAATTAATTTCACGATATCGTTTTTGAAGTGCACCACCCCTCGATAATCAAAAAAATCTGTCAACATAACATTTGATTTTTTACGGTTTCGGCTCACTTTTGGAACAATATTCGGCCGATCCAAGACTCATGGTCAGTAATTATACATTTCAGAACATTGTAGTAGTTGGAAAGCATTATTTCGAAGACTTTTAAGCGATGCTGATTTTCGAAAAAATTTAGTAATTTTGGAACCCACCGTCATGCTTTTCTTAGTCCCAAATGATATTTCAAAACGCTTTTCACTGATTCTCTCGGTATTCTAACGAGGCCAGCAAGATCACGTATGACTATTAATGGTCAATTTTTAAGCACCGATTCCTTTATTATATTTACGTGTTGATCATCAGTTGATGTTGTTGGTGGTCCTGGACGTGCATCTTCGTCAACGCGTTCTCGACACCGTTTTGAATAATTTGTGCCAATCAAAAACTCTTGCTTTCAGCAAACAAATAACACCGAAGACCTTTTCCAACATTCTGAACGCTTCGACACTTGAATTTTAATGGAACTATTTAATTTTAAGATAGGGTTTTCCGCGAAACTGAAATTAAAAAGTCTTACTATGTTTTGCTCACAGACTCAGCTTGTCATGCTAATTATTTATATAAATACTCAATAGGGTCTTCGACGTTTCTTTCTGGGTGTAGCAAACTTTATAGCTAATTCAATATATCCTGTTCAGGGTAGAAAAATAAAAAAAGAAATATATTCCAGGCAAATTGCAAAAATTATTTCCCTATTTAAATTCATTGCCCGTGCTTTGTACGATATTTGCACACATTGTAGCTTAAAAGCTTAGAATTTCATTATTATTTTACGCTTTTAATAAAGAAATTCCTGCCCACACATTGAATATCTTAAATTATTTTATTAATTATGAATACTATGTGTCTATACATTTTTATACATGATATAAATAATGGAATTTACTCTCGTTATATTTTCATTTCAGGTAATTATCATCCAATTGCGGTCGTAAATAACACAAATTAAGGCAATTGCTGGGGAATTTATTTTGAACTGTTTTTATGTGAGTACGAAAAGTGAAAGTGAGAAGAAATTTATTGCTACTTGTGTTACCTGTATTAAATGCTGCGCTTACCAAACTTCTTTGGTTGAACAACATACATACATATATGTGTACACTCACATATGAATACAGGCTAGTTTTGTTATCACATATTTTAAACAAAGAAAGTTTCATTCAAAAGCACAGAAATAGGATTTTTTTAAGTAGGGGAAGCATCGAAAGCCGGAGTGCGAAGCTTTAATCCGCTAAACTTGGCCTACTCCCAACTCAAGGCTCTCCCACGGAACCACCGGCTAAGTTTTACTTCGTGGTAGGGACAGGACATTTAAATCTCCTCTATTGAACGGACTGTCGAACGACTAGTCTGTTGAAAAATTCTCAGTTTTTTCAATATGAATGCTGACGCTTTGCTGACAGCTTTCCACCTCTGTTGCCCCATTTTGGTCTTTTTGTTCCCCTTCTCTGTCTTTGTTGATACTGTTTTAGGCACTGGGAGCTGATATAAACGCTCGAATTCATCTTCCTGGATATCAATTGGCGGCATGCTGGGTAATACTCTCAACGTCGGTTGTACAGTATTATGGAACTCTTTGTTTTTGCTATTAAGAATAGCCGGCTGAAAGGCACACAGCCGCTATTGGTCGTCATTCTCGACAGAGCATTATAAATTTTGTTTTGCTTTATGAGGTGTTCCTTAAATTTTTATTTGGAGTCCAATATGACTCCCAAATACTTAAAGTGTTTCTGTGAAGTAATCTCGCACTTCCCTCTTTCATATTTCTGGTGCTTATGAGTAAAACTTTTGTTTTGTGTTCAGCCAGTTCCAGACTCACAGAAGAGAACCACTGGTGTAGACCATTTAAGCACTCACTGCATTTATTTCTTAGGTCGACTAATTACTTATTCACTGCTACCACCAAGAGTTGGTTGCTATCTTCTTAGTAAACCGACGTAAATTAAGTTACATAATAGTGGTTCTAACACTGAGCCTTGAGTTCTACTTCTTCTTAATTGGCTTTGACACCGCTTACGCGGTTATAGCCGAGTCAACAACAGCGCGCCATTCGTTTCTTCTTTTCGCTACGTGGCGTCAATCGGATATCCCAAGCGAAGCCAGGTTCTTCTCCACTTGGTCCTTCTAACGGAGTGGAGGTCTTCATCTTCCTCTGTTTCTCCGGCGGGTACTGCGTCGAATACTTTCAGAGCTGGAGTGTTTTCGTCCATCCGGGCAACATGACCTAGCCAGCGTAGCTGCTGTCTTTTAATTTGCTGAACTATGTATTTGTCGTCAATGTTTTGTTCGCCGAGAGAGGACTTTTCTTTTCAATTGCCTACTCAGTCCGAAGTAGCACCTGTTGGCAAGAGTAATCCTGCGTTGGATTTCCAGGCTGACATTGTTGGTGGTGTTAATAGACGAAATTATCCTGGTTCCTAAATAGACGAAATTATCTACAACTTCGAAGTTATGACAGCCAACAGTAACGTGAGAGCCAAGTCGCGAGTGCGATGACTGTTTGTTTGATGACAGGAGATATTTCGTCTTGCCCTCGTTCACTGCCAGACCCATTTGCTTTGCTTCCTTGTCCAGCCTGGAGAAAGCAGAACTAACGGCGTGGGTGTTGAGGCCGATGATATCAATATCATCGGAATACGCCAGCAGCTATACACTCTTATAAAAGATTGTACCTGCTCGATTAAGTTCTGCAGCTCGAACTAATTTCTCTAGCAGCATATTGAAGAAATTGCACGATAGGGAGTCGCCTTCTCTGAAACCTCGTTTGGTATCGAACGGCTCGGAGAGGTCCTTCCCGATCCTCATGGAGCTTTTGGTGTTGCTCAACGTCAGTTTCCATAGCCGTATTAGTTTTTCGGGGATACCAAATTCAGACATCGCGGCATAAAAGCAGCTCCTTTTCGTGCTGTCGAAGGAGCTTTGAAATCGACAAAGAGGTGGTGTGTGTCGATTCTCCTTTCACGGGTCTTTTCCAAGATTTGGCGCATGGTGAATATCTGGTCGGTTGTTGATTTGTCAGGTCTAAATGAGCTTTAATCCTTCACACAATACGCTCTATAGAACCTTACACGGTAGTTGGCGCAGATTGTGGGTACTCCACTCAAAATAGAGTAGCTCCCGATTCCTTCGTCCGTACCAAAAATTAACCTTTTGATTTTAAAAGTACTCGTTATAATGTTTATGTGGTGCTCGCGGGCTCGTATTTCACCCTTTGATTTTGTGTGCCTATTTTGCAGAGTTTTACGTATTCTTCACATTCTGGGTAATAAGCGCGCAGCCCCTCTTTAACCACCTTTCCATCTTTTACACTTACTGCACATTTCGAAGCATCGATAACTTTTCGTAATACGTCGGTAGTGGTTTTCTTTTATATAAAGCCGTACTGTCTCTTTTATATAACGTTAAAGCGTTCAAGCTGTAACTTGTGGAAAAATTAAAATATCTCGATGAAACTTGGTACACACAAAACGCCATTAATGGAAATCGTAAAAAATTCCATAATTCACTATTAACCTAAGATTAAAACTATAATTTCCTACAAATGTTCGCAGTAACAAGGGGCACAAGTGGACTAAAAAACTCTTTAGAACCCCTATCGACTTTCTGTTGAAGATCTCGAAGTAAAATGGGTCAAGTCGTTCCATGCGTCAAGCTGAGTTATTGTGAGCCGATTATGTTGCCAACAGGTTGAGAGAGCCCGCGAAACACTTTATTTACGGAAGTTGAATTTTCGTAAACGTTGTTCAGAAGTGAGCCTTTCCTTGTTGAAATGCCAAGCAATGTTGAACAAAAAACTTGAAAGCTTGACACCACTCACGCGTGATTTGCCAAAAAAAAGGCTTTCAAAAAATAACTTCCATTTGGATTTTTTGTAAAAAACGGCTACTTTATTTTCAAATAGCCATAACTTTTGTAGAAATTGACTTTTGGAGACCTTTTTTTTAATTTTTGTTTTTGAATGAACTTTTCGAAAAAATATATGAAAAAAATGTAACACGATCAACTATATAAAATAATCGGCTTTTTTAAGTAAAATCCAAATGTTTTTGTTTTGAAAGTTCGCCCTTTTTTTTCCCTTTAAAAAAAAAATTCAATTAATTTGACAACTATCCCTGCTAATATCGGAGTGGGCCGATTTCAAAAAAAAATTTTTTTCCGTAGACTTTATTTCTATCATATAAAAAATATAATTTTACGATTTTATGATTTCACAGAAACAATACAAAAAATTATTTACTAACAAAAATGGTTGTTTGTATGTTGAAAATTTTTCAAACTCTACTGAACATAAAATTTGTATTTAAACGCCAGAGAAAAAATTAATAAATAACTTTTTTTATGGTTTCTGTGAAATCATAAAATCATTAAATTATATTAGTTTGTCAAAAATGTCTTGCGGAATTTTCGCTAGTTGGTGCTGAGAGCGCGTATTTCTAGTTTTATTCGCCGCATCGGGTCATGCTATGCCTTTTTAGAAAGCTCATTTCACGTGCTAACACGTGATTGATTGATTTCTTTTAAGTAGTTCGTGAGTTATAATGTCGCAAACATGGAGCAAAATAAAGAGAAAACACGGTATATTTTACAGTACTGCTACGATAAAGGCAAAAATGCATCTCAAGCTGCCAATAAAATTTGTGCAGTTTATGGACCCGATACAGTTTCCATTTCCACCGCACAACGATGGTTTCAACGTTTTCGTTCTGGTGTAGAGGTGGTCGAAAATGCGCCATGCTCCGAAAGGCCTGTCGTCGAAAATTGCGATAAAATCTCTGAATTGGTCGAAAGAGACCGGCATAGTAGTCATCACACCGTTATAAACCATTTCAATTCAATAAATCATTCAATAAAAATACCTCAAGACCTTTTTTGACAACGTAATATTTTTTATATGATAGAAATAAAGTTTACGGAAATTTTTTTTTTTCATTTTCTTTTAATAAAAAAAAAAGTATAAAAAAAATCGGCCCACTCCGGGATTAGCAGGGATAGTTGTCGAATTAATTGAAGTTTGTTTTAAGAAAAAAAAACAAAGAATGGCGAACTTCCAAAAAAAAAAAAAATTACGATTTTATTTAAAAACACCGTTTATTTTATATAGTTGATCGTGTTAACTTTTTTCGTGTATTTTTGCAAAAGGTTCATTCAAAAACAAAAATTTAAAAACAAAGGTCCCCAAAAGTCAATATCTACAAAAGTTATGGCTATTTGAAAATAAAAAAGTCATTTTTTGCAAAAAATAGCAAAATTCATAACTTTTTGGAAGTTGGACAAAAAATGTTGAAAAAATTCTCAAAAATGTTTCTCAAAGGGTAGAAAAGGATGGATAAGTTTCAGCAAAATCTATACGGGTCGGATTCAAAAGTGGTCGATTTGTTATGGAATACCCCATATGAAAGTCCGCTAAAGCGTTTTGACTATAATTGTAATTAAGTAAAGTTTTCCCAGCAAGTCGGGTGTATACATTAACTCGACTCTGTTTTTTTTTCATATTTTAGTTTTTATTGTGGTTATGGGATAAGAGTTTACTTTTTGTGTTTAAACTCAAGTAAATTTGTTTTTAAGGATTTTCAACAATTTCAGTTTTAGTTTTACCAAATTTGTTGAAATTTCGTCATATGCTGCCCATAGTGACAGTATTTTATATACACTAATAAACTGGAACTACTTTAGATTTTTTTGTATACTTTTTCTTGCTTTTCCAAGCTTTTATGCACACAAAAATATTGAATGTTTTCCAGATAAAAAATGCATCTTGGTGGCTTTTATGGCTCTAAATGTGCTAGGGTACGGTATTGTTTTAACTTTTCCTACTCTGTTTTCTATTCTCCTTGGCCCCAACCACACATTTGTTTACCAACAAAATTTTGTGCATATGAATTAAAAGGATTGTTTGCTGCGGAGGAGTTTTAAAAAAGCGCATAAAAATAAATAGCGCAACTGCGTGTTGACCTTTCAGCTCGTACATATATACACACATACACACATATAAAGCAGTGCGCCAACAAAGAACGTGGGTGACTTAGCTATTTCGAAATTTATAACCATTTGGGAGTTAGTGGAATTTTGTTGATATGTTTAGTATTCAACAAACACAAAAACATTTACACATATGAGCGCAATGCATTTGCACTTGTTTCGTTATCCTTCTTGAAGTGTTTGTGTTAACACAAATGCATCTCCAACGTTGTTGCCTAGGCGTTTTATAAGCGAACATTTGCACTTTGGCTTGCATCATATGTGTGCGTGTGTGTTTTTGTACTTGTATATTTGTAAGCGTGCGAGCTTTGGTAAGCTGCCGAGAAATCTCGGTTTTAAGTGTGAAAAATAACAGGATTTATTACGTAAACGTGGTAAGAATACCACATCAACAAAAGCATTGTGACCACATATACATACAAATAAACAAACGTGCAAACATACATAAATACATACAGTTGCTGATGTTGCTATTATGGCAATTTTTGTGGTTGTTGTCGCCTAAGCTACAAATTGCTCAGATTGCATTTGCTACTTGTCGCACACATGGCATGCAAAATGCGCCTGAAAGTTGAAATACGACTGTACATGGCAATTCACTTAAGCCGCTGGCAGTTGAAAATTGCAGTCCATACTTTTTCTGCTTGTCCTTCTCCTCTTCTAACGTTCACTTTTTGTTCCCATTTGTTGGTGATCCGGTTGTGATTCTGCTCCGAAATATTATTTTGTTGCTGTGATTGTATAAAAGGTGTAAATTGTCGTGAATCTCATTGCGACAGAGTTGCAATTTATTGGCCAATATGGATTGCGTCTACTCATGGCATGTCGCCGTTGTACTCGTAGTTATTGCTGCTATTGTATTAGAAGGCGCATATTCGTATGCGTACACCACGGCAATGACGTTTCAACAATGGATTGCAAGCCAAAGCTGATTAGCTATTGCAGTGAGATTTGCACAATTGCACAAATTGAAGCACAGAGACACACACACATGCACAGACGCGTGCGCTCTGAGCTATATGTAAGTAATGAGAAATGTATGGCGCTTAAAAGTAGGTTTCTCCTATAAATTTTTGTGCTCATAGGAATAATTCGAAAATTTTTTGGGTACAAAATTCTCATGCCTCATATTTCTTTTGCGGTTAAGAAATTGCATTCCCATAAATCTTTTGAAAATAGCAACAGCAAAGAATTACGAGTGAAAAACATGTTATAAATTATGGAGAAAAATGGTTTTGTTGATTCTATGAAATTTTACTTTCCCAGCGTGTGTGTGTTGGCTGAGTGCAGAAGTAGAATTTTTCATTCAATTTTCCATTTTATAGTATGTTGTACAATATTTTTTAAATATTCATTTAAGTCAGTATATCAATTTTGCCACCAAGTTTGTAGGTTCTTAAAAATATATATAAGTGATCAGAGTGACGGGCTAGCCCTCTATCGGTCTGATATTATGCAATTTGACGTAATCGCCGATATCGGACGACTATAAGTGGTACACAAACTGAACGATTTACAATTTTTTTATGCTTTTTATTTTTGAAAGTTTGAAACAAGCTCAATAGTCATATATTATTAAGAGTACTGCGCACCTTTCTGGCAATTTATGGATTCCATCTCAAAAGAAATTCGTCAGGACGGCAGCCAAAAATAAATTAAGCAAAATTCTAATTCTCTATTCGTTAGGTCGTTCTGTATCAACCGGAAAAAATGTTAGTAAGTTTCCAAGCCCCTGCTTTCCAAATAGCTTTTAACCAGCCTTTTACTGAAAATGAAATAAAAACTATGGTCAAGTCGCATATTCTGAGTAATAATCCCTCGCTATAGTTTGGTGAGTTGTTGTTATTGGCTTTCCCCATTAATGGTTTTACTGGGGCTTTGAAGCACATAATAAAGCACTCTCTACTGAACTCACCAAATACCATTATTTTGGCGTTATTTTGTAGCGTTCAAGCAGCATATCTTACAAGTTATATATATAATCAGGGTTAGAAAACGAGTTGAAATCTAGGTAAGTTTTTGTACGTCCGTGCGTCATTTCGTGAAAGCTGTATCTAGAGTAAAAATTGAGAAAATTGCCTCAACTAACCATTGTTTAAGATATTAAATGTAAATTTGGATAAGGATGATATCTCATTAAAACAGCGCCTGATTCCGATATAATGGTTTTGTTAAAAACTACAAAAAGCGCGATAAATCATTATACAAATGCATCAGAGACAAGAAGTTTCACATCCAAGAAGGTACGGGATTGTTTTATAAGAGCCTGTGTCTAATAAAGGCTAAAGGTCTGGCACCGCATCATAACACACTTTTACATTCCATATACTTCTTTCACTTTATAGTATACAAATTAAGAATCAAACAATGTGTCCGCAAAAACATTTGCACAAAAAAAAAAAAAAATAAAAATACAGGGTTTGTCCGCAAAGTAATAGAACTGAGTACATTTAAAAAATTGATGAACCATTTATTTATTTTATTGAACCTATCGTTACAATTCTTTAAAAACTTTCAAAATTGGTTCCTTCTGCGTCGATGCGGCGTGATTTCCAAGCATAGTAGACGTTACGGCAATCTCCGGAATAGCCTTGAGCGCCGATGTGCATGCTGCTTGGATCACTCTGTCATCTCAAAATGCTTGCCTTTTAACGGCCTTCTCAGGCAAGGAAACAAAAAAGAGCGAAAGAGCACATCTAGGCTGGAGGGCGGCTGTGGAAGCGTTGGAATTCCGGCCTTGGTTAGGTTGCAAATCGGCTGCGATGTCTTGTCGGACCAGAATGACGCTTCGTTTGAGTCTCATGAGGACTTCCACGTAAAACTGGCGTTTGGTTTGCCCAGGAGGAACAAATTCATGCTGGACGATGCCTTTGATGTCAAAAAAGATAATGAGCATCGTTTTCTCTTTGGATTTGCAAATTCTTCCGGTATACTATACATTAGCAATCTCTTCCCGGCCCTCCAAAAAGGCCTGGTCCCATAGAAACACACCACTTCTTGCTAAGACAACATCTGGGTAAGCATGCTTGATCATAACTCTGTCGCAGATTTACCGAGTTTCGCACAGAATTTAGTCCCGAATAAAAGGTTGTTTTTTTGAATGAAATGATAGCTCTTGTATCTTTTTAGGGTGATCTTCTATAGAGCAAAAAACGGTCTCATCGCTGTACAAAATTTTCCTCGAAAATGTTGGATCGTCTTGGAACTTTTTAAGACCCCACAGAGTGAAGCGATGGCGATTGCGAAGGTCGAGCTTTGATCGAGTTTAACAAATCTTTTGGGCTTTTGGTTTGTGTGGGCAGTAAAATCATTACACGCCAGATAACGTAGTCCACTTTCTGTGAGGTTTGTTAAGTCCATAATCAACATTCACCTTAATATTGATAATTTATACTTATAAAAATTTAAGGTCGACTACAAGTTTTAAAGGATTATAAAATTGGATATCATAAAATTTAAGAAATAAATGTTTTTCGTTTTGTATAATACGTTTGCCATATGTTTATATAGAATTGACTATAATTTTGATCGACTACCAAATTTTAGGCAACTAAAAAGTTTAATTTTTGCTGCTATTGTACGAGTAATTTGGTTGATTTTAAATAATTGTTGTAATTTTTTTGTTATAAATTGCTTACTATCAAATATTTAGTATAACATTTTTAATATTAAACAAATACAAATTATAAATATATAATATATAATTATATTTTTACTATACAATATCTGCTTTAATTTTAGTATAATTTGTTGTTGCTACCAGTTTAAAAAGCTTTCTAATTCATTAACATACAATGAGCTATTTCCATAGCACTTGCTAAATATTTAACAGCCATTGAACTAATCTTCTTCAAATTAATAAAGTCTTATTCACATACACAATGAAACAATCGCTATTTATCGGGTTGTCTGTGAAACATTTTAATTACGCTAACCTTTTTAAGAACTTTGCAAGCTTTCATTCCCTCAAACTCATTACTGTGGCGCTGATCTTTCCGTTTATTCATGACACATATGTTGGCGGCACTTTCACTTTTCACTAGAATTGACAGAAACAAGGTAAAACCCAACAATCACGGTTGCATATATTGGCCATCGCCTCCTACCATGAGCCGCTGCTGCTGCTGCCCCCTGGGTCATCTAATAAATCACAGAACGGCGATGACGTAAAAAATCCCTACGTTATTTACAAACATGTTATTTTATTGTTGACCGGAACTTATTACAGGCCCAAATGCGTAGAATTACGTAGACATATACATACGCACACGTATTTATTACATACTGTAAGTGTCAAAAATAAGTAAACAGTGGCAACAACCGTTGCTTGTTTTTAATACTTATTTCGGGAAAGCACCAAATATCCTTTGGAAAGCGTTACCATTCAGGAGAGTGAGTGTAGTAAAACATATTTTTTTAGATCATTGTTATATTTTTTGAAGTTAAGTCGCTAAAATATCAAAATTTATAGTGGGTAAGCGAACAACCAATGAAACGGTTAAACAATCATATTATATTTCAAAAAAAAGGTAGTTCTTTGCGCGAAATCAGAGAAATAGTTGGAAGACACTATTGCACAATAAAAAAAATTATTGATAAACATGTAAACATCAGACTGTTGAAAATTTGTAAGCACCGGGCCGACCAAGGCGCCTTGCTAACACTGAAGCGCCATCAATAGTACGGGAAGTAAACACAAATACCCGCTTCAAACGCTGTTCAAATATCAAAAGATATAGGAGGGGACATCGGGTAAACCAGTAAATGCTAGTACAATCAGGAGGACGTTGCACAAAAGCGGTTTGCATGGACGAGTACTACGCCAAATCTCCTATGCATCAAAGGCGAATCAACAGATGAACTTGGAATTTGCAAAAAAGTATACAAATCAGGTTGAAAACTCCTGAGAAAACATATTTTATACGGACGAAAGCAAATTCGAAATATTTGAATCGAAACAACCTCGTAAAATTTGGCAATCCGAAGATAAAGCCTTTATGGTGTGGGGCTGTTAGGCAGCATCTAGTGTTCGGAATTTCGTTTTTATTGAGTCCACGATTAACAAATTGGATTATTTCAACATTTTAAAAAATAGCGTTACTCAAAGCATTGAAAAATTAGGCCTATCAGGAAACTGAATATTTCAACAGCGTAGCGATAAATGAGGCTTTGATTGAAGAATGGACCAAAATTTCTCCAGAATTTAGAAAAAATGTTGCAGAATACATGCCTAGAAGAGTATGTGAGGTCCAGAAGTCCAAAAGAAAAGTAAACAAAATACTAGAATGAATATTAATTTAGTTTATGTACATAGATTGTAACTTTACAGTACTCCGTTTACTTTTTTTTACGGGAAAAAACGAGAGTATTTTAAGTTTAAGCTAGTTATTTTTGGGTGTGTTTAGTTTTTGTTTATTATTAATACTAAGTTAAATTCTTATAATATATGCCTTAAATTTTATAATAAAATTTTTTATTATTGTATTAAAGACTACGTTTTAATAAACATTTTAATAGTGATATAAGTGATGTTTACTTATTTTTGACGCTCACAGTATGTTGAGTAGCGCTTTAGTCCGAGGAGGTCACCTATCTCATAGGCTGTGCATAAACACATATTTATGTGCATAATATACTACAGGTAGCGTATGCGCTGGCCGTAAACTGCGATCAGTTGGCAGCTGAGGGCAGTTATTTGTGTATTAATAAGTAAATATTAACTTAATTTTCCAGGACATGCCAACTGACAGCAACAAAATTTAGTCAACTGCCTGCTGTTATGAGAGTAATGTTGCGCTGTGGAAGTGACCAGTCATATGGTATGGGTGCAAATGTGATATCCGCAAACAAGTTGCAAATGAAGTGAAGACAAAAACAAAAACACCTAAGAAAAACATATGTGTGGAGATGCAGAGTAAATGATTTGCTAGGCATGAAAGTCACTTTTCTCAGAATTAGTAGCATCAAATTACATTTATATATAAGTTAACACAACACTTGTTACTCAAGCATCGACTTACAACTTCCGGCACGTGTGACCAAAATGCACCAGGAAGTGCATGGTCAGCGGCTGCACTACCTGTTGTGCAGCATAAAATTCGTGGAAGCGAATCACGCTACTTATAATTATTTAAGTTAGAATTAAGTATAAATATTGTAATTTGGTTAAGCTAAAGTCAGTTCTAATTACTCAATAAAGCTACGCGGTTACGCTGCCCCAATGCAGCGCCGCGAAAAAAAAATATTTTTTTAGTTATTCAATAACCAAAAACCTTAACTTATATAATATATAACATGTAAACGTATATATATATATATATATATGTATATATACATATATACGTATATATACCACTTCTACATAAATATGCATATAGGGTTGATAAGGGTTGTAAATTTTCTAATTGAAACATTTTGGATTGCAAATATATTTTGGTTCATTCCCAACATCGAAATAAATGTTTCTCAACATCTTCGATTAAAAGTTAAATTTTAATTTTTTAACCCAAGATGTTTAGGAGTAAAAATTTTAAATCAAAAACTTTATTTTTTAATTTACTAGTAAAAAATTTTAAATTTAATTTCTTATCTCAATATCAGAATTTAAACTATAAATCGTTTGAATTTGTAAGTTGACAACCAGTGTCTGAGTGCTTTTAGGATTGGGAACAAGCGTCGGCGTATTTGAAAATTACTACCATTACCATAAAATATACATTCCATTACATTCGAGTATATAACGATAACATTGTCATAAATATTATTTTAAAGTACATATTATTACTATTGGTATTGGCTAACTAGTTAACATTTCCTTTACTGCTTCAAAAGCACTAAAATAATTACCATAAAACTACCATTACATAAAAAACTCAGGATTTAATGATATCCTTAAACTGTTTATATTCTTATAATCCCTCGTCTTACTGAAGTCCTGGAAAGTTAATTATTTTGACCTAAATGAACTATTTCGATTGCCTTTGCTTTTCGAAATCTACTTGCGCTGTGATAAAAGTAACCGGAGGTTGTAAATAAGACGCAAAATATTTAATTATTCATCAATATTGATTTTCTCGCCTTCAAAGTAATCCCCACCAGATGTAATACACTTATGCCAACGATTTTCCAGTCCTCGCAACAGTTTTCATAAGCACTTTTTGGTAGACTTTCCGCTCCTTCACCGAACTTTGTTTTATCGCATCGACCTAGTGAAAACGTCAAATTCAGTTTGAGAAACAAATAACACGGAGCCAAATATGGTGAATACGGTCGTTGGTCGACGGTATTCATTGCATTTTTGACTTTAAAAACACAATCGTACTCGTTTTGAAAACAAATTCAGCTTAATCGGGACATGTCGAGTAAGAACTCGTTTCATACTATAATATCCACCAAATCCGAACGATTTTGAAGCATCATATCTGTTTAAATGAGCTTAGCATCCACCCCCTCTACCCGGTAAAACTGGCGCATCCTAATACAACAGCGCAATTCACCCCAGCTGATGACGCTACAACAAAACCCACCACAACTGTTCCCCTACCCACTAAACAAAAAGGATAGACAACGGAAGAGGAGGCACAATTGGTTCTAAGCAATTCGTTCGATACATACAATTCGATCATCAATTTTCGTTACACTCCGCCGCGTCGACACCTCGCTCTACTTTCCTCCAATTACTAAATTCAACCACGATCCAGCAGTGACAAATTGTTCCCGGAATTTAAGTATCGCCGCCTCGCCCGTCGATATCATACTTAAGGAGATTTTTATAATAAAACCAATAAATTCAAATATAAATAAAGTTGTTAAAAAACCAAATGTATACAAAATAAATTGCATGTTTTTATTTAACTTAACGTAATGGTGAGTGCTCCCCAATATATCGAGTATACATTTTAAACAATATCTTTAATTTTTTTAATATTCAATCCTACCAACTTAGCAAAACACACGTTTTTCCGGTGAACTTGATTACAAATTCTGGGTGCTTTTTTATCACAATATATACTTAAAAAATTAAACAATACTTTTAACCCTTATGTTAGTAACCAACTTTACCGACGTCTTTTAGCAACCGGGTACCGGGGTACCCACGATCTGAGTATTAAAGATTTTGTTTGTTTTACAAAATTTTTCTAAATTTTTTCTAAAAAATTTTGTTCTTCAAACATTAATAGTCAGTGACAATTTAAAGAAAGAAAAAAAATAACAACGTAGAATCGTGAATCAGGGTGAAAGAGTAGTGAAAGGAAAAAATAACAACGTAGAATCGTTAATCAGGGTGAAAGAGTAGTGAAAGAATTGGCGGCTCCGTACCGAGGTAGTGGTAGAAACATCCGCATGGATAACTTATTTACTTCTGTACCAGTTGCTAAACATTTGTTGTCGTGGAATATTACCATTGTCTTAAAAAGAATAAACTTTACATCCCTAGTGTTATGGGAGCGAATAAGACACGGGAGCAGTATTCGACAGTTTGTGGATTACGCGAAAAGGTTACCATGTGTTCCTACGTTGCTAAAAAAATAAAGCTCTTATTCTGATATCGACAATGCATTCTTATATATTAGTTGGTAATGACGCTAAACAAAAACCAGAAATAATAAATTTTTATAATAAACATAAAGCTGGACTTGACACAATGGACCAAATGGTGCGGAGATGCACCAGTCAACGACGATCTTCGAGATGGCCAATGGCAATGTTCTTCAATATGCTAGATATTTCTTCACGTCCGGCATATATAACTTATTATGAAAATAATAAAATGATTGTCCAAAAACCGATAGAACGTCGTCAATTTATGCGTAAACTAAGTGAAGAACTAGCATTGCCGATGACTGAACAACGCACGGCGAAACACAAGTAATACGCCACTTCTCTACAAAGATTGCCGTTGAAAGTGTATTAGGCCATACACTGACAGGAACAGTCGTGATAAATCTTGGTCCAGAGACTCCAAAAGATAAAACCGGATGGAAAGAGTAACAGGATCTTGTCATGTCTGCAATACTTTACCAATAAGAAGACGGCGAAAGACATGGAAGACCTGTGCCAATTGTCACCAACCTGTTTGTGACGAGCACTCAGTTAATCGTGTACAATGTGTTCAATGTCATTAATTATAAAAAAAAGTGTAAAATTTATTTTTTTTTTTTTTGTAAAATTTAGTTGCATGCATTAATAGAAATTATATACAGTTTATTTCCTATGATTTCCACTGTGGGTACCCGGGTACCCGGTTGCTAATAGGGCGATGGCTAGAGTTTAAGCTTATTCAAACTAAAAAATAAATCAATTAAATTAACTTACAAATAGCTTCCTTTTAGGTTAAAAAACGACGATTTGAGAGCTTAAAATGAAATATTGAATTTTTTTAAGCTATTTACACAAATACGCTGCGGTGGGCACCCGGGTACCCGGTTATTAACATAAGGGTTAAATTACTCACACCAAACTCGACAACTCCACACATTAAATACTGGTGCCATTTAGTGTACAAATTTATATGTATATATCTTATGAATAACTTTCATATATTATATATATATATACGCCGACCATTACGATCAGGATCTGCAAAGCATGTTCCAGTAGCTAAGTCTACTAACTTGGACTAATAAACTCAGTTTGCACTTTACCAACTCTGAACGGTTGTCATTGCCTGCAACGGCATATACAAACACGCACACATGCATGCAAACAAATATTGGATGTATATACCATATAAATACATCGTGTAAAGTTTGCCTACCATGCTACCCTATAAATGCGCTTGTTTGTCGTTAAATATAAGGTACACACACATTTATAACTACAGTTATATTTGAGTATGCGTGCACAATGAGGCCATTGGGTTAATATTTAATTAAAAAAAATCACAGAGAGAAAAAGCTGAAGTGAGACAGAGGAAAGTGCTAAGAGGCAAGAGACTGTTGATAAAAGTGATGGTAAACCTGACTCGTTGGCGTCAATGTGAAATGGCAACTGAAAATGTTTAGTGCATTGCCGCATGCAGTCACAGAAAGCTCGTCAACTGCGCATATTTCAACAGGTATAATTGCATATCTACATACAGGCGCTCTATGGCAGAGTGAGTTTGTGTATAAAACACAGCAAAGGTTGATTTTTTTCTTTAAACTCGCGTATGCGGGAAATGTTCTATGTATCATTCTGAACAATTTTGCCTAAGAGACTATGAACCTGAAGTCGGCTTGGAGCCAGGAAATTTTTAAGGTGAAGCTTAAAAAATCTGAATAATCCCTTATATGGTAGATATGTGATATAGATGTTCGATCTGACAAATTCCGACAAAGGATCAAATGAAAATCAAAATAGATTTATGTAATGAATTTCATTCGAATATCTCAAAAACTGATGAAAAAAATTTTAATGTCCCTAATAAACATCACCTTAGAAATCGCCGGCCTGAAATCGGTTTTAGACTTAGAGTCTCAAAGTTGTTCAGAATGATCCGTACATACGTTTTCCTCATTTACGATTTTACCATAAATCTTTGTAAATCGACCCACTGTAATGGGTATGTGCACCGAGTGTGCTGCATGTTAGTGGATTAATAATCAGTAGTGACCAGTGCTCTCTTGGTATACTGGATATTCCATCATTAAGCTTTGCATGGATGCAATGTTTCTTTATGTCTATATTCTCACAATTATGCGCTTTGTTTTATATTTATACTAATAAATAAATGAGCAAATATGTACCATTTTGGTCGAAGTTGACCCGTGCGGAGAGTTGTACGATGGCTGTGAAATCGAATCAGTTGCGGCTCAGTGCTCAGTATTTGGCGATGTTTCGTTAAAGTCTATCAAAATAAGTTCTTGTTCCGAAAGCTGTTGATGCAGTGCACAAGCTGATATTGCAAGATCGTCATATGATCAATCGTAAGATAGAGACATTAGTCGGCATACATGCAATATTGCATTAACACTTGATTATTGAAAAAATTTTCATCTGGGATCCTACACTATTTGTTGGCTTAAAAAAATCTATAGCGATGCTTTAAAGCACGTGTACTACTATGTATAAGCCAAAAATAGTAAGGCTTTGTTCATAATTAAAAAATTCTTACTTTATTCTTCAAAATTTATGTCGTCCCCCACAAAGTATTTTCCTTTGACCCAAATACACTTTTGCCGAGGTTTTTTACCAACCCTCGGAATAGTTCTTAAAGTCAAAGTATGGCGATTCACGTTTAATGGCATCAATTGACTCAAAACAGTCTTCCACGAGCAGTCGTTTGAGCTTGCTGAATAGCCACAAGTCACATGGTCAGGTCAACACGGTGGTTACTGCGGGCTAATGATTAAAAATACGTCGAAAAACTCAAAAAGAATCAAATCAGTATGCAACGGTGCACTATCGTGGTGCAAGAACCAAGAGGTCTTGGCACATAATCCGGCCTCTTTTTAGAAATAGTTTCGGGTAAAAGACACATAATACTCAAACAGTATTCCTTAATGACAGTTAGGCTGATCGGAAGGATTTTGGAGTATACCACACCTTGGTAATTGAAGAAAACTGTCAACTTAGCCTTGATTTTGACCAACTGTGACGTCTTCTTTTCGGGCTCGGTCAACTATGTACCGATATTCGACCGATTGATGTGTTTCCGGGTCGTAAACATAGATCCAAGACTCATCTCTAGTAAAAACATGTTTAGTGATATCCTGGTAGTTGAAAATCTTTGTCTCACAGATGCTACGCTGTTTTTCGAAAAAAATAATCTTTCAAATTTATTTTTATTGATCCTTCCAATACTCCAGTAGTGCAAGTAAAATCTCTAACTTTTAATCGTCGATTGACAAGCACCAATTATTTTACTTTATTGACGTGTTGAACATCAGTTGATGGTGGTGGCCGTCCTGGACATGGTTCTTCGTCAACGCGTTCTGAACTCTTTTGAAAATTTGTGTCATGAAAAACACTGGCTTACGACCAAAAATTATCACCAAAGACATTTTATAACATTCTGAATATTCTAGTGCCAAACTTTTGATTCCGCACACGAAATTTAATGGAACTTCTTTGTTGAATAACTTAACTCACCGCAAAAATCGCCGAATGCACTTTATGCACTTCATAATGAGAAGCACATACCAAACACTAATAACTATTTTGAAGTGACATTTGGCTCAGATAATACTGACAGTCATACTGACTTAGAAAAAAAATATTTCAACAAATGCGTTTTCGCGCGAAATTTATATTAAAAATTTTTACTATTTTAGCCCACAGTAGTAGTGCCCGAACAAACTCGTGAGATCGGTCTACTATAACATATTGCTGTCATACAAACTGATCAAAATAAAGTTTTTGTCTTTGTGAAGAGTATTATACATGTAGGCTGAGCCCCCAATTTGTAGGATATAGCGTACAGCCAACCGACCGGTATATAAAAAACGAAGTGAAGTCCGTTATTGGTTTTATTCCGTTCGAGTCCCTTTTTCGTTCAGTCAGTGTTGTCGTGTCTCAAAAACGTTCAATCCGCACGGTCGCATTTCTTAGTCCTACATACATATAATAATTTTTAATTTTATTTAGCGCAATAATTTTTATGTGATTGACAATTTTTTTTTACAGCCTGAAATAATTGGTGTGGTATAGTATATGTTTGCAACTTTTTTTCAACTTAGCTTGTAATTTGCTTTCGACTTCCCTTCCACACTCGCTTTTCCAACTTTTAGCTCGTGTTTCTTTCAGCAGCAAATCTATCGCACCCATTATCCGCAAATTTATTTCACTATCACTACATTATGTGAGCTTAAATTTTGCAAAGAAGTCATTTAGTTTAAATGCCGTCATTTTACATATTTTTAATTAAAATTAAGCCGTTCAGCTCGACACTCAGCCAACTTTATTATAATCTTCTTCCTTCGTCACGGTTTTTTTTGTACTTTTATGGGTTTTTTCACAGTCAGTCAACAACGGCTTGTGGGTAGCATAGTTGCTGCGAATATAGTGGAACCCGCCTTATCTTCGTTCAGGCGAATTATCGCATTAATCCAATTATGTGTTGAAGGTAGCGGCTGTTATGACGCGGAGCGGTGAAACATACGCACATTGAACTACTTGTGTGGGTATGTGGATGTATATAGGCTTCTGTCATTTTAATACATTTCTGTATATTACCATGAGCCACTTATAGCGTTTTCATTTTAAAGAATTCGTCGGGTGTACAATTGTTCCTACAGATTTCCTGTTTTTTGCGTTTATAACATTTTTCATGTATTGAACTTCACAAACGTGTAGACAGCATTTAACTTGCTTGAAAAGCTGATTTAATCAAAGCAGATGTGTCTCGCTCACTAAATTAGTTCAGCTTCCTACTAACTGATCGCCACTGAATACAATGGAGCACTTCAGAAGCATATTTAAGTGTACCGCTACCTATTGCTTTATGGTAGCACTCACATTTACGCCGAATTGCGTTTTACTTTGCGCTTGTTCTTTTCCACTTATTTAGATACTTACATACCTTAAAGCTGTACTTTTCCTTATGTGCCTGGTTTCGCTTTTTTATACTCTCGCCACATTTTGGTACAGATTTTTTAATTTTATTCCCCTTAAACTAATCGAGATAGATATAGAGTTTTAAACATACATATAAACTGTATGTGAAAATATATAAACTCAGATATTAATCGGATTAATTCTCTTTATAGTGGTTATGTTAAAACTATTAAAAATGCAATAACTCAATAATTAAATGGGTCAGGTATATTAAATTTTAAACCGGTGGTGGTATAGAAAGAATGGTTTGGAATGTGTCTAAATTGGACAACGGTCGTGACACTACCCACTTAGAGGACATATTCTCATTTTTCCCACCTCAATTCCAAAATTAGTCGAAATCGAACATGAGCTTTCCAAGTCCTGATAGCTAACTTTTGGACCTCAGTGCCTATAGCTGATTTTTTTTTACCGAAGAAGTTATTAATGAAATTTAGAAAGATCATTTTATTGATAAAGATGTGATCTTGAATCAATACAAAATCTAGGTCAATATCTACCTTAGCTCCCTTATATAATATGTGAATTTTAAATTTTCGTTTGAACTTATAGCGCACATATCAATCAATATGTACGAGTAAGGTGCCTTAGCAATATTAAGCGAACCCATATTATTGGATATGCTAGAACTAAATTCCGAAAATGTAGTTGGTCCAAAATTCATATACTATATATATTTATTTTAATTATTCTTTCAAACTCTATGATGTAAATCTATTTTGATTTCCCATCTATTATGTTGGCAATATTTGGTATGTAATTGAAATTGAGTGGAGTCTCTCTTTAAACTTAATAAAACTAAGTGAGTCTAAGAGCCATAATACAAAGAAATTGATAGGACACCAAATTTTGATTGTAAACCGTTCGATTTCTTTGAACAATAAAATATCAATTCTTACTCCACATTTTGTATTATAAAGTTTTACAACGACTATAAGTATTTTCCCGTCTTTGGTCTGATGAATAGCGAGAGTAAGAAATGTTCGGTTACACCCGATATAAACCTTCCTCACTTTTTCTTATTTTTTTTCTTCGCCTGGAAAATGTGATTATTGCGTTGTGGCCAAGGTATGAACGCTGGGGATTTTGCTTATTACCAGCGCGATTAAGTGGCACATTTTTGCCGCAAATGATGTTTAAAATTGTCCGGTGAAATGCACAAAAAATTATAAAAATAATTAAAAAAATATTATATACATATGCATAGTACACAGTTATACCCATACAGCATGCAAAGTAAGTATACAACTTTGTTTGAAATAATAGCAGTAGTTTCTGAATAATAGCGGTGGCTTGAAAAGCACCTGCTTGCAATGGCGCAACATACTTGAGTTGTGGTCGAATGAAATAAAAATTGTTTTATTTTTTTTCTGAGGACGCCTATAGTATTTACGGAGGCCAGTTAATGCTTCATTTGATTCGAAATATGTTTCACGGACGGTATAACATGGAGGTGCCAAAATCATTGCATTGAGGTGCTTGTTTTACATGGAACAAGTCCGTTATTTTGGATTAAAGAAAATATTGATGCCAAATTGTACGTTGAATAATGGAGTCGACTATGCTACCACACGCTGAATGGAAAATGCCGTTTAAATGGGTATATCAACAAAATAACGCCCCCAAATATACCAGCAGGTTGGCAAAAAATCGGTTTGATCTAAATGGGTTGGCCGGCTCAGTTATCGGACCTCAATACAATTGAGAATCTTTGGGCAGAGGTCAAGGAAGCTGTAGAAAAAGAGAGTTCATCAAATATGAAGCAACTATGGGGTGTTATGAAGAAGGCTTGGAAGGCCATTCCTCTCGAGAAATGCAGGCGTTTAGTGGACTCCAGGCTTAGGAGATGCGGAGCTGAGTTATCCATCAACAGTCATTCGACAAAATACTAATTGTTTAAACTATATTTCATATTATTATAATGAATTAATTGATTTTTGATGTAAAATCTTCAATACTGCTATTATTAATCACAGCTGAAATTTTCATTTACAAAATTTTTTATTTATTTAAAGAAGAACTTTAACTTATCCTTTAAATAAATCATATTTCTTTTATGATCGAATTAAATACAAAAATAATAACCCATAATAAAAATCAATCACACGATTTTTTTTCTTCATTTGAATTCTTGGTTAAAAATTTAAATAAATCATATTTCTTTTAAGCTTGAATATGATCGAATTAAATACAGGGTAGGCCATTTAAAGTTGACCCATTTGCCCATTTGCCAAAATTAAGGCGTCGCGGATAATCAGCTGGGTTTAGTTTTTGTGCCATTTGAATTTTATATGGAAACATCTTCAAATCTTTATGAATTATGCGTCGGAGAGTGGTGCGAGAGATGTCTAATTCCTGAGAGCGGCGATAACTCGATGTCGATGGAGTCTCCTCAATACTGGCTCGTACAGCTTCGATATTTTCATCAGAACGTCTTGTGCGTTGTCTGGATGCATGACTGGCATTACTGAGATTACCGGTGTTCACAAATTTTGCGTATAAAGACTTAATTGTATTCTTAACTGGAGCACTTTTCACTTTATTTTTTTTGCGAAACGCACGTTGAGTTAACACAATTGAAAAGTTATTTTGAATATAAAGCTGAACAATTTCAGCGCGTTCTTTTGGAGTGTACTGTTCCATGGTATAAATTGTCTTCGAATGACGCTTCTAACGCGGTATGACATTAGCCGATTTGTCAGCGCTGTTAAAAGTTACAGCGTTGCCAGATGGGTCAACTTTAAATGGCCTACCCTGTACAATAATAATAACCCAATAACCCATAATAAAAATCAGTTACACGATTTTTTTGCTTCATTTGAATTCTTGGTTATGCCACTGTTATTATTTCGAACACAGTTGTACTATATATGCAACACACATAGGCTTACACTACCCGCGCAAAACACTTCAATTTGGCCCAAGAAATTTAATACTTTAATGTCACGCATACATCATGGTGTACCCACAACTATAGAACTTTATACCTATTTATTTTCGATGTATTGTCACTTATACTTAAAGCTAAACCGCTTATGCTCTTAATAAATATAAATCGTCTAAGTTGCATAGACGAATTTTGTTGCTAAGAGGATGTCATATTTTTTGAGGAAATTTTTTCTAACTAATAATGCTAGTTTAATAATAATAATACGATATAAAAATCAATTAAGAGGCTCCTAAGGCGACACAAAAATCTTAAGTTCGTCTCTGTGGAGTACGACCTTCATTTTAAATTACGGCTTTTGTTTAGTTTTTAACTGAAGATAACTAAAAATAAAACACAGAACGAATAATCAATTATTTATATGTATGTCTTTCAGTAGAATTTAGTGAATTAGGTAGAATATACGACATGACATAAACAAAAAGTGTCAGTTGGACGTAAAACTTATTAGAACACTTCTGCCATACCTTAAAAAATCATTGCTTTAGAGTTAATCTCTATTTTAAATCAGTTTTAGAAGTAAGTTACATATTCGAAATGAAAATAAAAGTGCTCTGTGTAAATTACCGGGCTAAAAACGCATAATACACACAAACTCTACAAATTTATTATATAGAAAACGGATCCGAACACATCATTAAAAGAATTAAATAAATTTTTAATATTGCTTTGTTATTCATTTTTATTCTTCCCAATTATAAAATTTACTCATATAAATGCTTACCGACTTGTATGGTTTGAATGAATATGAATAGAATATGAATAAAAACAATAAAAACATTACTTAAAATTGACGAAAATCTGTAAAAGTTGCTTTGTTATTCAATTAATACAGTCTCACTTGAGTGTTAGCAGTGTACTACAAATTAATGTGGGCGTTATGATTTATTTTCGGCAAGAAAATATTGAGATATAATTACATAATGGTTACCAATAATAATTAAATCTTTTTAGTCACGGTAATGTTACGTATGCCTTATAAAAATATAAATAATAGAATAAATTTTTAATAACAATACTAATGATTTTATTTATATATTAACTTTTTTTAATTAAAGCAAGTTTAAAGTTTTTTATCTAAAACTTCCAGAATGATACCAACTCTATATGTCTTATACACGTGCAAAAGATTATCGTGTAAATTATTAATACTTTTGAGATTCAAACCTCCAAATTTTAAATTTCACTTACTATAATTTCTTCAAAAGATGGCAACTATGTAATGCAAAGTTCTGAGTTAAACGTGTGGATAAGCAGCAGTGTGGCATTTATCTCCAATATATTTCCCAAATGCTATTATATTTTTATACCCTGAACAGGGTATATTAAGTTTGCCACGAAGTTTGTAACACCCAGAAGGAATCGTCGGAGACCCTATAAAGTATGTTGAGCTGAGTCGATTTAGCCATGTCCGTATATCTGTCTGTCCGTCGGTCTGTCCGTCTGTCTGTATATATACGAACTTGTCTCTCACTTTTTAAAATATCGTCTTGAAATTTTCCGAACGTCATTTTCTCTTCAAGAAGCTGATCATTTGCTTGCATGGGAAACTTTCTCATTTAACGATATATCTTCACGAAATTTGGTACGACTTAGTGTTCATAGAAATAATGTTCCTCCGAAGAAATTGTTCACATCGGATAACTATAGAATTTAGATTCCATACAAATTGAACGATCGGATTCAAATGCTTTCATTGGAGACTCTTTAGATAATGATATATATTCTACAAATTCGTCGTGGTTTATTGTCTCAGGCAACGCTACAATATTGAAGAAATTTTGCAAGTCAGATGGCAAAACCTGCCATACAAGCTGAAAATTCAAAGCTAGTAAAATGTTTCCTTTGGATGAAAACCACTGGCCGGTTACGTCTTTAGATTCACTTAAACACATAGTTACTAAATGAAATGCGCCTGTGAAGGGTATAATTGTTTCGGTGCAGCCGAATTAACGTTTTTTCTTGTTTTTTATATAAACAAAACAACTAGGTTCCTAAACGAACCTTTTTTTCTTTAAATATTTAAAGAAATATAACAGTAATAATTCCTCTTCTTCTTCTTTACTGGCGTAGGCACCGCTTACGCGATTATAGCCGAGTCAGCAACAGCGCGCCAGTCGTTTCTTCTTTTCGCTACATGGAGCCAATTGGATATTCCAAGCAAAGCCAGATCCTTCTCCACTTGGTCTTTTCAACGGAATGGAGGTCTTCCTCTTCCTCTGCTTCCCGCGGCGGGTACCGCGTCGAATACTTTCAGAGCTGGAGTGTTTTCATCCATCAACATGACCTAGCCAGCGTAGCCGCTGTCTTTTAATTCGCTGAACTATGTCAATGTCGTCGTAGATCTCGTACAGCTCATCGTTCCATCGAATGCGATATTCGCCGTGGCCAATGCGCAAAGGACCATAAATCTTTCACAGAACCTTTCTCTCGAAAACTCGAAACGTCGACTCATCGGTTGTTGTCATCGTCTATGTCTCTACACCATATAACAGGACGGGAATTATGAGCGACTTTTGGAGTTTGGTTTTTGTTCGTCGAGAGAGGACTTTACTTTTCAATTGCCTACTCAGTCCGCAGTAGCACCTGTTGGCAAGAGTAATCCTGCGTTGGATTTCCAGGCTGACATTGTAGGTGGTGTTAATGCTGGTTCCTAAATGGACGAAATTATCTACAACTTCAAAGTTATGACTGTCAACAGTGACGTGAGAGCCAAGTCGCGAGTGCGACGACTGTTTGTTTGATGACAGGAGATATTTCGTCCTGCCCTCGTTCACTGCCAGACCCATTTGAGTTGCTTCCTTGTTCAGTCTGGAGAAAGCAGAACTAACGCCGCGGGCGTTGAGGCCGATGATATCAATATCGTCGGCATACGCCAGCAGCTGTACACTCTTATAAAAGATTGTGCCTGCTCGATTAAGTTCTGCAGCTCGAATAATTTTCTCCAGCAGCAGATTGAAGAAGTCGCACGATAGGGAGTCGCCTTCTCTGAAACCTCGTTTGGTATCGAACGGTTCGGAGATGTCCTTCCCGATTCTGACGGAGCTTTTGGTGCTGCTCAACGTCAGTTTACGCAGCCGTATTAGTTTTGCGGGGATACCAAATTCAGACATCGAAAGCAGCTTTGAAATCGACGAATAGGTGGTGCGTGTCGATTCTCCTTTCACGGGTCTTTTCCAAGATTTGGCGCATAGTGAATATCTGGTCGGTTGTTGATTTGCCAGGTTTAAGCCCACACTGATAAAGTCCAATCAGTTTGTTGACGGTGGGCTTTAATCTTTCACACAATACGCTCGATAGAACCTTATACGCGATGTTGAGGAGGCTTATCCCACGGTAGTTGGCGCAGATTGTGGGGTCTCCTTTTTTAAGGATTGGGCATAGCACACTTAACTTCCAATCGTTGGGCATGCTTTCGTCCGGCCATATTTTGCAAAGAAGCTGATGCATGCTCCTTATCAGTTCTTCGCCGTCGTGTTTGAATAGTTCGGCCGGCAATCCGTCGGCCCCTGCCGCCGTGTGGTTTTTCAGGCGGGCAATTGCTATTCGAACCCTTCATGGTCGGGCAATGGAATGCCTGCTCCATCGTCATCGATTGGGGAATCGGGTTCGCCTTCTCCTGGCGTTGTACGTTCACTGCCATTCAGCAGGCTGGAGAAGTGAAGGGTAAGCTTTGGGCATCGGTGACTAGATCACCTTTGGAGGTTCTACAAGTGTATGCTCCGGTCTTGAAACCTTGTGTAAGTCACCGCATCTTTTCGTAGAATTTTCGAGCATTACCCCTGTCGGCCAGCTTATCAAGCTCTTCGTACTCACGCATTTCGGCCTCCTTCTTTTTCTGTGTACAAATGAGTCTCGCTTCCCTCCTCTATCCCATCCCTCACGTGTTGTGGTCGATCGTAACGTTGCGAGGTAAGCAGCCTGTTTTTTCTCCGCTGCGACACGACACTCCTCGTCGTACCAACTGTTCTTTTGCTCTTTCCAAAAATCAATGGTTTCAGTTGCAGCTGTACGTAAGGAGTTTGAAATGCCATCCCACAGTGCCCTTATAATTTACAATAAATAAATTATAGGAGGCATATTGTATATATAGTATATACAATGATTTCTTGCTTTCTCTGTGTTGGTCTTTTTTTACAAGCAGATGCATCTTAATTAACATCAGCTGTAAAGTACCGCTATTATGTAACCACTCGTCGTGTTACAGTTTACTACTTGCCGCCGGTTTTTATGGTCGTAGTAATCGTCCTGTGCTCACCATTCGTCGAATGGTTGAAAATTTCGAGCATATATTATATTTTCGTAAAACTCTAGATGCCTGTAAGACAAAGAACCGCTCAAAATAATGAATTGCCGTTTAAGCAAGTGTTGCTGAAGACCGCAGTTTGTGGATTCCAAAACGTTCTCAGGAATTTGAACTGTCTCAAAAAACAACCTGGCACATTTTGAGAAAGGATTTGGGCTTGCATCTATATAAAATTGATCCCAATCAAGAATTAACGTCGTTGGACCACTGTAAACGTCGTGAATTTTGTGAGTTTGCCTTGGACCAACTTTAATGAGATAACGATTTTTTTAAGGAAATCATATTCTCTGATAAGGCTCACTTTAATCTGAGAGGTGCGGAAAATAAAAAAAAACTGTCGATCCTGGTGCGAAGGAAGTCTACAAATTATTCATGAACAATGATTATATTCATGTAATTGACAGTTTGGTGCGGTTTTTGTATTTCATTATCAAGCCGGTCACACCGCTACTGTGAATGGAGAATGGTGTGGATAGATTATGATCACTTGGAAGAAGGTAATCTTAACAACATCTGCTTCAAACAAGACGAGTCCACGTGCAACACAGCTCGTGCATTTGCGAGAAAAGTTTGGAATTTCGACTTTTTCAAGAAATCAGGACATAAAATGGTCTCCAAGTACTTAGTTATGATTTAACACTATTAGACTACATGTTCTAAAGTTGTTTGAAGTCAAACTCTTTTCAAACTTTATAAGTCAATACTGAACATGCTTTTTATGACTCTCGATTTGAATAATGAAAAAAGTACTCTGAAATTGGGTTCATCGAATCCGTTCCTGCAAAAGAAGTCATGAAGGCCATTTGAATGATGTTATATTCAGAACTTAATTGTATCGATTGTACTTCACATTATATTATCTATGTCTATGTATGTATATAAATAAAAATGAATCGCCAAAATGTATGTACGCTCATAACTTTCATACGACTGAACCAAATTTGATAATTGTTTTTTTAATGTATTCCTTGTGGATCGGGGAAGGTTTAAAAATAAAAATACTTTATCCTTTTTTTAGAAAAGGTCGGAAAATTGGAAAATTCCAAAAAATAACTTCTTTTCATATAATTTTTTTAAATTTTTGTTTGTTTTGTTTTTTAATATTTTGATTTGTAAATTATTTGAATCGTTCAATTTCGGTCGCTTGCTTTTTTAATCTAGCTATTCAAAAGAAAAATGTTTGAACATTAGTCAGTGAAAACTTTATGCGTGTTTCACATAAAAAGATCAATTACAGATTGAAATTTGTTACAAAGCGCTAATATCGGTCGGCGTTCTGTTTGGCATCAATTTATGGCAGCCTAAGGCAAGGCAATGCAGGAAGTACTCCCAGGATGCGATGACATATAGTACGTGCTAAATTATGGACCGCGATAGCTACTCAGCGATCGTCACGATGTCACAACACGACTTTTCAACCAACAGTTACGATGTTTGATGGACTTTATCTTAAATCAACCTGTTGTTAGATGCTGGATGTACACTGTTGAGGGGCAAAAAAGAGGTTTGTCGCTTCTTCTTTTTTGGATGGTGGATGGTGGTTACATTAGATTAAATTGATGCATTTTTGCGGAAATTCCTGATCCAGAGATAGATCCAGAATTATACGAAGTGGTAAAAACCAATATGGTTCATGAACATTGCGAACACCACAATCCTTCTTCGGTTTGTATGTCTGACAATAATTGCACGAAACACAATTCACTGCAAAGAAAGAAGAACTCATCACGTTTATCGCAACAATGGCAAATTGTCATAACTGCGATTGCTTGAGAGCCCGCGCAATTTTAGTTGCCAAAAATACCGATGTTAATGACTTAAACTGGAAGATTCAAAGTCAAATTCAGAAGGGTTTGGACTCATACAAATTGATCGATCGTCTTGACAATGAAGACAATGTCGTGAATTATCCAGTGGAATTTCTAAATTCTTTGAATAGGCTTGGCATGCCGCAGCATAATTTGCATCTCAAAGTTAGATCTGTCATTAGTATGTTTCACAATCTTCATTTATTCACCGAAACTGTGTAAAGAACCCCAATAATTGTGACGCAGTTACCGAATATAAGGGGACAGTAATTTCGTTTCAAACATATTCCGTTTTCAGAAAAAATTGCATTTGTGATCCACAGGACAAAAGGATAGATAGATAGAAGTGTGGCATAAATCTAGAAAAGTCATGTTTTTCACACGACCAGATATACGTGGCGTGTTCACGAGTTGGAAACCCATCTTCTCTGTATATTTACGCACCAGAACAGAAAACAAAAAAATTTGTTTATCAAGCTGCGCTACATTAAACAAAAATAAATGATTTTCAACACAATATAAATTCAACTTTCTTTTCATTTCAAAACACATAAATTCACGCAGGGCAACGACTGCGGGGTCAGCTAGTATTATATAAACAACATTTGAATTATCTTAACGATTATTAATTTTTTAAAGAAATCATAGCACTCTTCTTGGGAACCCTGTATGTGTGTGCTTGTGTTGTACAACATTGTTGAGCACATGAATGGTCAGCAGGTGCAGATTTGTTATTAAAAGCATTTATTAGTGTCAACAGCAACAAATGAAGTGTGCATGTGTATAGCTTGGTCATTGAGGGTTTGACCAAAACCCGACATTACGTTTTGAAGGAAGAACTTTCGATATTTTTGATTCTCCTTAAGCAGTTTAAGTTGGTCATCGTTTATACGTATGTATGGTAGTGTGTAAGTTAACTCGAAACGCAAACCACCAAAATACCAAGTCAGCATTGTCTGCCTAACATCCGTTTCAGGCAATGCTGAACATTAACACCACCCCAATCCATGACCAACAGCCCGAGTTATGATCCAACGACAAGCAACAACAAACGATACTCACAAGCTACCGTAGCCGTGGGATCCGCTGGCGCAGCATAAATATAGCGCAAACAAGCAACGACTCACACTACACGCAAGTCGGCGTAATCGTGGGATTCGCTGACACTGCATCTGACAAAACATAGCAACGACAGCGACGACGGCAGCGGCAGTGAGGACGGCTTAGGCTTAGACTTAAGAGTAAGAATGTTTTAGAGTTTAGTTCTGATCGAGCCTGAAAAAAGTGCACTAGTGCTTAAAAATAATTGGCGCCCAACCTGGTAAAGAAGATACGAAGGATTCTCCAGAAAGTAAAAATCACCAAGGTATTTTGCGGTGGAGTGTCTTTAATGACTTCAAAGGACCCAAGGACTCACAGAGAATCGCTACAATCTTTAAAAACGTATCCTACAAGGACTCCAAGGATCCGAGGATTCATCAGAAAGCAGTTTGTAATAAAAACATGTTTCGAGTATTGTAAGTAGAGTGCTCATTAAAATAAAAACATTATAATTTCTTTTGAATTAAAACTAAGTTTTCAAAATAGACGGAAAGGAATTTATTTTAGAAAAGGAACTAATCATAAAATTTTGTGAAACAAATTTTCCAGAGTTTAATAAAAAAGAAAAAGTGTAGTCTTTTCTCAAAAACATTGTGTTTAGAAACAGAATTTGTGAAGAAAATTGTAATAAATAACTGATATTATCTATCCATGTCAACAAAAGAGTGTGATTGATTGATTCGACTATAGGAACAGTTACAAGTTCTATTCAATTTTAATTTCCAAGTCTATGAGTGACTCAGAATTAGAAAAAGAATTATTAAGCTACAGGTGACTAGTAAAATGGATCCAAATCAGGTAACCGCATTGGTTCAAGCAGCCGTCTCACGCGCTCTTGAACAACAAAGACAGACTTTCGAGGTTAAGCTCCAACGACTAACGGAGCAAATGACTACATTGACCACTGGTCAAACGCCAAAAATATACCAACCGGTAAAAATATTACCGAACGTAAAGTGTGACGAACCTCTTGATCTGGTAAAATCATTACCAGAATTTGACGGGCAAATCAGTACATATGTGTCTTGGCGACAAGCTGCCCATACATCTTACGAAGTTTTCAGAAGTTACCAGGGAACTTCTAGACACTACCAAGCAGTTGGTATAATTAGAAATAAAATAAAAGCTTCTGCTGATGCCATTTTGGCATCCTTCAACACTGTTTTAAATTTCGACGCAATAATCGCGAGACTAGACTTTACGTACGCAGACAAACGACCGATATACTTAATTGAACAACAATTATCTACTTTACGACAGGGTAACCTATCTGTGCTTAGATATTTCGACGAGGTTGAGAAAATATTAACTCTCCCCACGAATAAAACCATAATTACCCATGTGGGTCAAGTATCAGAATCAATTTGCGAAAAATATAGAGCGGACTCTTTAAGAGTTTTCATATCAGGCTTTAAAAGACCTTTATGTGACATACTATTTGCCTCTCTTCCTAAAGACCTACCTAGCGCTCTGGCATTAGCCCAGGAGGTGGAGTCAATTAGGGAAAGGTACTTATTTGCTTCAAATTTCGCAACGTCTATTGAAGACCAATATAAACTAAGAATAAACAATGATCCGGAGAAAAAATTGCAACAGCAACAAAAAAATCCGCATTTTGCAAATAAACAGCACAGAACAAATGATACTAGGATTAACAAGCAAGAACAAGTGACCCCCATGGACGTTGACCCATCGGTTTCAAGACTAAGACAAAATGTAAATTGGCGTAGGGAACCATCACAGAGAGCCAACCAATACCAACAACAGAATCAAAGTAATAGTAGACAGGGTTATAGTTCAAATCAACAGCAGGGAAAACGACACTCAGATTCAGATAGGGTTACTGGACCAAAGAAAAGATTAGTGAGGCAACTTATAATCAGGAAGCCAAAGATGAAGCTGAAGATCTCGAGGAGGAGCAATTGAATTTTTTAGGGGGAAGTCCCTACTTCCGTGGATTGAGCGAGGAGTAGGTTATCGAGGAAAAAAAATTAAATTATTAGTGGACACAGGAGCTTCGAAAAATTATATCAAACCAATACCTGAGCTAAAAAATATAATTCCAGCGTCCACACCATTTATAGTAAAGTCTTTGCACGGCAATAGTCCTGTAACACAAAAGTGTAGAATTAAACTGTTTGGCGTAACTGCAGATTTCTTTATACTACCAAATATAACAACATTCGACGGCATAATTGGGCTCGATTTGCTCAATGAGGTAAACGCCCAAATAGACCTCAGTACGGGCACAATAAAGCACGATTCTGGAACTGAGAATCTCTTGTTCCATGAATGTAAAAATGTAAACTTTATCGACATAAAAAGTGAAGAAATTCCATCTTCAGTTCGTGAGCAATTTTGTGAAATTATCAAAAGTAGAAATAAGGCGTTTGCTGACCCTAACGAGTCACTACCCTTCAACACTAATTAATTGGTACAATCAGAACAAAAACCGATGAACCGGTTTACTTGAGACTTTACCCATATCCTATGGGTGTAGCCGACTTTGTAAACAAAGAAGTGGCTGAACTTCTCGTCAATGGTATCATTCGACCCTCAAGGTCCCCTTACAATAACCCAATTTTGGGTTGTTGATAAGAAGGGAGTAGATCAAACGGGAAATAAGAAGAAACGTCTTGTGATTGATTTCAGGAAACTGAATGAGGTCACAGTCGAAGATAAATACCCTATGCCAAATGCAATGGTAACTTGTCAAACTTAAGAGGTGCACAATATTTTACCACCCTCGACCTTAAATCTGGGTTTCACCAGATCGAGTTAGCAGAAAGAAACAGGGGAAAACCGCTTTCTCCGTTAACAACGGTAAATACGAATTCTGTCGTTTACCTTTTGGGCTAAGAAACGCCCCAAGCACCTTCCAGAGAGCGATCGACGATGTCCGCAGGGAGCAAATTGGCAAAACCTGCCACGTTTACGTTGACGACGTAATTGTCTATTCAAAAACGGCAGAAGACCATTTGAAAGATATCGAATGGGTGTTGCGGAGTCTCTATGATTCAAATATGAGAATATCCGCCGAAAAATCGAAATTCTTCAAGACCGAGGTAAAATACCTAGGATTTGTTGTCTGAAGGGGAGGTGTGAAAATAAGCCCCGAAAAAGTCAATGGAATTAAATGTTATGACAGCCAACCACTCTTCGAGGACTACGTTCCTTTCTTGGATTGGCTAGCTACAAAGATGGTTCATTAAAGATTTTGCCAGCCTTGCAAAACCTCTGACTGATATGCTAAAGGGAGAAAATGGCAAAGTAAGTGCCACACAGTCCAAAAAAATTAAAATTCAACTAGCACCAGAAGGTATAGATGCATTTAATAAACTTAGAGAAATTCTGGCATCAGAAGATGTCACGTTAGCATATCCCGACTTCACTAAACCATTTGACTTAACAACCGATGCATCCTCAAGGGGTTTGGGGGCCGTCCTTTCACAAGAGAAAAAACCCATTACCATGATCTCAAGAACACTTAGAGATAGAGAAGAGCATTTGGCAACAAATGAAAGAGAACTCTTGGCGATCGTATGTCTCTTAACACTTTGAGGAACTACCTGTACGGTGTTAACCAGTTGAATATCTACACTGACCACCAGCCTCTGACGTTTTCGGTTTCTGATAAAAACCCGAACGCAAAAATCAAACGATGGAAGTCTCTAATAGAAAGCTTCAACGCAAAAATTTTCTATAAACCAGGAAAGGAAAACCATGTCGCTGACGCGTTGTCCAGACAGCACATGAATATGGTAGGAATTGAAATGGAGGCAAGCTCCGACTGCGCCACAATGCACAGTGAGGAGTCACTGACCTACACTATAGAGACGGTGGATAAGCCCGTAAATTGCTATAGAAACCAGATAATTCTTCAAGAAAGCGAAAGCCAGTCAAAACAGAACTGCCGAATATGTTCAAAGTCTAAATACATTAGACATCCAAAGAAGCATGGTATTGCGGCAACACCGGTTCCATGTAATCCTGGTGAAATAATAAACGTCGATATTTTCTCCACGGACCAGAAATACTTTCTAACTTGCGTGGATAAGTTTTCTAAATTTGCTATAGTGCAGAAAATCGCTTCTAGAACCATCATAGACGTAAAACCACCTATACTACAGCTAATAAACATTTTTCCAAACGTTAAAACTATATACTGTGACAGCGAAAAGTCGCTTAACTCAAATGCTATAAAATCAACTTTGCTAAATTACAACAATGTGGAAATCGCCAACGCCCCTCCACTGCATAGCACCTCAAACGGCAAGTGGAGCGTTTTCACAGTACTTTAACTGAAATAGCTAGGTGTCTAAAACTAGAAAGAAATCTCGATGACACTGTTGACTTGATTTTGCTTGCCACCATAGAATATAATAAGACAATTCATTCAATAACCCACGAAAAACCAATAGACATCCTTCATCCCAGCTCAGCTAACATTACGGAACTAGTTCGAAATCGTATCGAAAAAGCACAGGCCAGTGATCGCGAATATAATAATAAGGGTCGTCAGAATGTGAGTATAACGTTGGCGACAAGGTCCTAGTGGAAGCTAATCGAAGGCTAGGCAATAAACTCTCAACAGTATTTACAGAAGAAGTAGTCGAACAGGACCCAATCTTTGGACAAAGACAACCTTCGTCCACCTTAATTAATAACTTTATTACTTTAAGTATTTTAAATTACAGGATAATATCGACATTCCTATTGACGACTACTTTAACACAAAAGCTAACTGACTACACCAACTCCAACTACATCCCAATTTTGGACGGAAACGCAATAGTATGGGAACATTACGGTTATTTGACGCACTTTACCAACTTGACACTATATGCAACATTGAACGACGAGACGGCAGGATTTATGGACCCTTTCCCATTGACACACATGAAGAAAATAGTAGAAGCAGACATAAAATACATCGAGACTTTACTTCGAACCGTTGACATTCACCATCGACAGGCACGAAGCTTAAACTTTTTAGGTACTGCACTAAAAGTAGTCGCCGGCACCCCTGACTTTGACGATTTCCAAAGACTACAACTAAGACAGGATATGCTCATTGACTCTAATAACAGACAGTACAAAATTAGTACGCATATTCAGCAAAAAATCTTGGAAATCACACAAACAATAAACACAATTATAAACTCAACAAGAAAGGAAGCAATAGACACAGGTCATCTTTACGAAACAATACTTGCAAGAAATAGAGTAATAATCCTCGAACTGCAATCAATCACAATCTCAATAGCCTTAGCTAAGTTGAACATAGTGAACCCAATAATATTAGATAATAGTGATATCAATAATATTATCAATGAGCACTCGGCTAATATAACTATAATAGAAATAATAGGAATGTCTAGTACTAAGGCTTTACAAAATAAGAATAATTTGTACTTTGTAGTTAAGTATCCAATCCCTCAAATTGTTTGTAAAAAATATAGTTTATTCGCCGTGCCTCACGAAGGACGAGTCCTACACTTTGGGGATACTAATACCGTCGCTGAGTGCGGAAACGAAGCGTATGCTGTTAAATGTGAAAAATCAACTTTTGTCAACTGTTGTCAGCAACTATTCACAGGTGCTGTATCAAATTGTTCAACTACTACCAACCATGATAAGGGCATCAAAGAAATCGATGACGGCATTGTCATTATCAACAATGCCACAGTAACGATAGAGGTTGAAAAAGGAGATAGCAGAACCGTCAGCGGTACTTACCTTTTGACTTTCGATCAGTCAGTAAAGGTAAATGGGACCGAGTATCATAATCGAAATCATACTCCTACTCGTACTCCTGGCACTCCAATGGCTCAAAGAGTCAATCTTTTAGGACACATAGAGACATTGAGTTTGAACTATCTTCATGAAATGAATGCGGAAAATATCAACCATATTGGCGATCTTCGAGGAGAAGTCAACTCAACAACATTGCTTTTTATAGTAACGATAGCATCAATCTTTATCCTAGTAATCTTGCGACTTGCTCTAAGCAAATATAAAAAACACACCGCGAAAAAGGCAATGAATGTCTTAGTAAGAGAGGTCACCGAGAGAATCGCGGACGATTCCCACTTAGGAAGGGAGGAGTTAACTCGAAACGCAAACCACCAAAATACCAAGTCAGCATTATCTGCCTAACATCCGTTTCAGGCAATGCTGAACATTAACACCACCCCAATCCATGACCAACAGCCCGAGTTATGATCCAACGACAAGCAACAACAAACGATACTCACAAGCTACCGTAGCCGTGGGATCCGCTGGCGCAGCATAAATATAGCGCAAACAAGCAACGACTCACACAACACGCAAGTCGGCGTAATCGTGGGATTCGCTGACACTGCATCTGACAAAACATAGCAACGACAGCGATGACGGCAGCGACAGTGAGGACAGCTTAGGCTTAGACTTAAGAGTAAGAATGTTTTAGAGTTTAGTTCTGATCGAGCCTGAATAAAGTGCACTAGTGCTTAAAAATAATTTGTACAAGCGGCGATTTGAAACCGTTTTGTTATGCAAATGAAAGCATAATTGGTTGAACTCATTTAATCTGTGAGTTCCTATTCACCTCTGCCACCGAGTTTGTTATAGATATGTCGTATATAATGAGTTTAAGGCCAGATATTTAATGTCATAAATTACTGAATATCGAAGAACATCACTACAATTAATCGATTATTGTACTATGACCAACAAGAAATAAAATGTTATATGTAGTCTAGTGTGTTTCTCATTCTGTCCCATTGATATTTCTGATTTTTACGGATGGTTTTGCGCGGCACACAGATTTTCATTTTTGTGTGGACTTGGTGTGTCAGTGCATTAGAATAAAATACTTGTCTTGTTATGCTCTGTAACTGATCAGCGTCCTTAAAATAAGTGCCATTGACTCTAGAGTTATTCGTTCCGAGCTTGACGATTAAAGACGAAGTACAGATTGACAGCATACTTAAATCGGGCCAACAAAATTCAGAGATAAATTCTTAGAATATGCGTTTTCTGTTACTGTTACGGCCATAAGATGCATTAAAATATTGGCTCACTGTTATTTTTTGTGACATTTCTCTCGGCAGAGATTTTGTTCGAACTTTTCAGCGCTTTTTAAAAAGGATTTTCGATGTCGTCCCTAAATTTAACGCTTCTTGCGTATCGCATATAGTGTGTTTCAAGATATTTTATGAAATACTGGCATTTTATTTTAATATTTTATGTGCCATTCATTGGCAATTACAAGGAATGAACTCAATTCTGCCCAAAAGCTGAATAAGACCCTAAAAATAAATAATTACTAAATGAATAAAACCATTAAAGCTGTATATGTTTGCGTGTAGATGAATGTATGGGAAGTAGAGTCAACGAATGTTTCGGACAGGACGTGTTAAATAGCTTTCAGCACAAGGATTTAGAATCAAGGCTAACCAGAGACAAGGAAGGGAGAGAGTGAGTCAGTCATGGATTGAAAAAATAATGGATGTAAATAAGTAGACAGTAGGTCATATGGATTTAATATATATATGCATGTGTGCCAACAGCTACCGCACTCATGCAGCATGTCACACTGGGCATCCTAATGACCGCAAAAAAGGTTAAAAAAACAACAACAGCAAAGTTATTGGCTTAATGGAAAATTGGAGGGAAAATTTTGCCAGTTGCTGTGTTGCTGGCGGTAAGAATTCCCTTTCGTTTCTGCCACAAACACACAAAGCAAATAAAGCAAAAATGATCATTTGTTAACCAATACACGTACGATTTAACAGCTATTTAACTTTTGTTGTAGGAATTTAAGCGCAAATTTTGCGATTGTTCACCTGACAGTTTTACCAACCGGATGCTGGAAATAACCAAACACATACACATACCCACGAGCATATACGTATGGTGCACAGACAAGTGCTCACTTACAACCTCATAAGGGAAATGTGGATAAAAACCGAACAACGCAGCAGAAGAATATTTGTCAATATATGTTTGTATATAAGCGAGTACGGTTGTGTCTGTGTATATGTGAATTAAGTTGATTGTATGTGTGTGTACGCTCTTTTATTGCTCCTTTCGGCGATTTACTATCTGCTTTGGCTGGGGCAAACACACACACATGCAAGCAGGTATATGTGTATATTAAGTTGACCTTTATTCCTCTTGGCATGTGCTAGTCTTCTACTTCGTAACTCGACATACATACCCACACATACTGACTTATAAATATACATATTCTCTACTACATACATATGTATATGCATCAAATAACAACAAGCTGGTATGCGCATATACTAAACATATTTGTATTTTTTGGCAATAAGCCCACAAATAAGGCCACCACGTCCGTGTCCAAAACCATTTGTGACTGTAAGTAAGCAGATTATCAGTTCGCAAGGTAAATAAATGTTAAAAGAGAAAAGTGTGCCACCTACTAACTGCCAAAGACAACGCAGATCAGCAACAATGCACTGGTCGAAACCAAACAAACACAAATATACGTATGCATGCACAGATCTTCTTCATTCCTGCTTAGCGTTCTGTAAATGCGGTATACTGTACACTAAAACCACCTGCTTAACATAACAAAATTTTAGTTGGCCGTAAATTCGTTTTGTCGAAAGTAAATTTTCGATTTTCCGTAAATAATTGGTTCTTAGCCAGATGTGGACGGTTTGTCGACAGCTTGGAATTTAAGTAAAATTCTTCGTATTTATTGTTGTTTATTTGTGTTTGTGGCTGGGTTGGAAGCTTAAAGTGGGTAGTTTGCTAAAGTTTTGAAGATGCGGATTACAATTGTGTGTGGCAGTTTGAATGCTTTTACGATATTTAAAGTAGAAAGGTCGCAATCAAATTGCTTTTTGGTCTTCTCCTTGAAAAACTTTACAGAGATCTACATTTTGTACCTAAAGATTTTAAGTTGATAGTTTTGAGAATTAAATTGTATGATTCTTGTAGTTTTCAAAGCTTTTATTATCTTCATGATAACTGAAAACCCTTGGTCATTGATTTTATAACCCGCATTCTGCACTATCGGTTGTATGTGGATTTATGTTTGATTCATCCGATCTTTATGATTTTGAACTTTGTAATTTGAGTACTCTACGATTGAGACTCAACGCTTCTTATGCTGTGAGAAACACGAAGAACCATCCATTTCAGCAAGTGCTATTCACCAAGCACTGTTGTCTTCTCCCCAAATTACCCAAGCTCTTCAAAACGAAAGAGAAACTCGTTTTGAAACATAGCGGCATTAGACGATTATAGCGTAGTTTAACTGTTTGTGCTACAGTAGTGATTAAGTTCGTAATATCAGATATTCTTTTGAGCTGAATTGCAAATAGGAAGTAACGCTAATTTCTTTTTTTGAAGTACTAGGTCGTATACCAAAGATGTTCTTGGGAGATTTCTGAGTCAGATTTTGGGAGAACTGAGTTTCGAACTTAATTAATTTTCAGATTAAAGAAATATATTTTCAATTTTTAATAGGATTTGCAACTCTAATCATTTGGTATGGTTTCAAGCTCATCTTGAATATTAAAAGGAGTGAGAATTTCCAGGTTATTATTCAAAACTTTTCTATATGACTCCGATATAAAGTATTAGTAAACATTTTTATTGTTATACTAGCTGATCCCGCAGCCGTTGCCCTGCGTGAATTTATGTGTTTTGAAATGAAAATAAAGTTGAATTATTGTAGCGCACGTTAATAAATTTTTTTTTTGTTTTCTGTTCTGGTGCGTAAATATACAGAGAAGATGGGTTTCCAACTCGTGAACACGCCACGTATATCTGGTCGTTTGAAAAACATGGCTTTTCTAGATTTATGCCAAACTTCCATCTATCTATCCTTTTGTCCTGTTGCCATCACAAATGCAATTTTTTCTGGAAACGGAATATGTTTGAAATGAAACCACTGTCCCCTTATATTCGGTAACTGCGTCACAATTATTGGAGTTCTTTACACAGTTTCGGTGAATAAATGAAGATTGTGAAACATACTAATGACAGATCTAACTTTGAGATGCAAATTATGCTGCGGCATACCAAGCCTATCCAAAGAATTTAGAAATTCCACTGGATAATTCACGGCTTTGTCTTCATTGTCAAGACGATCGATCGATTTGTATGAGCGCAAACCCTTCTGAATTTGACTTTGAATCTTCCAGTTTAAGTTATTAACATCGGTATTTTTGGCAACTAAAATTGCGCGGCCTCTCAAGCAATCGCAGTTATGACAATTTGCCATTGTTGGGATAAACGTGATGAGTTCTTCTTTCGTTGAAGTGAATTGACAAGAGGCAGGAAAAATTTATATCAAACCAATGGAAGTATTTTTTCCAATCATTAGCGAATACAATGCAAATGTCATCGACAACATCAATTTTTTCGTATCCCTTAATTGACGCGAATTTAAAGCGAGTAACTTTCGTATCGTCCATCATTTGATTCCAGTTATTATCCTTTTCCAGTAATTGTACTTGCTGGCTTGCAAACACTCTACCGTTCACAGTACGCAATGACTTAAATGAAGTTGAACCGCGAGGCGCACCATAGTCGGAAAACTTTCATGAAATGCAAAAGTAAATATCCTATAAAGCGCTTTATTGCATTTCACATATCGACCCATTTGAAACTTACTGATCTCATCTTATTCAAGGCCAATAATCGCAATGTTGCTTTCTATGGTGATGAATTTGCAAACGTATTTCATTGATTTCACCAAATTGTAATACTCAAGTTTTGAATGTAAATTAGACAACAGTGGCGAATACAGTACGATCCATGTGTTGTCAACTTCGATATTCACTCCTCTAAATTGAATGCTAAATGTTCTGCCATTGTTGTCTGGTGAGCGACACCGATACAGCGGATATCCATCATTTCCAGTTTGCGTATCCTAAAGAAATGCACGTGGATAGAGTTTCGTGCATTTATTGTCAGACATACAAACCGAAGTGGGATTGTTGTGTCCGCAAGGTCCATGAACCATATTGGTTTTCATCACTTCGTATAATACTGCACCTTTCTCTGCATCAGGAATTTCCACATGATTGAATGATTTCATCAATTTAATCTAGTGTAACCACCATCCACCATCCACCATCCAACAAAGAATGTGTGCGTGCGGCAAAACTCTCTCTTGCCACTCAACAGAGTACATCTGGCATCTAACAGCGCCATATATACGTTGCTTTAAGATAAAGTCCATCGAAGCTGTTGCTTGAAAAGTCTTGCTATGACATCGGGACGATCGCTTAGCTGATTGACCGCGATCCATAATATCGCACGCATGTCATCGCATCCTGGGAGTACTCGGTCATGTGCCTTGAGCTGCTAATGTATGCTGATGCCAAACAGAACGCCGACCGATATTAGCGCGACCTCTTCGTGGCTTCGTAACAAATTTCAATCTGTAATTGATCTTTTCACGTGAAACACGCATAAAGTTTTCACTGAATAATTTTCAAAAAATTTTTTTTGAATAGCTGGATTAAAAAAGCAAGCAACCAAGTTGAACGATTCAAATAATTTACAAATCAAAATATTGAAAAACAAAACATACAAAAATTGAAAAAAAATTATATGAACAAAAGTTATTTTTTGGATTTGTCCAATTTTCCGACTTTTCCTAATTAAAAGTATAAGGTATTTTTATTTCTAAACCTTCCCCGATCCACAACGAACACATTAAAAAAACAATTATCAAATTTGGTTCAGTCGTATGAAAGTTATGAGCGTACATACATTTTGGCGATTCATTTTTATTTATGTAGATAAGAAAATATAAATAAAAGTTAAAATAAAATATGACTCCGACTGAGTTGCGGTTTGCGATTCTTCAGAGGAGGATAAAAGCTTACTGGAAATAGCTAGAAATAGAAAGAAGCTAAGAGAGGCTTCCAACCCTTTGGAATTGGATTCCGCTACGTAAGTACAATGCTGTTTGTTAGAGGTTTCTGCATGTTCAACATTCAGGAAATTTTATTTGTAGATAGATTCCACTTTTCACACCTTATTTCACAGCGGTGACTGCTTTTCCGAAGCTGGCAAATTTGTTTCTCTTTACATTTTTTTTTTAAATCACACACATATTTTGTGGACATGGTTGTTTACATAGTATCCAGATAACTTAGTACGTACCCCTTTTGCTCTGCATTTCAAATATTTTTCGTTATGGAATAGCTCATACGAGTTTTCTTTACGCTTAAGCGAAAGCAAGCATAGCGGTGATATTTAGAAAACAAACATAAGCAAATATGACCCACAAAAAATTTCGCATATTTATTCTAAAGCATATCAAATTTCAACACTTTCCTATTAATTCGCCTACCGGTGGCATACTACAACTACAACAACAAAGCACATTTGTCTACTATAGATTGTTTTTTCTTTAATATATTATGAAGCCCTTTCAGTAATTTCTCCGGTACCAATCAGAAAAGTTTCGATATCACAGGAGCTCCAAAAGCGACTGAGTTTCACGGTCTCCGCCTTTAGTTTCATCGTAAAACTTTAAAACAATAAGATATTAAGCTAGGACAGCGAGATTGGAGTTCCAGAGGGCTTATACAACTAGCTCGGGTTTATAGATTCTGAAAGGTAGTACCGAATATATTTGATTTTTAATACTTTTTTTTCTGAACCGCCAATGTGTCGAAAATATTTTGTAACAATTTTTAGTCAATTATAGTCAAACCAACGCAGTGATAGCTGACTTTTGATGTATAAAAAACTTCAGATCGATTTTCCCCTTAACGTTATTGTTGAAGTTCGTGAACATTAGAATATAAAATCTACTGAATCAATCCTTTAGAAAATTTGAACATTACTTCTTCACATAAATCAATAGGTAATCAGAAGGAGTTTTTTTTCCATTTTTTTCTATTTTTTATTAACAAATTATTCGCGATTTTTTGAGCTCAAATGGCATTTTTTAATTCCAAGTGCTGCAAAAAATAGAAAAAAGCTCATTATGATTGCCTCGAGAAATACATCACCTTCAAAACGCATATATGTACATTTTTTTCTTTCAGATGATCCAGTAACGAGTTATAATGTTCCACTTTTTTTTCAAGCCGCTACTGCAGATTCACCGACTTATTTATTTATATTTTTCATTGAAATTTTTTTCTAATATACCTCAAAAGTTGTACAATAATATGTCATTAAATTTAATAAAATTATATTACTCATGTCGAAGCAAAACAAAAAACACTAATACATATATCAATTTTTTGCCTTTAAAACCTATCCTGCTACTGAGCTTTTAGTACCATCGTACCATTTTATAAGCTTTATTCTGAAATATTTAGGTTCCAGCCAAAAGAATGTAGGTATAATTAAAAAAAGGGCCAAAGAAAAGCGTTATGTTCCCATCAAATACCGTGATTTAACTCAGAACTTCACTACACTTTCTTAATTTTATTACTCATTGACTTTATTTTTTCCGATGTTTCACTCTCCATTTTATCGGTTATGCTTTCTCTTGCTCAGTAGTGTGATTGTAATTTTTGTGATTTTGTTGTATCCTGGTTATGAAAATTTGCCTAGTGCCTCACGAGCACTAAAAAGCGAAAATGTTTCTAACGGTATGTGTATTATTTAGTTTTTATAAAAAAATATTTTTCGGAGCTATGCACCTTTATTGAATTCTGTTTAAGAATTGAAGTTTACAATTAATTACACTTAACTCTAAAAGTATGTTTGCCGCTGCAACAGGTATAGAGTTTGCTGACGCTGCGCTTTTCACAGATTGCCACTACACGTGTCGCACTCTCAGCAATTTAGTTGGTGTCGTATTCTATTGCTTTGTATCATGTGACATTAATGCATCATATGATAATTTTCAAATGTGTAGGGTGCTAACTGGTATAGCAGAATTTCCTGAGCGACTCAGCGAAGCGCACGATGCCGGGTTGTGTTCGTTGTTGGCGGTATTTAAGTTGTTTAACAAATCGCTTTGTTAGCCGGCAGCTCAACTAAGTCATGCGTGTGTTGGCGCTTCGTTGACAGCTTAGCGTCCCATTCTAGCTGTTGGCTCTCGCCGGCCTGCTGCGCCAATTTGTCAGATTTTAGCATGGCGCATATTAAATACATATTTTTTGTTTATGGTGCATGTCAATTTTAAATAATTGTTTCTTTTGATTATTTGTATTTTTAATTTTATTCACTATTTTTTATTCATTCCAATTTTTTTCGTAAGTAATTGCAAATTTATGAGCTTCACATGGCAACAGTTTTTTAATTTCTGTCTTGCTATTTTCAAAAATATTTTGTGTAAGAAGTAAAATTAATTAAAAATTAAACTTTTTTTGTTCGTATTTTTGAAATTTTAATTTGCGTAAAAATTTCACGCATTATTATATTTCAATGAAAATATTTCCTATAATAAATGTTAGAGACTTTAACTTCTTTTTTGGTTTTGCATTTTTAAATTTATTTTCCGGTAATGAGAATTTATTGAAAATATCATACGCAGCAAAAGCTCATAATAAAAAGTGTGTAATTGATGTGCGAAAAAATTTACTAATAACAAGTAAGGAAGGGCTAAGTTCGGGTGTCACCCAACATTTCATACTCTCGCATGATAAAGTGATAATCGAGATTTCATTATCCGTCATTTACATATTTTTTTTTTATTTTGCTGTAAAATTAATTAGATTAGATCAATTTGTGTACTTTGAGTATTGAATTGTATTTTCATTTATATGTATGTATTATACATACAGAGAAGGCTTCAGATGGAATTCAAAATACCGTTATGTTTTAAGAAGGCGTGGTTGTAAACCGATTTCACCCATATTTCGTACATGTTATCAGGGTGTTAAGGAAATATTACATACCGAGTTTCATTGAAATCGGTTGAGCAGTTCCTTAGATATGGTTTTTGGTCCATAAGTGGGCTATGCCACGCCCATTTTCAATTTTTAAAAAAAGCCTGGATGCAGCTTCCTTCTGCCATTTCTTCCGTAAAATTAAGTGTTTCTGACGTTTTTTGTTAGTCGGTTAACGTACTTTTAGGGATTTTCAACATAACCTTTGTATGGGAGGTGGGCGTGGTTATTATCCGATTTCCTCCATTTTTGAACTCTAAATGGAAACGCCGAAAGGAAACGACTCTATTGAGTTTGGTTGACATAGCTATAGTAGTTTCCTAGATATGTACAAAAAACTTAGTAGGGGGCGGGGCCACGCCCACTTTTCCTAAAAAATTACGTCCAAATATGGTCCCTAATGCGATCCTTTGTGTCAAATTTCACTTTAATATCTTCATTTATGGCTTAGTTATGACACTTTATATCTTTCGGTTTTTGCCATTTTGTGGGCGTGGTAGTCAGCCCATTTTGCCCATCTTCGAACTTAACCTTCTTATGGAGCCTAAAAATACGTGTGCCTAGTTTCATCATGATACAGCTTGCACGGGCTGACGAACGGACGGACAGACAGACATCCAGATTTCAACTCTACTCGTCATCCTGATCACTTTGGTTTATATAACCCTATATCTGACTCTTTTAGTGTTAGGACTTACAAACAACCGTTATATGAACAAAACTATAATACTCTCCTTAGCAAATTTGTTGCGAGAGTATAAAAATATTTGGCTTTTACAAACATTCTTAGTCAAAGGGATTATTTCGGATTTCTGTTGCTATTTTTTTTGGTGACTAAAGCAGCTTAAAATTTAAGCACATTCTTGTGATAAAATATTTTGTTTATTTTTTAAATTTATAGATATTGTTATGTTATTGAACACATTTATTTGTGCACAATGCAATATGGTGTGGAGAACTAAACAATTGTAGTAGTTCAAGCAAAGTTTTGAAAATTTATATAGGGTATTTTAAATATTAGATTAAGGATGAATATTGTCCGGTGGCGCGGTGCTTTGTTATGCTTACTTCCTCTTAGTTCTCAGCTATTGTTGTTCTCATTTGATTTTTATTACTTTACATATCATTGTACATTTGGTTAGGGCGTTACAGTGTTTTGAACTCGATTTTGTTTTAAAAATTGTAGGAATTTAAAAAATTATATAAAACATGTTATTTAATATTTATTCTTGCTTGAAGAATTTTTAACATTTTGCCCCTATACGTAGGCATTATTTTATTCTGATACATTAGATTTCCGTTAGTAAATATTTTATAAATAAGCCGAATGAGCAGAGGCTGCTTGGAAAACAAACGACCATTGAGTACGGATCATTAGTGGATGAGCTCGCGGGAGATAGATTTTATTTTTTTTCTTGAAAAAATTTATTTAACTATACAATTTACCGGTTTATATTATTTTATTTGAGAGATACAAAACTAAAGGAATTTTTTGGGCAGAGCATATGTAGAAAGGAAGGAAAATTATATAATTCATCATTAAAATACAATACAGTAATCCCCTCTGATAACTGTTTTTCCAACTAGTATAAGATAATAATTTTATGTATTTTTTCAACAAACTAACTTGACCATTTCAAGCATCTGTAAGATATTAAGGCATTTTACGAGCTGAAAGGCGAGCACTGTCAACATCCTGCGTTGCGTTGTAGAAGTATGTGTAGTTGCCTTAGTAAAATGTGCCTCTTTAATGTATACAGCACACACAGCAGTCGATTTTAGTTGTAAAGTAGCAAAAAACGCTTATGCAGTTAAATGAAAAAAATCGTAGTAAATAGAGCAGCAACGGTACACTCAAATCGTTGACCAAAGAGTGCCCTCAAAAGTGAAAAAATAACAAAAACATTTTCTTATCTTAATGTTCAATTGTTCCCGGGAAGCGGCTACTTCCTCGTTATAACCACATTCTTAGATATGAAGTCTATGGTGTCTTCTTCACATAACGCCATCTACTGCTACAACATTTTCTTTGCCTGCAACGACCAACCTGCCATACTCACTTGCCTACATTTATGCGGTTTGCGGACTTTTTTGCTGACCAAACATATGCTTGAAGCACGCGCTCTAATATAAATATACATATATTAGGTTGTCAATGCTTTATAAAAAGTGTTACAGTGATCAGATTTAGTTCGTTCGTTAATCTGTTTCTGTCTAAACGGCAACTTCAGAATATCCCCCTCCTAGAAGCCCCCTCCTTATTTGCGAAGAACTGGGACTGCCACTTTTTACAAGCCTCTTTTGTGTTCAGCTTTACACCAACAAGGGCGTTCGCCATGGACAGAAACAGGTGGTAATCACTTGGAACTTTGTCCGAGCTATAAGGTGGATCTGATAAAACCTCCCATCAGAGCTCCCGTAGCTTTTGACGAGTCATCAACGAACCAGTCTGGCGTTGTCGTGGTGGAACACTACTCTTTTCTGTTTAGCCAATTCAAGCGCTCCAGTTGTTCGCAGTAGATGGTAAAATTAAGCCTCGGGCCATATGGGAGCAGCTTATAGTGGATGATTCCCTCCCAATCTCACCAAACACACAACAAAACGTTCCTGGATGTCAATCTTGGCTTGGTCACTGTTTGGAACGATTCACCGGCACCCGACCATGACGAGAGACAGGTATAAAAAAAATGGCGTATTCTGGTGACATTGATCCTGACACTCCTGGTGGCCTGAAAAAAAAATCAAAAGAAATTCTTAATCAGTAAGGATGCTGTTATAGTCCGGAAACACGAAATTTTTTTCTTTTTTTTTTAAATGGCGACTGCCTGAAAATAAAAATTAGTTGTTACGCGTTTTTTTTGATTGATTTTTTTTAAATATTAAATACAAAAATTTTGACATGATGCTGGTATGAATGATAAAAGTATAAATATAAAAAAGGTCCACACAAAACTTCAAGTAAATCGGTTGTATAGAACTTGAGATAATGCCGGTACCGTGTGAATAAAAGTGGTTTCGAGAAAAACGCGTTTAAAGTTTAGGAGACAATTCAAGTGAACACGGACGTCACCTCACAAAATCGACTGTATCTCCGAAAATAAGTCGAATTTTGAAAAATCCTTCCAATGTCTTATTTTTGAAAGTCTAAACTTTAAGTATATGAAAAAAATCTAATTTTTCAAAATTCCAGAGTAGAATACCCCCTTAAATATAAATAGAAGCAAATATATAAAATTGGCTTATTTTAATTGAAATTGTTAGCATATTATGTCGTAGAATGTAATTAGCAGTTTCTGTTAACCATCCAAATCTTTATCAAATATTTATATTCAATATTTTTCTTTCTTTCAGGTATGTTAAAAAATGGTTTCCAATATTCGCTAAATAACTAATAAGCACATTGAACGCCAATGCTATCTACTACGGAACGGAATAAAATGCTAAACAAACTGAATGATTTTTATGAGAAAGGTTAGGCCGGCTAGAAAAATATATTTAGTTAAAAAGCTGTTTATAAGAAATAACTTTTTAGTATATTCCTGTGGTAATACACTGAGTCTTCTGTCGTTAATATTGGTCAACAACTTGAAATATATCTGACTTAAGTTAAGAGAGATTTACTGGTTAAGTGGTTTATCCTTAAAAATCCTAGTGATATACTTAGTTTTCTTTCAAAGGATTAATTGTCAAACAAACTCCTCAAACTTAATCATTTCCCTTTTAGACATTAGTAATACTTCTATATCTCAAAGATGACATTTAGAGTTTACAGGTGGTCCGGAACCAAAATCACCACAGAAATCGTTTTGCACAGACACACACACTAAACAAGAACTCGCTTACAATTACTGCCACTGTTGCCCACCCAAATGCAAATTGTCCAAGAAGGCTCCACTGTTTCGTATGTAAGCTATTTCAGTTTGAGGTATGTTATTGCGCCAGAAAAGTATACACTGTTTCGGTTACAATCCGGTTGTTTTGGGTTCCCATGAGAGCCTTTCGGAGAGCTCTGGTTCCTCTTTCCTTTCCTAAACCACTTGAGTATGTGGCTATTTAATTTAATTCCTCAATGTTGTTGTAATCATAACTCACTTCATTAATTAATCTACCTGACTTTCCACATATTTTATCACCATTTCTGGAAACTTTTCTGATTACCTGGTCATTTAAAGTAAATTCGTAAAATCGAAAACAGCTAATGAAATCGAAATTACTCAGCATCCGCAGTTATTACGAGTACATTTTTGTGTAGTCAATAATAATAAAAGAATGTGACTGAAAATAAATCCAATTTTTTCAACAAAGCTGGTTGGCTTACTGAATGGCAACTACAAACACACGTTTACCGTACTCGGTACGAGCAGACAACATTAGGCTTTTCGTGTGCCTGCGCGTCATCTGTTCCACATATGACGTACACACGTCCACATATATGTTTTAGTATCGGTAGTGGCGAAACTGACTCAGCAATCTCACATGTATTTGTATGTTGGCGCAACGTGTCGTAAAGTAGTAATTTAGATAACGAGATTCGATAAACTGATTCGACAGCGCAAGGACAGGTCAGGACAAGCGAACACATGTTGTCAAGCATATTGTGTGTGTCTGTTTGTCGAAATGGTTTAGTCAATGACCATACTGGAATTCGCTAAAAGGATTACCAAAGCAAATAAAAGAATCAAATAAAGCTGGAAAAATATTCGGTGAAAGATAAGAAAAACGGCAGCTTTGAGACTAAATTATAAAACAATATTTCTAAATACTGCTTTTACTAACATACATCAACGCTTGCTTAATGCTTTCAGCTGACATTTTTAAGCTTTTCCATAATTATGCTCACCTAAAACTAATCAACATAGATGTGTATATATAGACACATCATTGTGGGCAAAATGAAATAAGTCTTTTAATTTAAATTTAGTGCGAAAACTAATTCGACGACGTATTTTTTTTCTTGGTTGGTATCGCTGTCTGGGACATCTATGACAAATATCCCATCAAACTAATCATTACTGTTTAGTAAACGCTTATCTTTCCGAAGTTTATAAAGTGCATTCGACGATTTGTTGATAAAATTTAACCAATATCCTGCCGTCACAATCGTATTAGCCTGATTTAGCACTTGGCTATTCAATAAACTCAAACGTCTACTCCTGGAAAACCATTTTGAATCAGTTGAAAGTATTAAACGTAAATCGCTACGGAAATTGACGGTCATTTGAAGGAAATTGGCTTTTACGAAAGTTTACGAGGGTTGGAAAAAACGACGTCATATGTGTATTGGATTGGCTCCAATTACTTTGAGGAGGACGACATAGATTTAGAAGCATAAATTATGAACAAAGTGTTATTATTTTTTGTTCATAGTATAGGCATATAAATGTTGAAGATGAGGAAAAGTATTGAAAGCTGGATGACTGTCCCTCCCTCCATATGTCTGTGCAAAAGATGAATTAATTTAAAATTGGTACGAAGTGTGTTCAAAAAGTATAGCGAATCGTAACTGACAGTTTTCTTCGATTGCAGGGGCGTGGTGTATCATGAGTTCTTGCCACAGGGAAGAACGGTCAATAAGGAATATTACCTGCAAGTTATGCGCAATTTGTGCGAAGCAATCCGCAAGAAACGCTCGGATTTGTGGAAAAACAAAAATTGGCTATTTTCACCACGTTAACGCCCCTGCTCACACACATCGTTGCTTGTGCGCGACTTTTTGGCCAAAAACAACACACTAATGATGCCGCAGCCACCGTATTCCCCAGATCTGGCCCCCTGTGACTTTTTCTTCTTCCCTAAACTGAAGAGGCCCATGAAAGGACGACGTTAAGCTCCTCTTGACGAGATAAAGACGCCATCGAAGGAGGAGCTGAAGAAGATAAAAAAAAATGATTTTTTGAAGTGCTTCGAAGATTGGAAAAACCGTTGGCACAAGTGTATAATATCTCATGGGGATTACGTTGAAGAGGACGAAATAGATATTCATGAATAAATAAATAATTTTTGAAAAAACAGAAAATTCGCGAAATTCAAAAAGTGAACACACCTCGTATATCATCATGAAACTATGCACAATGAATGAAGGTCCTGCAAATTGATGTTGTGCTACGGCCACAAATTTCTATTAAGCTAAAATCCATAAAACGCTATCGAAATTAAACTTCCCTTAATAGATTTAAAGTGCATATCTCACAAACTCTCATTCTATATAATTCAAAGTTACTGAGAAAAACTGCTTTCAATAATCCTCAAACAGCGCGAAAATCAGGGAAGTCGTTTAGTAATCGCAACTATATTCATACAACGGTTTTGTTGAAATCACATAATTTAATTTAGGCATTAGAGATACCGAAAATATGGTGCCTGGCTTCAGCTATGTTTATTTATTTTAAACAGACTCTATGCCGACTATGTCAGTGTGTGATCGAAAGCGTGGGAACATGTTTTCTAGCACATCTAAGTAATGATAGACCTTCCCGTAGCCCCAATGAAATTTTGAACTCTTTTATGAGTTAACGCGTTTTCCCAAATCTAATGAGGTTGAACACTAAATATCCTTAATAATAAGGCAATTATCTCTGATTCTCGTGTTGCTCATTTCTTGACATAGCCATCAGATAAAATTTTTATATACCGACGATATATTATATATGTGATATTTATAAAAACAAATTTCGGCTCAGAAGCTTTGCTTTTCCCTGGAAAAGCGTCCTAAACTAAGGATCATATATCGAAATAAGTTTTACACTACTACGCACAAACAAATACACTTAAAGCTTTGCCCCATTGCTTTGACTTTCTTTCACCTATTCACTACTTTGTAGGGCAAAATCAAAGCAGCTTCAAAGTGATTGCCATGAAAGGAGCCACGCATTCAAAGGAAATCGCAGCGAAAAGCAGCGGTTTCGTCGCTGCAGCGCACAGCCTTTGCTGCGCTTAGCAATTTTTTATGCCTCTTTTGAGGGGAAACTAACATTTTGTGTGCTAAATAAATTGTCGAGGCATTTTTGCAAATTGAATTTAAAAAATAAGCTGTTGTTTCTGTTTCTTATATAAAAAAATTTGTTTTGGAGCTACCCAAATGTTAAAAGGAAACCATACTATTGTATACTATACTATTATTATACTATATTCCATATACAATGAATCTAGTAAAAAATTTACTTTATACTTTATTTCTAAGTCTCGGTTTACCTTGTGTATATAAAAAATATATTTAAACTTTGTATTTCTTTGTATCAATTTCGTTCAAAACTATACTTTGTTTGTTTTCAATATCTGTTTAAAAGGTATACATACCAGCTTAATATAAATTAGCTTTAATATCTCAAATTTTTCCCTACAATTTTTTTAGTACTTGAATATCCTAAGTATAGTTAATTACTTATTATATTTTACTGGTTTAACTATGCGTTAATTTTCAGATTGGCTGAGTTTATCAAAGTTTCTTTTAAAATGCTTAAGGTTTTTTGTTCCTGAACACTAAAAAGATATTATATATGTTCGAAAATCTTGAAATCGTTAAGTGTTTCGGTGTAGTAGAATTGAATGTGATTTATTGTAAGATGTATTATATCAAGGCTTTAAATTGACGTCTCTATTACATAGGTTATGATCCAAAAGAATTTAAGCAATGAAACAGATGCTCGAAATCAGTGAACTCTCACCCACCGAATAAAACACTTCTTTAGACCTCTGTTTAATGAAATGCTGAGGTATTTCGATAATTATTGTAATTGTGCGCCTTACTGGTCTTTAGATCTTTTGACTACAACTTTTTGAATGATTACCTCGGAATTTCATTCTTCTTTAGCATTAAGGTTAATACTCGAAGTTTCGCAAATTCAGCTTAATGTTAGCAGCAATAACAGTTTGAGAACTGTTCTTGCCATATATATTACACAGTACAACAGCTAATCTGGGGGTGAGAAATTCCAAGTCAGGGTGATGGTACTAGGTCAGTATAGTAAAACCCTTAAAGGGTTTGGCTTTCGCAAGTGTCAGTTTTTTTATGACCTTTTAAATTTTTTCCTTATCTTGATGTTTTTTCGCTTAGTTGTAACATTTTGGCAAAAACGTAGTTTAACATAACTCGCGAACCACTTGTCCGATTTTGATGACACAGTTTGAAAAATTAAGAATTACAATTTCTATTTGTTTTTAAAGACTTATTGTTTTAAAAAATTTAAAAGGTCATAAAAAAAACTGACACATACGAACGCCAAACCCCTTGAGGGTGACTTGGAATTTCTCACCCCCCAGACAATAATCCCAAAAATGTTCCAAAATTTAAAAGGTCATAAGAAAAAACTGACACATACGAAGCCAAACTTTGAGGGTTTTACTATACTGACCTAGTACCATCACCCTGACTTAGAATTTCTCACCCCCAGACAATAATCCCAAAATCCAAAAATGCCACTGTTAGATTAATTTGAAGGATAGTCATAATGGTCAGAAGGCGTTAATGATCGGGGATAGAGTATCTGAATGAGTGGCAATAAGGTCAAAATCTATAGAGAATACGAATTGTTACGATGAAGTTGCTGCCACAAAATGCAAAATAGAAACGCGAGCTTGTGCCATAATGTTACTGTAGAAACCGCAAAATCCTATGTTACCAATGTAGTTCAGGATTCAATTTTGTGTTTTCAGTGTCATTGCATGTAATGCACTAACTTAAAAATATGAAACAATGAACACACATACGTATAGCTCATTGCACGTAACAGTTTGTAAGTACATCTTGAAAACTGGAATATACATGTGTATATAACGTAATAATATGTAAGTCCCAAGTGAGTTTAGTGCATTTCTGAATTTTTTGCTTTATCAGTGCATGCATACTGTGATATGAAATGAATCGCTTTAACAAACAATAACAATTGAACGAACACATTGTATATAATATTGCAATTCCATCGTTTGTTATTTATTTTACAATTTAAATTAGAATAAAAAATTGTTCGTAACTGCAGGAAATTGCCTAATAAATATTTTTTTTATTTAATTTAGGATTTAAACTAGTTTGGTAACGAAATATTTGCAAAGAAATCGATTATTTCGAGGTTTGCACTTGTTTATTTTATGTTTTGATTTGCAGGTGACAAAATAATGAAAAAGGTGATAGGACTGAAGTTGAACTAGACACTTTGCAGACTGAATGAGTGGTTAAAATCTCCTTAAACCCTTTAACCAACTTTGATTGATAGTATTTTGTTGGTCTGGATGTTAATGTGTTGTATTAAGTAGACCGTATACATATCTGCGTCTCTTGAAGAAAGATAACTTCCTCTCTACATCCTCGGAACCAGCTGTGGCTCATTACAAACCGAACGCATAGTTTCAATCTTATTTTATTGTTTCCTAGCGTCAACTTTTCGCTGAAATTGAACGCAAGATTTATAACTGTATTCCTGGACCGTATGGTACTTTCTGCCATAAATTCTGTTAGAAGTTCAGGCTATTACAAAGGCACAATGTTAATATATTTTTCAATAAAGTTAATTTTGTTGAATAACATTAATTAACTGAATGTTGTACAAAATTTTATTAAAAACGGTAACATTTCACAAAAGTAATCATACTATTCGGCACGCACTGCTTCTATTGGTATTGCCAACGCTGCTTGAACCGAGGACTTTTTAAGCTTCGCACAGAATTGTTTTCATATTTTTTCCACATAATAAGAGAAAGGTGGTGTATTCAAGAGTTGCTCAAAGATTCTTATTGCTTTCTACTGATTCAAAGATAGGTCAATTATAAATATGTATGTCTTGTATTTATCTCCATTATAACTCGCCTTAAGTTATTTCACTACACATTTTCTTTTTCCGTTATATAGTTTTTGAGACAGAAACAAAGATAAATATATAACATTTGAGAAACAGTTGCAAGAGCAGTGGAAATGGAATATTATTCCGTTATAACTCTCCATCTAATTTTCAGGAATCTTTGAGCCCTTCTTCTTTACTGGCGTAGACACCGCTTACGCGATTATAGCCGAGTCAACAACAGCGCGCCAGTCGTTTCTTCTCTTCGCTACTTGGCGCCAATTGGATATTCCAAGCGAGGCCAGGTCCTTCTCCACTTGGTCCTTCCAACGCAGTGGAGGTCTTCCTCTTCCTCTGCTTCCCGCGGCGGGTACTGCGTCGAATACTTTCAGAGCTGGAGTGTTTTCATCCATCCGGACAACATGACCTAGCCAGCGTAGCCGTTGTCTTTTAATGCGCTGAACTATGTCAATGTCGTCGTATATCTCGTACAGCTCATCGTTCCATCGACTGCGATATTCGCCGTGGCCAACGCGCAAAGGACCATAAATCTTTCGCAGAACCTTTCTCTCGAAAACTCGCAACGTCGACTCATCCGTTGTTGACATCGTCCAAGCCTCTGCCCCATATAGCAGGACGGGAATTATGAGTGACTTATAGAGTTTGGTTTTTGTTTGTCGACAGAGGACTTTGCTTCTTAATTGCCTACTTAGTCCGAAATAGCACCTGTTGGCAAGAGTTATCCTGCGTTGGATTTCTAGGCTGACATTGTTGGTGGTGTTTACGCTGGTTCCAAGATAGACGAAATTATCTACAACTTCAAAGTTATGACTGTCAACAGTGACGTGAGTGCCAAGTCGCGAGTGCGACGACTGTTTGTTTGATGACAGGAGATATTTCGTCTTGCCCTCGTTCACTACCAGACCCATTTCTTTTGCTTCCTTGTTCAGTCTGGAGAAAGCAGAACTAACGGCGCGGGTGTTGAGGCCGATGATATCAATATCATCGGCATACGCCAGCAGTTGTACACTCTTATAGAAGATGGTACCTTCTCTGTTAAGTTCTGCAGCTCGAACTATTTTCTCCAGAAGCAGGTTGAAAAAGTCGCACGATAAGGAATCGCCTTGTCTGAAACCTCGTTTGGTATGGAACGGCTCGGAGAGGTCCTTCCCAATTCTGACGGAGCTTTTCGTGTTGCTCAACGTCAGCTTGCACAGCCGTATTAGTTTTGCGGGGATACCAAATTCAGACATCGCGGCATAAAGGCAGCTCCTTTTCGTGCTGTCGAAAGCAGCTTTGAAATCGACGAAGAGGTGGTGTGTGTCGATTCTCCTTTCACGGGTCTTTTCCAAGATTTGGCGCATCGTGAATATCTGGTCGGTTGTTGATTTACCAGGTCTAAAGCCACACTGATAAGGTCCAATCAGTTTGTTGACGGTGGGCTTTAATCTTTCACACAATACGCTCGACAGAACCTTATATGCGATGTTGAGGAGGCTAATCCCACGGTAGTTGGCGCAGATTGTGGGGTTTCCTTTTTTGTGGATTGGGCATAGCACACTTAAATTCCAATCGTTGGGCATACTTTCGTCCGACCATATTTCGCAAAGAAGCTGATGCATGCACCTTATCAGCTCTTCGCCGCCGTGTTTGAATAGCTCGGCCGGCAATCCCTCGGCCCCTGCCGCTTTGTTGATTTTCAGGCGGGCAATTGCTATTCGAACTTCTTCATGGTCTGGCAATGGAACGTCTGCTCCATCATCATCGATTGGGGTATCGGGTTCGCTTTCTCCTGGTGTTGTGCGTTCACTGCCATTCAGATGGCTGGAGAAGTGTTCCCTCCATAATTTAAGTATGCTCTGGGCATCGGTAACTAGATCACCTTTAGGGGTTCTACAAGAGTATACTCCGGTTTTGAAACCTTCTGTAAGCCGCCGCATCTTTTCGTAGAATTTTCGAGCATTACCCCTGTCGGCCAGCTTATCAAGCTCTTCGTACTCACGCATTTCGGCCTTTTTCTTTTTCTGTCTACAAATGCGTCTCGCTTCCTTCTTCAACTCTCGGTATCTATCCCATCCCGCACGTGTTGTGGTCGATCGTAACGTTGCGAGGTAGGCAGCCTGTTTTCTCTCCGCTGCGACACAGCACACCCCGTCGTACCAGCTGTTCTTTTGCACTTTCCGAAAACCAATGGTTTCGGTTGCAGCTGTACGTAAGGAGTTTGAAATGCCGTCCCACAGTTCCCTTATACCGAGTTGTTGCCGAGTGCTCTCAGAGAGCAGGAGTGCAAGCCGAGTAGAAAAACGTTCGGCTGTCTGTTGTGATTGCAGCTTCTCGACGTGGAACCATCCTTATGTTTGTTGGCGTGCGTTTTTTGCTGCACAGAGGCGGGTGCGAATTTTGGCTGCAACAATATAGTGGTCCGAGTCGATGTTAGGACCTCGGAGCGCACGCACGTCTAAAACACTGGAGACGTGTCTTCCGTCTATCACAACATGATCGATCTGGTTGGTGGTTTTTCGATCAGGAGACAGCCAGGTAGCTTGATGTATCTTCTTATGCTGGAATCTAGTACTACAGATAACCATATTTCGGGCCCCGGCGAAGTCGATCAGCCTCAGCCCATTTGGGGATGTTTCCTCGTGGAGGCTGAACTTACCGACCGTAGTGCCAAAGATACCTTCTTTGCCCACCCTGGCATTGAAGTCGCCAAGCACGATTTTGACATCGTGACGGGGGCATCTCTCATAAGTGCGCTCCAAGCACTCATAAAAGGCATCTTTGGTCACATCGCCCTTCTCTTCCGTCGGGGCGTGGGCGCACATCAGCGATATGTTGAAGAACCTCGCTTTGATGCGGATTGTGGCTAGATGTTCATTCTCCGGAGTGAATGATAGTACTCGGCGACGGAGTCTCTCTCCCACCACAAATCCATCACCAAACTTGCGCTCCTTTATATGGCCACTGTAGTAAATGTCACAAGGACCTACTCGTCTCTGTCCTTGTCCCGTCCATCATTTCTTGGACGGCGGTGATGTCAGCCTTTATCTTTACGAGGACATCTACCAGCTGGGCAGCGGCACCTTCCCAATTAAGGGACCGGACATTCCAGGTGCACACCCTCAAATCATAGTCCTTAATTCGTTTGCCATGGTCTTCATCAAAAGTGGGGGCTCTCATCGGAGGCTGTTTATGATTTTTCATTGGGGGTGTTTTTTTACGTGGCGGGTCCCAAACCCAGCGCACAACCCTATGCAGGGGTGTTTCGCCTTCTCACTTTAGCTCGCCTTCAAACGGATGTTCTTAGGCTACCCAGAGGATACTTGGTCAAAGACCGGAAGTCGTGAGCTGCTTGAGTCATATGTAAAAGAATCGTTTCTGGCCACTCCCAAGTGAATGGCGATCAGAAAACTTTCCTCACTTGCGTGAACTTCTACACATACTCCATCCTCCTTTGAGCTCTTAGCAACATATATAGTAGAAGTCCTTTCAGTAAGCCTCCTAATTAGTCTCCTTTTCATAGATTTGGAGGACTCTTTGAAGATACGGAAGGGAAATGTTTTTCGCTTAGAGGTTTTAGAAGGTTCTTTCCTGCATATTTAAATTCCACCCCACTTCGTATAGGTCTTTCATACAATTTGTGTGGCCTTTAAGAGCTCACTAAGGATTTCATTCTTAGGAAAGTCTATAAAGAAATTATGTAATTAAATGATTTTTTATTCACTAATTCACCATTAATTGAAGTTAACTGATAATTTGGTATGGTTTTAAATTACTTCTGCACATGGAAATATTTTTTTCCTCAAATCATATTTTAACGTTATACAGCATAAAAAAGGAAGATAAAATAAAATTTAATAAATGTTTTCACATATATTAAAAGAAAGGAATGCAACTGTGAACTTCTAAATGCCTTTCAGAGGGTAGAGGTTATTTAGAGCTCAAATATTTATATTTATTTAATTTTGCAAATTATTTTGTAACTTTTATTCTATTGTGTAAATATATATTTTCCGAAGTAGTCCGCACACTAAACATTGCTACTTTCAGGCGCTCATACTGCACATTTTCAATTAACTACGTTTTCTTTTCACCTGTTTACTTTCTTCTTAATATTTACACATTCAAATACCAAAAACGGACAAACTCTCTAACACGGCTTCATTATCCTGCATACACACGCATACAAGTGCAAATGCACGCATTCAAAATCAAATTCAACCGTTATACAGTTGATGCTGCTTACTTTTCCAATAATGCTTGAAATAAACCGGCAATCGAATGAAATTAAGGAAATACATATGCAAGGTCGTGTGCGCAGTCTGCTTGTTTTTTTGTGAATATCTAATAGAAAATATGTGCAGCTATCTCTGCATAATGTGTGTATCCGAATGCCTGGCGCTAGCGCATAACACTACATGCTGTTTGTGCGCACAGAAATCCAAACAGAGGCAAAACTTTTGTTGCGTGCGCTTTGCAAAAAGCATATCCCTTGGAGCAAAGATGTGAAGTAATTTTTCAATTTCAATATTCAAATAGATAAATGCCATGCAAATAAATAAAACTTACACCTGTGGAAATCGAGCTATCATGAACTGCGTGAGTGTGTGTGTGCAACAAAAACAATGTGTGCAAGTTGTGCAATAGTGTTGTTAAGCTGATTGTTTTCGAAATTATTGTGAGCTCATGCGCAATTTCACAATTTCACACAAAAACAATATAATAGTAAACGACAGCAAAGTTAAAATATATTTTACACAATTTTAGTAGTTTCGGCAAATTCTGAGCATTGTTTGATTTGAAAAATTATTTCAGCTATCTTTTTTTCTATACATTTTTACTAAATATCCATATTAACTGTAGGTGGAAGCTATTTAAGTTAGTTATATTACAAAAATATTTCTTTTTTTATGTTTTAACAAATAAATAATACGTTTTGGATTGTTATTAAATTAAAATTAATTATTTAAATGGTTTGTATGGCAGCTGTATGGTAAAGTGACTTGATCTGCAGCCTTCGGAGATTTTACAGTTATCTCTGACAAAAAATCATTCCGAATTTCCTTAAAATATCTTTTCGAAAGAAAAAGAAAAAGGCTTAGTTTGTATGAAAACTATATACATATAAAGTGGTCCGAAATCGGCAATTCCGTCAAAAGAGCAGCTTATTGGAGTGAGATTGACAGGTGGACAGAGGCACAAAGCTAAAGCAACTTAGTTCGTCATCCTTATGATTCATATACATACATATATATAGTTACATATCCTGAAGGGTATCCGACATTTTCTCCTCGGTGTTACAAACTTGGTAGAAAATTTAATATACCCTGTTTAGGGTATAAAAATTGATAATTGAGCAAATATTTATTTAGTTCTATTAGATAACATTTTTGTATTCTAACTTTTGCATATGTTTTTAATTTAAAATAATAAGTTCTAAATGATAATTTACATTAATATTATAAAAAGGAAGGATTTGTACCTACTTTTGTATGTTTGTAATGAATAGGCTGAAAAAGTACTGGTCTGATTTAAAAAATTCTTTCACCATTAGAATGCTACATTTTTCTAATTTGACATAGGCTACATTTCATTTTGAAAAAAATTTGGGATCGTCGGTAAAAGCCTTCGGTTAGAAGGTGTAGAAAAATGAGTCTTAAAATGTTTTTCGTCAAATGCGCTGTCGAAACTATTAGCGACAGAACAAAATAATGTACAACAATATTGAAGAACATCATAATGTCTACAAAAAACTCCGCGGTAGCATATGTCCAACTATTGTAGTTATGCCACTACTACAACTTTTTTCATTTTGAACATTAATGAAAATGCTAACCAAATTCAAACCATGCTATTTATGTGTTTATATTAATCCTTATCCAAATAAATTATTTTATGGTCAAGATCATTTAATTTTATGGTCAAGACCATTTAACTACCTATAAAATAGTTTTTAAATTATTTAAATTGGACTTTCCATTCAAATGATGTTACGAAATAAAAAATTCAAACAGTAAACAAAACCGCCATAACGCCGTGGCCATTGTTTGCGATGCAGTCTGAAAAGCGCGCCGGGCCAGAGAATGTAAAGTATAGAGATTTGGCGGCTAACAGAGCCGATAGAATCAAAGTAAGGAATTCGCCGTTGTCGCTGCTATTTGGCAGAATTGAGCACGTGCAGTGGCAAAAATACATACATATATGTAGAACGACTGAATTCATGCCAGAATAAATAAAAAGAAATGCTTTGAAAAAAAATACACAAAACATTCTCTGAGTCACATATGTGTGATTATTTTGTATTATATGAACCATTGTTTTCTGGGGAATGGTAAAAATTTTAATTATTTTTACAAAATCGGGAAAAATTAGGAAACGTTATTTTAATTTTATTTTTCTTTAATTTAATTTTTTAGTTTTTAAATAAATTAATATTTTAAATAAATTATATTTATTTCGACTATTAAAAAGTGAAGAAGAAAATTGATGATCTTCACGAAATATGCATATTCGCATTATTTCGTTATCATTTTCATATTTGTACCAATAGAATTTCTATGACAAATGCATATGTACATATATTATTTCTTTGGCACATTTGTCTGTATGTTTACGAAAGCAAATGCGAGCCATATACATACATATGCACATACATTCATAATAACAAGTATCGCACGCTTCTTTCGCATCTCCGTTGTCACGGTCAACCAATGATCGAAACTTGCGTTTTGTCAAAGAGTCTGTAATTAATGGTACAATTTCGGTTGATACTTCCGGTGGTTCGATATCAATTCCATCTCCCCTTTATCAATTCACGAAAGATGAACTCATCACCAATGTGCGAACATTGGCCAAATTACCGTAGCTACGATTTCTTAAGTGCACGCGCAATGTTAGCTGCCAAAAATACGGATGTTGTTGACTTAAACTGGAAGATTCAAAGTTAAATTCCGAGAGACTTGCGCTCATACAAACTGATCGATCGTCTTGACAGAGACTTGGTATGCCACCGAATCATTTGCCTCTCAAAGTTGGATCTGTCTTTATTATGTTTCGCAATCTTCATGCGCCGAAACTGTGTAATGGAACCCGACTGATTGTGAAGGGGGAGAATGCTTGATTTTACGAGTTCCTTTGAGTTTTAATGATTTACCATTTCAGTTCAAACGTATTCCGTTTCCAATAAAAATTGAATTTGAGATGACAATCAACAGGACCTAAAGATAGTCGCATAGTGTAAGGCATAAATTTGGAAATGCTATGTTTTTCACAAGGCCTAATTTAACTTTCTTTTCATTTCAAAATACCCAATTTTACGCAGGACAACGCCTGCGGGGTCAGCTGGTTATATATATATGTATAATAATTATATTCTAGCTTTTTAAAATATTTTAAGAAAGTTTTAAAAATATTTAAAGTTAATGCGATGCGATTTTGTAGTACGAATTTCTCGAGACTTTCAAAAAGTTAAATATTTCATTGTAATTTTATTTTACAGTTCTTATTTTTATTTGCTAAAATTTTTCTTTACAACATTTCTATGCTTCTTCATTTATTTGATAATTAAATCTTCTAAACATTTATATATCCATTTTTTTATATATGGGAAAGAAAAATTTTGTCATTTTTTTGTTAAAAAGGTAAATTATTTTGATTGCATAGTAATTTTTAGGACTTATTTTTATTTTATATAAAATAACATTCATAATTATAATATATGTTACATATATTTTGGAAGTGATCTTACATTACACTTTCATTCTAGATAATAAGTATACAAAATAAGAACTTTTTGTAATGAAATCGTATTTTTATTATGCTTTAAATAAATCATCGGCTAAAAAATATTTCAAAACTTTTTTAATAATTAGCGAAGAAATGTTTGGTTTTTCATTAAAGTTTTAAAATATAACCAAAATCAAATAAAACTTTATTAATTCAATAAGGGAAAAGTTTATGTTTTTTACAAAATACCACCCAAAATCTGCAATTATAAAAACCTTTCTTTTACTCTAGATAATCCAGTTTTCGAGACTTAATAAGTATATCACTTTTGATGTATTCTTGTTTCGAGGAAACTCATGAAAACGAAATTATTTCAATTAAATAAAATAAAAACTAAAAAATAAGATTTGAAAATTTTTCGCTCAAATTTATCCATTTTTGTCACTAAGATGCACTGTAATGATTAAAACACTCTCTTCTAATTTCATAGAGATAACTCAAGTATTGGCTGATATATCCAGCATACGAGTAAGCTCAGCTGGAAGTTCAAAAATCTTTATATTAAGTATATGGCAACAAAGGGATCCGATTCAACCCATTTTTGACATGCAGACATACCATTATAAGTTATACATATATTATATCACACATTGACCAATATTTTCGATCAAAATCAACTGTGGTGCAAATATTTGATACCTTCGGGCTCGAACATTTTTTTTTTTTTGGATTTGCACCATTTTTGGTCATAAGGTGGTATATGCGAAAGGCATTATTCGGCATTGGAAAATAAAAGAATCAAGGGGATTTTAAAATTGTACCATATGGGAAGTTGGTGTTGTTATTGTCAGTATTTGCTCATTTTTAAAACGTGACATGGAAATATGAAAAGAATGTCACATACCAAATATTTTCGAAATCGGTAGCCGGGTCCCGAGTTATGGAATTTTACAAAAAAAAAGGGCGGTGCCACGCCTATCGTTCAAATTTCACGCCATTTCTCGTACATCTCTCTCATATCGTCTTGGTGGTAAAATTTAGAAGTGTGAAAACACTTCTGGTAGAAGTTCTTATAATATTAAAGCCTGCTGAATTTGGTTGTTGAAGCTTTATTGGCTTAGGATATATGTAAATTAAACTTGTTAGAGGACCTGATCACGCCCACTTTTACAAAAAAATTTTGCACACAGTTGCCCCTTTCTACCGGGATCCTTTGTACCACATTAAGGTATTACTTAATTAAGTGCTTAGACACTTTAAATGTTTTCTGCTAATAGTGATTTGTGGATAGGTTTCACTTTGTGGGCGTGACAGTGGTCCGATTATGTACCTACGAACTCGAAATTTTTTTTGTATTAAGCAGTATAATTTCAACGAGATATCTCCATATTTACTCAAGTTACAGCTTGAACGGACGGACGGACAGACAGACAGTTAACCGAATTTCAACGTTTTCGTCATCTGATCATTTATATACATGGTGCTTTCCAAATTAAACATGACTAAAAAAAATGGTTTTTTCGGCAAAATCAATTAACTTTGTTCAAAATAGTCTTCTCCTGCTTCAATAAAGCTTTTTTTACGGTCCAAAAGTATGTCGAACGAGTGTTTTAGGTCGTTGGCCGGTATGGTCGCCAGTATGCCGGTGCAAGCCTTTTGAATGGCCTCTTCGTCTGCATAACGCTTTCCTTTTATGAGCAAATACATTTTTCCGAAAAGGAAGAAGTCGAATCGAATGTTGGATTTTGAGCAATTTTTGGTCGTCAGTAAATTTTTGTGCGAAACAAACCGTCCATTCGTAAGCCCAAACGTTCAGTCAAAATGCGATAAATCGATGTTTTGGAGATGTTCAATTCCATTTCCAAGAATTTTCGATGGAATTACCAGCGATCACGGATTTTGGTTGGCCTACAAGTTGATCGTCATTTATGTTCTCACGACCACGATGAAAACGTTAAATCCACTCGTGCATCCTTTTGCAGTATAGGCAATCATCGCCATAAACTTGCTTCATCAATTGAAACGTTTCGGTAAAACACAATTTAATGTTGGTTCTTTGTGCGAAGATTATTTTCGCACTGACACTTAAAACGCAATGACTTCACTTCCAATCAATGAAATGTCGCCCCAGTCGACATATAGAGGGCGCCATCAGGGGCGCTAGCTTCAAAAGGTCCTATTTACTTTATAATGATGTTCTTACATATACATAACCTTATATCAACCTCGATTAGTTCTCGGTGATACGTACAACTGAACTATAATACTCTGTAGACACTGGATGCAAAATATAAAAAACAAGGAATATAGCTGACTATATGTAAAGTGAGGATAAGTGCTGATCTTTATTTTTACTGAGAACAAATAAATTTTTTATCTTCAACAGGAAAAATATATTTAAAGTAGTTGAAGTACTTTTCTATGTTTTGACTTGGTGCATCTATTTTTGATATAAGGATACATCATGCACATACATTTTGTAAATAAACTTTAATATGTAATTTTTCATCAATATTTATTTTGTCGGCTCCAAAAACCAGATTTTATACCAACGATTTTTCAAGCCCTCGAAACACTTTTCATAATAATAACTGTTTTTGATAGCCTTCAGCTTCTTCAACGAATTTTGTTTATATTTTCGATCGACTGAAAACGGGTTCCACGGAGCGGCAATTTCAATTAGGGGAACAAGAAACTACCCCACGGCACAAATCTGGTAAATACTTGGTTGATCCATGGTATTCATTTCATTCCCACGCAAACGCCTCAATGTGTCCCAATAGAACTCGTTATTGATCGCCTGTCCCTCCGAAACAAAATCATGATGCACCATATCCCGAATATCGAAAAAAACAATGAGCGTCGCCTTTATTTTTGAGCGGCCTTGGCGTGTTTTTTGCTTTGGATTGCGGAACTCTTTTTGAAAAACAAAAATTAGTTTTATCGGGACGAGTTGAGCAAGAAAGCCTTTCATTCAAAAATATCCACCAAAATGGTTTCGAACGGACTCGCGAGAAATATCGAGCTCTCTAGCCATCTCCTAAGACTTGTCGATCTATTTTCAAGCATTATATCCTTCAATTTTTTAATATTTTCATCGGTTGCAAAGGTTGAAGGTCAATTAAACAAAAACGTGTGGGATGTATTGGATTGGATTGCGCTTTTTCTCTGGTTCTTATTATCTCACAAATAAAAAATTTTCGAAATTAACATTTTTCAGAAAGTATACTCACTTTAAAACAAAGTGCTTCTAATTTTTGAGCGTCGACTAAATTTTTATTTACAGTGGTCTACTACTTATCACACTAATCTTCCTTTTCACATAAAGTGTGATATATAAACTCTTGATTGTAACTCTAAATTGATGCTAATCAAAGTTGTTGAAGCGATATAAATGTTTGTCTATGTTTGCATTGTCCGTGATGGCGGTCATTAATTTGTGTTAAACTCTAAAACGGCTTCAATGCTTAACTTCTCCCCACCTCATGTCTCTCCCGCGGAACCACTGGACAAATCATTTCTTCATGTTGGAGAAGAAGACGTTTAAGTCTCCTCTATTGCACGGACTGACTGACGCCTTAACTGTTCTAATTGTCTCAATTTGATCATAATTTGATTTGCCGCTTCGCAGGCGGCTTTCCACTTTACAGAGGACTCGCACATAAGTCCTGTCAAATTTTCCACCGTGATTCTACCTCCAAGGGTGGTTTTCAGCTTTTCCCTTATACTTGAAAACCGAGGGCAATTAGAAAGTCTTCTATACACTCTGTAGCTTCTGAAGCAACCATACACAATGAGTGTTTGGGTAAGATCTAAGTCCAGGTCCCAATGATGTTTAACTATCCACGAATGTATGTCAGAAATCAGTCGGTACGTCCACCGTCCTTTGTATGAAGTTTGCCAACGTCGCTGCCATGCTTTTACTTCTCTCTTCTCTTTTTCTGTGGTAGACGTCTCTGATAAGTTATATATTCGCGCGAATTTGTCTCCCTGGATATCTATCGGCGCCATACTGGCTAATACCTCATCGGCGTCATTTGAAATGGTTCGGAAAGCACTTATCAGGCGTTTTACTGAAAGCCTATGCCTAGGTCTAGCACATGATTTTGTTCCTGGCGCCTGTATCCATATTGGAGCCGAATACAGGATAACCGAACTTATTGCCTTAGCTATTAAACATCGTCGGCTGGAACGCACACAGGCTTTATTTGCCATCGTTCTAGATAACGCATTATATACTTTGTTTAGGATTATTTACGTTAGTTTTAAGTTTATTTTCTAATAATGTTAAGTCTGATCTGGCAATACTGTTTTATCTAAGCTTTCTATTTCTCATCTCTCTTTTATCATACATTTCTGTTTGCTATTATCTTTGTTTGTTAATATTTCAAAGTTACGGTATTTTAAATTCCTTTGAACTGCTATAAACACCGGAGGACATGTATGTAAGAACCCCTTCTTCATTGTAACGTAGTGCTGGTGGTACTCATCTCAAGAAAGCATTGAGAACTCTACCCGCTGGTAAAATTAATTATTTAACATTTTTGTGCCTCCTGTGAGGACAAATATTTTTAAATTTATTTCTAATTGTTTGTCATTGCGGTTGTGTGGTTTCATGGCGGAACTTAATTGGCGATCATCGGCGGTGAAAGCAATAAAGCGCATACATGCACGTGTCTCGGAAGGTGCCATGGGAAGCCCTGATGTATTTCATCTCCAACAAGAGCTTAAATCGCTTGAATCGCATTTTGAGCGTTTCATAGAGAACCATAATCGTTTGGTTGGAGGAGCTACGTCCACCGAGATGGGACCACATTATGCACTTTTGGAATCAGTAGAGGAGCTGTATACTGCAGCATGCAGCAGGCTTAATCGTTCCATCGCATCGTCAAGAGTTAAGTCTAATGTCGCTGACGGAACGCAGAATTGCCCCACTACATCTCTGAAATTGGACCCGTCAGCAACGACCACTGAGGGCGCATGTGCTACTACGGATGCCGCTCTGTGTGCTCCTTGCGGGTTAGCGCATCGGCTTGGCAAGTGTCCAGCAATATTGGCTTTTAGTATCGAGCAACGATTTGAAGCCCTTAAGAGATTGAAATTGTGTTACAAGTGTTTCCGTTCGAGTCATTCTTATCGTCAGTGTTCGTCTGGCAATTGTCGAAATTGTCACAAGCACAACACAATCCTATGTCGAGACAAGTTCAATAGCACATCATCGTTTGCTTCTACAACTACGCCAGCCGTGTGCAATAAGGTACCTGCGGAGGTGCCGACAGCCACAACAGCATGACTAGCCGCACCAGCAAAGCCTCTTCCCCCCAATCCAAAGCCGATAACTCTTTTAGCAACAGCGCGTGCATATGCCTTTGGAGAAGCATCGGTGCAGCGAGTGGCACGAGTCCTGTGTGATCCCGGATCACAGGTTAGCTTTATAACGGATCGTCTAGCAAACTGTTTGCAGCTATGTATATCGACGAAAATGTGACTTGATGGTAGAAGGTGTAGGTGCGACCATCAATACTCGAGTGAAAGGCAGCGTTACGTTCACTCTGAGATCAACAATATCTAATTTTGAAATGCGAATTGACGCCTTGGTTTTGTCGTCCATTACTTCACCGACTCCAGCAGTGAAGATTGACATGAACCAATGGCCATACTTGAGAGGCATAGATTTAGCGGACGACCAGTTTGGTACGCGCGGACGTGTGGGGGCATCTCATAGAAAGTGAAGTCATCGGTGGAAGACCAGACGAACATTTTGCCCAGCGTACCCGCTTCGGGTGGGTGGTGTTTGGTCCAGCAGCAGTGGCCTTTCCTGCAAAGGAATCATTGCTCTAATTCACCACTTCGCTAGACATGGAGGACCACCGGTTGGAGAAACAGGTGTCAAAGTTCTGGCAAATGAAGGAAATAGCGGTGGTTGACGATCTGCCAGAGAACGAGTATGAGCAGATTTTCGATACCACTCATAGCCGTACCCCAGACGGCCGTTATATGGTACAGTTACCCTTATGGCGAAAGGCAACGGAACTGGGCGACTCGTACACACTGGCATTACAGCAATTTCATAGACTAGAGCGTCGTATGGTTGCGGATCCAGTTCTTAGAGAAAACTACATTTCATTTATGAGGGAGTATGCAGCACTTGGTCACATGGAGACAGTACAACCACCTTACAATCACACCCATTGCTACTACATTCCACATCATGCGGTCACAGCAAAGTTCCGCGTAGTGTTCAACGCTTCGGCACCTACCAGCACTGGAATCTCACTGAACGATGTTCAACTGGTAGGTCCAACGCTTCAGGATTCGTTGAGTAGTATACTTTTACGTTTTCGTCGCTATCGGGTGGCGATAACTGCGGAAGATGTTCAGGCAAGTGCTGTACTATCAACGAGTTATATGGCGTGAGTCTCCTGCAGACGATATCCGAGTATATCGCCTGAAGACTATCACACATGGTATGGCATGCAGTCCTTACAATGCAGTATGAACTTTACAACAATGTGCTTGTGACAATTCCCCTGTGGTCCCTGACATACAACAAGCGGCTTGTGCTCGAACTGCGATATTAACTTTGTTTTATATTGACGACTTCTTGACAAGTTGTGAAAGCGTTATCGATGCAGTGGAGCTGGCTAAAAACGTGGACGCCATCTTATCTGCGGGAAAGTTCACCCTAAGAAAATGGAACTCGAAAGATAGTCAGGTGATGATGCGTTTATCTAATGAGCAGTTTCTTTCTAGTTATATCTTCCATCCTGGTGAAGCTTCCGTTTTGGGTTTAAGATGGGACGCACTGTCGGATCAGTTATTCTTTCGCGTCGACCTACGTCAAAGAGGAGAGATACCCACGAAGCGCCGTGTACTCAGCGAGGTGGCACGACTGTTTGATCTGGTTTGTTATCGCCTGTTATCGTAACTGGGAAAATATTCATTCAGAGACTGTGGTCTGCCGGTCTATCTTGGGACTCACCATTACCTGACGATCTTTGCCGCGAATGGCTAAAATACCGAGCACAGCTTCCAGAGCTTAATCAAATTCGAATCGAGCGGTGGATGGGCATGATCCCACGCGTTGAAACATCATTTCACGGGTTTTGCGATGCCATCTCACACGCGTATGCAGCGGTGATTTATGCGAAGACGTTGTACACAGACGGTTCTGTACGTTTCACTCTTCTGACGGCACGTACCAGGTTAGCACCTTAAAGCTGCTACCATCCCACGCCTAGAGCTTACAGCAGCGCTCCTTCTTGCCGACACATTCCAGAACGTGCGGGATCCTTTGGGATTAGTTGACGTTCCCTACTATCTATGGTCGGACTCAGCGATCGTATTGTGTTGGCTGACGAATGATCCAGCAACATTAAAACCATTCATATCAAATCGTGTTCGTAGAATACAGGAGCTGACATCCTACACGCGATGGCATCACATTCGTTCTGCTCATAACCCAGCTAATTGTACTAGTAGAGGCACCACCCCTGGAGAGCTACTAGCACATCAACTTTGGTGGCATGGACCTAAGGAGGCAGAGATGATCTATTTGGACAGCAGTGATGTTGCTCTCAGCAAGGATAAGTCAGATATATTACTCGCCGAAAACCGAAATACGAACAAATTGATTACACTAGTGTCACATCCGTTATATACCCGTCATTCGAACGGGCACGCTATTCTGTTAACTGAACAGTTCAGTAATATCACTCGATTGTTGGGAACGGTGGCCATTATTCTACGTTGGTTAAGGAACCGTCGACACCTTCGCCTACCGGTTATCAGTGCTCAGGAACTGGACGACGCACTATACACTATAATCCGTTTAGAGCAAGAGGAACATTTTGCAGATAAAATCCGTCAATTGAAGTCTAGCTCAGGTTCGGCATCTTCCAGTCGAATAATGCCTTTACATCCATTTATAGATAAGAACCGAATCCTACGTGTTGGAGGACGCATTCACAAGGCCGAACTAGGACATGATCAACGATTCCCTATTATTTTGCCGAAATCGACGCCGTTGGTCAAGCTTTTACTACATCAGGCACATGAATCTACACTGCATGGAGGAACACAACTCTGAGTTCCAGGCAAGCAGTCAAAAGTTTCATCCATAACTGTGTAGTGTGTCGTCGTCATAGAGGGGAAGTCCTGAAGCAGCAAATGGCTTCCTTACCCGGGAAGAGGATTAGAGCCGCTAGACCGTTCATCTCATCTGGTGTCGATTACTGTGGACCTTTTACACTACGAATCGGATCGAAACGCTCTCGCACGCTTATCAAAACGTATCTCGCAATTTTCGTTTGTATGGTCACCAAGGCTGTACACATTGAGGTGGTTGATGACCTATCTTCACAATCCTTCCTAGATGCTCTTACTCGTTTCGTCAGCCGACGTGGTCCCTGTCGGGATTTATATAGTGATAATGGTACAGCGTTTGTTGGTGCCAACCGACTCTTGAAGGAGGACCTTGCAGCATGGCAGGGTGAGAATAACCAGCGATCGTTAGCAAATTCGGGCACGTATTGGCATTTCATAACACCCAGTGCTCCGCATCAAGGAGGCCTCTGGGAGGCGGCAGTGAAATCCGCTAAGCACCATTTGGTACGCTGCGTAGGTACGCAGGTCATGTGGTACAGTCAACTGCAGACTGTGGCTGTAAGAATAGAAGGCTGTCTCAACTCCTGTCCTATTACACCACCTTACGACGATCCTGAGGAGAAACTTGCGTTAACGACTGGTGATTTTCTGATTGGGTCTCCACTACTGGCGGTTCCCGAACCAGATATCAAACAAATCCCTAGCAATCGACTGAAGCAATGGCAATGGATACGTCAAATACAACAAGGATTTTGGAAGCGATGGAGTGAGGAGTATCTAACCATTCTGCAGAGACGAAACAAATGGCTTCGGCGCACGAGGAATATAAGGGTGGATGATATCGTCCTCGTCAAACAAGAGAACCTGCCTCCAACCCACTGGTGTCTGGGTCGAGTGACAACAGTACACCCCGGAGCTGATGGAGTGGTCCGCAATGTCACTTTGAAAACCGCTAGAGGATACATGAAACGAGCCGTTCAGAAACTATTTCTGTTGCTTGAGAAGGAGGATTTCGAGTCGACCGACTCGAACAGGCAGGATGTTTAGCATTATTTACGTTAGTTTTAAGTTTATTTTCTAATAATGTTAAGTTTGATCTGGCAATACTGTTTTATCTAAGCTTTGTATTTCTCATCTCTGTTTTATCATACATTTCTGTTTGCTATTATCTTTGTTTGTTAATATTTCAAAGTTACGGTATTTTAAATTCCTTTGAACTGCTATAAATACCGGAGAGCATGTATGTAAGAACCTCTTCTCTGATTGTAACGTAGTGCTGATGGTACTCATCTCTTTAATGCATTGAGAACTCTACTCGCTGGTAAAATTAATTATTTAAAAACTTTATTTGCTTTACGTGTCGCATTTTCCAAGTGTTTCTTGAATTTGAGTCCTAAGTCCAATATTACAATTATTATTATTACCCAAGATACTTCAACTGCGACTGTGAAGTAATCTCACATTCTCCTATGGTCAGCGATATTATAGCGATAGTATGCTTACTCTGGTAGTTACAACGTTAAGTTTAAGCAGTTAAGGTTAATCTAGTTTCGAAAACTTAAGTTTATGGCCAAAAGGGTTTTAAAAATTTGATTAAAAATTTATCGATAAACTCGAGATTATGGCGTAACAGTAGTATTTAGATGGATTATTCCACATTTTTCTATTGTTTAAGCAAAAACTAATACTCAATATAAGTACTTTCTCTAATAGTGAGCGGTTGTTGAAACTAAAAATGATCAACAGCTGAAGTTTGTAACGGTTTGTTGTAGTTAAAAAATGGATTTACACTGTTGAAAACATTTTTTCTATTTTACGGCTGTAACTTTGAATACTCCGCGCCATTTACAACTTATATAAACAAATAGCGGGAGAACACAAATATGCAGGCAAATATATGCTATTTGCTTATATGGGCGAGCCGCTTTTTGCCATATTTACTCAAGCTGGCAACGTTTGCACGGTTTTCGAAGCTTTGTGATGCATAGAGGGTACATATGTATAATATATTTTTTATGTTTTCATATTTCGGTTTAATCTTTATATTTACTTACCTTTTCCAACATTTTTACATGAAAATTTGTTTTTTCTTTTTTTCATTTCTGCAGAGTTTGCAAAAAGTTCGTTAATATCTTAATTGCACTCCGGGATATTTCCAACGTTCCGCATTAATTGCATTTCTACCACCCCTATACTAACACACACCTACATGTATACATTTTAATATTAGTGGGCATACTTTAATTGACGTCACTCAGTGTCAGCTTGCTTGCTGGTTATTTGCAACGGCCTCTCCACAGTAATGCAGTTAGCGTAATGCATGAACAAATTAAAAACAAAAACTAATAGCAATGAAAATGAAATAAAAAATGTCCCGTCAGCAAGCGGCTAATTCACTTAGCGCTTCGCTAACAATATTGCAGTGCTCCTGCTGATATTGTTTGTCGCTTACGCCCTCTGCTGGCTTTACCAACTAGGCAATGCAGCCGCTCCTTTCCACCCTCTCCACTTGAACGAGTGCACTCTTAGCAGCTTTGCATGTTCCCCTACCGTTTATGATCGCGAAAAGTATGAGTGTTGCCGTTACTGAAGGTTGACGGCGGTGGCGCGAATTACATAACTATAGAAGTATGTATAGTATGAGGTACATTTTAGCTTGCACAGCCGCGCCCAAGATGCCAACGATAAGCTTGTATAATATGCAATTATAAATGTAACTGTAAATAATGTAGTAATGTTGCACCTAGAAGTAAGTGCGTTTGTTGTTGATATTTCATAGTGTTAAATTACTTCCAGCGTGAGGTTCGAATAAATATTTTTCAACTTGAATACGAATGGTAGAAAAATGGAAAATATCCACATAACATAATATGTAGGCGAAAGGAACTATAGGGTGATTTTTTAAGAGCTTGATAACTTTTTTAAAAAAAAAAACGCATAAAATTTGCAAAATCTCATCGGTTCTTTATTTGAAACGTTAGATTGGTTCATGACATTTACTTTTTGAAGATAATTTCATTTAAATGTTGACCGCGGCTGCGTCTTAGGTGGTCCATTCGGAAAGTCCAATTTTGGGCAACTTTTTCGAGCATTTCGGCCGGAATAGCCCGAATTTCTTCGGAAATGTTGTCTTCCAAAGCTGGAATAGTTGCTGGCTTATTTCTGTAGACTTTAGACTTGACGTAGCCCCACAAAAAATAGTCTAAAGGCGTTAAATCGCATGATCTTGGTGGCCAACTTACGGGTCCATTTCTTGAGATGAATTGTTGTCCGAAGTTTTCCCTCAAAATGGCCATAGAATCGCGAGCTGTGTGGCATGTAGCGCCATCTTGTTGAAACCACATGTCAACCAAGTTCAGTTCTTCCATTTTTGGCAACAAAAAGTTTGTTAGCATCGAACGATAGCGATCGCCATTCACCGTAACGTTGCGTCCAACAGCATCTTTGAAAAAATACGGTCCAATGATTCCACCAGCGTACAAACCACACCAAACAGTGCATTTTTCGGGATGCATGGGCAGTTCTTGAACGGCTTCTGGTTGCTCTTCACCCCAAATGCGGCAATTTTGCTTATTTACGTAGCCATTCAACCAGAAATGAGCCTCATCGCTCATCGGACACGGACGCGAAACACATTTCGAACCGAACACTGATTTTGGTAATAAAATTCAATGATTTGCAAGCGTTGCTCGTTAGTAAGTCTATTCATGATGAAATGTCAAAGCATACTGAGCATCTTTCTCTTTGACACCATGTCTGACATCCCACGTGATCTGTCAAATACTACTGCATGAAAATCCTAACCTCAAAAAAATCACCCGTTAGTAAGAGCTTACAGTTAGGTCCGCATAAGCATATTGAGATTTTGGGTTGTTACATAGATAGAAATTTTTAAAAAAATTTAGTGTGAAAGTTGCTATTGTGATTTAATTTAGGCGGGTGTCAAAATTAAGAGTTTGCTTTTCGGGGTTGCTAATTGCTGAGTGCTTAGTCTATTGCGTTAAAGTTAACAGCGAATACATTGCACTTGTATAATAGTTCTGGACTTATCTATCCCACATGTGATCTATAAGTCTTCTTACTAGACATTTATGTAGTTGATTGAATTTAATACCTGTGCTAAAAGGTAGAGCTTGGTATGTGTAGATGGGTCATTCCAAAAAGATATCAATATAGAATCTGCTAAGCAATATTTAAGGCAACATTGAGTTTTTTTTACCTTCTACTAATAATTATTGTTTATACTTATTGATTCCATTTGTTGTAATTTGGCGCAAATCTTCAGCCGTGATTGATGGTATTCCACTTCAAGAATAATTTTTTGTTCTATTCAATAAGCTACATACAAGAATAGGAAAACATTAAAATGTAAACTATTTTTCTAGGGAGTACGGCGGGGAATTATGGCTTCTTAAATCGCTAAGCGGAACAATTTTTTTTGGGTATATAGAGAAAATATCACGCGTTGAAAACTTTTTAATATTATATTCTGTATTTTATATTTCTACGCCATAACAATACTTCTTTGACACACTGTAGATGAAATGTAACTTTTTGGCAACCGTGGACAGCGAAGCATAATAAACCAACTAGTCAGCAAGTTATAACTGTATTTTACAAAAATATTTACCAGTCACTTGCGGAGGGAAAGCTACTTCTCGGCAGTGGTGCTGAAAGCCAAAGGCACGCCGCTGAAAAGGCAAGGAAGACGGAGCGAAGACACCGGTTTAGGCAACGGATGGGCGTAGCAAACAAGAAGCTTTTGCTGCAGCAACATTTTTTTTTTTTGGTGTTTGTTATTTTCTTGTGTGAGCACAACTTATGCCCTCTGTTAGTGTGAGTATGCTTGAATTGTCTGCATTAAGAGCAGCGAATACATTGCATAGTGAGAAAAGCGACAATAAAGAGACCGATAAATAACAACAAACTACGAAAACCACAAGTCTTAAAACGGCAACGCATTAAAAAGTAGATATAAAGCGCTATTATTTTCGGCTTTTCCAATTATAAGTAGCAATGGAGCGGATGAGAGGCATGTAGTCACATGCACGTAGTTTACATACGTAAAACAGTTATATACATTTATGGATTTGCTTTTATATACTTGTAGTTGAATATTTAAATGAAAATAAACCCGCATAAATTCTTATTATTTATTTTCGTTAGCTATTACTCGTGTGGCGGAGCAATGGTTCAGGCGCAGGGAAGAAGTTGCATTCTTTACTGTAAGTTATGCTAAGTAAAAATAAGATGTGTATGAAAAGGGGTAGCCCTTAGATATTTGAATGTGTACATTTATACACTGTAAAATAAAACAAAAGTTAATGCAGGAGTACTCGTAGCGCTCGCAACAGAGAGCTTTGCATCTTTGACTTTTTTCGTTCAGTTCTCTTGGTTTCCACTTAGGTTTTATACGTTTACAGTTATGTACTTATGTAAATACGCATAATACACTATTTTCGCAAGATGTGAAATTTCGATATGTGCATTATCTTCATATTGCTACCTTAACTTTTATTTTGGTCTCAAATCTCTTTCTTTATGAATGTCTCATTCGCAATGGAGTATTTAACAATATTTGAGTGCCTACAAATGAAATTGAGCTGTCGAAACTGTCAAAATTGTGTCCAAAATTTTCCAAACTGGAGACCAAGCCATTAAGTGGATTTAAACTGCCTGCAAAATGCCTGCTTTTGACTTGAATAATATTATGGTTCAGGGTAGATTCGATGCCTACTAAAGTGTCGCGCTTAAATAGCTATATGCAACCTCTGCGAAGCTATGAAATTATAATGCATATTTGTTTAGGCGTTTACCATATGTGCTTTTTATTCAATCAGCTCGCTGGGATATCTAAAAGTGTGAGCTCTTAAGAGTTTAAGCTTTGATCTTGTAAACGTGGATTAGTCAAGAAAAAAATGTAGAGATGTTTCCACACTTTCACCCCAGTTAAAATGTTACCATACCTATCAACACCCGTTTCTGAGGTTGTTGCTTACTTTTTCGGCACCAGCCACATCGCGCCACTTCAAAATTGGCGATATGCTATCACTTTCCTGTCATTTCCACTGGGCGCAATGACATTTCGCAATTTCGACTCGTGCATGTCGTCGTGTTACCCCATCGAACGGTAATGGAAAAAAGTTCGCGCAATGTGCAGTTGCTGATTTACGATTCGTTTCATTTTAGTTTTTAATTGGGCGGGAATGAACGTTCGACGGTCAGAAAAATCGCTTAATATATTTAGGCAAAGTAATCCAATCATTGGAATGTGCATATACCCCTAATGTGTAACAAGTAAAGAACCATAAGTTATTCGAGTACAAAATGAGCTCCTTTGTTGGAAAAATTTATTTAACAGATCTACCACATATTGATATTCGGCCACTCTAACAACGATGCCGCAAAATTCAATTGAACATACTGGTAAGGCCTCTCTGCACATAAAATGGTTACTTTCACTCCAATTTTTACATGCAAAAATAAAAAATAAAAGAAAATTTCCTATGATATAACTTTGCCTTTAACTGGCAATACTATCACAACGGAAATCCTATTTCTCAATTCATAGGGTTTAGAGTCACGCGGTACATTAAAATCTATTTAACTTATCGGTAATCAACTCAACTTAAAGAGCGTTCCCACTAAAATCACCTCTCACTTACAATATAACACATATCTGTATAGTTGCGTACGTTCAAAAGTGTAGTGGTGTGCTCAATGAAGAGTTACTCGATAAACATTAATACAGTTTAAACGCAAGTGAAATACAAGCGTGAGCCCACTGCTGACTCAAATGTTATGCCTATACATTGGTATTTGCATGATTAACTAATTGTTGCACTCACATCCATATATTGGTGCATACGTCCTTTATAAAGTTGATTATATTTTTGCAACTTCCCTCCACGGAATCCGTTTTTTTTTCTATTTATATCCTGCCAAAGTATTTTCTTTCTCAAATATTTAAATAGCTTTTTTTTTGAATAATTTTATATTTTTAAAACAGATAAACATACAGTATTGGAGAGATAATATTCTGTTGCAAGAATTTTACGCTTTGCAAAAAATGTCTGAATGTTTTTTCATAAAAACGTTCCTTTAATAGTTATATGCAAATAAAGTTATGTACTGTATTCACATAGTACACAATGTCGTACGAGCAACACAGAATCTAAAAATCACTTGCATGAATGTCTAATATACATATTTGATGTACGGTATAACTTTAACTGCCCAAAACGTTTAGAAAAATATTTTATAGTCAAAAAGATCTGTTTGTAACATCATAGAAATTATATTTTTTAGAATAAACAATTGAATTTTACAAAAAAAATTTAAATTTGCCGTAAAAGTTCGAAAAGGTTTATTATGAAAATTAAGGGCTTTTTATGGTCTGATATTTTTTTTAAGATGGAAAACTAAAAGTGGGGGCGCCTCGTCAAAAATAATCAATTTGGTAAATCTCATGTACAATCCCTTGAGCTCTTATACAGACAAAAACCTTTTGCCCTTTATTCGAAAATAAATTTTGCAATGTATTGAATAGTCTATTATGTGAATAATAGCAGAAAGTTTATACCACAGCAACGCGTGGACGGATCAACGAGTTCAGTATACATTTTTCATTGTTTAGGGTTTATTATTTATTACCTATTATCTGCGTCCTCTATCATCTATAGATTTTCATTGTCTTATACTGGTGATATGTGCAGTATTGTACATATGTTGATACCCTCAATCCCTGCCACTTGTTTTTCTCATTACCACTTTGCTGGCAGCAGCTGTCTTATCCTTAGATATGCATATTCAACTATTTCGGCTGTGTATACTACTGTGTCCAAGGTGACATTGCATTTATTTTGAGAATTCTTTATTTATTATTCCAAATTAATTTCATCCCCTTCAAAGTGATCCCCTCCCGATGCAATGCACTTATGCCAACGGATTTTCCAATCTTTGAAACACTGGTTGTAGTCACTTTGCAGGATGGCCTTCAGTTCCGTCTTCGCTGCGGCTTGAATCTCCTCTATCGTATAAAAACTTGGTGAACAGCTAGAAGTCACACAGCGCCAGATCAGGTGAATACGGTGGTTGAGGAACGATATGGGTTGAGTTTTTGGCAAAATGATCACGAATTACGAGGGCAGTATGGGATGATGCATTATCGTGATGTAAAAACCAAGAATTGTCCTTCCACAATTCCGGCCTTTTTAGGCGGATAGCGTTACGCAAACGACGCATAACGTTCAAATATATTCCTTGTTGACTGTTTGACCAGTTATCGAAGAAAACAGTCAACATGACCTTGATTTTTGAGCGACTTTGGCGAGATTTTTTTGGTCTCGGCTTTTTTTTCGCACGATATTCGCTCGATTGATCGGTTGTTTCGGGGTCGTTAGCATAGATCCAAGTCTCATCGCCAGTTCTAATGCGTTTCATGACATATTGGTAGCCGGAAGGCATTGTTTCACACACTTCAAAGCGACGCTTTTTTTCAAAAAAATTCAATGTTTTCGGTACTAGTCGAGATTTGACGCGTTTGAGGCCCAAAACATCCTTCGAAATGATATTGGCTGAGCCTTTCGATATGACAACTTCACTAGCAAGTTCTCTAATTGTTAATCTACGGTTTTTCAACACCAAATCTTTGATTTGTTGAACGTGAGCTTCGTCGGTTGAGGTTGATGGTCGCCCTGAACCCTCTTCGTCTTCGACACGTTCACGGCCGGCTTGGAACTCACTATACCACTTGTAAACATTTTTTTAGACATAGCCTCATCACCAAAGGCTTTCTGCACCATCCTCAACGTATCCGCAGCAGAAAATTTATTCCGTAAGCAAAATTTAATGCAAAGTCTTTGCTCAACAAATTTCGACATCGCAAAAAACGAAAAACTCACTTTTAGCAGCTTAGAAAACGACAAGTATCTCAAACACTAATGAATATTTTGACATGAAATTTGACATAAATGTGACTGACAGTACTACCAACCTAAAAAAAATAATTCTCCAAATCCTTCGACGCGCGCAGTTTAAATTCAAATGTATTTTTTGGGCGCAGTAGTATAAGCTTTTATCGTGTACATATATATTAAAATATATGTATTTATATTTGGATTCGACACAGATAAATATATAATCCCATACTTGAATGTTTCAGTTCCGAGAATTAAACACATGCCACACAGTATGGGTACATATAACTTAGCAGCTCTCAAAATGTGTATATGTAGATTTATATATATAAAGCGCTTTAATTTATGTAACTTATGTGTTGATATAAAACAGTCTGTAAGGCAGAGCGGCGGGTAGGCTAACCAACACATGTAATAGTGCGCATTTACACATTTATAAATATGTAGTTCTCGCTTGCTTTCATACATACAAAGAATAATGTTACGTTCTCAGCGTTTGAGATTCCAATGCTATTCCCACACGATTCTGAAATGCCAAGATGTGCTGGACGTCATTAGACTATGCACTGGCGAAGTCATATTTGAATATATATACATTAGTATGCATATATTTGGGTATATGTTTATAGAGAGCTCCATCATGAGTAATATTGCATAATGCAATGGGGCCGCATAAATTAACTTCACTATAACCTTATAAGCCACTGTTTGTTGTTATGTTGCTGTTATTTTTCATGTTAGCACTATACTCCCACCTTGTTTAATAGTGTCTTTGTAGCAAACTCTTCAGTCGCTGGCTCTGTTCACATATGTTAGTCTTTGTAGGCCGCCTTGCCTCAACATAGCAGTTGTAACCTCGTTGCATTTATTGTTTCTGTTTTCCCACACTTTCTCCTTACTACACGTTCACGTATTGTTATTGATTTTGCAAAAGTTTCTTTTCAGCGAAATTGTAACGTAGTAGCTCGGCGGTCAGTGCAAAAGCATGCCACCGACTATAGGTACGGAGGCAGTGAAAGTTCCTTTTACGAGAGTAATTTGATAATTATGGCATTTAATGGCGGGAGCACAGCACAAGAAGACTGCTATGATAGGCACATAACTACAGGTTGTCGTAGCGTATGAGTAACCTCACATATTTTCGTACTTTTACCTTTTGGCTTATGATTGACGGCTTCTTTGTGTTGGGTGTAAATCTTTTTATGGGGAAAAATATACAGAAAAGAAACGATAGAGATTTTGTATGCTGCAAGCAAATTGTGGGATGTCTTAGAATTACGTAAATAACTGTTGTTCCTTCTTTAATGAAAAATTTTAAATTAAAATTCAAAACTGGTTCTTATTACAAAATAAAATTTGTTTCCGATTATTAAAAACAGTAACAAATTAAAACTAAATATACAGTTATTCGCATTTACATTTAACATATCGTGTTTATTTTATACAACTTTAAAAATTATTTCTTTACTGGCCTAGACATCGCTTACGAGGTTATAGCCGAGTTAACAACACCGCTCCAATCGATCTTCCTTTTAACTATTATATAAAAAATTAATATAATATTTATACAAAAAAATATAATTTTGTTTTAATTTATATTTTTATTTAATCTGCGTAGTCTAGTATTGAAATTCAGCGAAAATATTTGTCTTATAATAATTTGTGCCCTTGTGTCAAAAATTTAAATCAAGTTCAGAAATCGTTTTAGTCCATCCCAAAGAAAACCTATTTCGTTTAATATTTACGGTAAAATATATGAAGCTGGTCCACACCTTGGTCGACATTCTGTATGCCTTATGTAATGATACTCAATCCTATGGTTATCATTTTGTCCATATGCCTAATAAATTAAATTTTGGCTCTTTAGTTGCTTGTTTATATCAGATTTATCTTATTTGAATTGATTTACTGGTTTCAATAAAAATAACTCAAAAATAAAATTCTATATAGATAAAAGTTACGTGTCACGTTAATTGTCCAAGCAAACTCTCAGGCACAGAGCGGAGATAAGTAAAATCTACCACACTGTCTTAAAAGACACTAATCTAGGCTGTACCAAAGCTATAATACCCTTCACTGGTGAATTTCTTCTAGCCTTTCATATCTTAGATTTGAACGGCAGCTATATTCTGGTCGTTCTAGTAAACTAATTATTCATATATAGTAAGTTTGCTAATATACTTACTATATTCTGTTAAGATCCGAATTCAAAAAAATGTATTCTTGCTATTATATTTTATTGTTTATTTATTTACCTGTATTTATGTATTCATGGACCAACTGAAGTGTAAAAATTAAATTAAGAGTTTATAGTTTAGTAAAAAAATAGACCTAAAGAGTAATTCTTTACACCGGTACCAATCACTTCTCCTGTATTCGAATAATATTTTCACTGTTTATTTTATTATACATAGTTTAAGTACTTTTTCAATAGCCTGTGTTTGACATATCACGCGTGAGTTGTGTTAAGCTGTCATACTATATTTGTTCAGTATTGTTTGGCATTTCCTCGCGAAAAGACAACGTATACAAAACCGTTCAATTTTATTAGAATACTCACGTTTTGTAAAAAAAAAACGTATTTCTTATGGTCAACATAGTTAGCGTGCTGAGCGTACTGAGCGTACTGTTCGCAACATCATCACACATCTTAAGACCTAGCAACTATTTTTGCATAATATTCGACTAAATGGACCATCTCCAGCACGCAGTGGTGAAATAGAGCAGCCATAGCTGAGAGTATACACGAAGACCATAAAGAGTCGATTCGTCGCCGTTCATAGCAACTGTTCATCCAGAAAAAAACGGTTTGATGTGGTTTGTGGGCCGGTAGAATCATCGGTACATATTTCTTCAAAAATAATGCCGGTGAGAACGCAACCGTCAATGGCGACTATTATCGCGCCATGATAACCGACTAGTTGATGCCTGAATTGAATTCTTCACTTCCCACACATCGCATGAATCGATGAATTTATTGAGAGAACATTTCGGTGAGTAGATAATTTCACATTTCGGGCCGATCCGTTGGCCACCAATATCGTGTGATGTCTCGTCGTTAGAATTTTTTCTTTGGACTTTGATTCAAGACTGGGAGCAAAACATCACGCGTGTCATTCGCGAGTTATCACTCGAAATGCTAGATTGCACTCAACGGGTGGACCATCTGAGGCATAGCCACGACCAACACTTGAAAGAGATAATCTTCAAAAAATAAATGGCAAATAATGTTCATTCGAATAATAATAAACATTCATTAAATTTAAAGTTTCTGTGTTTTTCTTTAAAAAAGTAGGGAGTCTCAAAATGGATAAAGCTTTAGTATAGTAGTAAAACGAACAAGGTTTAATAAAGTTTTGTCAAAACCGGAAAGTACATATAGTATATCTTGGTGTTTGATCTTTGTTAATTACGAGAGTATGAAATGTTGTGGTTCGGTTCGAGCTAAACTTTGCCTTTTCCTAATTGTTTTGAATGAATGGATACAGTATTGCGTACACATAAAGTTACCGTCGTTTTAAATGCTAAATACTAATGAGCAACTAATTTGGAAGGGCTTGTCAAGATGTCCAAGATGAATAAATATTATTCCTAATAAATTGTGTGACTCTGATTTAAATTTCAAAGCGCTTAATATATGCACATTACATTTTTGAACACGTACCAAACACATGCATACGAGGCCTGTCGCAAAAGAAACAGAACTTTTTAAATGTTACTGTTTCTGGTGGCGCCACCTATTGGTGGGTACATGAAATAAAAAGCTTGATCTCTTGTTGACATTTCGTAGAAGTTTAAAACAATTGGATAACTGCAATCGATGTTGTTGATCAAAAAGTGACAGCAGCGTTTGGGCATCGGTAGTAAAATGCATTTTGAACAAAGATCAAATATTAAATTTTGTTTTAAACTTGGAAAAACGTTTACTGAGACATTTCAAATGATGAAAAAAGTTTATGGTAACCAGTGCCTATCCCGTAGTAATGTGCGTGAGTGGTTTAAGCGATTCCAAGAAGGTCATGAGGACCTCTGTGACGATCCGAATTCGGGCCGGCCAAAATCAGTGATTACCCAAAACAATATTGACAAAGTGCAGGAATTTATTAAGAGTAAGCCGAAATATTCTTTGCGTCACATGGAAATGGAGTTAAATATCACCAAAGACTCCATTCATCACATTTTGATAGATAAATTTTACCTTGTTGTTATGAGGCGTCTTTTGTCGCGCGTTCGTCGTGCTCGACCACAATACCGTGAGGCAGGGTCCTGGCGCCTGTTGCACGATAATGCGCAGTATCATCGGTCGACGCTTGTCACTGATTTAAAAAAAAAAAACTCCAAGTTAACCATTAATCACTCATCCTACTCACCTGATCTGAACCCTGTGATTTTCACCTATTTGGAAAACTTCATTTGCCCATGAAAGGATAGTGGTTTCAGGACATTTCTGCTATCCAAAAGGCGACGACCGATATTCTCAAGAGCACTCTGAAAAATGACCTTAAACACTTTTTATTTGAAATGCTAATTGACCGGGACGCTGTATCGAAGCACAAGGAAACTACTTTGAATAAAAAAAAAATATAACTTAAAAAAAAATATTAATTTTTTGTTGTTTTTTTAACAGTCCTGTTTCTTTTGCGACAGACCTTGTATGTAAATGTAAACATATAATGGTCCCGTCGGAAATTTGCTGCTTTACACTTCGTCATCGAGTGGTTATTAAACATTTGTCGTAATATAACTAATAAATTGTTTAAATTGGAGTCTGTAATCCCCAACAGTATAACATGTTGCAACATTTGCACGGACACAAGCAAAAAAGCGTTATGTCTGCGTGTCATTCCTGCCTCTGGTTACACTTAGGCTGAGTGGCTACTATTGCACAATTTATATATGTAAGTATGTATAAGCATATGTAAATAGTAAGCGAAGCTAATGCATGTGGCATTGATAGCAATAGCAACTACAACAAGTTAGGGTGAATCGAATAGCTGACACAGCTGACACTGTAAATATAGTATATAGACATTTCATAACATAAATGTTTCTATGTCGGTCTGACACCGGAGCTGGGAGACAACAGATAACAAATAGCTAGAAGTTTACGACAATAAGTGAAAAATTAGTGAAACGCATGCCAACTACGAATAGGTATGTATATACAAGTATATAAGCAAGTCAAGCGGATTTAATAGAAAGAAGAAAAATATAATGCTGGGTGAGACAAGATGGTTGCTGCTTGCCAAGCAGTAGACATTCGCTCATAATTCTTGTAATATTCTCCGATTATAATTCTTATGAAGGCTTGACTTTTAAAACTGAGTAAGAAACAAAGAAAGCACGTTAACTTCGGCTAAAGCCAAAACTTCCTAAACAAGAATTTATTTGCATTGGTCAGTTTGTATGTCAGCTACATATGTATATGCTTAGGGTCTGATATTGGCGCACTTTCAGATCGATATCTCAACACTTGTGGGACTATTTCACGTATATGCGGAGGACGGATAGACAGACAGATAAGGCTAAATGGACTCAGCTCGTCATGCTGATCATTTATGCACAGAAGAAGAGAAAACATTACCCAAAAATGTTTCTAAACTTTTAGCTGTATCTCTCCTCTCAGCAGTATTCCACAGGTGAACACGCAATACTTAAAAAATTTCGTAAAACGTCTTTTATTTTAATTTTACAAACGCACATATGCAAAACACATACATACGCATATTTGCGTGCATACATGTGATCACATTAGTTACTGAGGCAGTCGATGTTGTAAAATTTTGAATTCATGTCCATTTCAAAAACGCACTGTGTGGTTTAATCAACCGCATTCCGTTACTCCCCTGGCGTTTTTGCATGTGTGTTATGCAAGTGTTTCCTTATATATATGTATATGCAATTCACCTTCATTCGCTTGCATGGGATTATTCAGGTACTCAGCTCACTACGGAGCAGTGTTTGTGGCGACTCCCTTTTTTTTGCCTTTAATCTGCCGCAAATCCAGTTTATTTGCCATTATTAGCTAAACACAAAACATATCGTGCATCGACTGAATTGAGGGTAATAAAATTTCTCAGTAAATCCCCTTATTTTTAATTTAATGCATCGGTGCACATCTTCGAGGGGCAACACAAAGTGTACTCGTAGAGCAAAAATCAGAAAGGAAACAAAAAGCGGCGTGTGAGAGTCAGAGCGAAGTAACAGCTGCTCATGCAGAAATGTGAGGATTGTGTGCCATGTTAGTCAAGCAGCGAAGATTAACAACTATCGACATTCACATACTTATTTGCACAGTGGTGAGAAAAAAGTGAATATTTTTTTATTGCTGTGCTCATATCATATGTATTTTGAAGATTATAACTCTTTTGAGGTTATCCAACAACCAAAAAATTAATAGATTCTAGGAGCAAAAGGAAGAAAAAGTAAAACATGGAAGAAATACGGTTGTTGTAGAAAGCAGAGTTTCTATAATAATAGCTATTGTCTAAGTTCCCCTTTAAGCTCACTACTCTCATTATGTAATTAATTTAAGCCAAACGAAAGCAATTATTCGAGTCTACTACCTGACTAAACCCAAAAGGCGCTAATGTGAGCTTCAACACTTCCGCGAAGATGCCTCAAGACAAAAATCTCACACCACAAATAAAATAAGTATTTATTAAGCTTAATTAGTTAACATTTTACGCTTGTTGGCAAAACACACATAAACACACACATATATATATATATGTATGAAATATACAATCCTGCTATTTTACGAGCTTTCGGAAAATATTCTTCTTCTTCTTTACTTTCGTATTATTTTTGGGATTATAGCCAAGTCAACAACAGCGCGCCAGTCGTTTCTTCTCTTCGCTACGTGGCGCCAATTGGATATTCTAAGCGAGGCAAGGTCCTTCTCCACTTGGTCCTTCCAACAGAGTGGAGGTCTTCCTCTTCCTCTGCTTCCCGCGGCGGGTACTGCATCGAATACTTTCAGAGCTGGAGTGTTTTCGTCAATCCGGACAACATGACCAAGCCAGCGTAGCCGCTGTCTTTTAATTCGCTGCACTATGTCAATGTCGTCGTATATCTCGTACAGCTCATCGTTCCATCGAATACGATATTCACCGTAGCCAACATGCAAAGGACCATAAATCTTTCGCAGAACCTTTCTCTCGAAAACTCGTAACGTCAACTCATCGGTTGTTGTCATCGTCCAAGCCTCTGCACCATATAGCAGGACGGGAATTATAAGCGACTTATAGAGTTTGGCTTTTGTTCGTCGAGAGAGGACTTTACTTTTCAATTGCCTACTCAGTTCGAAGTAGCACCTGTTGGAAGAGTAATCCTGCGTTGGATTTCCAGGCTGACATTGTTGGTGGTGTTTACGCTGGTTCCAAGATAGACGAAATTATCTACAACTGCGAAGTTATGACTCTCAACAGTAACGTGAGAGCCAAGTCGCGAGTGCGACGACTCTTTGTTTGATGACAGGAGATATTTCGTCTTGCCCTCGTTCACTGCCAGACTCATTTGCGTTGCTTCGTTGTTCGGTCTTGAGAAAGCAGAACTAACGGCGCGGGTGTTGAGGCCGATGATATCATCGGCATACGCTAGCAGCTGTACACTCTTATAAAAGATTGTATCTGCTCGATTTAGTTCTGCAGCTCGAATAATTTTCTCCAGCAGCAGACTGAAAAAGTCGCACGATAGGGAGTCGCCTTGTCTGAAGAATATTACATATATAAATAGTCGTATTTTTCCATGTCAACTTGAACTCACTGGATAATGGTTTACGCACGTCCACAATGTAGAGCCAAAATATGAGCAATAAGTTACTCCACAGCTCAATATAAAAAATCAAACTACTTTGATAGACGTGAAGAGAGAGGAGAGTAACTCCTTGAATGGATGAAATAACGAAAAGTGAAAATTGATATAAAGATAAAGCTAGCGGCTGCCACCTCACATACTTTTGTTTGCTACGTCTGCTTTTCCGTCAAACGTTGAACGCTGACGACGTCGACTTAAACAATGTTGCTGCTTCCGCACTTTACTGTGTGTAGAGTCAGGTCTGATCTCTTCGTACTTTTACCTTGAAATCTTTTAACCTTCAACGTGGAATCATTGCAACAGACAGTTTGGGTCACGAACTAATGCCAACAGCCACAAAGAAACTTAAGCGAGATCATTCACTAGCCACAAGATAAGTGGAAAGAAGGGCGCACAAATGATTATTATACCGCAGACAAAGCTTTAAACAGTTGAGTCGAAGGTTAAATAAGTAAAGCGCTTTATAATACTCTTGTTGGACTACAGATAATATTTGTCATTTGTTGTAGTAGAGATGTGTGTGAAAAAAAGCGGGGAATAAGAAAACTGAGAAAGCAACAGGAAATCAAACAATCGGAAAAAGAAATCCGTTGCGAAAGCTCACAAGTTTAGGTAACATAATACCACATTGTGTAGCAACACTAACGGAATCAACAACAACATAACGTAAAACAAATAAACAATTCCAAAGAACACGTTGAAGTAAAATTTGAGCAAAAATAAATAAAAAAAAATTGTAGATAACTGTAGAATATACTAAAAATGTAACCAATACAATGGAAGAGGAGCAAATATACAAAAAAAATTTATAAAAGGTATTTGAAACGTGCCGCGACAAGTAAACACGATAAAACAAACTTTTTAATAGGGCTTCATGTTAATTAAATTATAAATTGCACAAAGCAACAACGCAACATTGGCATAAGCAAACCTTCAAAGCACATAACTGAAGCGGATAACGGACCGTCTTTCCAGTGCCCAAACGCGGCAAAAGAATTTCGTGTGTACCAAATTGAAAAAAGAACAATCAAAAAATGGCAGCGAGCATATCATAAATTGTTGTTGTGCGTAATTGAGTAAGACCGTTTAAGAAATGATATTTAGTAAGAAAAATTTGCTATTTATTGCTCATCTGAAAAATTTTGCTTGTACTTGCTTCATATTTTTACCGCTTGACCGCTTGACAGTTTATTTATATAAATGAATTATTGTATTTTCCCACGATAAACATGCAGTCTTCAGAAAGTTTTTCTACTGTACTGCTCGAAGTACGAAGTACGGCCAAGTCCTTCTCCACCTGATCTCTCTAACGGAGCGGAGGCCTTCCTCTTCCCCTGCTTCCACCTGCGGGTACTGAATCGAAAACCCAGTTGCGAATGTGCTGACTGTTTGTTTGATGACAATCGATCAATGTGTTTTAACGTGAATACCTGTCTTCGAAGACTTAAATCTACGGTGCTTTCTATTGCTAGAAGCACGTAGATTAATACAATGCGTCAATCAGCACCCCAAAGCATTAACGCATTTTGCGATTATACCTTGATTCCAATTGGTTAGGGTGGATAGGGACACCCTTAGCCACCTTGGTCCGGTTCGAGGCCCATCAAAAACCTTTGCCGTACTTTGGGTCCGGCACCCGGCCGCAGTGCGACTCCACATTGGACAATCTGTCCTACCTGCATTTAGGTTTAAACCACAGCCACCACGAATCTCCTCAAAGGACCAAACCCAATGAGCAGTTTGGAGTTACCTCCAAGGGCTAACTGCTCCCCGCGGTACCAGGTTTAAGTCTTTGGTCTGATTTTTGTAGCTTTTGCTACTACCAGTTGAGTCCTCATACTCAATGACTGGTTGCATTTGTCGCTTTTGCAAATTCTACTTTATATTATGTATTATAATATGAAGCAAATAATTTGACTTTAGCTGAATATTATATATTCTGACATAGACCATGCTGACAGATTTAACAAGATCTTTATTGTCAGACACAGTGCATTTGCCTTTTGGTCGCCTCTTACGACAGGTATGTCTTGCCGCGGGTATATTCGGTTTCCCCCCGAAACCTGAGGGGGTCCCCCCTACCCGTAGGGGGATGTTTGTTTGATGACAGGAGATATTTCGTCATGCCCTTGTTCACTATCAGACCTATACCCTTCGTTTCCTTATCTAGTCTGTAGAAAGCGGATCAAACCGCGCCGTTGTCGATATCAAAGATAACAATATAATCGGCATACGCCAACATCTGTACACTTGTACTTTTCCTACTTAGCTCGTATTATTTTCTCCAGCAATGGATAGGGTCTCCATATTTAATACATCGTTGTGTGTAGAACAGTTCGGAGAGATCCTTCCCGATCCTCACGAAATTTTTTGTGTTACTCAACGTCAACTTATACAGCTGTATTAGCTTTGCGAGATACCAACTTCAGACATAGTGGAATAGAGGATGTTCCTATTCGTGCTGTCAAAAGTGGCTTAAAAATCGACGATGAGGTGGTGTGAGTCGATCTTCCATTCACGATATGGCGCACGGTGAAAATCTGGTCGATTTTCCAAATCTAAAACCACACAGATAAGGTCCAATCAGTTTGTTGCGCTTAATGTTTTCACATACTACGCTTGAAAAGAACTCATATGCCATTAACGTCCTTTCCGCTTTGCTGTTCTCCAAGCGGGTAATTGCTATTCGAAACCTCATCATCGTCGGGCAATGAAACATTTATTCCATCGTCATGGATCTAAGAATCGTGTTCGCTATCTTATAGATGGTACACTCACTGCCGTTCAGCAGGCTGGGTAGTGTTCCCTCCATAATTTCAGCATTCTCTAAACATCAGGCAGTAGACCAACACTTCGTGACCTCCAAAAAAACTGGTCTGGAAACCTTTGTTAGTTGCCGAATTTTTTCGTATAATTTTCGAGCATTACCCCTGTCCGCCAGCTTGTCAAGCTCTTCGTACTCACGCATTTCGGCCTCTCTCTTTTTTGTCTGCAAATACGTCTCACTTCCCTCTTAAACTCGCGATATCTCTCCCATTCCGCACGTTCATCATCGTCCCAGCTGCTCCTTTTTCAATGGTTTCGTTTGCAGCTGAACGTAAGGACCTTGAAATTCTGCCCCACGGTTGGAGCCTGAATTTACCGACCGTTGTACTAAAGATATTTTCTTTGCCCACCCTGACGTTAAAATTTTTCTCATAGGAGTGCTTTGAGCGTTCATATTAGGGATCTTTGGTCATATCGTTCTTCTCTTCTGTCGGTGAAGAGAACTGGAACTGGAAAGAGAAAATAATTTAGATTAAGTATTCAAAATTCTGCGAAAAATAAAGACATCAGACATAGGCGCATTTTAAATTGGTAATATTAAATTTTATATTCTGCGAATTAACACACCTAATTCACTGATAAAAAAATTTCTAATTTATTTGAACGATAAAAATAGGTAATTCCTTTGAACTTTGTTGGAGACCTAACAATAGCCAGGGCCGTACGACATACAAACCAACGATTTAGGAATTTGAAATTATTTAAGTAAATAATCCATCATATCAAATCTATCAAGAAGAATGCGAAGCGAAGTATAAAAAAGTTGTGTTGGGGAGGATTATGAGCCAAAGGCGAAGATATCAATTGGTAACAAAGGGACGGAAGCGAGTATTGCATGGATATGATGGATGATTGAACAAATGAAGGTGTAAATGAGCGAAACCGTACAAATTTGAAATGTTATCAGAATACTAAGGAAGTGCGCAAGTTAAACGCCCTTGGCGACTAAGAGTGAAAAAAAGTAAGATGGTGTAGAAAGAACGCGATAGATATGGAGCGGAAACGAAAAGAATAGACATCGCAAACGCAAAATGTACTAACGAATATTTCTTCGCCATAAGCGCTTCTGTCATAGCAGTGGTGTCTAAAGTCTTCGGTTAAGATCATTTTCTGGTGCCAAATAAACACATCGAATCGATTGTAAGTAATTTAATAAGTAGATGAATTTGCTGGCGATTAGTAATTGAAACCTGCAGCCATTTATTTTGATTTGATGACTTCGTTGGCTCGTGCTGGCTAAAGCGTAACCATAAACAGGGAAAGAAAACACGCACTTAAATAACCGGCCATGTGGGCGTTGAAATTATTATTGTAAACTAAAATAGCATACTATTGGCATTCTGGCAGCGTTCTTCTTCTTTTGTCTCAGATAATTTATTTGATGTTTTTTTCGCACTGATGGCTGCATTGTTTCAAATTAGGTGCTAAATTTGTTGGAAAGTTAAACAGTTTGTTGCTGTCTGTCCATTTGTGGCTTTCTTTATTTATTAACGCATTTCTGCAGTTTTTTTTGCGGCATTCTTTGTGCATCTTATTTGTAGTTGGGGATTTGAAAAATGATTGCTGACAGATATGTTAATTCTGGTGAAGCGAGATAGAAAATATGCGAAGAATAAATTAAATAAAAATAAAGAACAAAGAGCGGAAACATTTCTTTGATTTTCTTACTGCAAGTAAATATTAAGTCGCCAAAGGGAAATTACAAGCGATACCTATTTATCTACACCTTGGTTAGACAGTTATTTCTGCATGAATGAAAGCAGATAACACAGAGAAAAATTCAAAACATAAAAATATGTTAATAGCAGCAATCAGTGCAGCTGAATATGAAGCGAGCTCCCTTTACGCTCGGCTGCCTGACCGCTTCCTTGTTGGCTTTTTCTCGTTTTGTTTGGAACATTGTGATTGTTATGTAAATTTTTGTAATTATCACATAGCGGGCAAAAAGTGTATTGTTCTTAAAGCATGAGAATATTCAAATCGTGCTCACCCGAGTCCGGCGCTTGTTGGCGCTGTCGTTTTGTGAAAGCTGTGTTGGATGGAAATATAATGAAACTTTGATAAATTAAATCATGTTAAATATTGCATATAAATGTGTTTCGTATTCAAATTTCTTTTTCTCGGATGTAGTTGAAAGCAGTTAGTTTAATAGCTAGTTGCTGTCCCCAAAAAGTTTGTGCATATATGTCTGCAAGGACACCATTCGGAAGGCAATGTCTTCCTTGAAAGTACTAAAGTAAAATATGGACAATTATACGAAACTGAATTAGAAGAATCAGAGATGAAATTTGAAGAACTGCTTGTTTTTTGACTTTTAAGTAAGATATATTTCCAATTATGACTCTAGGTTCTTTGAAGATTATATACTAATGCTGGATTAATCCTGACAATATTCATAACAATTTCTTTATTACACTACTGATTTGGCCCCAAGTTATTTCAAAAAGACTTTGAGTTGAGATATTTTTTTTTTTTCTCACACAATAGACCTTTTATAACATGCAACGTTTTTGAATGTCCATATTACTACAAAAAGTACAGGTTTTTCCGTCGAAAATTGTCGACTATGTTTGTTGCTACAGCAACAGAACTTATATTAAATCCATATTGTTTTAAGTAATTGTTTTAATCCAAAAGAAAAAGTATCAAGAAGAAAAAAAACATATATATCTACACTATAACTATAAAAAAAAAACATAAAAAGAAAGTGAAATTACGAAAGAAACTATTAAACGACCCTTAAGAAATAAAAAACTTGCCAAAAACCAATTTGTAGTGGAGCTAAAAATCAAAACCGAGCTGGAAACTAAACAACAATTCTGCAAGTAACCGCTTGTCCATAAACTGTCATTATGAGGTCAAAGATAAAAAGGATATTGCAAGCGATTTAAAGTTGCTGAGGAAGAGCAGACACGAACACGCACTCACCCAAAGTATAGTTTAAACTTGTCGGCAATCGTGTGTGTGCCATTTAAGATAACACACACACATACATATCTCATTGACTTGAACAAGCGCGCTGTGAACGATGTGAGAAGTATAAATGGGATAAGTTGCGTCTGCAAGCTAACACTTTGCGCAACTCGTTGACAACTCATTTGAAGGAGTTTACAAAACAGAAAAAACGTGTGCTGACACTAGCACATGGCTAGCTGAAGCGATATGTAGCGGTTATAGTGGTTTGTACCTCACACAAACATATGTATGCAGAATGATTGCACATTTATAAAAATAAAAAAAGCCAAATTTACGCATTCTTCACACACCTTGTGTATACATTTGTGCGTGCGTTACTCATACTCAACGGCTTGCTCCCTGCGGGTATACCCGTCGTATGAGCGATTCTAGTTCACATGTCAGCGCACTGTGCGTCTTCAACGGTTGTCGTGCTGTGCTTACAACCACTTGACGAAGTGTGTTGTCATCGTCGTTGGCAAGAAAATCGTTTTCATCAAATGTGTAATTTTTCTATTTAGGTGTGAAAGACCGAACATTTCTCTTTTCTTGTCATTGTTTCCTCTATTTTGATTTTGTCATTGTTCCACGCATTCTAACTCGTTGTCAACACTTCATTTATTGTCGGATTGCCATGCCCACTAAAAAGTTACCAGTCAACCAAACAGCTGGTTAAACGTGTTAGTAATAGTCATCTATAGCCTAGTTTGAAGACCTTGTTTGTCTTTTCTGGGCCTACTAAGTACAACCCTTAACTTTTCTTATGATATGGGCTGACAGCTCATCATTGTGTACAGTGCTGAAAAAGTGCGTCTGTATATAGGAGGGTATGTGTTTGTGCTACTTAGCGCTGAAGTGATGTAAATTGATTATGAAAATAGTTGCAAAATTGCAGAAAAGGTATTTTCAACACATTTACCCTCTTGGAGTATTCGTACTAATGCTGCCTACAGTCCTTTTAAATTTTTATATACATAGTAAGTATGGTTGCGTCACTCGGTTCTTATCGTTACATCTTCTTAAGTTCAGCTTCACCTCCTTTTTCAGCGTTTCCTTGTCGCCTGCCATTCTCCGCACTTTCTTGTCAAATTAGTTCTTTGTTATGTAAATGCTTATTTGTGATAGTAAATCCACTTTAATCTAGCTTTAGCATGTATGCGAGCGTTTACTATGTGGATGCTATTAGTTTAAAGTGAATTAAAGTAAAAATAAGAATCTTGCCTCCACACCATAAAGAAGGACGGTAAGGATGAGGGACTTGGGGAAAAAGGCGTGTAAAAATTTTCAAGAAAAATCTATAGAAATTGGAAGCACTTCATTTTAAAATATTAAAAATCACCGTAAAAAAGTTTATTATATATTTATCATCTGTCTAAAAGAAGTTTTCTCGCCTCCTCGTTCACATGTGCATTAAGCCTTTTGTAGTGGACATCTGCCTGACTCCTTACATATTTCTTCGGCGACAGTATTCATCCTGAGGTATCGATGAATATCAGCATTTCTGCAGCACCAAGGAACATTTACAATGGCTCTTAGCACATTGTTTTGAAAACGTTGTATAATATTATCATACCAACTTGATTATTTGTTTATAAGGAAGTAATTTGTTGTGTATGGACAGGTTTGCCTTTGCCAAATTAGCCATTTCATTTTCGACAATTTCAGATTAAGTTCAATCCTTTTTATTTAATATGCTCTTTCCAACGTAATCTAGCATCGAGCGTGATGCCAAGATATTTAGCTGTATTTGCGTATGGTATGCAGACATCTAGAATACTTATAGGTTGATAAGTGATTCTCATGTTTGGAAAATTTACATGAACCGATTTGCCACCATTTAGTTTTGTACTTCATTCTTTTGTCCAGACACACCATAGAGTTGATTGCATATTGCAGGTTTAGCGCAGCTTTTTCTGCAATTTTTTCGACACCTAATATAGCGATGTCATTAGCAAAAGTGGCAGTCATACTGTTTGGTGCTTACGGTAAGTCTCCTGTATACAGAATATATAAAAGTTAACCGAAGATACTTCCCTGAAGAACTACTGCTTCAATTTCTTTTAGTTTGGAGAACTCATTTCCTTATTTTACGCGGAAAAATCTCACGGTGATATAAAATTCTAACAGAGCATAATACTGAGTCGGAAGACATGCTTTTAGTTTTTGCAAAAGGCCTTCGTGTCATACCTTGTCAAACGCTTGTGCAACGTCAAGGAATACAGCTGACCATACGTTGCTCTCCTCCAGGGATTTTTCTATTTCTGGTGTTATTCTGTGAATTTGTTCTATTGTTGAATGCTTGTTTCTAAAACCGAACTGATGCGATGAGATTAACTGCTTTTATTAGATTATAGATTTTAATCTTAGATAAATTAATTTTTCAAAAGGTTTTGTGATTTGTGGAAGTAGTGAAATAGGTCTATATGACGAGACTACTTAAGGATCCTTTCCTGGTTTAGGAACCATAACAACTTCAGCAACATTCCAAGGGCTTGGAAAGCGTGTCCGACGAATTGCTGTATTGAAAAGATTCCGTAAACATTTGTATGGTGACTGCTTTAACACTTCAACTGTAATTAAATCGAAGCTAGTTTCTTTCTCAAATTTAAGCTTTTCAACTTCACTCTTAAGTTCACAAATGGTGATTGCTGGAATTGTTGCATGATCCTGTTCAATACTACTGAGGAACGCGATTTCACTATCCTAGTTTGGAGGAAAGGCTTCAGCTAAGTGTTTTGCAAATGCATTAGCTTTATCACTATCACTTCTGGCCCATGTGTCGGAAGCAATTTTTAGTGATGCAACGTGTTGAACGTTTCAGATACTTTGTATTTTTCCAGAGTAAGTAATCATTCTCTTTGAGATAAATATTTATTAATTGACTCATTGCTAATATTAGCGATTTCTCGTTTTAATTCAGCTATTGTCTTATTAAGGTTGGTTTTGTCGAGTGGTAAGCGGGTTTGTTGCCATTTCCGTCGTAACTTTGTTTTCTTCGTTAAGATAATTTTTATTTCTTCAGGGTAATTTGAACCTATAATTTTTCGCTTTATCTACGGAGTATTATCCCAAGCTACTTGTTGAGTTTCTTTCGCAAATGTGTTAACATCTAACTCTAGTTGTTCAATTATTGCGATTTTCGGACACCTTTTTTGGTCTGAAGTATTTATTTGAAAATCACATGTTATGGCATAAAAAACATTGCTGGTGAACATCATTGTAAGAATGCAAATTGATTGAAAATCTTCTGGCATCTTCACTGGCTGGAATTGGTGTTGGTCAATATTTTTTTAGAGGCAAATAGTCAAAAGGAATAATTTAAAATTATCTGGCATTTCAAAAGCGTGGCAACAGATCGCATTCGATAGCCAACTTTGATCTTTACATTCCACAATATGCAGTTTTATATAATAATTTGTATATTTTTACGCGTATTGACAGCAATATCGAGCTACAGCCGTTACTGGTTAAAAAGTGTGGCTAAAATTAAGTGCTGCTAAACCTTTTACGAACCTACCGCCTAATTATACCAAGTTATTATTTATGCTTCCAACATTTTCTTGAGTTCAGTTGACTTGACTTGACTTTACTCGACTCGTAGCTGGAATTCTTCTGCAACTTTTTAAATTTCACTTAGCGTTTGTTATTCTTGTTGTACTTGTTTTGTCGATTTCCCGGGAAGCAAAGGCCTGATAACAAACTTTTGCACAGCAAAAATTTACATATTATCGGGCGGATAAAAATTGTTTTCACTACTTCAAGTGATTTCTGCTGCATGCCTTCATCACTTACCGCACTTAGTATTGTATCAACAAAACTATCAAGGCAGTTTAAAGTGTTTGCTAATATTTTCGATAGATTCTGTTGGCTAATAATGCTTTCAACTGAATTTTGTAGATTGCGGATATTGTTATTATAATGTTTTAGATTTTTTCCTTTTATTTTTATTTTTTTTTTGTTTTTGTTTTTTGTACAAAATGTCGCAAATTTGCATAATAAAAGCACCAGCCGGTAGCTAAAAAATTTTGAGTTTTGCATACCTTTTAGATTTTGCATGAGTTGCTCCTATACTACACTGAATTAATTTTAATTGTTTTTCTTGCGAAGTGGGAATATTTTAAATTTTCATAAATTATTTTTGCACTTTTACAGTTTGTTTTTACCTAAATATATACATCTATATTATTGTTTGTAAAAAAAAATCATCAAAGATGGAAAGTAAGTATTCAATATAATCTTACCAAATGATAAATTTTGTTAAAAATTATATTCACTGGATTTTATGATAATACGATAGTAACAAAATGTTCGTATGGGGAGTGGGTTAAATTTACCTATATCTTTTTTTGATCTCAAACTGCAATTGTTGTAATATATGGCACAGATGTCCTAATGCCTTTTCCGTTACTCCCAGGACGCAACACTGACATTAGAGTTCATTTGTTAAGTCTTTGCAATGTTCGTAAAGAATTTCCTGTCGCTGATTTGTCGCTCCGAAGTAAAATTATAAATTTCTGATAGATTTAGAGATTTTGGCACTGTTATTTCGGCACTATGTAGGCTTGATTTTAATACTTTTGGTTCATTTTAAATCTTTGGTTTCTTTTTTAACCTCACCTTACAACAGTCCTACACTACAAAAAAATCTTAAAAGCACTGTTCGATTATTGACGTGAAATTACGATGCTGAGGTTAACATTTACACACATAAGAAAGCTGTCGGGATCGTTATAATACTTCCGTAAGATGTTTACGATGTAACAAACATATAAAAGTTAACCGAATTATTAGTCGTAAAAATTCAGCTATTTGTAAAAATACCGAAATTGAGGTCAGAAATGAATAACAAGCTGCCATAAAAAACTGGACGTGGTTGAAACAAAATTATTATATATTATTTAAAAGGATAAACCAACATTAACCAAAGGTTGTTTAACGAAACCAGTGTGGACCAGTGTAGGTTGTCATTTGAAACATTCGTAGTAGTAAAAGTTTTAGGAGCGACAAATAAATTGATTATACCACTTTAGAGACGTATCAGCATGCTCTCTTGTACGAATTCAGCTTGATAACTTTGCTACTGCTTTAATAAGTTAATTTTTTAATTAGAGAGTGCTAAGATAGTGAGTAAAGAAATGGTTAATCGAATACTGTTTTTCTGTACTGCAAGGAGCTTTTTTGATATATATGAAGTTAATTTATTCAAAATGGGCTGCTGTAAATAATATTAGTGAAGAAGAAATAATTCTAATGTTTATATAATAATAAGAATGATAGATACGTTCATTTACTATCGGTTGCGACAAATTCTTTTGCTACGACAAATTAACTCTCCTTATTGCTTGCACAGTTTTGTTACGCTGTGAAAGGCAACTAGTCGGTTAACTCACTTTTGATCGAAATTCCACCAAAGTTTCCATAAGCATTATTGTTTTCTTTGTGCCAGCAGCCTTAATAACTGCTTGCTGCTTGTTGTCGATCGTACCTATTTGGCTTTTAAACTTAGAGAAAGTAAATAGACAAAGGTACCTAAAGTTTCTGATAACCTGGATCAAAGCCTAATCTTCAACATAAAAAATTTTGTATTTTCTCAAAATACTGAGCTACTCCAAACGGAGTTTCCCCGTCTCATTTCCCATATACTAAGATGAACAATCAGTTTAGAGTAATCTGGATCAAATGTACTTTTCTGATTAGCCTATTATCTTCATACCGTCAAGTATAACATTCTATAATTTTTTGTTTAGTCTACGGGTCTTGAAAATTGATGGACCAACCATCATTAAACTAATAATCAAAGTGAAGAAATGCGAAAAGATTTTCTGAGAATATAAGCTCATTACATAAGATTTTTGGTATTATTGGCAAATTGGTAAAGACAGTGGGCTAGTCATTGCTTTTTTTAAATCCCAAGAAACTTAACAAAACATTTGATGGTATGTGAACGAATCTATTCACTTTCCGGTTTGAAACTTACAAATTTTTACTCTTAGCTTTTTATTTCGACTTGATTTGCTCAGTTATAGTTAAATTGAAACTGACTTGTATATTGTCTTTTTCCTTGGTTCGCATGTCTATCATAATGATAATGGACTATTTAAAAGATTAAGTATAATTTTCTCGAGATTTGATTGGAAAATTATGCTCGTTAATTTGAAGCTGATTTCCTTGTGGTCTGATATGAGGTTGACTTTGTCTTATTTTGCAAATATTATTTCTAATATAACCACACATTTCACATACAAATTTTTCCTACCGGCCATTAAATGAAAATACCTAAGAAAAAATTGTGTAAGTGCACGACAAATACCAACATAGTAAAAATGATGTTAAAATTAAGTGACAAGCAAATATAAAACTTAGCTGTACGACATGGAACGACAAGTTGACAAGCGGGCAAAGAGTCAAAAAGGAGTTATATGAAGAATATGCAAAAAGGCAGACAACAAGTAGATTACTTATGTTGTAACAAAAGAGGCATGTGAGATTTAAACGAAACTTAGACTAACAAAAAATAAAGAACAAAACAGCATATAGAGGAATAAACGCCTCAAAATGAGCAACAGCGGCAGATGAAGAAATGTAAGGCAATGCGTATATGCTTGAGGGTGTGTGTGATATTGCTGCCGAAATGTATCTGCGTAGCCAAACAAATGTGGCAGCTGACGAAAACAAGAGCACGCAGACGCACATACATACGCATGCACAACACAAAAGTACAGCAATGGACACTGTAATAATAAAGGTAACTAACGACAAAGAAATTTGCGGAATAACAGAAACAAATGAAAGCACGTGTACGACTAAAAAAACAGACAGCACCAAAAGCAAAAACAACTAAAGGGTATAGAAAATAACAACAAAAACCAAAACAATTAATTCAACAACCGAGGTTTTCTGTTACCGTTAATACCAGAGGCACGGAGTTAGAAATCAGTATGTCGTTTTTAGTTGCTGTGTGTGTGTGCAAAGGGATTTACAATACATACACATAGAGCACTGCAGCCGTGTGGTCTTCAAAATGCAAAATCTATTTGTGACTCTGTGCCTTTTTATCACCGACCAAACCGAGTTGCGTCAAGTACCAGGTGAGACTTGTTTGAAGCGCTTGCAACTTTGAACTATCGTACAAATATGTACATATATACTATAGGTTAGGGTGGGCCTTTTGTTATACAAGAACTTTTTAGTAAATCATTCCAAACCCTAGTTTGTCTTAAACAATTGTTAAAACTAAAAATAAAAATAAGCTTAGCCTCCTTAATTGGAATCAAATTTTTATCCAATTTTCTTTGTTATAATAGCTTTGGCTTTTATATATAAGATATTGGTTGAAAATAATTTATATTTTTTATCTAAAATTGTAAATCTAATCATAAATTTCGAAGTCCTGCGACACACCCTAACTACCTCCGACCGAGACTAAAATCCAAATATTTTATTTGGACTAACAAATTGGTTTTCAGATTTCTTTAGTACCACCATAATGCAGGTGTTTGAATATTTGCCGTTGTTCTTGTCATTTGTGACATTCCTCACTTGTCGTGTATGTGCCAACGAAGCGAACGTTTGACAATTAAATGACAAATGACAAATGCCATTATGTAATATAAATTTTAAAATATACAACATGGCAGCAGACAAGGAGCGCTGTAAGCAACAATAACAACAACCGCAATAACTGAGTGTTGAGCATAGGCACAGCGTTTGTGAACACAACTTTCAAGTTGTAAGCTGCTTTGTTCATGCGTAGAAGATTCAGATTTCACATTTTACGAGACGTTTGCCACTATTTCTCTTGAAGTTTGTGACTTGCGCGCTTCTGATATATCTAACATAAACCTGCTTAGATATCCTATGCTGTGCTATACATAAGGTATTCAATTATGATTATGATATACCACTCTCTTTCAAACAGCTGTCTACGAAATGGAGTTGGAGTTAAAATTATATCTTAAGTTTGAAAATTTTTTAAAGACAACGCATTCAGACATTGCATCTATGAAAGCTTACCAATCAATATCTGGCATATATTACCCTCAAAAGATACATATTTTTGTACACAAATATACTGGGGTCTCACTATATTTTTCTTGAATAATAAATATTATGAAAAGTTACTGCGCTTACACATTTCTCTTTTCATTTAACTTTTCTGCTTCTTTTTTTCTATGACACATTTTCAAAGTTAATTCAACCAAAGTTCTTCAAACAACAAATCACTTTATTTGAAAGTATTATTCCACTTTATTTCAATTAAAACCTCATCAATTATTTTTGCCCCCCCAAAAATATGCATATAATTAATGGCTTAGTATTTTATATTTTTCTCTTTGCAGGTAATTAGCACCTAATTGCGGTTATTTTTTTTTTCATTTCTTCTTCATCTGGCTGGCGATTATGTAAGTTTCTTAGCGGACGTATTAAGAAAAATAGTTGAAAATGGGTGAAGTCAGAATTAGTAGACAGACTTCTATAATATTTTATTTGGAGATTAAATCCGTTCATACAAAATTTTCAATAAATATGAGAAGAATACTAATGAAGGTATAGCAAGGCGAAAAATGTTTTTGCGAATAAGGAAAGGTAATTCGAATGAAGGGTGAGCTATCAAGTATTGCACATAATCCACACATTCTATAGAAAAAATATTTACTAATCATCAGACACAGTTTCATGTGCTTAAAAAGAAGAATAACCCAGTGTTTTTGAGAGATTTGGGTTTGTAAATATTCAACGCTTTTTCCAGCATTCAGCCTCCTATCTACTTTAATTTAGTTTTTACTATTCCTTTTTTCTAGATATTTAAAAGCTGTGCACTATTATATATTAGAAGAATATGAATGGTTTTCATATGCTTCATTGATATAGATATTCAGATAATTGCGTGGGAACCTAGCCTGTCCATTGCTGTGACAGCTTAACCTTGTTTGATTAGGTTAAGTCAATAGATAGTTGAGCTTTCTGAAAGTTCAGAACATAAGAACCTGAAATATGTTTAATTACCCTCAAGCGAGACGCCTTCGGATATAGAAAGGAGGATAAGAAATAATCCACTTTTTACATACAATCACTCCCTTTCTAAGAAAAACATAAGGAGAAGCGAATCTTCCGCTCTGTCAGGTATTTGTTCTCAAAAAACCTAAGTTCTTAAGCAAATACTTGTCCTACACTCTATGCTGATATTATTTTGAAATACACATACGCAAACACACGCACATACTCATACATTCCGTATAACCACTCGTGCTTGTAATTGAGTTGGTGTTTTTCATTAATTAAAAATAAACGAAAATATTTACAATTCTTGTTCTTCTCACTTGAGTGCTTATTGGAGTTGTTTTTTTCATTGCTGCGCTTCAGTGCAAGCTGACAAATATTAGATAAACTAAACAACATTACTCTGTTGCTTAGTCTGCTTTGTCACTTAAGTTTGCCAGTTGAGTTAAAATTTTCTGTTTGTTTTTAGCATTTTTAGATATTTGAAATGCAAAGAGAATTTTTTTCCTGTAGCATTCTTATGCAAATAAGCAAAGACAGGCAGGAAATAAGGGAAAAGTCTTGTTTGTTTTGTGTGAAAGCACAAGACAGCATTGTATTATGGAAGCAAAAGGCTTTCAAATTCATAAAACCGACAAAGGTTGACAGTAGGCAATTTCGAAGAACTTAATAAATTTACTTACACCATTATATTCTCTTACACCTGAGCTAATCCTAAGTAAATAATTGAAAGGTCAGCAAAGGTTCAGTTTAGTTTGAGGTGAAGTATTCGTCACAGAGGACGTCAAAGTTTTCCACGAACTTTAAGAGCGACTTAAGATCTACGTTATACCTCGTCCAGTTCTTTGAACTTCGAGGCTCCTAGATGCTTGAGTCAAATTCTAGATAGTGCCGGACAAAGGCATAAGAGGTGCTCTAGCGACTCTGTCATGTCAACTCCGCGGCTCATACATAATGCCAATTCTTAATTAAATAAATTGTGATATAAAAAGTCTCCGCAAATCCAATACGCCTGTGTAAACTGACATTGAGCAATACCAAAAGCTCCGTCAGAATCGGGAAGGACCTCTCTGAGCTGTTCGATACCAAACGGGGTCTCAGACAAACCAAATCCCAATCGTGCGACTTCTTCAAAATTTTCCTGGAGAACATAATTTGAGCTGCAGTGTTGAATCGAGAAGGCACAAACTTTTATAAGAGTGTACAACTTCTGGCGTACGTATTGATATCATTGGCCTCAATAACCGCATCGTTGCGAAGCACATGGGTCTAAAAATTTGAAATTTGCGGAATGTTTTCTTCGAAGGAGTCAGTCAGCTCAGGGTTGTCGACAGATCAATCGAACAGTCAGTAGACAAGCGACTTCACATAAACCCACAAAAAATAGTACAGCTGTATTAAATAACACGATCTTGGAGGCCACCACACAAGCGGGATAATGCGCTCATAAAAAGCTATAACTGGGTATAAATCAAGTAACGCTATCAAAAAGGCCAACTTCAAAAAAAGTATTGCTTCAATGAAAACCACACTTCTAAACAAACACCACTTATACTGAGAATAGTTTTAGTAAGAGTAGCTTTTTTAACTCTTTTGGAACGTAAGGTTTTAGGTTATATTCAAATTCGTAAAGGACCAAATAAAGTTGGTTTAATAGGAATTCCTCAACCTTTTTGTGATGCGATTAAGTTATTTACTATTATTACTTATTGACAAACTAAGAAACTTGAAGACATCTACCCCATTGGAAACGGCAGGTGCGCCACGTTGTATAAAGAAGAAACGACTGGCGTGGTTACTCGAGTAAGCGGAGTTTAAGCCAGCAAAGAAGAAGAAGAGTGCTGTCAGAAATATTCTAAAATCCTAATTCTATACCTCATAATCTATAAAATATAAACGGTTTTGAAAAGGTTGAGGCAAGGACTTCTTTGTTAGTGTCTAACTCGTTAATCTACAAACACATTTTAAGTAAAATTATCCCAATCGAAATAGACATCTTACTAATTCCATTTATTTCTCAAAATATTTGATAAAAGCTCCATATATTTAATATTTTCGTCTAACATAAATAAGGGTGGTAAACCTAAAAACTTTAATACAAAGCTTACAAATTAGAATACTAAATACCTAATCTTCTGTTTGGCTTCTGTGTATATTATTGAATTAGTTTCTTAAAATTACTTAAGTCTGTGCCTTACAGAATATTAACTATGCAAATATGCAAGTAAACACCCATAAGACTACCCTTTTCTACCCTAGAAATAAAAATGTTGGGCACTTTTTTGAATTTTATAAAAAAAAAAATATTTTTGCTGTCCATTTTTTAAATAATTTTCCAAAAAAATACTAAAAATTAAAATAATTCGGTAGAGACAGGTGTAAAACAAAATGGCGCATCCTGGTGACATTGATCCTGACTCTCCATGGTGGTCTGAAAAAAAAAATCAAAAGAAATTCTTAATCAGTAAAGATGCTGTTATAGTCCGGGAACACGAAAAATTTTTTTTTTTGAAAAATGGCGACTGCCTGAAAATAAGAATCATTTTTTACGATTTTATTTTTTGAAATTCCTGAATTTTTTTTAAATATTAAAAACAAAAGTTTTGACACGATGCTTGTACGAACGGTAAAGCATTACATAAAGAACGTTTACACAAAATTTCAGGTAAATCGGTTGTATAAAACTTGAGATAATGCCGGTACCGTGTGGAGAAAAGTAGTTTCGAGAAAAACGCGTTTAAAGTTTAAGACAATTCTAGTGAACATGGACGCCATCTCGTAAAATCGGCTGTATTTCCGAAAATAAGTCGAATTTTGAAAAATCCTTCCAAGGCCATATTTTTAAAAGTCAAAGCTTTAAATATATGAAAAATAAACAAAAAATCGATTTTTTCAAAATTCATGAGTAGAATGCCCCATAAGCCCATTTATAATACAATTCCTTGCAACAGGATAAAGAATTTAACACATACAAGCGAAGTTGACAAATCTTAATAAGCAGTAAATATTTTCTCTTTGTTTATCACATTTGCAAAGCGTAAACAAATTACAAAACACACACATTCTCATGCATATATTCAAGTATTTACTCATTCATATATTTGTATATGTAAAAGCACATTTAATACAAGCAAGCAATAAAACTCACAAAGCTAGAGAATATCTAAAGCTCTGCTACATGGTAAACACATAATTTTCTTAAATACTTTATACCTTCAGGATTAGTGTTGTACGGCAGAAAACAAAAATGCAAACAAAGAAAAGGTCTTTCAAGCACACAATTGCTTTGAATTTGCTATTAACGAACTTTGTTTTTTTCCAAAGACAAATGTAATGTTATTGTAGTCAGACATCGACCTTGGTATAGAAGGTTTCTTCTTGGCTTCTTCTATTTTTATACCCTGAACAGGGTATATTAAATTTGTCACGAAATTTGTAACACCCAGAACGAAGTGTCGGAGACCCTATAAAGTATATATGTAAATGATCAGTATGTCGAGATGAGTCGATTTAGCCATGTCCGTATGTCTGTCCGTCAGTCTATCTGGATATATACTAGTCGCTCAGTTTTTAAGATATCGTTTTGAAATTTTGCAAACGTCTTTTTCTCTGCAAGAAGCTGCTCATTTGTCGGAACGGCCGATATCGGACCACTATAACATACAGCTGCCATACAAACTGAACGTTCGGAATCAAATGCTTGTATGGAAAACTTTCACATTTGACAAGATATATTCACGAAATTCGGTATAGATTATTTTCTAAAGCAACAATGTAATCTCCGAAGAAATTGTTCAGATCAGTTAACTATAGCATATAACTTCCACACAATCGGAACACACAGTTACTAACAGAAATGCACCTGTGAAGGGTATTTAGCCTCGGTGCAACCGAAATTAACGTTTTTTCTTTTTTCTTTTCTTTTCTATGATTATTTTCCAATAAAAATAAATGTATGCGCTTATGTTTAAAGCAGTCATTTACGGTGGCGACAACAAACAAATTCAGAGTTAAGCTCATTAAAATGTATTAATTAAATTTTTTATTGTTATGATGCACAGCTGGAAATCTGTGGCTGCTAATTTACCGCACTTAATGATTTAGTAAGCCAATAAGAGAGTCAGGCATCAACTAAGTATAATTAGACAATACCCAGAGGCAAGAGAGCGTGTTAAAAAATCTGAAAGTTGTAAACTACAGAGCAAGAAATATAAATATTATATAAAGTCTTACTATTTTTGCTCGTAGTGGTATGTACACTCAGATCTACATAATGGTGGAATATACAACTGTACGTGTCACGGGGGTGACAACGCAGGCGTTTATTTAAATAAATATTATTCGACTAATAATGTTATAATATAACCATTTATACGACAAATATATAACAATAAGTTTGAGTAACATTAATGATAACAAAAAGTAAATGCACTAAACGTAATAGAGGACAACTAATTTGAGGAGTCCAACAACAAGCCAATGCAGGGACAAGGCACGCGCAGTGTAGAGCCACAGCCACAAGGGGAACATTGGATGACGAGTCGGTTAGTCAGCGGCTGAAAATGGAGTACGACCATCAAACGGAATAATTTAAGGCATAACGTGTCACAGCCATGTGGTGGCATTTACAAGCATTTAGCTGCTATGTGTAAGTGTGAGCGTGGAAGTTTGTGGGCAAAAGCCGCCAGTTGCAGCAACAACAAGACAAAAAAAAGTGTTACCAGTATACTAGAATCTGCTGTTTTATAGAAGCGTAATGGCAAATAAAGAATGCTGACTGCGACAAACTAAACAACAATAGCAATAACAAAAGCGTTACCTCATGACACTGTCAGTGCCAACTCCGCCACTGGCGAATGTGGGGGGCGAAAGCGAAGAAGTCAAAGGAAATGCGGCAAAACAAAATCAGAAATACCAGTCGGACAACAACAAGGCGCCAGTAGGAAGAAACGGTAAGCAGACAGATGACTGATGTGCCACGAGGGAATAAGAATTGATACGTGCATACGTACGTAGGTAGCCGAGAGCCGATTTGGTAAGTAAGCTAGTAAGGCCAGTAAGCGGGATTGTGCCCAGTAGAAGTAGGAGCTCTTCAGCGCACGCCATGGTTGAGCATCGGTGGCTCATGGCAACAGTGGCAGCGTGGTAATAAATCTGTTTAATTTATCAAAGTTTCTTTGTATTGTGAAAGTGTGAGTATCGGCCGGGGTTGGAGCAGGCAGTCATTCAGCGGGTCGAACACTCTGAGCGCGGATGGGTGGTGTAAGCTCAAAGAATAAATAGCGAGAGTTACAGGCACACAAAGACGCCTACGTGCATACATATTTACGAACATGTACATATATAATAATGCGAAGAGCACGATATTAAATAAAGCTATTTAGAAGAAAGCTAAAGGATGTGGCTCTGAATATTGGAGATATGACTTTAAGTTCCCAATTATAGTTGTATAACATAATTATGTTAAAATAATTGCTAAAGTTATTATTATCTGAATGATCAATCTTATTATTTTAACTTTGTGGATGGAAATGGATTTATCGATTATTGAAACTTTTCAAAGACACAGACTCCAAATATGTGGAGCCTGGAGAATGTGAATGAGCTTTTCTCAACGTATTGGTTAATCTGTGAGTTCGAGTATGGAAAGTAGGAATTCTCTTGCCTAAAGTAGATTAAATTAGCCTAAATTTTCCTCTAGTGTCCACATTTTAAACATGCAGATTTTCAAACGTCCGCTTTCATTTAATGCTTCACATGTGGTCAATCTGTAAGACTTTTTTTTATTAAATTCAAAAGTATCTGACAACACTGAAACTAGACAAAATCAGGTCGAAATACTCTAAATGAATGAAAGTATAATATTGAATATACTACAGTTTAATGCTGAAAATATGCGATTTTTAACCATTAATTACTGCAGATCCCATATACTACAAATAATGATTATAATTAATTCAGATTGAAATTGAGATTTCGTATCATTTTCATAAGGTCTTTCTCATATGTGGGAAATATTAAATTTATTTTAGATTGAGTTTATATTGCTCGGGTATACTTTATAAATCTACAAATATAAACATTTGCATACATATGTATGTACATGTAAAATTTTCAAATAGCGATTCACATATTTTCGATACACTTCTTCAATTTATTTTGTTCACTTTTTAATTACTTAGTTACGAATATATTTATATAGTATTATTACGATACCACAACGATCAATTTAAACCTCACAATTTCTTAAATCTTGACATAGTGGCGTTAAAATCAAGAACAATCTTACATTCCTCCATTATGATAGACGCTAAGCCTTACCACCCGCAAAATCCTTGTAATCCACTATTCGATATTCGAATAGGTGGTTGCCAATTGTCTATTAATTATTGTAATTAGAATTGGGACACCAATTTTAATCACACAATCATATATAAAGAAAAGTCAGCCGGATATTTAAAAATTCTAAATATCCCCCCGATTCCTCGAAATTTCGAAATTTTTATGTTAAGTATATTGGGGTCCGATATGACCCGATTTAGCGCATTTTGGATACAAAAGAGTTTATTATTAAAGAAATAAATTATGAGAATTGCAACAATAGATCTCCCAGATTGACCGATATTTTCTGCCAATCGCACTGGCGTTCAGCATAAATATCGTACTGAACAGTTATAATCCGATTTGAAAATTTAGAGCCTCGGGATGGTATACTTCAAAAGCACTATTTGTGCACATCGTACTAGAATATATACATATGTATATAAGTGCTTGATTTGTGTACTGGAAAGTGAAAGATTTCGTAACATAGGTTTTTCAAGATAATGTACCAAATTTGGTTGAAATTGATGGAGTACGACCGGGAATTTAGAATTTCCCCTAAATGTGAGCGGTGACACGCTCATCATCCAATTTTGACCCCGGTTTCTATAAAGGTCTCTCGTATCATCTGAACTTCATCGCTGAACAAAAATGAAAAAAGTATCAGTGAAAGCCTGCTCAGATTATGCATCATCGTATAGTCTGAGTTCCGCATTTCAATGCCGCCCATCCGAAAGAAAATATTTCCAACTATTTCCGTGATTATTTTATTTATAAAAGCATGCAAAGTAGCAGAGGAATAGTTAAAAGAAACGGAACATATGTACTCTGATATAAAAGAATTTCCGCAAATTCAACACTAATACCAACCATTATTTCGATGCATTTTTATTTTTTTGTCTTGCCTCCACTGCTTGGTGCTATTCCAGTTTTTCTGAAAAAAGCTGATTAGATCCGCCGTTATTTAGCGGTTGCGCTGCAGTTTGAGCTGTCTTTCCTTTTTTAGTTGTCTACGTTGATGTTTTTGTATACTCATGTACAATTGCCATTAACCTATCCAAAGACATGCATTTAAACTACTATGTATTCCAACTTTCTATGTACGTTTATTTGTGCTAGGATGTGTGTTTGCATATGTGCGGAAAATTCTTTAGCTGCCGTGTCTGCGACAGTGCAAATATCAATGCTACCATCCGCCTTTTATCTCTTACTCTATCTTTTTATGGTACTATTCTTTACCTTTCCAACTCTTCATTCGTCTATGCGGTACGCTCTTCTACATGCCTTATCCCGTAAGCTTATTATCTTCAACCCTGGCAATTCAGATTTCTTGCACAAAAGTACATAGTAAAGTACTTTTAATAATTCCGGCATTTCCACTAACTCCCACCGCTTACGATCACCGAGCAGCGACAGACATCGTTGTGTCTTATAGCAAAGTCACTGTCACTATCTAAAGTTCAATATGTAATTCTGTGCATGCATGTGAATGCGCCTAAAATTTAAGAGCGAAAAGGGAATGCAAATATGTTTAAATGCGAAGATCACGCTTTATAACTGTTTTTTTGTTTAACAGCTTGTTGAACAAATAACATAAATGTGCCGTGGAGGAAGAAACCTCCTTTTATTGTTATTTTATTTTCATAATATTTAAAAAACAAAACAAAGATATGTATATTCATTTTCTTATTGAAAATTGTCATCGATTAAGTGTGTTGAAGAGGTTGCTACACAATGATTTTTTTGAAGTAATTGTGTAAAATTTTACTGTCGGAATTTGTTTGCTCTCCCACTTACACGGGATTGTGCTTGGTATTGTATGGTGTGGGTGAAACTTGGAGGACGGTGGTTGTCGACCAAAAATGTGTTAAGGTACGTGAAATTTTTTTTAATACGATCTTTAAGCTCTCAACTTGGTAACCGACTGAGCTGCTAGAAAACGCCTTAAAACAATCTCAATAAGGCCAAGCTGATTAATTTTTTATTATTTTTAACTTAGATATACATTAATGGCTATATGCCTTGTGATATTTCTTAAGATGACTCAAAAAGCTTCAACTAAATGTTTTCAGTGAATTCCTTCCATTAATATAGTGGCACACTAAAACACGCATTGAATGTGAACCGCTATTTTTCAAGCCTAAAATTTTGTGTACAAATTAATTAAATTCAAACAATTCAAATTGTACTGAATAGGAAGCAAGAGAAAGTTTTATTCTCTTCTTGCGATTTACCTTGCATTTGTCCTGTTTCTTATGTTATAGAAGATGCATTTGTCTTAAATGCCTAAAAGACTTACATTATTTTACACTTAAGGGATTACTGATGAAAAAAGAATAGGGTCAATTGAAATAAAAAAACATGTTATAATTATGAATGCTTTAATTAAATTCCATTATCTTTAAGTACCTTTTATGAGGCGGGAATCTCTCCTTTTCATTAAAAAAATTACCGAAAACTCACATCATAATATTTTCTACTGGCGAAGTACACAGCATGTTTCCAGACGTTTTGGTTAACAATCGTTGAACACTTTTACATTTTTACAATTTACACACATTTTTAGAATATTTTGATATTTCGTACTTTCAACGATTATTCTCGGCTACTTTTTTTAAATGATATTACTCACTTTCTCTGTGCCTTCAAAATTCTGCCTTCCACACCGTTAAACAATGTCACTTAAAAGTAATTATCGCACTTCGCACTATTCCGCGCATAAAATGCCAAAAAAAAAGAAAATCGTGGAGCTCAAATTAAATAAATCCGAAGCCTTGGACAAACTAAACCGTTTCAATTTCTTTAAAACATACCTACAGTCTGTCAAGTAAGAGCGTGTTTCAAAAAAAAAATATTTTATGAAACTTTCATATTTTCATATACATTTTACACATTACAAACAATGGTGCAATTTGGTCAATAACGTATCCAGTCACCACCGGCGTCAATAATTGCCTGGCATCTTCAAGACATGCTTTCTACTAATTTGACAACGTATTCTAGTGGCAAGGATCTCCAGATCCGACGAATTTCGTAAGACAACTCCTTCATAGTGTATATGCGTCTTCCACGAAGCTTCTGTTTTATATATGCCCACATATTTTCAATAGGGTTTGCATCGGGCGACAGCGACGGCCAATCAAATGTATCGATGCCAGATTGAGTTTTTCACTGAGTACAGAGCTTACTGCGGTGTTTGAGATCGTTGTGCTCCTGCAGAATCCAATCTTCATTTGTTGTGATAAATCATCATTTGGAAGATGGCAGTAAAGCCTTGTAGTGGATTTTTATCATTTTCTCAGCATTTACATTGTCAGTAAAGAAGTACAAATTTCTGAATCCCTGCTTTGGGAGGCAGCCCCACACAAGCCTAATGGTGGAAGTTGACCACGCTCGAGTGAGGACAGAACGTGCCCATATAGAACATTCATCAGTAAAAATGACATTTTCAAAATCTCTATCAATATTCTCATGCGCCCAAGCGAGTCGGTTCGTCACAAGTTTTTAAGTCAACAGAGGCTTCTTCATTGTCCTTGCCGGAGTGTTAAAACAGAACTCCGCGAAAACAGATTCACTATTCCTTTTTATCTTTTTTTTCACTTTTACTATCGAACCACGTTCTGGTAAATGATCGAAATTTTTAGCCACTTTATATCGCTTTATCCACTTCTATGCACAATAGACCAAAGGTCGCAGTGCATTTCTCATCATCATTCATCCACTTCTATACAAATGCCTTCGACTTTCTCATATATTTAGCAGCCGCTAATTGCGAGATTTTGGGATCTTTTGGGTGTATTCAGAGGAACATAGCCTCGTAGCGCGACGCGTACTTAGCACCCATGGCGTTTAACGTGATTCTCTTTCAAAAGATCAACGACAACTGAACCTTTGTTGACAATGCATCAAGGACAAAGCTTTCCTCTATCGGCACGGAAAATCTTTCATTAACTGGTGATAAAGTCGAACACGCTCTTACTTGACAGACTGTATATCTTGTATGTATTTTTTGCGCTAAATAAATTTCATCCATTACTTTTAAACCGCCTTTATGTACGCAACGCTCCAGCAGCAGCGCTCAGTAACGCATTTCTATGTCGGTTTAACGCCAACAACAAAACGGACAACTATAACTACAGCAGCAACAACAGCAAAGCCAGTAGTAATAACAAAAATAGCAAGTAATAAAATATTTACCACTTCTACCGCGGCATTATCTGCCACTTAAGCCGCTGTTGTGGCAGGCTTTTGTGTGCGTCAAGCACTGTTGACGCTGCAGAGCGTCGCAGTGGCGATGGCAATGCATTCAGGGTATGTACCTAGTCAACTTAATTTGAACTTTTAGAGTTTCGTGAAATGCAACAAACCAAAATGGAATTAAAATAAAACTAAGTAACTGCGTAGCGCTTGCAACATGGCACAGTGAGTTGAATGTGTGGGAGCGCGGTGGGAACTGGAAAACTGAGACACACACATATTCGAAAACAGATATACATACTCGTATGTAAGGCTAGTTATATGCGCTGTATGTGTGACTCTATGTACATATGTACATATGCTTTCAAGCGGTTAACAGTGTCGGCATTTGCGGTGACAAAGCTGCGGTAGCGCGATTTCCGTCACCAGCACAACAGCTACCACCATTCCAGCAATAACAACAACTACTACTATTATTGCGTTAGTGCTTCGCTTTGTGACATCACATTTCAAAAGACAACGACGCTAAGTTTTCTCTATTATTACTACAGATATTATTAAATCTCCAAGCATTATCCCATCTGAAACAGTTCCATATGATAGTTATTGCCCTAGTATCGAGTCATACTTATTTAAAAGATCGTGTAGCAATCAACACTAATAGTCACATAAGAAACAAGAGCTGTTACCTATCGAAAAAATTCGTCCTCAAAGAATTGCGGCTAGACGTGCCCGAGAGATTCTCCGTTTAATGAATGAAATCGAAATGATGTGCCTGATTTACCAGTAATAAATGACATCACGACAGGGGGTAGTTCAAAATGTGACAACTTGTGACAAGGATGGGAGAGGGGTTAAAAAGTTCTTAAATTCATGTGACGTAATTTATGGCCATGCGTATATCATTTGTTCAAATTCCTTGTATAGAAGAAAGAATTTTAACATTCATTTTACAATAATCACCGAAGGCCTTTTCCAACATTCTGAACGTTTCGGCAGCAGAAATGTGATTCAGTGTAAAAAAGGTAGTGCAACTCATATATTTATTAATTTCACTCATCATGAAATTTGCGGAATGCACTTTATGTACTTCAGAAAGACAAGCGTATACTAATCACTAATTATTTATGTATGTTACTGACAATTATATCAACCTAGAAAAGAGATATTTCGAAGAATGTACTAGTTTTTTGCCCAAAGTTGTTTCATATATTCCTGTGATTCAAAGGTGAATTGGTCCATTTCATCTCCTTCAATGTAGTCCCCTCCCGCTGCAATACACTTATGTCAACGAATTTGCCAGTCATCATAGCACTAAGTTACATGAAGATACTGCAACTGCGGCGGTTGCGACACGGTATTAGTTGAAAATGTTGCGAAATGATCACAAATAACCAATGCAGTATGAGATGGTGCATTATCACACTTCATTGTTCACAGTAAAAATCGAAGAACTAACTTTTAGAGCCTCATGAAACGACGCATATCTCAAATATTATCGGATATTTTGACGCGAAATTTAGCAGAAATATTTTTAATGTTTTTTTTATAAAAACGTTATACATTAAATGACCAAAAGCAATGGCACACATTCTGTGTTAATCATATGGCATGGGGTACTGTATGAATACACATATTTCATTCATAAATTTAACTGCGTATAACCTTTAAAGAAATTAAGTTGGGAAAGAGCGGACACCCTAATTTATATATATATAGGCAATTTACAAGCTTTGATGTATATCTTATGTCATATTTTAATATTCTTAAAAAATACGACATTTGTGATCACCCTTAACTGTTGTATATCATATTTTGTCATATTTCCACTTATGTACCGGGTGAAACAGCGGCGTTTTGGTTTACACTGTAATAAATTAATTGCAACCACATAAACATCAAAATATTTTCATACTTCACTTATATTCAACTTAATTTACCTGAATATCGTGGTTTCCTTCCATATTAAAAACGAAATTTATTAATTTCAAACACATAATAAGAAAGTAAACAAATACAGCTGATAGAATAGCGAACTCAAGAAACATACCACGCAGTGTTGTCTCAGTCATATTTTAATTTTGCATGTGAAACAACAACAGTGTTGGTATGACAGTCATAAAAAAATTTGACAATATGACGATATGACACACTATGACACCTTGTGAATACCCTAATAATAGTGCTAATGAACTCAAACTAACTTTGGGAGCCACGCCATATTATCACATGCACTTGCATTGTTTTTACTTTGTGTTTTGTTTGCTGAATTATTAAGTTGGCCAGAGTTGGTTGGTTAGTTGGCTGGTCGTTGCCTTGAATCTCCTATGAGGGCAATTGTTGAGCTGTGCTAAGGCAAAGGTGACGACTGGCCATCAGCAGTAGCCAGCGCAGAGCGTTGAGCAAAACCTGCTAACAGTACATTTGTGTACCCATTGCACACAAATCTGCGATGAAAATTCAAACAAATCAGTTAATGCGTGTGGCTTGTATCCTCCTTCTGTTCGCACTCAATTTGCAAGTTAACAATAGAAAAATTTTGCAACATTCCCGTAAGTCTGCTCCACAATTTTTAAATTTAAATATGTTGTAAAGCTTGGCAACCAATAAGTTAAAATAGCTCATTATGCGAACGATTGAAAGTGAAATGGGCAAAGGGTGTGGTAAATGTTTCGAGTGTAGTTGCCTTTTTCAGGTCTGTTTTAAGGCTCTTAAGGATACTTTCCAGTTTTTTTGGACTGCTATCGCTTTGGTTGTTTGTATTTTTCTTGTCTGCTACTTATGCGAGTGTAAGCACAATTAGCAATGCAAAATTTTAGAAATCAGAACACTTTTTGATTATGCCGGTTGTCGAAGAAAGTAATGTTGTTTTGAGCTTTTTAAAGCCGTCATAAATTACTTTAAGGAAAAGCTCTCTGGTGTGTTTTAATCAAAGCGAAAATTAACAGATAAGTAAAGGCTGAGTTATAACCATATTACCAAAGAATTGAAAGTCACTTTATGAAATATATGGTGTTAACCGCATTCTGGGGTTTATATCATTAAATTTCAGCGTTAAACCACAATATAATTAAAAAAAACTAAATCACTGTTATATCAATATCACATAATTTTATTAACACAATAAAAAGAACTTAAAGTTCTATAGGTGCAGGGTTAAGCAGTGGTTTTGCGTTAACTTTTGACATTACTCAAGTTTCCTCTGGAATATATTTTCACCTAATTTATAAATATAACTTAAACATTGTGCAATGTCTTCGGTATAGAGTCAAGTAATGGGAACTAGGATCCATTATTGGCATCAATACACACATATTATTACCAGACAAAAATTTATTCTGAGGTTCATTTAAGTAACCTTTATATTGACCATACCATACTTATGTGGTTTGAATAAATTTTAAACAACTAAAATAAGTACATGAAGGCTATTGGAAACAGGAATTCACTCCTCTTAACTACCAGAACATAGCATTAACAGGAACATGCGTATATAAGTTTCACTATTATATCTCACAGATTTCGGTAAAAAGTAAGCTATTAGAACTTAGGTACGCATATTTGATATCTGCGGTCGTGATAAGCTAGGATTCAATCTCGACTATTTATAGACGGGAAATGTTATACCTTGGAGGTATTATTTCTACACAGATTTATTTTGGTAACTTCGTTGGGTTTTCACTATTATCCACAAAGTGGAAGGGTCAGATGGAAGTTAAGCACGTTTTATATTTATATTTTTGCGTAAAAATTACCTTTTATTCATTTATTTAAAGTAAATATGAGTATTTACTTCGCTAAGGTGATACTTAGCGTAATATTCTGATTGAAGATGTGCATAAAATGTGGGTTGATGTGACATAGCATGGTGTGATGTATTATAAAATGATATGATGCAATATAATTTGACGTTTTATACTTTCATATTAAGTGAAATGGTGTGTTATCAAATTTTGGAATGAGGATGAAGTGTCTTAAAGTGGTATAGTGGGAATTTAATTAAATATTTTGTTGTTTAAGTGATTGGAAGAAATGTTGTCAAATATGTAAATATCATGTAAAGTTACAATTTGAAGTGATCTGACTTAAGATAACATAAAGTTAATAATATGACGCTTCATAAGATTTAATTAAATTGTGATGTTAAATTATGATGGTATTGTTATTGAAGTGGCGTGACTTCAGGCCTTTTGTTTCAGGTATGAGTTTGATTTGATATCAGTTAGAAGCATTTATTATATGAATATGACGATGTAATACTTTAATTTGATTTATGATAATGTGATTTGATATGAATTATTGGTAATATTTGCATAGTATCAATTCACATGATTTCAGATAAAATACGTTTATCAGATAAGATGAAAGAAGAATACATAGTTGAACTTCTGTTCTATACGAATTAATATGTATAGAGAAACAGAATTAATGATGTGTCCTGAAATACGAGTAAAAATATTCTCGAAACAATTATACCTGATGGCTAAAACTCTGTAGCACCGGTGGCCTTAGCCACAATGTATATTGCAGCGAAAGCTGGCCTCAAACTCAAAGAATCTGGGTACTTAGATGACTGCGAGGCTGAGCACTCTGGAATTATCATTCCATAATACTTACATAGATTACTAGGTCTCGCCTAAATTTGGCTGTCGTTTCTCTGCTCACTTATGTTAGAGGGGCTTGTTGAAGCAGCCCCTCTACTTTTGAGCTTTCTTACAAATGGATCAAAGCTTGTGCAGAGGATTGGTGGAGGTACTTCTCCTAACATCTAACTGTCGGGAACTTTCCATCAGCTAAAGTGTACATGTAGTGTGGATTATTCACTCCGAAATGAGGGCAGCAATATTAGCCCTGAGTTTCTTATTAAGTCGTCAACACTAGTGAACGAATGTCTGGTTTCTTATCTATAGCGCAGAGTTATTATATGATTATAGTTGTTTGGGTAGCTAACAACAGCGGTTTTGCAGAAAATTGTAAAGACAGGTTCTCAAATGCTAAATAAGAACAAGTAGGAACTCAGTTGGCCTCTTGTGGTTCACTACTATTGGGGCTCAGACCAGCTCAGCAAGCATTGGTCAACTACCAGCATTTGTGCAGTCGCAAGGTTTATGTTCACAAGTGAATCGTCAGAGATCTAATGATCTCCTTACTCTTTTCAAGGTCCACTTTTCAAAGGTTGTAAGCGTTCTAACTGAACACTATCCGATCGTGACTCATGTGGATGCAGACTGAACATCTTACCGGGTGCCAGCTGCATCAGATGTTTCAAGGAAGATAAGATAGAATAATTCCAACATCTCCACCTCGAGTGACCCAATTTTAACATAGTAAAGCAAAAAAGAATCTTGGATTTCATACGTTTAGACAAGCAGGCGAAATAAAGGAAATAGAAACATATAAGCATATTTGTAAAGTGTTCAGGTGTTTTGCCGATAGCTGTAATCCAACTAGTGTAAGTGTGATCCCACGCCATCCTGGAGAATAAGGAAATATTCGGAAACAAATTGAAGTAATTTTTGAGATTATTTCGATAAATGACAAAAGAAGAACAAAGATATGGAATGATTGTTTTTGCTTAATTAGGGTTAGTAATAAATATTTCGAAATCAGGAGTTTAAGGCATAGAGTACTAACTTTCAAATCATATTTTATTATTGCGTAAATACTTCGCCAATAAACTCATAAAATATAGTATATCCACTGTTCGCCGCATTTTTACCAATTTACCCACAGCTGATTGCTAACATAGTAAAGCGAAGAAAGACATAATCACTCAGTGCTTGCATATTTTGAAGGGCACGCGAGTTAATGCTTTTGGAAATATGCGAGAGTGACATCGGCAGAAAAGGAGGGAGGAAAGGAAATGGAGTGCTAGTGGACGTCATATGTAAGCCTGATCCCACTGCTTTTTCCGCTATTAATATTTGCGGTATATTTTGTGCCATTAAAAAGCAACTCAAGCGGTCGAGTTTGAATACATGGACTGCGGAGGAGCTGTGGAATACAGCAAATGGGTATTGGTACGCATCGCGCGGTTTTCGCAAAAACTCACACAAAAGACGGCAACGTCAATTACAAATTAGGATATCTTTGTTCATTTTTTAAATCGGAAAATGAACTAAGTATAATGATGAAGTCCATCAGCGGTGAAAAAACGGAGCCTACTACAACAACAACCAGACAATAATTTGGTAACCTACACGCGTCCTATTGAGTACCTGTAACGGCGCTTAATTGCAAGTGTGCTGAAAATCTTGGACGCCTGGAAAAAATTAACTTTTGAATTTAAATAAGGAGATAAATAATAGCTGCATTGCGAGTGAAGTGGTTTTGATTTTTTTACTTTCATACACCATTTATTACTTTCAAACACCACGATAAATAGCGCTCAATCAACTTTAGTGGAAATGGAAACTGAAAAAAATGAAAAAATGAGGAATAGATTGAAAAACGCCCGCCGCTGCATAGAGCTTGAGTAATAATCTGCTAAAATGTTTGCAATTTTTAAAGAATTTTGTAACTAATGTAACCTTTGTAATTTTAATCTAACAATTTTGAATAACACATCCACTGAAATTGAATTTCGAAGCCTCATTTAAAAGGACGGTGTTCGCAATTTGATGTAGAGTTAAAACTTTTTTCTTTTTATAAAATTGCTAAATATGGATAACTATAAACCGGTTCTGCAGCGAAAGGCTAACTTAATTAATTTTAGTAAGAATGGTAGAATGTACTGTTAATCGTATCGTGTCAAGCTATCATGTTATTTTTGTTCAGTATTTGTTTAGCTTTTCATCAATGAAAGATTTTAATACGTCTTAACAACGTTTAAAATTGTTCAATATTATAACGAAAATTCAATATTATTGGCCTACGAAACGTACTTTTCGCAACGCCATCACCCATCTTGAGACTCCGCATTCATTATTGGATAAAATTCTACCGGCATTCGACATCACGCGTTTCTTTCGCCAGTTACCCATCGAAATGCCCGAACGAGTCATCGAAAATTGAACTCAACAGATGGTCCATCTGTGATACAGCCGCGGCCAATATTTGAAATAGATAATCTTCAAAAAAAATTAATGCCAAATAATGTTCTTTCGAATGACAATAAGTATCCCATTAAATTGGAAGTTTCTCTGTTTTTGCTTTAAAAAAGTAGGGAACCTAGAATTGGATAACCCTATATACATGAAAGAGTTAGTTATGAAATATAATTTTAATAAATTCTTTTTGTTTGGGAGCAAATAAATTAGTGTTCCAAGTTAAAGCAAACAAACAATATAATACCTTAGATATTTATTAGAGAGCACTTTCTTTACAAAGCTGTAATGTTTGGAATAGATTTTTTTGCAGCACAAAATGCGTCTCAATAAGTGTTTTAATAACCTTAAATAGAGCAAGTGATTATGAACAGAACAAATTCCCGTTTTAAGTAAATTATCATATAAATGTAAAAGATATTGATGGTTTTCTAGATTAATGACTTTAGGACTTTAAAATTTTTTTCTACAGACCTATAAATTTTGCTACATTTTGGATTGCAGTAAAAAAACTGTAGACCTAAATAATTTCAAAAATAATATGTATATAGTATGTCGAATGTATGTACATACGTCATTTCTTTGCACTTCAAATATACATTTCTAAACATATTGCAAATGTTTTACCATTGTTGGGAAAAATAAATCTTGGCATGTCATAATCTGAAACGCATACGATGAAAAATTCTACGTGTTACCACTTCACGCTGTTCAGCGTTTTAAAGATAAATTATTCCGTAAAACGTTGAAAAACATTAATTCAAGGTACGACCAGACTTACTTAGAAATATAGGTATTATCACGAAAACAAATTTTCGAAGCAGAGTTCTCTAGGATATCCTTGTAGGAAAGTTTAAGAACACCAATTAAGCTTCATAACTACAAATATGCTATATTCTATTTGTTTTAATTTACACATAGCAGCGGCAGACATAGTCCTTTGTCTCTAGACTGCAAAAATTAATCTCTAAAATATGATAAATGTGTACACATATTTCATCTGGAGTCTCTAGGGAACTAAGTTTAGAATAAACTCAGTTATATACACAATTTTAACTGCAGTAAGCCCTTAAGTGCCAACAACATTTTCAATGTGTCTAAAGGTGTGCCAACCGCACGTTAATTTTCAACTTTTCTTTATACAAGTATATGAGTGCATACGTATTTACTTTTATTCATATACTTCCTGGAACTCAACTTTATTTGCACTTTGCTTACACCTCATTGCAGGCAGCGGCACAGTGGACCTCACCAAGAACCAGTGCAATAAAATGGTAGACATCTTCGAGGATGTCAGTTTGTCGAAGGTGAATAGCCTAAATGTGGGCTAGCCGTTAACCTGCTGGCATCACTCCGTACGCTGAAAAGTGCACCGCGGGACTTTGTGTTGCGGTTGCGTTTTAAAAAATCTAAAGTGGACACACGCTGAATACAACATACTGCTAGGTGGCTATTTACAGGTGAGTGTGGCGAGGGCGAAACAATACTAGAAAATTGAACAATATATGTATGGTATAAAGAGTAGTGGGTGCATAAAAGCGGTAGTCAGACACGTAGGCGAGCACTCAATGCAATATATGGCATATTTTTGCGTGTGGAGCAAATATTAAAAGTGCCGTTAGCAAATATTTTCGGGGAAGTAAACAAATTGTTTGTGTTGGTTTTTTGATATATATTTTTGCAAATATAATAACCACAGCAACAACCAGTGCTTTTTGCATTTTTTTTTTTTTGTATTTGCGCTGCTAGAAAGCATGCAGTAATTCAAATAGTTCATATGTATGCGCCACTCTTTTAACACAATCTGATTTATTGACGCGGGCAAGCGCATTGAACATCCGGTTGGGAAAAATACAGCAACAGCAAAACAACAAACGCATTATGTAATTTATGAGTACCCAGCTTTGTAGGAGCGACCAGCAGTGAAAAGCACATGAAGCAGATATGGCTGATGCACTTCCATTCTTATTGCATATTGTTATTTAAAAGACGCAGATTATAGCAGCGCAAAGTTGACTTCACTTTTTAATATAGTGTTTTTTGTCTTTAATTCCATATTTACTTCCATGCGTGTACTTGAATATTTGTATATTTCTCTTCGAAACAGATTGCGAATAAAAATGCAAAATTAGGCCGGCATTTTTTGTAGCAAGACCGAGCAGAGGCATAATTTCATCAGTGAGACCAACTATGTCAAAGTGCTCTTTTACACGGATACTTTTACCGATCAGGTACGTGCATAACGAAACGAAAAATGTTATGTATTAATTTCAGTAAAGAAGGAATTTGTTCGAGTGCGACCGAACATTTTATATTCTTGCAACTTGCATGAATCAAAGCCAGGGAACTAGCTTTAAGCTGTAAAGCCAGTTATGTAGCGTAAAGTCAGCTGGATGTTCACAAATCCTGAAGTTAGTTATATAGAGGCTTCACTTGGGAGTGGCCAGAAACGATTCTTTTGCATATGACTCAAGCAGCTCACGACTTCCGGTCTTTGACCAAGTATCCTCTGGGCAGCCTAAGAACATCCGTTTGAAGACGAGCTAAAGTGAGAAGGCGAAACATTCCCTACTTAGGGTTGTGCGCTGGGTTTGGGACCCGCCACGTAAAAAAACACCCCCAGTGAATAGCCATAAACAGCCTCGGATGAGAGACCCCCCTTTTGATGACGACCATGGCAAACGAATTAAGGACTATGATTTGAGGGCATGCACCTGGAATGTCCGGTCCCTTAATTGGGAAGGCGCCGCTGCCCAGCTGATAGATGTCCTCGTAAAGATAAAGGCTGACATCACCGCCGTCCAAGAAATGCGATGGACGGGACAAGGACAGATACGAGTAGGTCCTTGTGACATTTACTACAGTGGCCATATAAAGGAGCGCAAGTTTGGTGTTGGATTCGTGGTGGGAGAGAGACTCCGTCGCCGAGTACTATCATTCACCCCGGAGAATGAACGTCTAGCCACAATCCACATCAAAGCGAGGTTCTTCAACATATCACTGATTTGCGCCCACGCCCCGAAGGAAGAGAAGGACGATGTGACCAAAGATGCCTTTTATGAGTGCTTGGAGCGCACTTATGAGAGATGCCCCCGCCACGATGTCAAAATCGTGCTTGGCGACTTCAATGCCAGGGTGGGCAAAGAAGGTATCTTTGGCACTACGGTCGGTAAATTCAGCCTCCACGAGGAAACATCCCCAAATGGGCTGAGGCTGATCGACTTCGCCGGGGCCCGAAATATGGTTATCTGTAGTACTAGATTCCAGCATAAGAAGATACATCAAGCTACCTGGCTGTCTCCGGATCAAAAAACCACCAATCATGTTGTGATAGACGGAAGACACGTCTCCAGTGTTTTAGATGTGCGTGCGCTCCGAGGTCCTAACATCGACTCGGACCACTATATTGTTGCAGCCAAAATTCGCACCCGCCTCTGTGCAGCAAAAAACGCACGCCAACAAACACAAGGAAGGTTCGACGTCGAATCACAACAGACAGCCGAACGATTTTCTACTCGGCTTGCACTCCTGCTCTCTGAGAGCACTCGTCAACAACTCGGTATAAGGGAGCTGTGGGACGGCATTTCAAACTCCTTACGTACAGCTGCAACCGAAATCATTGGTTTTCGGAAAGTGCAAAAGAACAGCTGGTACGACGAGGAGTGCCGTGTCGCAGCGGAGAGAAAACAGGCTGCCTACCTCGCAACGTTACGATCGACCACAACACGTGCGGGATAGGATAGATACCGAGAGTTGAAGAGGGAAGCGAGACGCATTTGTAGACAGAAAAAGAAAGAGGCCGAAATGCGTTAGTACGAAGAGCTTGATAAGCTGGCCGACAGGGGTAATGCTCGAAAATTCTACGAAAAGATGCGGCGGCTTACAGAAGATTTCAAGACCGGAGCATACTCTTGTAGAACCACCCAAGGTGATCTAGCCACCGATGCCCAGAGCATACTTAAATTATGGAGGGAACACTTCTCCAGCCTGCTGTGTGAACGCACAACACCAGGAGAAAGCGAACCCGATACCCCAATCGATGACGATGGAGCAGACGTTCCATTGCCGGACCATGAAGAAGTTCGAATAGCAATTGCCCGCCTGAAAAGCAACAAAGCGGCGGGGGCCGATGGATTGCCGGCCGAGCTATTCAAACACGGCGGCGAAGAGCTGATAAGGTGCATGCATCAGCTTCTTTGCAAAATATGGTCGGACGAAAGTATGCCCAACGATTGGAATTTAAGTGTGCTATGCCCAATCCATAAAAAATGAGACCCCACAATCTGCGCCAACTACCGTCGGATTAGCCTCCTCAACATCGCATATAAGGCTCTGTCGAGCGTATTGTGTGAAAGATTAAAGCCCACCGTCAACAAACTGATTGGACCTTATCAGTGTGGCTTTAGACCTGGTAAATCAACAACCGACCAGATATTCACGATGCGCCAAATCTTGGAAAAGACCCGTGACAGGAGAATCGACACACACCACCTCTTCGTCGATTTCAAAGCTGCTTTCGACAGCACGAAAAGGAGCTACCTTTATGCCGCGATGTCTGAATTTGGTATCCCCGCAAAACTAATACGGCTGTGTAAGCTGACGTTGAGCAACACAAAAAGCTCCGTCAGAATCGGGAAGGACCTCTCCGAGCCGTTCGATACCAAATGAGGTTTCAGACAAGGCGATTCCCTATCGTGCGACTTTTTCAACCTGCTTCTGGAGAAAATAGTTCGAGGTGCAGAACTCAACAGAGAAGGTACCATCTTCTATAAGAGTGTACAACTGCTGGCGTATGCCGATGACATTGATATCATCGGCCTCAACACCCGCGCCGTTAGTTCTGCTTTCTCCAGACTGGACAAGGAAGCAAAAGAAATGGGTCTGGCAGTGAACGAGGGCAAGACGAAATATCTCCTGTCATCAAACAAACAGTCGTCGCACTCGCGACTTGGCACTCACGTCACTGTTGACAGTCATAACTTTGAAGTTGTCTATCTTGGAACCAGCGTAAACACCACCAACAATGTCAGCCTAGAAATCCAACGCAGGATAACTCTTGCCAACAGGTGCTACTTCGGACTGAGTAGGCAATTGAGAAGCAAAGTCCTCTCTCGACAAACAAAAACCAAACTCTATAAGTCGCTCATAATTCCCGTCCTGCTATATGGTGCAGAGGCTTGGACGATGTCAACAACGGATGAGTCGACGTTGCGAGTTTTCGAGAGAAAGATTCTGCGAAAGATTTATGGTCCTTTGCGCGTAGGCCACGGCGAATATCGCATTCGATGGAACGATGAGCTGTACGAGATATACGTCGACATTGACATAGTTCAGCGAATTAAAAGACAGCGGCTACGCTGGCTAGGTCATGTTGTCCGGATGGATGAAAACACTCCAGCTCTGAAAGTATTCGACGCAGTACCCGCCACGGGAAGCAGAGGAAGAGGAAGACCTCCACTCCGTTGGAAGGACCAAGTGGAGAAGGACCTGGCCTCGCTTGGAATATCCAATTGGCGCCACGTAGCGAAGAGAAGAAACGACTGGCGCGCTGTTGTCGACTCGGCTATAATCGCGTAAGCGGTGTCTACGCCAGTAAAGAAGAAGAAGATATGGGTGCTAAAGAAATTACACTGTGATAGCTTTTTTCAAAAAAGAAAAACGACGAGACCAAATTCGGCGGTTTCCCCCTATTTGGGGTCCTACAAATCGAACTGCATCATTACTTTTTTGAGTTACAATCATGGTTTCATACAAAAATTTTTGTTGAAGTTTTTCATCAAAGTGGCCCATTGTAAGAGAAAGGCACATTTTTCTTCGGTCTCTAACTTTTTTAATGTTGACTGTTTTGGTAAACTTTCTTTGGCAAAGCTTCTGAGAATAAGTCCGTCTTTAAGTTCTTAGAAGACTGTAAACCCCAAAATCAATGCTTTTTGTGTCCTTATAGCCAATATGCCGAAAAAACTGAAATTTAATCCATTTTTTTTTAATGTTTTTTCCCTCACGTTTCGTCAATATTTTAATTTACTCTTTGATACTTATACATTAAGTGACATCTTGTAATAGTAAGAGACTTAAGCAAAGACAACGTTCTGAGCAAACTAACCATTAGAAAAAAACTTAACAAAATTTGTATTTTTTAAAAAAGCTACACTAACTATGTTTGTGTGCTGTTTTATTTTATTTCATTTTTTTCTTGTATCTTATAAGTGTTATCAATACGTATCATAAATTTGTACACAATATTTAAATTAAATTTAATAAGACTCATCTTTCAATGTCCAACACAAATCAGCACGCAACGAGCCAAACTTTTTGCCGCTGTACCAATGCTCAAGGGGGGCAGCGATTTGGTGAAATCTTTCTCCATGCTCATCGAAATCAATCGGAACTTCTGCTCAAAATGGTCCTAGTGATGGTGAAGGAAATGAATTTTTAAGGACATATTCACACCTTTTTCTTCGAAAGCGTCTAGAATTTCATCCACATATTTTTTCCAATCTTCAGACCGGTGCACTCCTAAGCAATGGTTTATAACGGTCATAACGGAGTTCCGGGCAATTTTTTCATTTGGCCTTAGAAGTTCTCCGAATTTTGCGTTCTTCATAAGTTTTGTTATATCGGGGCCATTGAGAACACCTGAAAATAATGAATCAACATAACATTCGTTCTATTAAAAGACTTAAAATACCTTCTTTTATTTTCGCAACACTTAGTCTTGGAAATATTTCTGTCAAACATTTAAAAGCTTCGGCATCTCGATTTATTGCTTTATGAAATGGTGGTACCAAAATGCCATTAGCTGGTATCAGCGGAATATGGATAACATTTGCCACATTTAAATGAAATTTTGTGCGAAGCTTCCAATCACGCATTCTATATTGGTTTCCGCGGTACTTTGAGTCCCAATGACAAATGAAGCACATATTTTTTGTGTATCCTGTCTGCAAACCAGTAAGCAAGGCGGTACTTTGAGTCCCAATGACAAATGAAGCACATATTTTTTGTGTATCCTGTCTGCAAACCAGTAAGCAAGGCGATAACTTTTAAATCTGCAAATATCTTCCATTGATGCTGCTGATACTGAACTCTGTCCAAAATTAATTTCATTGTTTCGTATGTTTCCTTTGTGTTGGAGCTTATGGCGATTGGAACCGGATATTTTGTGTTATCCACATACAGCAATAGTGCTTTTAAACTATTTTTCGACGAGTCAATATACGCCATTGCTCTGGTTTGGACTCACAGTTCATGTATTGCATAAGGCCAGGAATATTTTTACAATACGAAAAAGTATTGTCGCCATTAACCTCAAAGAAATCTAAAAGCTCCTCCTGTCTTTTGCGGTATCCATACACCTTCACATCTTTAGACAATATATTTACCGATCGAAGATGATGTTCTAGGCAAATCGCTTGTCTTTGCGATAATTTCAGCTGTCGTACCATCGCATTCAAACGGGCTTGGGAAATCTCCAAGTGACGACATGGGCTTTCAACTTCGGTTGGGTTATACATTGAGAGTAGATCTGTAGGCTCGGTGGAAAATGTTGGCGAAATATATCTGTCAGTTGGACTTGGACATCTTGGTATCGGAACATTTTCTGAGTGAGATACTGGTAGACCGGAGACTGCCAGGTAGCTTGATGAGTCTTCTTATGCTGGAATCTAGTACTACAAATAATTATATTTCGGGCCCCGGCGAAGTCGATCAGCCTCAACCCATTTGGGGATGTTTCCTCGTGGAGGCTGAATTTACCGACCATAGAGCCAAAGATACCTTCTTTGCCCACCCTGGCGTTAAGGTCGCCGAGCACGATTTTGACATCGTGGTAAGGGCATCTCTCATAAGTGCGCTCCATGCACTCATAAAAGGCATCTTTGGTCACATCGTCCTTCTCTTCCGTCGGGGCGTGGGCGCAAATCAGCGATATGTTGAAGAACCTCGTTTTGATGCGGATTGTGGCTAGACGTTCATTCATAGGAGTGAATGTAGTACTCGGCGACGGAGTCTCTCTCCCGCCACGAATCCAACACCAAACTTGCACTCCTTTATATGGCCACTGTAGTAAATGCCGAAAGGACCTGCTTGTCTCTGTCCTTGTCCCGTCCATCGCATTTCTTGGACGGCGGTGATGTCAGCCTTTATTTTCACGAGGACATCAAGCTGGACAGCGGAACCTTCCCAATTAAGGAACCGGACATTCCGGGTGCATGCCCTCATATCATAGTCCTTAATTTGTTTTCCATGGTCGTCATCAAAAGGGGGGTCACTCATCCGAAGCTTGTTGTTTCCTTTCATTAGGGGTTTGTTTTATGTGGCGGGTCCCAAACCCAGCGCACAACCCTATGCAGGGGTGTTTCGCCTTCTCACTTTAGTTCGCCTTCAAACGGATGTTATAAGGCTACCCAGAGGATACTTGGTCAAAGACCGGAAGTTGTGAGGTGCTTGAGTCATATGTAAAAGAATCGTTTCTGGCCACTCCCAAGTGAATGGCGATTAAATTTAACCCCTGCACAATGATAAAGCAACTACGCATACGAGCGCTTAGTTTCATGCTGTTATATACTATATGTATATGGTACGTTTAAGAGTATATGTATATGTACATGTATAAAATACATACATACGTAATTACATGTATAATTGTATTAACGTATGAACAATTAATAATTTTTACTTGTATTTTTAAATGCGCGTTTAGCGGAAGCCATGATTGGTTGAGATTAAATTACTCTGGATCAACTGAGACGCTTAAAGTCTCAAAAATTGCCATTTATTTATCATAAACTTTTAATACTTTTTTTTTTGCCTGACCAGACTTTTCCGAAAGTCGCTCTCTTGATACGATGTTCGACTGTACTCCGCACGTAGTGGTATGAAGCAAAAACACTATAAGTCTATTATTTCCATTTACCTTTCGTTCTTGTGAGTGTTTGTTATTTTTATGCTGACAATTGATCAGATAGTCCATTATGCATCTGAAGGGTCTCGAATCTAATTTCGGCACAACCTCGCTAGCTTTCAATAAAATATCTTATGATATAAAAGTTGTGTTATTAGTTAATGGAAAGGGTTATGAAGAAAAATATTGGTCTATTTTAAAACCATTGAAAATAGACGTATTATATGTTAAATTGTGAACAAGCAAAAAATTGAAATAAATTTACAAAAAAATCAGAAAAAAAACCAAATTGACTCTGATGTGTATCGGGCAACCGAAATGTCATTTAATGGTTGCTGCACGGCTGCCTCCGTTTGGTGGTTCGCGGTTGCAAAAAATTAAAATAATGAAAGTATGGCATTACAACCGCAATGAGCGGCTGCACACACTCACACACGCACTTATAAGCATGCTGTTCATACACAGCAAGTAAGTGAGTATAACGTATGTGTAAGTGTGTGTGTATAATTATATATTAAAACAGTTGCATCTTGTGCCACCAACCGCATTTGCATCAACGCGAGCACCATCGCGCTTGATTCACGTCTGTGTGTCAGAGTCAATATAATTATGCAAGAGGGCGGGTGAATATATGTGTGAGGCAACTGAATATTCGAAAATCAATAATTCGAAATGAAATACGCAAACAAATGCTAGAAAATTGCGCACACGTCGACTAACGGTAATACATGTGAAAGCGCGCTTCACATCAAATCAGCAAGGGCCTGGCTCTGCCGCATCGAGTTGACGTTGACTCATTTAAGGTTGTTGCTGTTGTTATTGTCCGCAGTTCCGCTTGTTGGTTGGACTGACTTGTCGGCTGCTGGTGCTGGTAAGTAGCGATGATGATGACATACAACAATTCAACACACACGTGCAGACGTACATATACTTAAATAACGGGTGGGCCATACAAAATTTTAAATTCGAAGATAGGGCGTAAAAGATTGAGTGTAACGTTTTCTGTATGGCACGTAGCGCCGTCCTGCTAGAACCAAACGTTGTCCAAGTCTTCCTCTTCAATTTGCTTAAAGAAAAATTCGGTTAACATTGCGCGATATCGCTCATTCATGGTTATGGCGGTTCCTTCTTCATTTTCGAAGACAAATGTGTTGATGATTTCACAAGACCAAAATTCGCACCATACAGTGATTCGTGCTGGGTACATTGGCCCCTCGACGATTACGTGTAGGTTTTCGGTGCCCCAAATGCGACAATTCCGCTTGTTAACGTAACCATCGAGATGGAAATGAGTCCGAAAAGATGATTTTTCGGTAAAATTTACCAACCTCGGTCAAACGAACTTTGAAAAAGAGTTTTCAATATTTTCCAGCTTTCTTCTAGTGAATAGCGACACATCTACTTATGTAAATAAAAATTAATCATCAAAATGTATGTACGCTCACAACTTTCATACGACTGAACCAACTTTGATAATTCTTTTTTTAAAATGTTCGTTGAGGTTCAGGGAGGGTTTCTGCGGCGAAAAAAATTCGAATAATTGCCGAAAACCCCTAAAAACAGTCCTTTTCTTTTTCTCATACAAAACGAATGAATGTTTGTTCGTTAGTAACGCTAAGAAAACGGAACCAATATTGATGAAATTTTAAGAGGTTGTTCGTTGTGGATCAAGGAAGGTTTAGAAATAAAAATATCTTATACTTTTCTTGAAATGTCGGCAAATTGGATAATTTTTTTTTTTTTTGGAATTATTTTTTGTTTTGTTTTTCCATAAGCATTTTTTTTTTGTTCAATTTTTATTTTGTTTTTCATTTTTTTTATTTGTTAATTATTTGAATAGTTCAATTTCGATCGCCTACTTTTTTATTCCGGCTATTCAAAAGAAAAATCATTGAAAATTATTCAGTGAGAACTTTAGGTGTCTTTCACACAAAGAGGTCAATTGCAGATTGAAATTTGTTATGAAGCCACCAAGAGGTCGCCTTAATATCGGTTGGTGTTCTTTTTGCAATCAAAGTATGGCAGCCCAAGGCAGGGCAAGAAGTTCTCCCAAGATGCGGTGGCATACGTGCGGAATTATGGATCGCGGATAATCAGAAAGCGACCGCCACGATGTCACAGCACGACTTTTCAAACAACAGTTACGATGTTTGATGGACTTTATCTTGTGCTGCTGTTAGATGCTAGATGTACTTTGTTGAATGGCAAAAGAGAGGTTTGCCGCACGTACACATTGTTCTTTGAATGGTGGATGGTGGTAACACCAGATCAAATTGATGAAATCATTTCTGCAGAAATTCCTGATGCAGAGAAAGATTCAGTATTATACGAAGTGATGAAAACCAATATGGTTCATGGACCTTGCGGACACCAGAATTACACTTCGGTTTGTATGTCTGACAATAAATACACGAAATACTATCCACGTGCTTTTCTTTTGGAAACACAAACTAGAAATAATGGAAATCCACTCTATCGGCGTCGCTCACCAGACGACAACGGCAGAACATTCAGCACTCAATTTAGGAGAGTGGATATCGAAGTTGACAACACATGGATCTTACTATATTCACCATTATGGTCTTATTCACATTCAAAACTCATATCAATGTTGAGTATTGCAGTTTGGTGTAATCGCTAAATTACGTTTGTAATTACGTCAACTAAGGAAGCAACATGACGGTTATTGGCCTTGAACGAGATGACATCGATGCGTGAACTGCAGTGAAGCGGTTTTTAAGATACTTACTTTTGCAATTATGAACGTTTTCCGACTGTTGTGTGTCCCGCAGTTATTTTAGAGAATGGCCAAATAGTATATTTCAACCCAGAGAATACAGTACAGCCAGTGGATACACCGCCAGCAACAAAATTAACATTGACGAGTTTTTTCTCAACTTTCGTCAGTGGTCCATTTGCGAGAACATTGCTCTATTCGGAATACCTTGAACCTTGAACATCATAATCACTGGAATCAATCGATGGACGATACTATAGCTATTTCGAAATGAAGTTCGCATTCTTTTCGCGATGATCATTTCGATATATCAGCCTTCAAATTCGCGTCACACATGGATACGAACAAAAATGAAATTGCCGAAGACATTTTATATCGCATTCGCTAAGAATTGCAAAAGAGACAATTTCGGTTGATACTTCCGGTGGTTTGATATCATTTTCATTTTCCGTTTATCAATTCACGAGAGATAAACTCATCACGAATGTTCGGACATTGGTCAATATATCGTAACTACGATAGCTGCCAAAAATACCGATGTTTCTCACTTAAACTGGAAGTTTCAAAGTCAAATTTCGGGAGACTTGCGCTCATACAAATCGATCGAATGTCTTGACAATGAAGACGACGCCCTGAATTATCCGCATGCGGCGAAACTATAACGGAACTTGACTGATTGTGACGCAGCTATCGAAAACAAAGGGGCAGAATGCTTGATTCTACGAATTCCTTGGTTTTCTAACAATTTACCATCTCAGGTCAATCGTATTTCGTTTTCAGTGAAAATTGCATTTGAGATGACAATCAACAGGACACAATTATAGTCGCTAGAAGTATGTGTTTTTCACACGGCCAGATATAAGTGGCGTGCTCAAGAGTTGGAAAACCATATTTTCTGTACACCGGAACAGAAACCAAAAAATAAACATTTCAAGCTGCGTTACATTAAAAAAAAAAATTAAATGATAAATTCAACTTTCTTTTCATTTCAAAACACATAATTTCACGCAGGACAACGGCTGCGGGGTCAGCTGGTCTATATAAATAAAAATGAATCGCCAAAATGTATGTACGCTCATAACTTTCATACGACTGAAATAAATTTGATAATTCTTTTTTTTTTTAAATGTTCGTTGAGGTTCAGGGATGGTTTCTGCGGTGAAAAAAAAATCGAATGATTGCCAGAAAACCCCTACAAACAGCCCTTTTCTTTTTCTCATACAAACGAATGAATGTTTGTTCGTTAGTAACGCTAAGAGAACGGCTGAACCAATATTGATGAAATTTTATGAGGTTGTTCGTTGTGGATCAAGGAAGGTTTAGAAATAAAAATATCTTATACTTTTCTTGAAAAGTCGGTGTGGAGATCGTACCTGTTAAAGAAAGTGACAATACGCTCTCATAATTTAGCAACAAGGAAGGCGTTGATGTAACGTGTCTGTAAATATGACATTTGATATTAGATATTTATTGGACGCCGACCGAGCCGGACGGGAAGGCCGATAGTTGTTAATATAATATTACAATTGTTAGTTATTTATATAAATTATAATAAATCGTGAAATCGCAGAATATTACAGTCGGCAAATTGGATAACTTTTTTTTTTTGGAATTATCCATTTTGTTTTTCCATAAGCATTTTTTTTTTTGTTCAATTTTTGTTTGTTTTGTTTTTCAATTTTTTGATTTGTTAATTATTTGAATAGTTCAAGTAGGCGATCGATACTTTTTTATTCCGGCTATTCAAAAGAAAAATCATTGAAAATTATTCAGTGAGAACTTTACGTGTCTTTCACACAAAGAGGTCAATTGCAGATTGAAATTTGTTACGAAGCCACCAAGAGGCCGCCTTAATATCGGTTGGTGTTCATTTTGCAATCAAAGTATGGCAGCCCAAGGCAAGGCAAGAAGTTCTCCCAAGATGCGGTGGCATACGTGCGGAATTATGGATCGCGGATAATCAGCAGGCGACCGTCACGATGTCACAGCACGACTTTTCAAACAACAGTTACGATGTTTGATGGACTTTATCTTGTGGTGCTGTTAGATGCTAGATGTACTTTGTTGAATGGCAAAAGAGAGGTTTGCCGCACGTACACATTGTTCTTTGAATGGTGGATGGTGGTTACACCAGATCAAATTGATGAAATCATTTCTGCAGAAATTCCTGATGCAGAGAAAAATCCAGTATTATACGAAGTGATGAAAACCAATGTGGTTCATGGACCTTGCGGACACCACAACCCCACTTCGGTTTGTATGTCTGTCAATAAATGCACGAAACAGTATTCACGTACTTTTCTTTCGGAAACACAAACTAGAAATGAGGGATATCCACTCTATCGGCGTCGCTCACCAGAGGACAATGGCAGAACACTTAGCATTCAATTTAGGGGCGTGAGTATCGAAGTTGACAAAACATGGATCGTACCATATTCGCCACTGTTGTCTAATTCACATTCAAAAGTCATGTCAATGTTGAGTATTGCAGTTTGGTGTAATCGATAAAATACGGTTGTAAGTACGTCGCCAAAGGAAGCAACATGGCAGTTATTGGTCTTGAACGATACGGTCGATACGTGAACTGCAACAAAGCGCTTTGAAGGATATTTACTTTTGCAATTCATGAACGTTTTCCGATTGTTGTGCGTCTCGCAGTTATTTTGGAGAATGGTCAAAGAGTGTATTTCAACCCAGAGAATTCAGTATAGCCAGTGGAAACATCGTCAGCAACAAAATTAACATTGTCGAGTTTTTTCTCAACTTTCGTCAGTGATGCGTTTGTGAGAACATTGCTCTATGCGAAAATTCCTTGATATTATACATGGAATGCATCGTCGAATAGTTACGCAGAAAGCAAGGCCAACCAGTAGATTGACATCCAGGTGTCTTATCAACTAATACATTAGGATGAATTTACACAATCCACCCGAAAAACCACGATTGTTTCTACCTTCGCTTGCTATTGATTAATGTACGCAGTTCAACTTTATTTGAGTACTTTATTTGAGTTACTGTGAATGGTTCGATGTGTGCAAGTTTTGGAGTAGTAAGCCAGCAATTACAAATGCTGGAACACGTTAATTACTGGAATGAAAATGAAGTTTGCAAACTTTTCGATACATCGACATTGTCAAAGACATTTTACATCGTCTTCGCTAAAAATTGGAAATGGTACAATTTCGGTTGATACTTTCGGTGGTTCGATATCATTTCCATCTTCCCTTTATCAATTCACGAAAGATGAAATCATCACAAATGTTTGGACATTGGCCAAATTATCGTACCTACGATTCCTTAAGTGCACGCGCAATGTTAGCTGGCAAAAATACCGATCGATCGTCTTGAGTATGAAGACGACGCCGTGAATTATCCAGTGGTATTCCTAAATTCTTTGGACAGGCTTGGTATGCCACCATATCATTTGCGTCTCAAAGTATGATGCGTCGTTATTATGTTTCCCAATCTTCATGCGCCAAAACTGTGTAATGGAAACCGACTGATTGTGACGCACCGATCGAATACAAAGGGACAGAATGCTTTATCCTACGAATTCCTTTGAGTTCTAACGATTTGCCATTTCAGTTCCAACGTATTCCGTTTCCAGTGAAAATTGCATTTGAGATGACAATCAATAGGACCTAAAGATAGTCGCATAGTGTGAGGCATAAATTTGGAAATGCTATGTTTTTTACACGGCCGTAGCGTGCTCACGAACTGGAAAATCATCTTTTCTGTACACCGGAACAGAAACCGAAAAATATTGTTTATACAGCCGAGTTATATTGAAAATTAACGCAGGACAACGGCTGCGGGGTCAGCTAGTTTCTTATATTTTAAACTTTTTACTGAATATCTGTCACTTTCCGAATGGTATTTGACGTTTCCAATGTCGAAATATAGATAATTCAAATTTAAAACGTTAGATGACCCACCCTATATATATGTGTACGTGTGTTGCAAGTAAGTTGCAAGCTGCACGTGAAATGTAACCGATTTGTGGGATGTATGCAGCATGGCTGATGGCTTTATGGTTGTGTGGCTTCGCTGAAAGTCAAGTGAGCTGCCGTAAGAGCAGAGAGTTCCTATTTTCCCTACATTTCTTCGCTCTGGAGATATTAATGTGGTAATGGCGTGATATGAAGCGGCATGCACTGGTGTTGTGAGAACTTGAGCTTGCGAGATAATTGAATGAAAATCATCGAGGCCCGGTGCTCTCCACGAGGCTCTCTTGGTGAGACTTAATATCTTAATCATTGATGAAGCTTCGCACAGTGCCCCAACTCTTTTACTATCTTACAAAACAAGTCTCTAATAGTACTAATTAAAAATATTTTCTTACTTTAAAAGTTGAAAACATTCAAAATCTGCGAAAGACAAAACTCTAACGATTTATATTTAACTTAGTAGTTATTACTAATATCGTTATTTAATGAATTAAGGTTATTATACTTGTTTATAACAATAAATTTCAAAACAATTTGCTATTTTAATTCTCAAAACCTTTCAGTCCAAGCTATTATGATCTTAATGACTCCAGCATTCTGCATTATTTTTGATGTATTATCATTTATATCTTTCTTCAGCAATTTTTTACCTCTGCATGTAATTGGAACAGCGTGATTCGTGCGCCTGCATAAAGCGGCTAAAGTCATTAATTTATACCGCGAAACAATAAGTCCCCTCAACGAGCAGTTGCATATACACTCGGACAAGGCATTTAAAATAAAAATATAAGAAGGAAAAGAAGAAGATGAATGCCATATTTATTCTTCCTTCTTGTTCACGTGCGCAAAAGCTTGTTGTGAAGCCGCCAAAAGTGGATAACCTCTGCCAGCTGTATATTCGCATACTTTACCTCCTCACTTTGACCAACCGATCACTGACATCCACAAGCACAAAGTTGATTGGCGGATATAATCGCTTGAATTACGCTTTTGGCATGCAGCGACCAGTCGCGTGACGCGAATGTCCAATGGTCGTACTCCAGCAGTGGGGGTTTTAGTTTCTGTAAAGACCAATCTGTAAGAGACACCATTTATTAATGATTATCCGGTAAGCGGACTGCTGCTGTTTTATTGTGCTGCCGGTAGCAGCTCCTACTACAAATTTCTGTTTTCATTTTACTATATGAACGAATTATTATATACCTGAATATGATGTTGCCCATCAATGACTCTGTAGGGTGTCTTAAATGTCCTGTTGGTTTAATGAAATACCCATTTAAGGTAAATGAGCTTATAGATTTCTACTGCTTATAATGACACACTTCTGAAAGCGCAATTATTAAACATTAAGTAAATGCAACGGTAGCTATAGGTGGAGGTGATTATGATAATGGATACACAGTATTTTTATTATAAATACATTTTTGCAAATTTTCTTTCCGACTCTATTTTAATTCTATAGTCTTCTATTTATCTAGGCTATTTACGTAAACATTAGAAGAATATGGGAAATGAAGATAATATCTGAAAGCTTGATAATATTTCAAGAAATAAGTCACTTTTTATTTTAGCCCTCCTTTATGGTTCAGAGGCCTGGACGATGACATCATCTGATGAGTCGACGTTACGATTTTTCGAGAGAAAGGTTCCGCGAAAGATGTATGGTCCTTTGCTCGTTGGCCACGGCAAATGTGACATTCGACGGAATGATAAGCTGTACGCGTTATGTGACGATATTGACATACATAAGTAGTTCAGCGAATTAAGAAGCAGCGGCTACGCTAGCTAGGTCAGGTCAGGTGCAAAAGGACTTGGCTACCGGTATCTCGAATTGGGGCCAAAATGCGAAAAAAAGAAATGACTGGCGCGCTGTTGTTAACCAGTAAAAAAGAAAATGTTATATTTGTAATTTCTTTTCATTTTATAATTTGGTTTTAAAAGCTTGAATAATATGTGAAAGCTCAATTAATAAAAGTTAGTTTGCCATTATATACAATATATTATCTTATGATTGGTCCTCAGTAATGCCATGTTCCGATCGACTCTTAATCACTGTAATTTGAGTAATAAACAAGCAATACAGTTATAAAAAAAATAATTAAATTTGCCAATTTTTGCAATTAGACTTAAAGCTTTAAATTTTTTAAATAATTAAACAGACTATTGTTAAGCTTGCGTATGCATATATGAATATTTCAACACTGACTTGCTTCGTTAAGCTCACACAAGTATGAGTGAGTGAAAAACTCTGAAGTGCACGTCGTCGGAAACACAAATACGTACTTACATACATATTAGTTGTTTGGATTATAACCTGGCAAGTTCAATGACTTGACGCCTGTAGCTTCCTTCCGGTTTTGATGCATGGTCTACCTCACTCTCTACCATGCTCCTTATTCTGTCTGCTTGGCAAACAATACGCTTAAATTCTCCACACACACATATCCACCAAAATTTTAATGTGTGGAGGTATGTGGGCAAATGTAGCAGCATTAGTGTTGTTGTACTCATGGTAAAAATACATAAAAATTTGCCCGAACATAAAAAGACAGTGCACAATAACAATAAAAGTTAAAAAAGAGTACTGTGTAAATAGGCGGAACTAAATAAAAGGAGAAAAAATAATAACAACCAAGCTACATGCACACCTAACAACAACAAAACCAATGCCATATCTGATATCAGCACATACTAAAGAAAGACATACACACACATTTGTGAAGTTCTAAGTGCTCCTATTACGTGAAGCGATTTGTTTATATTCACACTTCTATGAAAAACGTTTTATAATATAACAATACATAGACATGCAGAAGGTATACAGAGAAACTCACCTGAACGTTTATAAATTTTAAAGCAAGCAAAAAGTGGAAGTGTGGAAGAGTAAGGTTGATGGCGAAAGTATAATCTAAATAGCTTTTAGGTATATACATACGTAAGGATGAAATTATATATACAGCTGTTGACAGCTAATTAGAAACGATAGATATAGAAGGTGACTAAAGTGCGACTGCTAATTAGAAAAAGTTGTTTAAAGAATTAAAATTCCTCAAGTTGTTAGTAAATAATTAATAATATTACTGAATAATTATTAATATTAGTAAGCGGATGTTTCGCTATTGTGGTTTATAATATATTAAGATGTATTATTCAAGTTTTTGAATGAGAAAAAGCTGCAGAAGTATTTCTGCCCTACGTAGTTACATTTTTGACATTCTTCAGTCTAGAAAGACGTTCACATAAATTGTGAATCAGATCAAATGCTCAACAAAAATTGTTATTTAATGCCTTTAAACATATGCAGAATTTTAAAACTATTTCCAATGTTGCACGCAAAGAAACAGCCCGAAACACGGAAATATACCGAATTAATACTATCTCGCGAAGAGACCCAAAAAAGAGTTCCACCACCAATTTTACATGAAATTCAAGGCGAATACAATATCCAAATATGCAAGAGAACAATTGTCCGGTGTTTGGTCGAATCTGGACTTCACGGTAGGGCTGCACGAAGGAACCCATTTCTCTTATTGATCTAAGACAACAAATCAACAGAAGTATGACATTTGGAACGATGTAACAAAAATTAATCGATTAGGTCCTGATGTTCAAAGGCATGTTCGCCGTCCAATAATTCAAGAACTTGATCCACGCTATATTGCATGCGTAGTTGAGTACGGTGGAGGATCAATTATAATGTGGCGATGTTTTACCTGGAATGGTGTTGGTTCACTCCATAAGATTGATGGAATTTTAAACATAGACCTCGACATGCTAAATAATGTCATGTTGCCATGGGCTGAGGAAAATTTGCCTGTTAAAAGGAAGATAACAATTCAAAGCATACAACTAAGTTGACACAAAAGTTTCTTAATGAGAATGCTATCAATGATTTGGAGTGGGAATTGTGTACCCCAAACTTAGACTCTATAGAACAACTCTGAATGATGTTAAAAGAGCAATATGCACCAAAATATCCCAAATACGGATGTTCTCTGTGATGAAACTAGAACGGCATGGCAAGCTACTCCATTAGTGCCCGGTGAGAATCTTATAACGGAATCGATGTGAAGCAATATTAAAGTAAAAGAGATGACCAACAAAATACTAACTAACAGTAAAGAAGGTTTTGTGATATCATTATTTTTTGTTGATAAAATATTTTCGTTTCTAATTAGTTGTCGCACTCAAATCTTTGATTCTACGTGTTTTTGTTAACAGCTTCAAAACAAAAACGAGTTTTAAACTAAATTTTTACTATTAGAGTTTAAGTTCAACATAGGTTTTAATTAAATAATTGAAAGTAGAATAAATATACGTGATTTATTGGAAAATAATATCATTTACTTTAACATATTTGTCTAATTAGCAACAGTATATATGTCTATTAGGGTGTCCGATATTTCCCATGGTAATTTTTTTTTGGCAACACTCGCCGAAATTTCAGTGTTTGCTATTCATTTCAATTTAAACCTTGTCCCATGTTTATAACATGAAAATTTTGGATATTCTACATTAGGCAAGTAAATTTAGCACTTAGATAAACGATACTGGTAAAAAAGTTTTTCACTATGCAACACAATTCGTAAGATTTTTTTCTTAATAAAATTCCTTTTAAAGTTATAACCTGAGCATTCACCAGCGGTTTATACATTTTGCGTTACTCATACGACATGTTGTATTGTATACTTGATATTATAAATATTACTGCATATAAGTTTTAAAGAAACGTTTGAATGAATAGAAAACCACCTTTTCAAAATTATGACAAAAGAACAAATAATCCCGAACAAAAATTATTAAAATGATTTAGACAAGGTCACATATGCCTTACTATTTAAGATAGAAAGGGCATCTTAATGTAAATATACACTACTCTGCCCAAAAAATAAGGTTTGAATTTAAACTGTGCGCGTCGAAAGATTTGGAGAATTTTTTTTATTTTTTTTAAGTTGGTAGTACTATCAGTCACATTTATGTCAAATTTCATGTCAAAATATTCATTAGTGTTTGAGATACGTGTCGTTTTATGAACTGCTAAAAGTGAGTTTTTCGTTTTTTGCGATGTCGAAATTTGTTGAGCAAAGAATTTGCACTTAATTTTGTTTACGGAATCAATATTTTGCTGCGGGTACGTTGAGATAGTGCAGAAAGCCTTTGATGAGACTATGTCTAAAAAAAAGTTTACAAGTGGTATAGTGAGTTCCAAGCCGGCCGTGAACGTGTCGAAGACGAAGAGCGTCACGGGCGACCATCAACCTCAACCGACGAAGCTTACGTTAAACAAATCAAAGATGTGTGAAAAACCATCGATTAACAATTAGAGACCTTGCTGATGAAGTTGGCATATCGAAAGGCTCAGCCAATACCATTTTGAAGGATGTTTTGGGCCTCAAGCGCGTCAAATCTCGACTGGTACCGAAAATATTGAATTTTTTGGAAAAAAGGCGTCACGTTGAAGTGTGTGAAAAGATGCTTTCCGACTACCAGGGTGTCATGAAATGCATTATAACTGACGATGGGACTTGGATCTATGCTTACGACCCCGAAACAACCGATCAATCGAGCGAATATCGCGCCAAAAGAGAGCCGAGACCAAAAAAATCGCGCCAAAGTCGCTCAAAAATCAAGGTCATGTTGACTGTTTTCTTCGATTATCGTGGTGTTGTGCATTATGAATTCCTTCCTTCCGGTCAAACAGTCAACAAAGAATATTGCGAAATGCTATCCGCCTAAAAATGCCGGAATTGTGGAAAGACAATTTTTGGTTTTTCTCCATGATAATGCACCTTCCCATACTGCCCTCGTAATTCGTGATTATTTCGCCAAAAACTCAACCCATATCGTTCCGCAACCACCGTATTCACCTGATGTGGCGCCGTGCGACTTCTGGCTGTTCACCAAGCTCAAAAGACCGCTCCGGGGACACCGTTTTTATACAATAGAGGAGATTCAAGCCGCAGCGAAGACGGAACTGAAGGCCATCCCGGAAAGTGACTACAACCAGTGTTTCGAAGATTGGAAAATCCGTTGGCGTAAGTGCATTGCATTGGGAGGGGATTACTTTGAAAGGGATGAAATTGATTTGGAAGAATAAATAAAGAATGGGCACAGTAGTATGTCTTTAGTATATATCGTCACCTGAAATTCAAAATAGCGTAAAAACATTTTCGGAAATTTACTGTGGCATGAATGAAACACGAAATGAAAAGAGAACATGTGTGAAACAAAATTTTAATATTGGTAAAAACTGGTTTATATCTGTCCTCAGAACCAGAAAACGTTGAAAATATGTAATATTATGTATGTAATTTGAAGTAGTGAATCAATAATAAATAATCTATAAGACACTCGGTTTCGAATTTTTTGATGATACGTTATTTTGCATTTCAGGTGACGATATATACAGGGTAGGCCATTTAAAGTTGACCCATCTGGCAACGCTGTAACTTTTAACAGCGCTGACAAATCGGCTAATGTCATACCGCGTTAGAAGCGTCATTCGAAGACAATTTATACTATGGAACAGCACACTCCAAAAGAACGCGCTGAAATTGTTCAGCTTTATATTCAAAATTACTTTTCAATTGTGTTAACTCAACGTGCGTTTCGCAAAAAAAATAAAGTGAAAAGTGCTCCAGTTAAGAACACAATTAAGTCTTTATACGCAAAATTTGTGAACACCGGTAATCTCAGTAATGCCAGTCATGCATCCAGACAACGCACAAGACGTTCTGATGAAAATATCGAAGCTGTACGAGCCAGTATTGAGGAGACTCCATCGACATCGAGTTATCGCCGCTCTCAGGAATTAGACATCTCTCGCACCACTCTCCGACGCATAATTCATAAAGATTTGAAGATGTTTCCATATAAAATTCAAATGGCACAAAAACTAAACCCAGCTGATTATCCGCGACGCCTTAATTTTGGCAAAATGGGCAAATGGATCAACTTTAAATGGCCTACCCTGTAGTTTGAGTTATACATCGTATACATATACTTAATGGTTATATTGTGCCACATAATTACTTGTACATATGCTGTATAAATCTACCATGTCATATATATGCCCTATGTTTAGAAATACAAATATAAGCTTATGTATGTAATATGTATATTAGCTTGTCAAAAAAGTCGTGCGGTATTTTCGCTAGTTGGCGCTGAAAGCGCGTAGTTCTAGTTTTATTCGTCACGTGATAGACCTCTTTGGAAAGCTCATTTCACGCGCTAACACGTGGTTGATTGATTGTCGTTTCTTTTAAGTTGTTCGTGAGTTATAGGGGTCGCAAAATAAAAAAAAAAGAAAATACGGTATAGTTTACAGTACTACTACGATAAAGGCAAAAATGCATCTCAAGCCGCCAATAAAATTTGTGGAGTTTATGGACCCGATACAGTTTTCATTTCCACTGCACAACAATGGTTTCAACGTTTTCGTTCTGGTGTAGAAGTGGTCGAAGATGTGCCACGCTCCGGAAAGCCTGTCGTCGAAAATTGCGATAAAATCGCTGAATTGGTCGAAAGAGACCGGCATAGTAGTCACCAAACCGTTATAAACCATTTGGAGAAGCTTGGAGTCACTAAGAAGCTCGATGTATGGGTGCCACACGAATTGATTCAATAAAAATACCGCAAGACTTCCTTGACAACCCATCATATTTTAACTCCAAAACAGCAACGCGATATGCACAGTTTCCTCGCGCTCGTTGCAGGGAAGCAATGTATAAGCCAGACAAAGTCTCTATTGCTTGAAGCTAGAGCTGAAATGCAAACAATAGCGCGTAGTTGTGCAAGCTGTTTGCGCAAACTTTATAACAACAGTGTACGGTTGTAAACTAATTTTTAAAGGCATTGACATTAATCGAGTTAGTGTGAATCGTAAAACGCATACCAGCATAATTACACAAGCTAGTATTTGCTTTCTTGGCATCGTGTGCATACATTTCATACACATCTTACTCATAGTACAAAATCACTACCAACTGATGATGTAAAGTACGCGTTAGAGAATATGCAATACCTGACTCGTCACCTGTAGGCGTTACATTACGTAAATATGCAACACTAGCTATTCGTTTACGGAGCATCTGCAGCGGAGAGATGAAAATGTGAAAATATTTACGACTCTATTAGGGGGTCAGGGGTAGTCAGAATCAATTTTTTGTTTTTGCATTTTCGTTAAGTGTAATATCTTAAAAACGTTCTCTGGTTGGTATGGTAATTAGTTTTTGAGTTATTCGACAAATAACAACGAGAGCTCGGGCACTTCAAAGCGCAAGTGAGAAACTTTAAAGGCGTTTTCCTCAAAACTATGTTTTTTGAACTGGTGACAACGGTGGACGATGGAGTCATGTGTAGAAGTCCACGCAAATGAGGAAAGTTCTCTGATCGCCCTTTTACATATGACTCAAGCAGCTCACGACTTCCGGTCTTTGACCAAGTATCCTCTGGGTAGCCTAAGAACATCCGTTTGAAGGCTAGCTAAAGTGAGAAGGCGAAACATCCCCTGCATTGGGTTGTGCGCTGGGTTTGGGACCCGCCACGTAAAAAAAACACTCCCAATGAAAAATCAACAACAGTCACGGATGAGAGACCCCCCTTTTGATGACAACCATGGCAAACGAATTAAGGACTATGATTTGAGGGCATGCACCTAGAATGTCCGGTGCCTTAATTGGGAAGGTGCCGCTGCCCAGCTGATTGATGTCCTCGTGAAAATAAAGGCTGACATCACCGCCGTCCAAGAAATGCGATGGACGGGACAAGGACAGATACGAGTACGTCCTTGTGGCATTAACTACAGTGGCCATATAAAGGAGCGCAAGTTTGGTGTGGGAAGAAAAGGACGATGTGACCAAAGACGCTTTCTATGAGTGCATGGAGCGCACTTATGAGAAATGCCCCCGTCAAGATGTCAAAACCGTGCTTGGCGACTTTAACGCCAGGAAGGGCAAAGAAGGTATCTTTGGCACTACGGTCGGCAAATTCAGCCTCTACGAGGGAACATCCCCAAATGGGTTGAGGCTGATCGACTTCGCCGGGGCCCGAAATATGGTTATCTGTAGTACAAGATTCCAGCATAAGAAGATTCATCAAGCTACCTGGCAGTCTTCGGATCGAAAAACCACCAAAAAATCGATCAGGCTGTGATAGACGGAAGGCACGTCTCCAGTGTTTTAGATATGCGTGCGCTCCGAGGTCCTAACATCGCCTCGAACGACTGTATTGTTGCAGCCAAGATTCGCACCCACCACTGTGCAGCAAAAACCGCACGGCAACAAACACAAGGAAAGTTCGACGTCGAGAAGCTGTAATCACAACTGACAGCCGAACGATATTCTACTCGGCTCGCACTCCGCTCTCTGAGAGCACTCGCCAACAACTCGGTATAAGGGAACTGTGGGACGGCATTTCAAACCATTTACGTACAGCTGCAACTGAAACCATTGGTTTTTGGAAAGTGCAAAAGAACAGCTCACATAGTTTTCACATACACTAACCAGAGAACCTAAAGCATAGAGAAGGTGCAGGTTCGACAGCGCACATTTATGAGATTTATAGTAAGGAATTTACCTCACAACCACAGAAATCACGCTGTAAAATGTTAAGATTATTAACAGTTCTCCCCATACTCAACAGAGAAAATGAAGAGAAATAAATATACGTATTTTCGGTGTATGATGACGTGGCATGTATGTCTAAGCAGAGAATGTGTTGTTATCTACAACTTCAAAGTTATAACTGTCAACAGTGACGTGAGTGCCAAGTCGCGAGTGCGACGACTCTTTGTTTGATGACAGGAGATATTTCGTCTTGCCCTCGTTCACTGCCAGACCCATTTGTTTTGCTTCATTGTTCAATCTGGAGAAAGCAGAACTAACGGCGCGGGTGTTGAGGCCGATGATATCAATATCGTCGGCTTACGCCAGCAGCTGTATACTCTTATAAAAGATTGTACCTGCTCGATTAAGTTCTGCAGTTCGAACTATTTTCTCCAGAGTCAGGTTGAAGAAATCGCACGATAGGGAATCGCCTTGTCTGAAATCTGATTTGGTATCGAACGCCTCGGAGAAGTCCCCCGATCCTGACGGAGCTTTTCGTGTTGCTCAACGTCATTTTACACAGCCGTATTAGTTTTGCGGGGATACTAAATTCAAACATCGCGACATAGACGCAGCTCCTTTTCGTGCTGTCGAAAACAGCTTTGAAATCGACGAATAGGTGGTGGGTGTCGATTCTCCTTTCACGGGTCTTTTCCAAGATTTGGCGCATGGTGAATATCTGGTCGGTTGTTGATTTACCAGGTCTAAAGCCACACTGATATGGTCCAATCAGTTTGTTGACGGTGGGCTTTAATCTTTCACACAATACGCTCAATAGAACCTTATATGCGATGTTGGGGAAGCTAATCCCACGGTAGTTGGAGCAGATTGTGGGGTCTCCTGTTTTATGGATTAGGCATAGCACACTTAAATTCCAATCGCTGGGCATGCTTTCGTCCGACCATATTTTACAAAGAAGCTGATACATGCTCCTTATCAGCTCTTCGGCGCCGTGTTTGAATAGCTCGGCCGGCAATCCGTCGGCCCTTGCCGCTTTCTTGTTCTTCAGCGGGCAATTGCTATTGAACTTCTTCATGGTCGGGTAATGGATCGCCTGCTCCATCGTCATCGATTGGGGAATCGGGTTCGCTTTCTCCTGGTGTTGTGCGTTCACTGCCATTCAGCAGGCTGGAGAAGTGTTCTCTCCATAATTTATGTATGCTCTGGGCATCGATGACTAGACCTCCGGTCTTGAAACCTTCTTTAAGCCGCCGCATCTTTTCGTAGAATTTTCGAGCATTATCTCTGTCGGCCATCTTATCAAACTCTTCATACTCACGCGTTTCGGCCTCTTTCTTTTTCTGTCTCGCTTCTGTCCCATCCCGCACGTGTTGTGGTCGATCGTAACGTTGCGAAGTAGGCAGCCTGTTTTCTCTCTGCTGCGACGCGACACTCCTCGTCGTACCAGCTGTTCTTTTGCACTTTCCGAAAACCAATGGTTTCGATTGCAGCTGTACGTAAGGAGTTTGAAATACCGTCCCACAGTTCCCTTTTACCGAGTTGTTGACGAGTGCTCTCAGAGAGCAGGAGTGCAAGGCGATTAGAAAATCGTTCGGCTGTCTGTTTTCAGTCGATCAGCCCCAACCCATTTGGGGAGGTTTCCTCGTGAAGGCTGTTTTTACCGACAATATTGCCAAAGATACCTTCTTTGCCCACCCTGGGGTTAAAGTCTCCAAACACGGTTTCGACATCGTGGTGGGGGCAGCTCTCATAGGTGTGCTCCAAGCGCTCACAGAAGGCATCTTTGGTCACATCGACCTTCTCTTCCATCGGGGCGTGGGCGATATATTGAAGAACCTCGCTTTGATGCGGATTGTGGGTAGACGTTCATTCACCGGAGTAAATGATAGTACTTGGCGACGGAGTCTCTCCCACCATGAATTTCACGCCAAACTTGCACTCCTTTATATGGCCACTATAGTAAATGCCACAAGGACCTATTCGCCTCAGTCCTTGTCCTGTCCATCGGATTTTTTGAACGGCGGTGATTCAGGCTTTATTTTCACGAGGACATAAACCAGCTGGGCAGCGGCAACTTCCCCTTTAAGAGACCGGACATTTCATGTGCATTTCCTTAATTCGTTTGCCATGGTTGGTCATCCAAAAGAGGGTCACTCATCCGAGGCTATTGGTAATTTTTCATTGGTAGTGTTTTTTTTACGTGGCGTATCCCAAACCCATCACACAACCATATGTTGGGGATATTTCGCCTTGTCACTTTAGCTCGCCATCAAACGGATGTTCTTAGGCTACCCAGAGGACACTTGGTCAAAGACCGAAAGTCGTGAGCTGCTTGAGCCATATGTAAAACAATCGTTTCTGGCCACTCCCAGATGAATGGCGATCATAAAACTTTCCTCACATTCGTAATTAGCAATCAAAATGCATTTTCCAGCAGAGAACTCAATAAGTTATGTGTTTGTTCCCATCAATTTTTATTTATTGACGCAATAAAGAGGAAATTTTGTATATCCATCGTAACTATATGAGCATGGAATTGATTAAAATTACACTTTTATACTTAAGTTGAGATGCACTTCCAATGGCTTAAAAACGTAGAATTAAAAACTTTTCTCTGATGCAAGTAGGTGTGATAGTGCATTTTTTGCAACTTAGGTCTTTACGGAGCCCATTCTGAATTCATGGGAACTAAAATTCCCTCAATTCAGTATGTCGTTTCTGAACCATCATGTGCTCCTGAGGAAGATCGCCAGTACACAAAGTTTTACTTATTCTTACTTCTACCTACCTACCAAATTTCTTGTTTCATTCCATGTTAATTTTAAAAGTCGGCATATGCGGTCCATATTCCATTTATGTCACGCTTGCCAACTAGATAGATATTGGATCCAGCCAGATTCAGCTATATCTATGTATAACATGTGTGTTGATTACAAATAGTAGGGGCATCTTTTTTACTCCAGTTGTAGGTTGGTGTTAGATCTACCAAGAGATTACAAGCGATTAATGTGCATGGGTGGTTTAAGCGATACCAAGAAGGTCGTGAGGACCTCGGTGACGATCAGAAGTCACCGAAAAAAAGTCGTCATCAGAAGTCAAAAATAAAAATGCTGAATTGTTTTTACGATTCCGAGTGTATTGTACACCGAGAGTTCGTCCCATCTGGCCAAGCGATTAATGCTGTGTTTTACCTTGGTGTTATGAAGCGTCTTTTGTCAAGCATTCGTCGTGCTCGACCACAATATCGTGAGACAGGGTCCTGGCGCCTGTTGTACGATGATGCGCCGTGACATCGGTTGACGCTTGTCACTGAATTTTTGACAAAAATCTCCATATTAACCATTAATCACTCACTCTATTCACCTGATCTGGCACCCTGTGATTTTTACCTATTTGGAAAACTTCATTTGCCCATGAAAGGACACTGGTTTCAAGACATTTCAGCTATCCAAAAGGCGACGACCGATATTCTCAAGAGCATTTCGAAACATGACCTATAACACTCATTTGAAATGCTAATTGACCGGGCTTAACGCTGTATCGATGCACGAGGAAACTACTTTGAATAACGAAATGTAAAGTTTGAAAAATATAAATTTTTTATTGTTTTTTTAACAATCCTGTTACTTTTGCGACAGACCTCGTATATTAAGAAATATACAGTTATAGCATGTCATCGGAATCAATACTAAATAGTCGAATGTTATGTGAATAAATTATCATTTAATTAGGAATTAGTTTAATACAGTAAACATATGAAAAAGTGTTTGAAAACTAAATTAGTTGTTCAGTTTCGTAATACAGGAATCCGAAAATTATTGAGTTTAATATTTGTGAGTAAGATTTTTTTTTATTTAAGTTTGACAAAAGTGTCAATTGCTAAATGCTTTTTTAAATTGATAAAATAGGCCATTGATTTCATGCATAGTAAAATAAGAATCATTAAAATTTTTTGTTTTATTTGCGAGACATCGAGATTACTCATAAAAGATATCCGGTTATAATTTAATTGACTTATTTTAACGGGTTTTGTAAAGTCCCCATCCAATTAACAATGAAGTACAGGAAATAATAAAGCAGAAATGTTTCTACATAAATGCTGCATTACGGAGCTAATAAAAATTTTCAATTTACTTATTAATAACATAAGTCAGTGAAGCACCGTTAGGTGGTGTTTGTATTAGATGTAAACAAATGCAAATGCAGACTGTAATTGAATGCAACAAATATGAATAAAATATAAAAAATAGCGTACGCAAATGTATACAAGCGCTTGCAAATATAGACAATCTATTGGTACAAGCTCTATACAAAATAGCTGTGTTCGATAAAATTTTTCTACTCAATTGCAAATAGCTTCACAACCAAATAAACAAATACATATAATAAAGTATCTGTCTATATTCGCTTTGCAGATTTCATTCTATATCTGCTCTACTTCCATGTCCTTGCAGACATATGTATTTCACATTTGATTCGCGTACTGAACAACAAACGCAAATTTATTTACGTTATGGCCAACATCCGGAACTGTATTCCAATCGTCGCGGCGAAGTGGTGTAAGGGTACGTTCCAGCAAGCACACACATATTCACATATAAACAAATGACATCTGTGAAAATTGTATTTGCTTTATATATATTTGTGCTGTTAGTGACTGGCAATGCTTCACTGTGTGCCGCAGCGTAACGTAACGTATTCGCATCAGTTCTTTGCCTGATTTCCGTTCGGCGATCTGTATGCGTTCTGTGACCTTTTTGTAGCATCTCTCAATGGCTTCTGTCGCTCGGCTGTGCCGCTATTGCTGCTGCTGTGAGGCAATAATTCAATTTTATTATTATTATTATGCGTAAATTGAGGGCTTTCCATTGCGATAATCACATATTCCTAAGCGCGACCAAACGCGGTGGTGAAGCTGGCATAGTCGATGAAGCAGATGAATAACGGGGTGATGAAATGAGTGCAATAAAAATAATGGAAGGAAATTAGCCTATTTAGGTTGTAAAGTAGTTTACAGTACGAATCAGACCGTTTTCTTACTAGCTTAGCAGTCTATATAGCTATAGACGTCCAAAAATATCCCAAAAACATAACAAGTGTTAAAAATTAAATTCCACAGAGAAGAGAGTTTAATAATTAAAAAATCTAATAGGATAATTGAAAAATTTGTGCTTGATTAAAAATCTAGAATTGAAAAGCAGCCAAAAATTAACTATTCCTTTGAATAATTAACTGGGTGGTTTGGAACAAAATAAAGGTAAGCAATAAAGCGTTGCATTCATTTAGGCGTATTACAGCACACAAAAAAGCAATTTCACTTGAAAGTTCGTACGGGTCGGCTTTAGTATACCCTCCCAGGATTTCGGGAATAAAATGGGTATGGTCGGATAGAGGAGATTCTCCAGATCACGAGTATACATAGGTTGCTATATATATTTATGGACTAGGCAACACTAAGTGTTGCCAGGTGCAATCTGACATTTCCATTGGAAAGTTTGAAATTTTTAGCATAACATCACTCAGAATGTTTTGTCATTTAATCGCCAATTGTTTTATTTACAGGGAATTAAAAAATTCATCTCGGCCAAAAAATGGAATTAAGTCGTGAACATTTTCTTGCGATCATTTTTCACAACTTTCGACGAGGATTATCACGACAAGAGTGCATCGATTAACTAAAATCTTTGTATGGCTAGGAAGCACCATCCTATAGTACTGTGAAAAACTGGTACAACGAATTCAATCCTGGCCGACGCTCGCTCAAAGACGAATTCCGTGAAGGTCATCCAAAAACATCCGTTGTGCCAGAAAACATCGATGCCGTAGGTAAACTGATAATGCAAGACCGTCATGTAACATACCTTCAGATAAAAGCATGCCTATGCATTTCTCCCACCAGCATACATTCGATATTGCGTGAACACCTGGCCGCACAAAAGGTTTGTTCTCGTTGGATCCCGCACAATTTGACAATCGCTCAAAAAAAGGCTTGTGTGGATTGGTGTAAAGAAATGCTGAAAAAATACGATCGCGGTGTTTCAAAAGACGTTTATAAGATCGTCACAGGTGACGCATCATGGATCTATGCGTATGAGTCCGAAACAAAACAGCAATCGACCGTGTGGGTCTTCCAAGACGAGTCAAATCCAACGAAAAAAAAAACCATTTTCGTTGATAAATATGCCTATTTTTATTATTAGGCCAGAAATATATATAGCAGCCCTCGTATATGGTTATAACCGCAGGAAGCTTATAGTTTTCGAGATATTCTCGTTTAAAGTTGAAAATTTTCAATATTTTAATAACATATTTTCGATATATAAAATTAATTTTGAACTTATATTTTTCACTTTTATATCCACTAGCACTTCACTAACTCATTTGTACACATTTATTTTATATAATATAGTGCAAAAATAGCTTTTAATTTACATTTAAATTATTGTTGAATTATGATTATTTAAGAATAACCAATGAATTACAAACTGTCAAATCTAATATGATTCCTCCGAAAATCATAATCTCCTTACATGCAGTAACAGATGCTTTCTTAGACTGATGGTTTTCATTGAAGCAATTGTTTTTCGGAGTTGGAGCTTTTGACAGCTGTTACTCAATTTCTACATAGTTTGGTTTATTATTTTATAATAAACACATTTACTATATGTTTGCAAATTAATTACCAAATTAATTACACATTAATTACCAAAATGGAGGTAAGGTTCGCGAGACACATCATCCGCTACCATTGATAGGTTTCGCTTCAAGTTTTATCTAGTATATAATGCGCATCTTCAGATACGCCGTACGGTGCATACCACTCTGCTATGGAACATAACTGCAAAGAAGGTTCAAATGAGTTCATCCCACTTCGCGCGCACACAGCTATGCCTATTCACTTTATGGGAGGTTTTTAGGAAGAATCTTGGTTTGCGAGCTTACAAAATCCAACAATGTCTACCAAGAGTGTGGCACGTTAAAAAAATCCCGATTCCAATTCATGAGATGTCATTATGTTCTCATGAAGTCACGGTTTGGTATGCTCTTTGGGCGGGTGAAATCATTAGCCGATATTTATTCAAAGACGAAACTGGCTTTAATGTTACAGTCGATTAGAAACAATAACCAAAAAAGGAAGATAATGATGTGAGTGACCTTTTATTCTAATAAGATGGCGCCACATTCAATGCAGCGAACGGAACAATACTTAAGTCGAAGTAGTCGAAACGGAGTTCTTCGGCTGGAATTTATACGAGTCAGTTGCAGCGGTCACTTGCCTGAGATCCATCTCTATTTTCTTTTTGAAATTTTAATATCTAAAATAACAGTTTTTGTAATATTTTACATTTTCTAAGTATAAAAATTCTTCACAAGAGTCGTAAGAACCTAATGGACTCATGGGAGTGTTCACCAAAAACACAAATTTCAAGAATATCTTATTAGAAAATTTTATTTAAACATTATACCTTTAGAAAATATTATCAATTATATACCCCATAAGAAGCGTATTTTTAAAGAATAAATATAATTTTGTTCTCAAGCAGAATCCTGTCTCTATCACTACAATCACTTCTCATTATTTGATGCAAAGCAAGCCACACTTCCTAAAGATTATAATCGCAAATACATTACTGGAATACCGCAAATTAAAGCAAAGTTTACAGTATGGCGACAATATCATAACGGTACATAGGAAAAGAAAAATGTTTTCTCTTAATATTTTATACAATAGGATAACTAGACCGAAATAATCTCGAACTTTTTTTTTATTATATTTAATTAATAAAACCCTGATACGATGTATTATTTCAAATCTTAAACACTTTACTTTCTTCAAATTTACTAAAGAAGCACAGATTTAAAAAAAAAAATATTAAAACAATGTTTTTAAACTACTACCGAAGTGCATGTTTTGACCATACTTCAAGACAGAAGTTATTATATTTCAATAATGTTGTAAAATTACTTCTCAAAAGGACATGAACTAATGCTAAAGTAATGCCAGGCCCACCTTGTACTAAGGCTTGAAAGAACTTTTAATCTCCTTCAGTGTATTAAGGCTTGAAAGAACTTTTATAATATAAAATAAATTTGTGTAATAATATAGATACTTACAAAGGGATGCGCTCAACCTGACAGGTTCTCACCACCCTTCAGCCGCCATACCGAGTAAAATCAATTTGGTTTGTTGCTCTAAGACAAAGACAAACAGCAAAGTATACTTTTAGGGCCTTTGGCTGTCCCCAGCATCCTATAAATGCTGCATGCACTACGATCCTCCCGCATCTAACACCATTGAATGCGCGCTATTGGCTTAAAGGAATGAAATGAAATTTAACAATGCCAAGTGCCATGGCATATCAGCGGCATTTCAGTCCATTCGCCATCCGGCGGCCATCTCGCATCGATACATATAATCCAAAACTAATGCAAAGTTAGCACTCGGTAATTTGTCATTTTGGCTACACAAATGCAATCGGCAGACGTCAGCGGCAGAGAGTTAGTGTGTATATTTGATATACGTGTATATTGGGTATGGAAGGGCACTATCCAATAGCTATTTGTATAAACTTACATATTCGAATTTTTAAAGCCAACTCGACAGTTGAAGGAAGAATTGTCATTTAATAACACGCCCCAAGGCAAGCAAATAACGGGAGTTTCTATAGCAACGCTACAAAAGTAGACCACTAAAGTTTGTTATTTTCTTATGCAAATAACGGGTGAAAATTTTTTTGAAAGGTTTAAATCATTTTCAAAAAAGTAAAATTTGAAAAAAATTCACGTTTTGGGAAAATAAAAAAGATTATTTGGTTTTTAGAAACAGGAAAAAATTTTTCTCCCAAATGCTTTGAAATTTTTTTCTCAAAGAAAAGACTTAATAACACAACGGGTTTGGGAAAATCATTTGAATTTTATTTACCAATTATAGTTTTTTTGTTAAATTTTTTCGCGTCCGTGTCCGATGAACGATTTAAGTGGGTTTTTTATTTATGGAGAGAATTTTTTCTAACGTTAAAATTAAGCAAAATTGCTTTATTTGGTGAAAGAAACCCGAAGTTCAAGAAAATGCCAAATGGCATGCCGAAAAATACGACTTTTTTTTTATGATGGTTTTATTATTTTTTTGGTGGATCTCAATTTTTTAACGTAAATTTTTTCCAAAGAATTTTGTTGATACGCAACGTTAAGTTTGAATAGGCAATCGCTATTTTTTTTTCGATTTTAATTAAGTTGTATGTTTGGCCAAAAATGGAAAACTTTTAAACTTAAGTTAAGTGGTGGTTTTTAAACAAGAAAGGCCGCTCATGCCACAAGCTTTGCAATTCTATGGGCCCCTTTTGAAGATGAAAAATTCGGAAAACCAAATTTTATCCCCATTGAAAGGGACCCAATTCCCCCAAGAAAAAATGGTTGATTTAACGTTTAAAATTTTTTTGGGGCTACGTCAAGTCTAAAGTCTACAGAAATAAGCCAGCAACTATTCCAGCTTTGGAAGACAACATTTCCGAAGAAATTCGGGCTATTCCGGCCGAAATGCTCGAAAAAGTTGCCCAAAATTGGACTTTCCGAATGGACCACCTAAGACGCAGCCGCGGTCAACATTTAAATGAAATTATCTTCAAAAAGTAAATGTCATGAACCAATCTAACGTTTCAAATAAAGAACCGATGAGATTTTGCAAATTTTATGCGTTTTTTTTTTTAAAAAAGTTATCAAGCTCTTAAAAAATCACCCTTTATGTACGATCCAACAACGAGTCGAAATTATTAAAACTTACTACCGAAATTCTGAGACAATTTAAGCTTCATTTAATCGAAAAAAAATAAAATTTGGGGAAGTTAAAAAGAAGTTACAGCTGTTCAAAAATGAGTATAGATATATAAAAAAAAAATTAGTTGAAGTTTGATTAGAAACAGGAAAAGACCTTTTTCGACTACCAATCTTCATTTAAAGTTTAAAGTTTTTTACTTCTCAATGCACCAAATGCAATAATAACACAATGCGTTGCTTTGAGCATAACATACACTTTCGTTTTTTTATTACGTTGCTTCGCATTTGATCGCGACGATTATATTGTATTTGTATAAGATTTTTTCAGCGTCAGTACCTATGTGGATTCTTTTTTTCTTACATCTCATTCACGAATACTAACTTGAATTACACTGTTGTTGGTTTTCTTATTTATGCCGAGAGAGAGTTTTGTTCTCAATCGTACTAATTTAATTCAATTGTAGTAAATTGCTTTAACTTTTTGACCAAGACCATTTGTAAATCAATGAAACTGCAAGAAAAGTCAAATGGACTTATGTGGACTAAAAATACGACGTTTTTGTATTATTATGATTTTATTATTATTTTTGTTTTTGTGTTGATTCTCAATTTGATTAATGTAAATTTTTTTTTAATATTTCAGCTGAAAGATATTTTTGCTTGATACTGTCAGTTTTATTTAAAGATTTAATATAACAATTCTTAACTCTATTTGTTTTTTAACATGAGTTTTTAATGTTAAGTATGGTATGCTTTGAGTCCAATTAAATTTAAACATTCAATATTCAAGCATCTTAAGTTAAGTAGAGATAGAAAGTAAAGAGAAGAATGCATTATTCTTTGTATTTCCAGTTCTCATGTCCATAAGTTTTTCTTAGAAAAAACAACTCTTGCTCTGCTAACACTGCTTTAGAATGATGAAAAATTTGAAAATCCAATATGTTCCTCGCTTATTTGTTTAAAGTACAATTCACAAGAAAATAATGGTTTGATTTTACGTTCTACATTGATTTTTGCTTCTCTCCAAATCTAAGACATATCCAGTTCGTCCAACTACCTGACGCAAAATAATGCCGATTGCGAATATTACTCACGCGCAAATAAACTATTTGGTTATAATATCATAATTCTTCCATTTATCTGCCGAAACTTTTACACTAACTTTTCATTAGTTTAAGCGATTCTGTAATCAATCGTTGCATTCGTGCATTACTGCAAGGCATAAGCAAAAGCGCAAATGTAAATTTTCACAATGGCATAAATGCATACACACACACAAATCACGATGGCATTGATAAGCCATTGAATTCGCTGCCAAAAACTCGATAATAATTCACGCGAAATCGGTGCCAACAATCACCAAAAAATACAGAGCATTTGTGTGAATGTGTGTATGATAATTGCAATTGTTGTAGTTGAACAGCGCACAATGCCAAAAAGTATGCTGCAGTTGCAAGTTTCTGTAAAGGAAAAATTTTCACTTCTCACAAAAGTTAGTTGGAACATTTCAATTCGCATTGCAATGAATAGCATCAATGAAAGTGTGAATTGTTTGTAGTAGTAGATGTGTGTTTGCGCGTAAGTTTCGCATAAGCTGAGTATCGACAGAGTCGTAATGAGATGCGAAATGGCAGCGTAAAAAGTTTTATTATATTTTCGGCCATATCATGATATAGTAGTATAACTCATTGATAATAAATGGCGAAAGAAAACTTTGTCTATTTTGGTAGCCAAAGAGCAAGAGAGAGAGAGTTAGGAAGAAAACTATGAAAAGACGGGCAAAACGAGAGCGAGTTAAAAGCAGCAGGCGCTGTGGGGAAAAACTTTTCATTGTCAATCTAAAGACATTTTTGTTGTTATTGTTATGAAAAGCGTAAAAAGTCGCAACATAAGTTTCCGTCGAAATTCGCATAATTTGAATTGTTGCCATGCAGTGTGCGCAAGTGCTGAGCAAAAAAGAAAACGAGTTTTGAAATACAACCTGTAAACATACATTCCTATCAACACATATAGATTCCAGAATTAAGGTAATGAAGTGGCCTTTGTCAAACTACATAATGAAATGTCGCCTGCTTATGCAAAATATTAGAAAACATATTTCTCTAATGCGCATATGTGCTATGCAGCTGTAATATCTAATAACATACATATATACATATGTACATTAGGGTGTCCGTTATTTCCCGAATTTATTTTTGAGTCTGCAGCGCCCTCAAAATTTTTAATAAATGCCCTAAAAAAATTATGAAACCCATACGAGCTCTTAATATTGATAATAACCCGTGCCGCAACGACGATTTATTTCCCATTTAAATAACATGGTTTTTTCGTACTTTTTGCAATTAATATTTTCTTTGGGAAACCAATTGATACATTGCTGCGGCACCAAATTATTTTTGCAGGAAATTTTAACAATTTTGGTGTAAAATATTTTTATTAAAAACGGATGCAAAAAAAGAGCAAGGAAAACATTAACTTCGGTTGCACTGAAACTGACATACCCCGAAGAACCCAATGTTTCAATCTGCATTGCTGCTGTATTTCATAGTAGTTCGATTTGGAAAATTTTTTCCGATATTGTAACGTTTTTTTTCCATAAAAAACTTGATTACGATTGTTCAAGTTGTATGTCAGCTATATGTTATCTGTGGTTCCGACAATTGAACTGCTTCTTGAGGAGAAAGGAAATTTCGGAACAACTTTCTAAAACTGAAGGATTAGTTCGTGTATATACAGATATTCGGACGAACGTACAACAGACATTCAACTCAGCTCATCATACTGATTACATATAATTTATAGGACCTCCGACAGGAGCATTTCCAATAGAAACTATAAGTATAACAAAATCTGAATACCTAACCAGCCAACGGATAGTAACTAGCAGAGAATTTTTTCTAGTTTACTTTTATATTTCAGGATTAGAGAACAAATAAAATATTAATTATTGAAAATCGTTGCATTATTTTTCAAAATACACCACATTATGGTCTATACACTTTTACATGCTAGCGCTTCTGATGAAATCAGAAAATTTGGAGAAAACTAAAATTTATTATGCCCAACTTAAAATTCTCTGATTTTTTAAATTCATAATTTTGCAAAAAGAGATAATTATATATATAATATTTTTTCGAAGTAATATGGCACTTCTGTTTGTTTTAAATACTGTGTGAAAAGGAATTTAATAAGCAAAACCTGAAAAAGGCCAGTTGAATATTTACTAATTTCCAATCGGCAAGTAATATTGCTTCATAGTAATTTCATTGAAAGTTTATTTGATTCCCGTAAATTTCTGCTTTCTGAAGGAAGCTATGGCTTGTACGTTAAGCTTTTATTATTTTTTCGTTTATTCTTGTTAATTGTAAACACCTAATAGCCTTTTCGCGCAGCTAAATTAATTTAGTATGTTGTGATTATAACAGAGAAACCAGTTTTTCCTTTCGCACAGCCGGCTACTCAATTAACAATAGGCATAATTAACGATCAGCTTGCTTTTTCTCTTTTCCTTTCCTGATGTTTAAAATTCATCAGCTGATTTTTACCAATCACAAAATCATATTTACAGCATGGTCAACAACCAGCAGAGTTAAACATAGATTCGCTCTAGAAATTGTAAAACCATGAATTTTTTGTCTGTCCTCAATCTTTATTGACACCATCGATAGAACTAGTGTTTTGGCATTTTTATCATGAATTAGTCCTTTATACTAGCTTTTATAGAGCTTGTTATATGTCTGTTTATACTAGCTTTTATAGAGCTTGTTATATGTCTGTCCAAATTTCTCACGGAGTAGCATTAAATTTGAGTTGTGCATTAATTCCATTTTTCGGAAGAGATGAATATTTTAAATTACTATAAGTCAGACAAATAGCACTCATACGTAAAAACGTTCTGATAAGGCCAAATCCTAAAATATAAAAGGCAACCTGTGCAAGTATGTCCGGGATGTTCATTCGAAAATACCTAGTTGAAAGCTACACAACAAAGGAAAAGCGTACCTTCTTGAGGGCGAAGTGGCAAAAATACTATTTAACTTCCACGTATTCAAATTTTGTTTTATGTTTCAAAATTATAATTTTATTTTATTCTTCTGGATGGAAGTTGTCACATCTCTTGCCTGTTCATGAACCAATTCCCATTTGGATAAAAAATATTCAAACCATAAAAATTAAATATTTTAAGTGCATATTTTCATATGCAAGAATAATTATTCTTCATTTCTGCTATTATTTCCCTTTATGTTTCCTCTATGCCTCTCCGTTCTTTTTTTTTGCTTCACTTTTTCACTTCAATAATCATTGTGATTGGCCTCTGCAGTGTCGCCAGTAGCGCGTGACTTGTATCTGCCTTTGAATTTACCGTCGTCTCTTCTTTTTATGCCTATTTTTCTATTTTATTCCCAGCTCTCCAACTGCTTCCATCTCTGAAATTTTCAAAATTATAAAAAATGCCCAACCAAGCAAGGAATCCATAAAATAAAACGAATATATATATACATGTGTATATATGAAGAGCAAAAGATTTTTGTGCTGGCAAAGGTTGCCATCCGCATACGAAAACGAATTTATGTGACGCTTTGTACTATTGTATTTACCCTCTTGCAGATACCTATATTCTTCGCGTTGTATTTTATTTTTAATTTTGTCGCCTATTTGGTGGGTTAAGTGGATCAAAAGGCGAATATTCTTTATACTTGATACTCTGAAATACCTTTAACTTTTAAACACCTCTAAGAAAGTCTCTTTAAATATATATATTTTTTTTCAAACTTATTTTATTTATTGGATCTGCTTTTTTCTTCAAGCCTAACAATAAGTTATAAAATCTTTAATCTATTTAAAAACTAGACAGACTCAAGCAAGTGATTGAGCTGTTTTGGTGATACGTCGCTCTTTTCAGTCGTGTTTGATCGCAGGAATGTACCAAAGCGTTAGCCAAAGGGTTTGGGTAATCTCGGAGTTCAGATATATATTTAATTCTGCTGTCTTCTACTTCTTTTTTTACCATAGGAATACCATGGTCTTTATGGATATTTTCATTGCGCATGTGCCATGGTGAACACGTAATTGTTCTAATCATTTTTGATTGGAACCTTTGTATTAAATCAATATTAGTTGCACAGGTCGTACTCCACAGTTGAATGCCATACATACAAATCGGCTTTATGACCGCATTACATAAAAGCACATTGTTGTCTAGGCTAAGTTTGGAGTTTTTATTTAAAACCCAATTTAAATTTGCAGCTCTAACCTTCATACATGCTATTTTACAAGAGATGTGTTTTCTCCACGTGAGCCTTCTATCTAGGTGAATACCAAGATATATTACTTCGTCGGCTTGGGGTACTAAAATATTGTTTTTGTTTTTACTACCGGGTACTTCTTTTGTCTTAACAAAAATGTAATATGCTTACACTTCTGTTCATTCACATTTACACGCTAGTTCGCTAGCCATTCTTCGACAGAACTTAAATGCTCCGCTAATATTCTTGATGCTATTATGTAGCATTTGTTACGGCTCACTAAAGCTGTGTCACCCGCAAAAGCTGATGTTAATACATTATTAGCTGTCGGAAGATCAGCTGTATATATGATATATAGAGTTGGTCCTAAAATGCTGCCCTGTGGTACACCAGCCCTTATCTGTCTTTCATCAGATATGAAAACTCTTATTTTCACCATAAATTGTCTATCATTTAAATAAGACTCCAATGTTTTATACTATTCTAAAGGTAGAATTTTTTAATATTATACACAAGACCTTCGTGCCACACCTTATCAAACGCCTCAGCTACATCTAGAAATATTTTGCTGAACAGTACTCCCTGCGCTCAAATGCTTTCCTGTTTTCGTTAGTAATTCTATTTACCTGCTCTTTCCATCCAAGTCTCATATAGGCATGTTGGAATCAGTTGGTGGCTTCAAGGACTTTTGGGCTATCCAAAGGGAATTTTGCTTGCTTGAATTTGAACACAACTTCTTTATATATATTTCGGTGTTCAATTCTTCTTCACGTTTAAGCGCTTTTTGTAATTTACGTACAACAGATTTTAATTGAAGCTGAGTGAAAGGGGAACGATTTATCTGCCATTCACGTCTTGCACGCCTTTTTTCATTTACAAGCGTTTCTATTTCTATATTAGTGATTTTTCTGGGACCAAGCGGCTTACAGTTTTTGTTTGGTGTTGCTAAGACAGCCGCGCTAATTATTATATCATTGACTTCTTTTATGCTTTCGTCAATATCTCTTCCTGTATTTATTTTGTACTCAATATTAATGTGGCTACTGACGTATTTTTTATATTTTAGCCAGTTCGTTTTGTAAGAAGTTAGACCCACTTTTGGATTAACGAAGATGGGTTGTTCACATAACTTTATTAGTGCCGGAGAGTGATCAGAAGATAGATCAGTACATCTGTCAGCTGTTATTTGCGATTTATCTATATTTTTGATGACGACAAAATCAATTAAATGTGGTATTTTCTTACGATCACTAGACCAATATGTCGGCTTACCAGGAGATAGTATTTCAAGGTTATTGTGCCTATTTATAACAGTTTGATACAGCTGTCGTCCTTTCGGATTAATAAGACGTGAGCCCCAGTACGTGTGTTTTGCATTGTAATCTCCACCTGCTAGAAATCTTTGACCTAGTGTTCCAAAAAAGTCTTTAAATTCGATTTCTGTAATTTTAAAACGAGGTGGAAAGTATATAGCCGTAAGGTAAAAGTCACGACCCCGATTTTTTAGTGATATTGTAGTAGCTTGTAACCGCGTAGCATGAGAATCCAAAACATAGCTCTTTAGATTTTAGCTCTTAATTGTACTGGGAGGATTTTCCTCTTTCCTTAAACCTAATCATTTGAAGATATTAAACGTTAAAGTTTGATTATTTTAAGATAAAATTTAACAATTAAGACCTTATACTTGGATACACTTTCTTATAGGCATCTAATAACCTATTTTTTACAATACCAAGCGAAAAAAATAATCGTTGTTTTTCACCCACCCTAATGCATATGTAGATAAAGAATTGGATCTTCATATGTATGTACATAGCGAATCTTGCTCTTGTCTGTCTTTGTACAAAGTTTGTATTTAATTTCTCAGTCTGTCTGCCACTTCCTGGGTCGTCTTTTCCCCTCTTTTATCCACTGACCATGTTCCAATGTCTGTATGTATGCCATGTCTTGTCATGTGTGGCTTTTGTGCTGTTCTCCTCTTCTCACGGCGTGTGGTCACTGCAAAGTATTTAACTGTAACTTTCTTTTTGCTCTTCACCTTCTCATTGTTCATTTGCTGTGTTGTCTCGTGCATGTCAACCTTTCCACGTCAATACATCTTTCTTAAATGGTCGACTATTACGTAGTTACTACTCTTACATGCAGCGGCCTCAAAGTCTCATTCGTGCAACATATTCTAATTCATTTTCTTCTATACAACATTTAATTTTTGCTGCTGAGCAAACATTCGAAACTTGTATACCAGCAGCCATTGATGCTTGCTTTGAATTTTATTAAATTATTCCAAAAATTGTGTGATATACCGTTATATTTATACATTAAATGCATTTTTATATTTATACCCTGAACAGAGTATATAAGTTTGCCACGAAGTATATAACACCCGAAAGGAAACGTTAGAGACCGTATAAAATAGTTGAGTTGACTTAGTCATGTATGTCTGCTTGTCCGTCTGTATATAAGTACACTAGTCCCACAATTTTCGACTTAACGCCCTGAGATTTGCATAAGTCTTTCCCTCTCCAAGATGCTATTGTTAGAAGTATGAACTCCTGCAAATACACCAAGTAAGAAATTAGATACTTCTTACTTGGTTCTCTGAAGTTTTATGTAAATGTAACTCTTAGCTCATTAGAAGTATATCCTACAATGTTGCTAATTATTTCTAGGCACCGCTCTCTTATTGGAGTTTGATTCGATATATAGTACATACAATAGCCATACTTCGAAACACGTCACGACATTCCTGTGACAGGTGATGAATCGAGGATTTACGTGTATGAGCTCGAAAGAAAACAGCAATCGTTTATGGTTGTTTTAAGATGAGCTGAATCCAACAATAGAAGAACTTCCAAATAAATGGTTGAGTGTTTTTTTTTGTTGGAAAGATTGAAGAAAAATTCAGAACGCTAACCGACGAAAACGGATCGATCTTCACCAGGACAATGCGAACTCTCACACAACGACTGAAACAACTGCACTCAAAACATTAATTTCATGAATCAACTACGGTATATTGCTGACTTAATAACGAATGACTTCTTTTTATTCGCATTCGTAAAAAATAAACTAAGAGGTCAACGTTCTTCGACACCTGAAGAGGCGATTTAAGAGTTCAGAACGCATGTTTTAATCAGAGTGACAAAATTGCTTCGAAAATTGGTACAGAGGATGCAGGACCTTAATGCAAAAGTATATAGACGTTAATGGAAAAAATTTTAAAGAACAATAGAATCAATTCAAAGTTGCTCTCGGATACACATTTTTTATTTCTTATCACATGCACAAAAGATATCAAGATGGGCTTATCGTAACCGCATTAAGAACATCGAATAAAAGACCATTGTGAATCGCTATTTAACAACAACATATTTCAGGTTTACCCTAATTACTTATCCTTCGAAATATGAGCTCTTATCTATATATAAAAGGTTACTAAAAAATCACATTATTCTTATTTAATAATACATATTAATTTTCACCTCCCACTTTAAGACAGGGAGTTTTAGTTAATACAAATAAATTGAAATAAAAAACATATTCACCGTTAAGTTGCTGTCTATGCATTTGCACAAAATTTTTTCTAGTCTTGCTGTCTAACTTCTAGTTGCTGCAAAATTTCCTTCTCCATTCATTTTTCTCTATTACCCACATTTCCTCACCCACCTGCCAGGACCTTAATGTGCGTTCATCTGCACTTTATTTTCCTACTTTTCCCAAATTCATGGCTTCTATCTAACTCCTTATCTTACCTATTTTACGTTGCCTACGAATTTACCTCCTCTTTTACTTGAATGGCTATCTGTTTTCAGGCATCATTGGAATTTCACCTCCGCGTGTAGTTGGTGTTTTTGAGTGCGACTTTTAGATATATGTATGTGTGCTTCGTGTCCCTTAAAATTTATTGACTCCGTTTTATTTCGCTTCAAATACCTTTCCGTTCTATGTTGCGTAATCCTTTAACTTCTATTTTTTGTGTACTTTTTTAGCGTTAATTTTTTTCTTTGGTAAGTATACAACAGTATCGAGGGAGGACTTTGCTGATCAAATTAGAGGCATTTGTTTGTTGAATGACTGTAACAATACATACATTTAACTGAAAAATAATCTTCGAATGTTTTAATATCCTGAACCAGTTATTGCCACGAAATTTTATTACAATCAGAGGAAAACCTCGGAGACGTGCAGTCCCAATTTGTGGTGAATGTTCTCCCACACAAAAAGTTTTGCTGAGACCGGAACTAATAATGGTCGGAAGGTGCCAAGTTTTTAAAATATGAAGGGTATTGGAAAACATCCCACTGACGCTGTAAAAGCTTTTATGGAGTCATCGACCTAGAACGCCTTTTCTATTGATAAATTCTGACCTCTTCTGTTTGAGTGAATCACTAAATTTGTCCACCTGATCACAATTCACTTTAAAACGAATCGTGGTTGTCGGACAAAAGATGAAAATAAAAGATTTCTTTGAAATCCTACCAAACAGGCATCATAACCCTTTATTGGTGATTATCGGCCTTCGAAGTGGTTTGAGCTGCATCGGCCTCTTTAAATCATGATCTCTTGCATTTTGTATTCTTGTAAAAATTCCACTTTTTGCCGTTATCAACAATGCACTTCAAAACAGGATCACCTTTTTGACGTTTGAAAGTACAGAATCACGTAAGTTCCATAAGTACAGGAAGAACATGAAGGACCCATATGTCAAGCCGAAATTAATCGTAGACGTTTCGTGTGCTCCTTAACGGTCGCGTAAGACAAACTAAATATTTTTTTTAATTCTTTCGAGTTATTATATCCATATCGGTACAAGTGACCATCCAGATAAATACTCAAGATCGAAATTACCGGAATGAAAATTTGCCGTCAAATTTTGGCATTGGCATTCGGAGAACACATCGTTTTCGTACACATCACACTATTTCCACCCAACTGGAACTAATAAAATAGCAAAATATGTCGAAAATGCTGCTTTCAATTTACATTCGTAATAGGTCGTTAAACAAATTATTCTATAAAATTTAATAAAAACCAACAAGACAACAAGTGGGAAGTTGACTGTGAAACAATTCAATAACATGAGCTGTTGACACCAGGCGAAATTACTTAGTTACCCACCCAATATACCATATATTCATTGTATAAGTGATCAGCGTGACGAGCTCAGTTGAATTTGGAATGCCTGTCTGCCCGTCTGTAGTAACTGTATTAACTGTGTTAACTAACCCTTCAGTTTCGAGACATCGATTCGTCTTTACCTCATCAGACCACTATAGAATATAGCCACTGAACTGTTAACGTTGTTCTTGTTTGTTTATACATAAATTCCCCTCAAATTCCTACTCTCACTTTAGTTCTAAAAACAAAAAAATGAGCTACGCTAACCACAGTGCTAGAAAGTGAAGTTTCATTTTAGCAGAATCAAAAACCGATTTTTCGAAAGTAGTAGTTACGCCAAATATCAACCACCCTGTTGCTATAAAATAATTGCATTTACTACCCTTTCAACTACTAGGAGCAGATTTACATAAGCAATAGAACAGAGAGAAGATACTGAACTCCACAATCGGCAATACAAAAGTAACCATAAAAAGTGAATGGGCACAACTCCCCAAATAATTATTCCACTGACAAGTATTTTTTTTTTAAGTACTCTTACTTATTTGCAATTGCTTCTCTTACAGCTGCGCTTAATTAGTGCTGTACTTGAGTTTTACCAAATAAGCAAAGATAAGTGATTATGCTTTGCTTAAAATGGGGTCAATCAAGATGAGTACACGTCCTCAGAGAACTGTTGAGTTTGTTAATAATGAAGTTAGTTGAATATGGAATTGAGCTTTTGAAGCGACGAAGATTTTTAATATCTGTTTTTCTTTCTATCACTATTTAAAACAACAATCTTAATTAGAATATTTTTTAGTTTGCAGGAAACTTTTTTTAAGTTTGGAAACAAAAAAATGTATGGGCCTAGTTCGGAGAAAACTATAGATGGGGCAATATTTTAGTGGTGGTGATGAAGAAGATGTGAACTGATAAATACGGAAGTTTTTTTTACAATTTGACGTCAAATCAACCCAATAATTAGCCATAATAGTGCCCTGTGGCTGTTCCGAACATTCTAGATGGTAGATGTAAAATAGACGTCTAACAAAATGTAGAGGCTAAGTATCTATTTGACTGCTTCCTTAATTCAGTGTCAAATTCCAAACCATTTTATAATAACTGAGTTATCCAAAATTAATTCCTCGATTTTAAAAATCATCTTCTTAATTTCTGTCATTCACGACTTGCTTTCATCAGTTCAATTATTTATTATTCAAAATATTCAGCTAGAACTTTCATTAAGGGAGGTGTTAGGGTTTCAATTTAAAAAAGTCTCTTTTTAACTTATTAAATTTAAATTAAATTAAATTATTTAAATAAGGATTGAGTAACTTTATTCGGACCTTATGTTCATTATTTATCGCACTTTGACTATTTAGGGTAATTTTTTTTTTAACCAAAAAACTTTAGACGCATTTTCCTCAGAACAACTTATTCAAAGTCCGTTTTCACCGTCATTTCAAAACTAATTTTTTCCAGGACATTCTGGGGGAAGCTCTGTTACCGGCTTATGCTTCAATATTTTTGCATGAAAAGTCGTTTTTTTCCTTGAAAGCCTAATCCCTCCCTTAATTAAGTTCTTTTCTTTTTTGATCTACATAGTAAAATAAAGGAATGGTGAGAGACTGTTAGCTCTCTCTTAAAAATTTGTTGTGTGCTTTTACAGACCCGAGAACTTTCCACAATACATATTGTTCCTAACTCAACCAGTCACTTCACTAGAAATTCATGAAGTGATTAAATCATATAAAACTAATAATAACCCAAAAACCCTTAATTACTTTGCCCTTTTCAATGACAGCGAGCTGCCAACAATAACACAATTAAAGAAAATATTTTAATTTGTTTTATATTCATTTATAGTACTATACACCATCTCTCCTCACTAAAGGAAATCATGGTAATTTGGAAAGAAATGTGAGGTATACGTGCATTAAAATTCTGAAAAATTCTCTACAAACATGTCGCTTTCATAACAGCACAACAACTCTTTTAGCTTCAGCGAGAGTCGAGTTGGGTCACTCTTTGATTCATTTCGTTTTTTTTAATGTTTTCTCTGCCCCTTTCGTAGCAAATTGTTGAACGTGCGCCAATTATAATAAACCAAACGCGTAACCGGTATCCAAATATTTTTTTGCCTGCACGTATATTTTTTAAATAAATTAATTTTTTCATCACTTTTTTAAACCCCGCTTTTATTGTTTTTCGCACTTATTCATTTCTCCATTTATTACCATAAACATTCACACAAATGCTCATATTTTTCTACATTTTATGGAAATTTGTTATAATGATCCACCGAAAAAAATATAAAGGGCCATAAAATAAATATTTTTTGAAGAAGTTAGGTTTCTTTTTCCAAAGAAAATTTTGAGTTTTCTGTTTTGTCTGCGAAATTTTCAAAACTAATCTTAAATTGAAATTTCAGGTGGCAGTATTTTCAAACGGAATATTTTTTAGACTTCCGGCCTTTTTTTCAGTTACTTCAGGTGGAACATTAAGGTCAGTTTCCTTATGTAGAAGTTGTCTAATACAGTTTTAACGCGCCAAATTACGTTAGTTGTTGGGTTAAAAAATGTGTTTAACTTTCAAAAGAGTTGCCAGAGTAAAATTAAGCTCAGAGTTCTTAAAGCCAACTAAGGATGAGAAAATCTGACATTTGTCATCTTAAACTCGAGTTTCCTACGCAACTTTAAATATCCTTCTGTTAGTTTTTGTCATTTTAATTTGCCAGCTATATGCTGTTTTTTTTAGAGAACCCTAGGTTCTAGAAATTCGCTTAAAGTATCCTGATATCTGCCTTTGATAGCCATAACGGAAGAATTCTCAATCTTGTTTTTGGCAGGGAAATCGAGACTTGTCAAGTGCGTCGCAAATGACTACAACAAAAGACCCAAAATTAGTATTGACGGAATTAGTTTGAAGGTGTGCGTGAAGCTACCAGAGTTGTCTTTTACGCTATTTATGGTAAGCAAAATCTGAATAAAGTTTAGGATCGTTTGGTTAAAATCCAGTAAAGCATACCAGGAAAATAGAGTTCACTTCACACTGAGATTTTGTTTTGAAAAAGGCGATGGCTCAGTTTCTGGTCGGAAGTATGGTATGAACCGTTCTCTAGAACTCTTACAGTGTAATGTACCTGACTATCGTGAGAAGACAAAAACGATCACAGCATAACTTTGCCTACTTTTTAGGCCGGTTCGAAGCTAAGTTGCAGAAAAAACGGCCTCATTTGTATTTCAAACTTCTGAGATAAGATAAGGAAATTAAAGCATTGCTGGGTCAAATGTATGGAGTTAAGAGGCTATGCACCTTTCTTTCATATTTTTTCTGTATGCTATATATATGTTAAAGTAAATAAAGTAGTAAAGGTTTAAAATATCAATTTTCTCCTTTGCATGGTATCTTAGGGCCTCAACAAGATTTGTCCATCTCACACTCTCCGTATTATTGAATCCGTGAAATATTTAGTAGCTAATTTCACGGATTTCTGAAGTTTAACAAATTTCCTACACCACGTTTCTTCAACATAAAACACCGATAAATTATTTCCATAAATTACCCGAAAATGCGCCGCAAATTAATTTCACATTAAGACAAAATTAACGCCCCTAAAAAGTTTTTATTTTCTATGATGAATTTGTATGCGACCAAAGCAAGAAAGGAAAGTCGCGAGAAACCAGAAATATATAAAAAAAATAATCAGCGTGAAACTAATTTGTGCTCGTTTATTTTTCCAACGGTTTTCGCGCCGTCCGATCAATGCCCTATGATAACAAAAACTTCCCGCAGCAATCATTATACATTTTCAAAACTGTGTGACAATACACACAACACCGGCGCACATACACCACGTTACTGTATGTGCTATTTCGTCGAATATTTCAGCTAACTTTCGTTATTGTTGTTGCTGTTGTAGTTGTTATTAACGCCGCCGTTGATATAGCAAAAATCTCACCAACTTTTTGGTAAGGCATAATTGATGATAGTGCCTGGCATACAGCAGGCATAAGTATTTACGTACTTGCACAATAATAGAGTTGCCACCTGTCTTTATTAAAACAACTGAAAAATCTGATTTAAAAAGAATCCTACAAAATATTTCCCAGCTTCACGGCCTGATTACTTCTTTGAAAACGTAGGGCAGTCTGGGTTTAAGTATGAGTTTGGCAAGAGCATGTCACGCAATATAACAAAATATTACAAACACAATTAGAGTTGACAAATTAGTGCTTATCGAAAATGAAAGTTCACTATATGACTTTATGGCACTGCAGTCTGGGTTCTAAAATTTTTCTATAATAATGTCGCACTTTTGTAATTTTGAAACCTTTCAAAAGAAGTAGACCTAAATTTGGTAACGAACAAAACTATCAAATTTGTCGACTTTCTGTACAAGCTGGAAGGAGTGGCCACCCTATTTACATTTGTACCACATATACAAACATGTAGTGCAAAAACTCATCACGGGTACCAAATTAGCGCTATTCGGGAAAATATATGTAAAAAGTGTGGTCTGGTGGTGTTAATTTCATTGAATGTTTCTCTATATATTTTAAATTGTGAAATTTTAGTATAACCTAACTCAGGAAAATGCAAGACAAATTCGCATAATATTGGTACATATATAAAATTGTTAGTTTCGAAAATAATATATGATTTGCTTAACACACAAATTTATAGATTTCAACCGTAAACCTTTGTGCCTCCCTAGGCACTCATCGTATCAATGGAGAAATTAGAAAAAAAAAACATTCAATATCGTTTTATTTTAATTATCATTTCAATTTGAAGTATGCCAATATTAAGATAGTAGCTCCTTAGCCAAATTCTGAGTTCTTCCATATTTTAAGAAAAAATATCGCAAATGTTAATAAATTATTTTTATTTAAACCACAGTTTTCGTCTTTCTGAGTATGTGGATATAAACATATTTATTATATCGATTATAACGTCATTAATTCAAAACGTGGTACGTTTTTAACAAAAAATATTGCGCATAGTCTACAATGCGTGCGAGGATTTTATCATTTACATACACAAATATTGGCTCTAATTTCACTCCAACTATATCGATAATTTTGCATTATTTATTATTACCAACACCCCCGACTCGGCTATTAATTTTTACAACCAGCAACAAATAATAGATATAAAATTGCCTTTCTCATCATTCATCGCAACATACTCCGTATATACATGCACACACATGCATCCATTTCGAGGTTCTCTACTTTTTTAAAGAAAAAACACAGGAACTTCTAATTTAATGGAGAAGTCTTATGTTAGAATATAACAAAACCTTGGTGGTCAATCAGACAGCCAAAACTTTAAATTATCTGCTCTCTGAAGTGTTCCCTCAATAAATCTATTAAATGATGCGATGTGTGATAAGTGGCACTGTTTTGTTGAAACGAAACGTCGCCGAGATCACTATCAATTTCAGGCATCAAAGCGTCGGTTATCATGGCGCGATAACGGTGGCCATTGATAGTTACGTTCCTACCAGCATCATTTTTGAAGAAATATGAACCAATGATTCCACCGTCCCAAAAATCCCATCCAACCGTTGCTTTTTCTGGATGAAATGGCAGCTTTTGGATCTCTTGATGTGCTTGTTTACGTACCCATTGAGTCAGAAATGAGCCTCTTTGTTGAACAAAATTTGGCTCCAACGTCGGATCTTCTTGGAACTTTTCAAGATCCAATTTAGTTTTGCAAAAGCTTTATTTTGTACGCTTTTCATTTAAGATCTCAACATAAAATGCTCTAAGTCGTTACATACGTCCGTCCGAGTTGTTGATTTATAAATGTTGGGTTTCAATTATTCATATTCGCATTTGGATTCACTTTCTGATACACCGCCATCTTCCGCTATCCATTTCCGTTACCTTGTCGCTACTACAGGACTTTTGCACCGCCATTTCGTGCTTTAAATGTCCGCTGTCCCAATGATTATAATTTATGATAGCTAAAATTATATTTTTCCCATTATTAACAAATCATGAAGTCCGCTATTTGTTTTTTTTTTATATTATATACAGAAGTTCAATGAAGATATGTACTTAAGAATTTTAATCAGCGATGGCATAATTTTTTGAACTCTTCAACGGCAAAATATTTTTCTTTACTTTTCTTTTTGAGAATGATTTCTTATACGGGAAAAATGAGAGTAAACATAAAGCCTACTGACTTAAAACAAACTTTTACAATTTTTATACCATTACTTACATCATTAATTTTTACAATTAAAAAGTTAGTAAATAGAAGGAATAATTTTAAAGTAATCATATACAAGTATTTCATTGCAGACTATATTACTCAGAGTCTGCTTAGACTGGGATTGAAGCCTCCTAACAAAGCCCAAGCTTCCTTTTGCTTTTCTAATATTAGTGTTCAATTACAACACTTTAACTCTATTATCAGAATTCAAAATTTATAAATATAGTAGCCCTTAAGCACACTTTATCCTTATTGTACCCACGACAACTATTTTACGCCAATTGACCAAACTGTTGAGGGCGTAACTGCCGCACTTTTTTCGTCAATAGTATATGCATATTTTATGTGCCAGTAACCCGCCCACCTTGGTTGGTATATACTATGTATACTTGACTTGTACTACTCGTTTTATTATCGCTTCTTCTTTTCTATTTTTCTTTTGCTTCGCAGGTGTGAGAACGTCGTGATGTGCATTCGCCACCTGTTGGTAAATTTTGTGGGCTCGGCAAATTTCCGTTTAGCATTAATGGTAAGTATTACCTTCTTCAGTTATGGAACACGAAAAAAATATTAAAAAAAAAAGAAAACAGTTGTTGGTTGTTACCAACAGAAGTGATATTAGTGATTTTATGATTATATAATTTCTGTATACCTATGCCGGCAGATTCGTATCATGGCACACATTAGAAAGGCTTACAAAATTCACTTTAGCCCTTTCCTTAAGGTATTATGATAAAATGGATAGGTCAATTCCCTCCAGGCTACAAGGAACAAGGTTCTCGACTTTTTTTAGAATCTTGAGACCTTTAACTTTGTGTTATCAACAATAGCAATATGGGTTATTGCAAAATCTCATGACTGTCATAATCGCCTTATTTGCATTCGTATTTGACAAAAAAAAACCAATCTCATTATAGTTTTGATGTTGCAACGATATGAAATGTATTTCAAAAGATTCACAGCATAGTATCGATTTAACTGTATTTTTTCGGTTAAAAAAGGAATCAGCTGCGGTTTCGTAAAACAGACTATCGTGGAAAAAGTTCATCGTCATCGTTTCGGTATTTGAGATAACATTATATGTTCTTTGATATTATTATTATTATTTAATTCCATGAACACGGCTTGACGTTGAGTTATATTCTGAGATTATTTAATTGAGACGTTACCCACAAAAGTAATTTTGTCTGTGCTGACAAGGAATTGGAAATAAGAGAATACGATTCAATTAAGGTATCTTATTAAATCCAGAACGAGATATGTGGATGGGTGGTGTTTGACAGAATGGAGAATTTCAGATTTGACTACCAGCGACTCTTTCTAACCCTACTTGAAAAACAAAACCTACGCCAACAGATCTCGAACCGTTGGCAAATTTAAAGTAAGCATTCGCAACCGATCCGAAAAGAATTGAAAATTGCGACAAAAAGATCGTATTCTGCTGTTATCAAAAAGGCTGGCAACTTGGTCGTTGAATTCAAAAAATATTCCACTTTAATTGAAAATTGTTAAATTTATTAAAAAATTATTTCAATATTTAGATACTGTCATAGAAGATGGCGCACTATACATATAATCATATTTAATTAAGGTCAATGATAATATTCCATTCATTGCTTCATCGTGTCTTATTGGCAATGATATTTAAGGAATTTTCTTAGGGAAATTTTTCAGTCGATTACGAAAATCAAAATTTATTTTTATTTAAATTAATATTAATTTATAAAAACTTTTCATATATGAAAACTTCTTTATGTTCGAATGTAAAACAGAAGCAGATTTCCTCAGCCACACAATACAGCTCAATTGTGCAATTATGCAGTTCTACCAAAGCGTATACGCATACATACTACATCAAAGCATAGCATACATCCGGTTAGATCTATGCGTCACACACATTTTCAGAATATGGTCAATGGCATTTGGCAGCTGGTAAAAAGGAAATAGCAAATATCAGCATAAAACAACAATAAAGCATAGCGAAGGGAAAGGCAAATGGACGGAAAGTTAACGGAACAATCAGCAGTGGCACATGAATGGCTGGAAAGACAAAAGAACAACGTGGATGGAAGTGCAGTTGAAAATGCATTGATGTACATAGGTGCTGCCACAACGTTGGTCACCCATTACGAAATTGAAATGCAATGACTTTAACTGGATACGGGTAAAAATCAATGCCGCAGAGAAATGATTGAGTCGTTGCTTGATAAGAGAGTGAATGATTGAAAGGAATGGACCTTTTGTAAGAGCCATAGCGATAAGTGCGCCCCAAAGAGGTGAGGAAATTCAAAAGTAATTATTAAGGGTGATCTTCAAGTGACGTCTGAAACACTTTCAATATATTATGCAATCCAAATATTAAACTTTATCTAGAAATCTCAACAAAAGTCTCACCTTGGGCGTACAAATTTTGTACATAGATGTTCGTATGTATGTATGTATTATATGTATGTGGTTTGTTTTACATATGTACATTTGTGATGCATATAACAGCACCGTCGTCATAAATTCATTTAACATTCGAATGACGGCAAAATGTTACGTATACGCCGTGGAATTTGCCACAATTTGTGTGCGTTGATGAGAATGATTATGGCGTTCGCATTAACTGCGACAGCTGTAACCGTTGGTCATGTGTATGTGCAAATTTTATAATAAATTACATTTTGCTGGACATATTGCCATTTTTTGTTGGTCTTGTAACCGCCATTTACCTTATTATTGTTTATGCTGACTTTGGCAAGTGTCGGATCTGACTACAATTGTATCATTATCTAACTAAGTAATGTTAGTGTTGTTGGTCAGCTTTTGTTTCACTTTATATTGTTGTTTTTGCATGCTTGTTTAATATTCTACGTCGAAATGGTTCCCATTCTGATGTGTGGTGTATTTATTAAAAGATGGTGAAACCTTCGAATTTCTTTTGATCATGAAAGCACCCCGGCCAATAGAATTTGGCTCAGGTATACTAATACATTTCCTGTCATTTAACAATTTCTGACCATATTTTGACCTCGATCATTTCCACATATTCGCAAAGACCAAGCAAAGCATAGTCTGAAATATATACATATTATTTTCAATAAGTACAGTTTGATATTTTTGGTTTTGGCTATATTGATTTAATTTTCCTTTATCCAACGAATTACTTCTTTCATGGTTTCTGTAGATGTCTCATTTACTAAAATATCTGTTAAAATCTAAAATTAAAAAAGTGATCTATGGGATGAAAAAAAAATATATAGATGGCCAAGAGAAACGAAAGTTTGTAGATTTTCCATAAGAATCAAGTTCGCTAGGGTTAAAATATATACTATCCAAGGGGAGATAAGCTCATCCGGTATAATTTAATTTGTGTATTGACTTTTAAACTTTAATCGGTCCATTGTCATGTCTGCTAGTATGTTTATCATATGGGCTGAAAATTTCTATCAGATTAAGCCACTGAAATGAATGCAGATATTTTTAAGATAAACCTAGCATTAAAAAGACTTGTAAACACATTTTGCATCTTTGGGAACTTGGTTCTTACCGTGGTATACCGTTTCCAATGATACAAGTTCAATACTTGAACAACAATGCATAAAAAGTAGATTCCTTAATGAAGAAACATCTACTACAGTGTTTTGATAAATTTTGTTCAAGCTGTATGAGTACCGAACGAAAATATCAAAATATAAATAATTTTACACGACCGTAACTTAAATTCTTCGAGAGTAGCTGACATTAGAAATATAAAAACAAATATTAAATATATTACATGAATGTTGTAGTATGGAAGAGCTTCATTGTTGTGTGGCTAATGCAATTAAGATTTATAAATATGCGTTCACTGCTTTATCATGCAGAAGTCACGCATACACATACAAGTCGTTGCTGTGAACTTGCAATGTCGGCAATTGGCCTGTTAACTAGGGTGGGTCGATTTTGGACTTTTTTCGATTCGGGATTTCTAACAGTGCGAAAAAGTTGCCTTAGTACTTCCTGATTCCAATGCAACTTTTTGTCTTTCTTTAACCCCAACTCCGGCCTTGAAATTTCGGAAATTCGCCTAACATCGTGAAATATTTTACCTAGCGCCTGAAATATGCATCTCATGGCAAAATGTATAAAACAAAAGTTATTTGTCACGTCATTTGCTACCGAAATGGTATATGTGATCATGGCCGTATGACGAACCGTTCCCGAGATACGAGCGAAAAGGCGGCGCGCCACAGCGCAAGGTGAAAATTGTTGCAGCCCTCAGCTAACCTGTATTGGTCACCTAGAACCCACCGCGTGGAGGTGGCTGCTGCTGTGTTCACGTCGAAACAGCGAGCATCAAGCAGGATATTTGCGATTGGCACCCAATCACGGGCATCGTACATGATCTTTTCTTTTTTTTCGAGTCATTTTATCCATTCATTTAACTATTGTACACCCAATAAATAAACATAAAAAAAATCATTTTATATTCGTCATGAAAGTATTTATATATAAAAAATCGGACTGATTAGTCAATTCCAACATCGCAAAAATCAGTGATTTTTCGGAGGGTCACACTAAGACAATCCCTTAAGGAATAGTATATATGTACATAAATATATATGACGTAACAACACATTCACAATCTCAACATATATATATGACTCCTTTTATAGGAACTATCACTATGATTCATATATATATGTGTATGTAAGCAAAAACTGTACACTGCCAGTGGCTGCTTATTTTGTATTTTTGAAAAAAAAAAAATATTCAAATGATTTTTACATGAATATTGAACACATGCTAATGTTTTATAATTTATTTTTTTTTTATTTATGAATTGTTGTGACTTTTAACATAAAACGAAAGAAAGTAGCTTATGCCCGTACCGAAATTCCAAGCTACCTCATCACCAATTTTAAGCCAAATCGGTTCAACCATTCTTGAGTTATAAATATAGTCATAAATTGCAAAATCGAGGGTAATTTTACAAAAAAGGCCACCGTTGGAACTTTCTCCTGGACTAAAAGTAATGCCCGTGCAAATGTTCACGTCTTTCCATGCTGTTTCATTTTTATATATGTATAAGATATGTTTTCTACAAGCACACTTTGTACTGATTTCATGTTAATACATTTCCTCACTTAAACGCAAATACAGTTTTCAAATTACTTTCACACCGCTTCAAGTAAAATAGCATTAATTATGCCAACGCCTTGGGTTGTGTGAAAAATTCCAGAACACGCACATATTCTACCGCTACTCATGTTAAAAGCTAAGTGGGCATATGTGTATATTGTTGTCGCCAACACATTTAAGATAGCCGAGGCACGTCAGCAACTCTAAAATCTCAATAAATCTTTGCTTTGTGGCAATGTGGGGCCTGTAATTTATAACTTTACGCTTTTTGACGGGAATTTATTATGCAATTTCTTAATAAAGCCGAGAGCAAAAGAAGATGAGGCAGCAGAAAAAGCCACAGTACACAGAAAACGAATGCAGAAATTCGCTGTCACAACCAAAAGTATGTCTCAGACCGTAGTGAAGGAATATAGCAAGATTATTTAATAGCCTTTTAACTTAGAGACTAACGAGCGTTCCACTAAGCGACAAATATATTTGTGTGGATGGACACAAGTGAAGCCCGCCTCGATGCCACAGTAATAGTCCAGCCAAAATAAACATTCCAAATTGCATTAATTCCTAACAAGCTGAATTTTTGTGCAGCCTTTGCATCCGTCATTACAAATGGCATGTCAAAAGTTACCATCGATCCCAGTTGTGCGTTGTTTTTATTCGATGTCAAAGGTCAAAAATATGCGTTTTTCCCGTATATCTTTGAAAAAATGAGAGCTACCGAAAATGGTTCAAACGAAATTTGCAGATTGTAAAATTGTCTACAAAAAAGATCCCAACACTTTTTCATCTACGGTGCACTGTTCTTGAATTATGGCTATTTCAAACATAGAAAATACAAATAATCATCAGGTTAACCACTTGAACAAAAAATATTTGAACACAGAACAGGTACGTGAAAAATATACAATTCTGAGTGAGTCTTCGTCCGTTCCTAATTCTATTGGGCGGTTGGCCTTGAGAAGCATCTGCCCGCGACTCTCAATTTTTCGGGTCGAAACCAGCGTATACCTGCTTTTGAGGAAGAACATAGCTGTGTACTTTGACTGGACTATTTATGGTTTACCACAAAAAGCCTAAGTTAAGCTAAAGCAGATGAAATACTGTGGGCAATCAAATTCAGTGCACAAAAAGAGAGAGAGAGAAGAATGGACGGGCCACAGGCATCACAATGGCTTTCAAGCAGAGAGCAATCTTAAGAATGTAGTAACAATTCACATTAAATGCTATTTTCAGCAATCGGCGCATCAATTCTTGTTGTTGCATGCAATGAAAATCAGTTGTGGCACAAGTCTGCATCGCCAACAGATCTCTGTGCATAAATACATATGCCACATTAATTTGTATATACTTGTATGTAGGTTGTGTAATTATTTTAAATACCGCTCTTAAATGCATTGACTAGCAGGATTATTACTGTTATCTTAAGTATTTTAATAAGAATTCAAACATAGATTTATGTGACATTTTGGCCTTAACTTGAAAACTCTATTGCCTCCACAAGTTACTGAAAGTTTCTTTCTATGGTCTCGTTAAAATTGTATATAGAAATGCGATAGTAGTAGTATTGGACATGGGCTTACACGGAAGTTATATGCCTAAATATGGTTTCTGTGTGAAAATTCCTATTTCGATTATTTTGACTAAATATATAAATTGTACGAGTATAGTATAATGAAACTCATTACTGAAATTAACAGTTGGCAGGGATAGCATTCTACACCTAGTGCCAACTCTATGACCGAATTTTTCTGTAATAATTTTAACAAAGTTATGTACATATAGCCATAACGTACATTGTTTTCATTATAACAAGAACAAATGTTAACTTTAGCTGCATCGAACTACAATATATCCGTCAATATGCTATCGTAGTCTGAACACTTCCTTCGGAGATCGTATTGTTGTAATGTTGCCATTTATTCAAAACAAGTTTTCCATCATTCAAGTCCTTAATTTCGATCTTTTGAGCTGTTTGTATGGCAGCCATATGTTATATTAGTCAGATATCGGCGATCCCGAATGAGCAGATTCTTGTGAAGAAAAGGAAGTGTATAAAATTTCTGATCAATATCTACCTTTTATCTTTATCCTAAAAAACTTCTTCACCCAAAACAAGTTAGAAACGGCCAAGTTAGGATGTAACTAAACAATTTAAACTGTTGATATTTTAATTAAAAATGAGAATTAATTAAACAAATATTTATAATCATAAGAAAGAAAATACACAGTTTGGAATATAGAAAGATATGTTTTCTCGATTTTCAATAATATGTCTTCATATTAGTCGATAGATGCTGAATAAAGTCAACCGGAATTTTGAAAATATTTATATTAAATATTTAAGGGAAGTATTGACCAGATAAAATTTAAAAACATTGAGGATACTATCTGCGCCAATTTTGGTTTTTTTTTTTCTGTAAAAAGATAAATTTAGATAGCAGGCTTGGTTGTCTTCCTAGATATTGATCTTTTGGTAATTTCCAACATAACCGTTATACGGGGAGTAGGCGTGATTATTATATGACTATACCCATTTTCACAGTAAATTTATTAAAAAAAGATTTAGCTGTTTAGAAGAAATGTACATTAAACCATTTAGGGGCGGGATCACGGGACCACATTTGAAAGAGCAGGTGTTCTCGCTACTGCGAGTCTTAGTAGTAGTAGTAGTTTAATTAAAAGCTTAGTTATGGTTCTTTTTATGTTTTCTTTAAATTAAGCATTTTAGGCCGATTACGCCCATCTGCAATACCAAGTTTGAATTTTATATGTCAATTTGTACTCAAGTTGTTGCTTGCACGAACAGACAGATAGTCGAATGGATTTCATCTCGTTTTGTCATTCTGATCATTTATCTATATTTATCTATCTCTATTAGTTTCAGCTGAACAAAACTATCACACCCTATAGTATAATATACATTGGCCATTTGACCATTTGTTTGGATAAGCTTCTTAAAGCGTATGTGGAATCATAGCACCTTTACTCGACTTAAATTTGTTCATATAAACTCCACTTTGTTTTGACATTCTCGTAGCTCATCTCCCTTACAGTCTAGATGCTTTAACTAATATTTTTCCAGATAAAGAAGTGTATTCGCTGTTAAAGCTGCTTGCAAACTTATTTGTGCATTTGGTTAGCTACAAGTTGCACTCATCTAATTGGTAGTTCTAGCGTTGTTCATTACTGTTGTTTGTTGTATGTAAATACAATTGCTGCCTGCTTGCAAAACTGCTGCTCGTTATCAGAAATATTTGCAGCCGCCGGATGTGTTGGTATAGTATTGCGTCGGTTAGGGACCAAGTATTTCATTTTTTAATCATTTCACAAAGTTAAGCTCCAAGTTTTTAAGTTTGCGGCTTGGTTTTATGGTTTTGACTACTGGCAAGAAGTTATAGCGGTGACTTCTATAAAGTTTGCGAAAAAGATTAAAAACGAAAACAGTGATATTCCTCACCCACACACGTATGTTTTAAATGTATTCTCTTAATCAGAAATTGCACCTCAGAACTATATTTCTACTAAAGTAAATGAATGACAATTACACCGCTTCGAATATGTCACTAGTGGAAATATAAATAATATTAACCTACAACTTGTTGAAGTTAATTGTTTTTAATTTTAAGCTGTTCATAAATATGAAGATATATAATTAAAAAGAATATCAAAAAATCTGAATATCTATTTACATGTACCTAAATCTACAAAAATCGGCAAATAAAACAGGAATTGTGTTTCGAAAACTCCCAAAAATTCGATGGTGTAAATATCCTTCACTAATTTACTTGTTTCTAGAAAGAGATTTATATCACATATATATGCATTGTCATATAATATTTTTTAGATGTTACACAGTTTGCAAATTTATTAATTTATTTCTTAGCGTTTCGAACTTTTAATTCATTCCAAATCCGCTATTTTCAGCAGTAAGATTTATTATTTCAGTTATGTTACTCCAATTTGTTTCACTAACATTTATGCTACAGACTCCAGTATTGGGTTGTCAAAAAAGGCTTGCCGTATTTTTATTGAGTCAATTCGTGTGGCACCCATACATCGAGCTTCTTAGTGACTCCAAGCTTCTTCAAATGGATTATAACGGTTTGATGACTACTATGCCGGTCTCTTTCGACCAATTCAGCGATTTTATCGCAATTTTCGACGAGAGGCCTTCCGGAGCGTGGCGCATCTTCAACCACCTCTACACCAGAACGAAAACGTTGAAACCATCGTTGTGCGGTGGAAATGGAAACTGTATCGGGTCCATAAACTGCACAAATTTTATTGGCGGCTTGAGATGCATTTTTGCCTTTATTTAATATTTATAATTTCAGTATCAAGTTTTCAATTTATGACTTCAAAATTACAAATACAGATACCAATACCACCTTCTGTTAGCAAGCACTTTTCGTACGCCCTCAAATAAGATTACTCACTTCCCATAATATAATTCTTAATTTCACACTTCTCTTTCCTCTTCCCTTCTGCGTATACAATCTTCAACTCTCTACTGATAGATAAAAAGCTTAATTGCGAATTAAAGCAAATTCACCAGAACCAAACTCGCCAACAGCGAAGATTAAGTTTGCGAAATTGAAATCTATATCAGCTTCCAAATATAAGAAAAGTGAAAAAGGAGCAGAAATTGCATGGTTATAGAAATTAATGCTGTTGGCAGAAGTTTCTTGCTCAAATAAAGTTGTAAAAGAAAGTTATTTGATTGTAAATAAATATTTGTTTTTAGCCAAAAGTTTAAAAATAATATGGAGAGTGAGAGATCTACTCCGGATTAAAAGTTATTAAGATGATGCTATCTTCTCGGATGGAAAGAGCTGGAATTTTTGTATTTTTAAATAAGAATGTGGGCTAGTAGAAGAGCAAAGTTCAAATGGAAAGTAAGGAACGTTGATTATATGCACTCAAACTCATAGAAAATAATACTAAAATCATTACATATAATAATACTGTACCTCTATACACAGTGCATTCAAAAATTTACTTTTTCCTTTTCCAAAGTGTAGATAGCGTTTATGAGGAAAATGTTGTAATTATAAACATCTTTGATGACAACATATAGTTAAACTTTCGGTTTATTTCACAGAAACCGACCTTCAGTTGCGGTGAAGTTGGAGAATTAATCTTTCATTAACGTAAATTCAGATGTTCAGTAACTCCTCTTTATATGTTATCATTCTAATGGCGTTTAAGTTTTCAGCGAAGACCTCAAAAAGTTTCCAATATTTTTCATAATCTTTAGACCACCACAATAGTCCATCTGGTGTGTTTCAAAACGTCTTTTATACGAAACACTAATTTTACTTATTTCACCGCACGGCGCAACAAATTAAGAAGATCGTCAGCGATCATAATTGAACAATGAACATGGAATAAACTTAAAAACAGTTTTCCGCGATTTGAAAAACGTTATTTTTTGGACCCACTACATATACAATTTTTGTTACGCGTTCTCAATACAAACTTATTACCATTACTAAAATAAATCTATAATTACCTACAAAGAATTTTTTCTGAATTCCATATTTTCTTTTCCGTGTTCAGCACAAAAAATATTGAAATATGGAGAATGTGATTTCACATATTATATTACTACAAATTCTACATAGAAAAATACCACAAATATAATAAACGTACGGTATATAGAAAATGCGCAGTCTATTATTAGCAAATCCGCATTGAAGGACCACAAAATAAAATCAGCACTTTGAAAATCCACTTGTGTGCGGGTAAAGGACATAAACAGTGAAGCGAACAGCGAACGGTGCAACTCAGTAATTCAGATGACAAAGACTTTTTCAATTACGAGCATGAACGTCAAACGAGAGTATTGGGACAGCATTAAGCTGTAGCCGGAAGAAGTTTTCGCTTGTATGCAGTTATTGGAGCAGACTTGCAGCCAAACCCTTGGACTACGTATGCAAGTCAGAGTATACATATGCGTATGTGTGCAGCACGTGTATTAAAAATGCCACATGTGGCAGGTACAACAAAAGGTTTGGTGAGAGAACAAGCACGAAACTACAATCCTCTGGAAAAATGTAGTCTGCAGTGCCGAAAACTCAAATCTTTATATGAACGTGTATTTGTGTGCTTCAACAATGTGTCCGTGTGTGAGCTTACAAAGCTAACCTAACTAAATAGCTGAAAAAACGTACTCACGTTGCAGATAAAATTGGCACGAAATGGAACTAGTAAACGTAATGAAATGAAAATAATAATAATAAAAGTATCTTAGTCTAAGCCAATTTTTGCAGGTGATCCACGGCAAGGCGCAGCAGCTAAAGCTTTCGCAAACAGGCTAGCAAGGTGGCAAGCTGGCGGGTAGACAAGCAGTCAACCACAAAAATGTAATTTTTAGGAAGCCAATACAACTGTAGCTCAAGCAATGTTCCGTAACACCCACACAAGATGTAAAAATTCCTCGTCTTCTGCAAGCATTTGCGAATGTTTGCGGCATAAAAGTTATATTCCGGCGCAAGTGCTGTGAATGTGAGAATGTAAGTGTGGAGACGTTGTTCGTTAAATGAAAGCAGGCATTTATTGCCTAACAAAATCTGGCATAATATTTTATTATGCACTGCGGTTTCATGTCCAAATAGGCCAAAAATATAAAATTAAGAAACAAAGCTAAAGCTCACTTAATACAAAATTGAAAAAAAAAAAAATCAGCTTAGTTCAGCTGTTTTAAATTTGCGCATACTATAATGAATTAAAACTGAAAATTGTTCAACGAAAACTTACAATTCTCATATAAATATATTCTTTCCTACTCGGTGCTGCTACCCATTTTAACTTTCTGGCAAATAAAAGTTACTTTTGGGAGCATTTAGTAACCGACCTTACAAAAATTTCATGGCAAATCACAATTGCTTCGAAAATTTCATTCTTGCCTTCTCGGTGTTGCTCAAATTCAGATCCAAAAATAAATTTGTTAATAAAATTCCTTCAATTACACAATTATTTCGAAGGATCCAGATTTTCCACTTAAGAGTATTATTTTTAAAAACGAAAGCAAAAAGGATTTATCCCACGGCGCTAAAAGTCAGTAGCCACAAAATACACATATTTAAAAATTCCACACGTACCGTTAAGGAAATTGCATTGGCTTAAACAAAAAGTATTTATCGAAAGTCTTAACATCAACACGCAGCACGCCCACAATAGCTCAGATTTAATTTACACATTATTTTCACGGCTCACATCATGTTAACTCAATTCGCGAACACAACAAAAATATTTTCTAAAATTGCTACGTGTAGACTCGAACTAAGTTAAGTAGCCTCACAAACTTCTTGAGCGTGACTTATTTGGAGTAGGAGTTTAGTACTAAATACTACTGCATATCGTATTGAGCTCCAGCGCTGCTACATATCCTCATAATCTGAAAGATGACTGGCCTAGGCCAACGTGTAACGCACGAACGTACATGAACTCACATTTAAAAATATATATGTGTATTTCCTTGCGGTCTGATAAGCCGCCTAGCTGCTTGACTGTCCATCAATCCCCGTTAGTACCTGCAGGCTCAATAGTCTAGGCATAGCGCCAGCACTGAGTGGTCGAGCTCTGTGCTACTCTGTTGAGAACAGAAGAAGCGGCTTTGAGCCGTTTATAATTCACAGTAGAGTCTGAGCGGATTGCGTGGTCTTACCCTAGCGCATAACTGCCGATTTACAGTTACCTTACATATGTACATGCATATATAATATATTCATTTGGGCTGATGCTTATGTCACAAGTTATTCAATTTCATTTTTACAAAATTCGTACACTCAAGCCTTCTTGCGCCACGTTACCACATCCCCAACACTTTAACGTGCAGTCGTTCTAACTGGCTTTTGCAGTTTTTATTCAATTCGTAGTTGTGTTGACGAAGTGGAAATTATGTAGGGCAGCTACCAGATTTCTGACTTTGCCCTATATTTTGCAATGATTGCATATTTTTAGGCTTTTAGGCGTAGTAACAAGGTGATGTCATAGCAAGTGAAAAAGGACAAGCTGAAGATAACTTGAGGTAGATAGATGCAGTTGGTGCATTTTGCTATTATTGCATTAGAAGTAGTGCGGCAACGATGGCACGATGCCAAACATGTCTCTATCGAAGTAAATAGTCACAAGGATTGAATTTAGAATCCAAATTTAAAGAAGGCCTTCAAAAATTTGGTTAACTTACTGAAACTCTTGTCTCTTAAATTGCAAAATGTGTACCATTAAATAACCTCATTCAACGAACATGACAAAGTATGCTTCTTTAAGGCAACAGGTAGGTAGGTAGAGTATGGCTCCGACGACACATCTAGGTTTTTCCCCTTTAAACCCCAAATTTTTAATTCCAAATTTTTAAAAAAAAAAAAAGTGACCTATTAGCACACCTACTAGAGTTTTTAAAATAATTCCTTCTTTAATTTTTAAAACGAAACATATTTTTTAATTTATTGAAGCCAGGGTGGCACCTGTTTTAGCAAGAATATAACTTTCTCCTAGAACCTATTCTAGACAATGGTCCCAGAACACATAAGGTGCTTTCCAAAGTAAACAGGACTTTTTGAATCTTGCGCCCCCCCTTTTCTGCGTTAGAATCTGCTATCTTTATCGATTGTCCAGTGAGAATTGCATGACATTTCATTTATTGGAATTGAAGTTAATACGTTTTAAGTGTCAGATTTTTGTGTTATCGGTGCGAAAATGAGCTTCGAACAAAAAACTAACATTAAATTTTGCTTTAAAAACGCTAAAACTTTCACCGAAACATTTCAATTGATAAAACAAGTTTATGTCGATGATTGCCTATCCCGTAGCAAAGTGCACGCGTGGTTTCAACGTTTTAAAAGTGGTCGTGAGGGACATAAATTGGGAATGTGCCGGGGAGAATTCATCAAAAATCAGCCAAAATCTTTCATTGAAATTCAGGGAAATGGAATTGAACATCTTCAAAACATCGATTTATCGAATTTTGTGTGTACACAGTTTGTTCCCCACAAATTGACTAGACCAAAAATTTTAAGGACGATTATTTGATCAAAAACCCCCATTTTAACCATTAACCACTTCCCGTATTCAGCTGACATGGCACCGTACGACTACTTCCTTTTCGGAAAAAAGCATTTGCCCATGAAAGAAAAGCGTTATGCAGACATAGAGACCATTCAAAAGGCTTGAAAGGCTAAAACACTCGTTCGACATTGCAAATACTGTTTGAAGCAGAAGGAGGCTATCTTGAATAAAACAAATTGATTTTGCCGAAAAAATAATTTATTCTATTTTTTGAAGTCCTGTTTACTTTGGAATACAACTTTCCTTGTTGTGTCAGAACAAGATGGCTTTCTTTAATTTCTGTGATCTCCCCTTTGAACCACTGCAGTAGTTTATCTGATTTTATGATTATCTCTATGTCCCTGTTCACCTCACTTCTTTTCTACTCTTCTCAAGAATTTAAGTACAATTCTATAGACATTTCTTTTCCATTATAAGCCACCATATTATTATACCGTAAGTTATAATGTAGTAGTAATAGTGTGTAAAGCCAATGAGTTACCCGAGCCGTTAGTCCCCATTTGGGCCCAACCATCCCAACTATATTTACAGGTATAAAGTGCTGTACCTGCTTTCTTTACTAGTGCCTAAGTTTGGTTATCAGAAAAGCTTCTTGTCAAAAATTTATCTCAAGGAACTTAATTTATCGTCTTTGTTAGCCTGGTACCACACTTATTAATGGCGGCTTAATTTCTGGGGTATTGTGTTGCTTTATATCTTCTTTGCTTGCTTTTAAGTTTAGTCGGCACGATAGCGTAAGTAGGTATTTACCCCTAATCGAAACCGTCACATAATCAGTGGCGTCGATCAAGAATACACTGTACTTAGATTTTTCTTAACAAAACCCATTTTGTTCTATTTTTCCTAACCCTACTAATGTTGTATTTTTTCTTTTTTGCAGTTTTCGCATTAATCTCATCGAGTCGGCTATAGTCAAATATGACGGTGACGGCCGTGAACCGCTTATGATTCAGATCATCCCTATCTGGCGCGCGTTATCAAAACCTTCTGCTATACATTTTGGTTATTTTGGAGTAGAGAGAGAAATTCCAAAACCAAAGAGGTGCTGCGACAACATATGGCGGGCTGTGCATGTAGTATGCTCAACGGATCACCTGAACCTGGAAATGATCAACAACTACTAAATAAACCAGTGAGGAATACTGATGAAACCCAACTGATCAATGACAAAGTGGAAATTGAACTTGCGGGACTTAAACTCAGAACTAAAATCTAAAAATCAATTGTTAACAGATCTTTTAGAACTACGCAAAGCTGAAGTAAACAAAAGTAAATCTTATGCTGAAATTCTGAAAGAAAACACTAAAGCAAAAGTTATGGTAAAGGTCCCTGATATTGTTATAAGAGCAAAAAACAAGTCAGACTATAAAATTTATGCTCAGATCGTTAAACCAGTGCGCAGATAAAAAACGTCTTATCAACAAAAGGTGATATTACTGTAAAGTGTAATGCTTGCTGAAAAACTTGGTGATAATTATGAAGTTGACCAGGAAAAACTAAATTCGCCTAAAATAAAAATATTTGATATAGAAAGTGACATGAATAAGGAAGAACTGGTTGAAGACTTATGTAATAGAAACAGTGCTTTCTTTGACGATGATTGTAATATCGTTGCTGACTTTACTTGCGGTAAAAATAAGCGTAGCATAATATTAGAAGTGTCTCCTAATATCTATCTTAGTGTCATGACATCGCCAGTAGTCGGGTATAAAAGCTGTCGTGCCTTCGATGCTTTTGACTTAAGTATGTGTTACAAATGCGGCCGCGCCAATCATAGCCACAAAAAATGTAATAATGAAACTGTGTGTCTAATCTGCGCTGGTAATCATGACACCAGAAAGTGTACCAATACTGTCAAGAGATGCGTTAATTGTATGTATTACAATAAACAGTATAATAAGAAAAACTGTATAGAGAACGAGGCAACCGATGTCAGCGCCTGTGAATTTCTTAAATTTAAATATAATACGAGGTGTGTTCAAAAAGTATCGCGAATCGTAACTGACAGTTTTCTTCGATTGCAGGGGCGTGGTCATGAGTTCTTGCCACAGGGAAGGACGGCCAATAAGGAACATTACCTGCAAGTTATGCGCAATTTGCGCGAAGCAATCCGCCAGAAACGCCCGGATTTGTGGAATAACAAAATTTGGCTTTTGCACCACGATAACGCCCCTGCTCACACACATCGTTGCTTGTGCGCGACTGTTTGGCCAAAAGCAACACACTAGTGATGCCGCAGCCACCGTATTCCCCAGATCTGACCCCCTGTGACCTTTTCTTGTTCCCTAAACTGTAGAGGCCCATGAAAGGACGACGTTACGCTTCTCTGGACGAGATAAAGACGGCATGAAGAAGTTAAAAAAAATTTATTTTTTGAAGTGAAGTGAAGATTGATTATCTCATGGGGATTACTTTGAAGGGGACAAAATGGATATTCATAAATAAATAAATAACTTTTGAAAAAACACAAAATTCGCGATACTTTTTGAACACACCTCGTAAAATTATTAAGTGCACTGATTATCCGATGAGCCCATTGATACCGAAACATATTGGTAAATTACCAGTGCCGGACAGGGCGTCAACATAGCAATACCAAACTAACTACTGCTAATACTACGATACATGGATACAGACAGTGATCAAGATGTAAACTGTGTAATTAAAGAATCTGCGGTTAGCTTAGAAGATTTAAACGTAAAAATCAGTGATAGGGATGTATTGATAATATTAGAAGCTTAAATGCTAATTATGACAAACTTGAGTTATTTCTTAACAGTCTATCATCCAAACCACATGTTATAGTATGTAGAGAAATCAATTTTTTGCATTAAAGGATTATAGCATACACTATAATCACAGTTATGGTAAATAGAGCGGATGAGGATAATTTATGTACCAAATTCATTGGTACAAACAATAACAGTAGATATAAATGGTCGCTCCAATTTTATCTCTGCTAATATAAATATTAATAATAACTCACATTTAAAAATAACTGAAGTTTATTGATGCCATGATATAAGTAAATATGAATTTATAGACAACTTAAAAAATTATGCTGAATCTAATGTGATTAAAAAACACATAATAGTTGGCGACTTCAATATAAATTTAAAAGACATGGACTATCACGCGGACTTACTCATATCTGAACTCTTAAACTTAAATTACATTTCATATTTCAATGATACCACTAGACCAAACAACGATAATGGAACTTGTATAGATAATATGTTCGTTAAGACTAACATTAATAATATTAACTCAATTACATATAAACATACGCCTACTGATCACTTTCCAATATTTTTATCACTAAAATTGCAATTTGTTAAAAATAGTAAGGAACCCGAAACATATCTTAATTATAAATTACTGGTAAAGAAGTGTAATAATGTAGCTTGGAGTGACATATTATGTATACAGGATCCTAATATTGCAATTAACAACTTAATAGATAGAATTCAAACTAACATACAAAATGCTCATATAAAACCTAATAACAATAAACATAAACTTAAACCTCGTAAAAATTGGATCACGACTGGCATTATGAAGTCATGTCGTACCAAAGAAAAACTATATAATAAATGGAAAAGGAATTATGATAATTTTGAACTGAAAAAAAAAATCTAAATTACTGTAAAAATCTAAATAAGGTAATTAAAATTGCAAAGTGCAATTTTGAAAGAGACACAATCACTAGGAAGGTAAATAATAGCAAACAACTGTGGAAATATATTAATCGGAAACTAGGTAGAAATTTAAATAATATAGATCTAATAATTGACAATGGTTTAAAGATTACAAATCCAACCCGAATAGCTGATACATTTGTAAATTTCTTTAGTAATGTTGGTATTGACTTAGCGGCTAAAATGAAAACCACAGGTAACAAAACTAATACTAGAATAGAGAACAATGTAAAATCAATCTTTTTAAATCCAACTGATGAAATAGAAATACGGAAAATAATTAATAGTCTAAAAGACAAAGCAGGAGGTGTTGAAGGTATTAATATAGAAGTTTTAAAATTAATAAGCAATTTCACTAGCAAACCACTAGAATATATATTTAACAGCTCTATAATTACTGGTGTATGGCCAGATACACTAAAATGTGCAGAAATCCTTCCAATTTATAAATCAGGTGACAAATGTAAAACTACTAACTATCGTCCAATCTCTTTAATCTCTAACTTAGCTAAAATTTTTGAAAAGATAATACATGAGCGCCTCTATAACTTTATAGTTGATTGTAAAATTTTAAATAATATCAATATGGCTTTTTGAAAAGTAAAGGCAGGAAAGATGCTATTATAGATATTACTAATTTTATGTACACAAACCTTGATCAGAATAATAAAACAGTTCCTTTATTTAGCCAAACATTTGACACGGTGGATCATAAGATCTTAATTGAAAAACTATACAAATATGGGATTAGAGGCATAACAGTTGACTTAATAAATAATTATTTATCAAACAGATACCAAGTTGTTAAATGTATGAATGTTAAGAGTAAAGCATGTTAAGTTCAAATTGGTGTACCACAAGGCACGGTCCTTGGGCCACTGTTATTTATATTTTATAGTACATGCATGATATTTTCAATCTATCATCTGAAAATACAAAAATAATAAAATGCTCCTGTAAAACTTGGGATGAGGCTCAAACCAAAAAGACTGAATTAATGGATAAGATTGGGAATTGGCTGTGCAATAATTATCTAACTCCTAATGTTGATAAATCCAATTAAAATAACATTTGGTATCTATAAAAATAGTTAACCAAATAATTATGAGATAAGGATATATGATAAGGTAATTAGCAGGGCTGAGTATTGTAAATATATATATAATTTTTGACTGCCACATGAGTTGGTATGAACATATCAAAGAGGTCATAAAAAAAACTCGGTACTTTATATTTATATTTTCTAAGTTCAGAAACATAATGAATAAAACAACACTGAAGAAGATTTACTACGCCCTATTCGATAGTATTGTTAATTATGGTATCATTGCCTGGGGCGGTAGTTATAAAAATGTAATGAACATTCTTGTAAGAACTCAAACTAAATTAATTAGTGCTATTTGTGAAAAAAATGATAGTACACTAATACTAGGTGTTTGAGATAAATTCATAGTAGAATCATTTTTCTATCATTACGATTTCTGTAAAAAAGAATATTACAACTACAATGTTATAACCAGAGCTAAGTTTTTAATATTACCAAAGATTAATAAGAACATAGCATATAAGAACTCAAAATATATAGCAGTTAAGTACTATAATAACACTGTGATAGTTTTTTTCAAAAAACAAAAGACATGACCAAATTCGACGGTTTCCCCCCTATTTCGGGTCCTACGAATCGAACTGCATCATTCCTTTTGAGTTACAATCATGGTTTCATATAAAAATTTTTGTTGAAGTTTTTCATCAAAGTGGCCCATTGTAAGAGAAAGGCACAGGTTTCTTCGGTCTCTAACTTTTTTAATGTTGACTTTTTTGGTAAATTTTCTTTGGCAAAGCTTCTCAGAATAAGTCCGTCTTCAAATTCTTAGATGACTGTAAACCCCAAAATCAATGCTTTTTGTGTCCTTATAGCCAATATGACGAAAAAACTGATATTTAATCCATTCTTTTAATGTTTTTTCCCTCGCGTTTCGTCAATACTTTAATTTACCTTTGATACTTATACATTAAGTGACATCTTGTAATAGTAAGCAAAGACAACGTTCTGAGCAAACTAACCATTAGAAAACAAACTTAACAAAATTTGTATTTTTTAAAAAAGCTACACTTTGTGTGCTGTTTTAATTTTTTTGTATCTATAAGTATCATAAATTTGTATACAATATTTAAATTAAATTTAATTTAATTTCCCCCGAAATAGGAGGAAACCATCGAATTTGGTCTTGTCTTTTTTTTGACTACCACAGTGAAATTAAAGTCACTAAATATTAAAAGAAAAAATGATAAAAGAAAAATTGTAAAGTGGATTGTAACGCTATAGATTAAATATTAGAACGCAAAGTCATTGCATAATTTTAATGATACTTGCATGGAATAAGATAGAAAATTGTAATAACTAGATTTCCTGACATATGAACAGATGTTAACTGTAAAACCTCTATAGGTGCATACTATGTATGTATATACTTTGTATCCTGGTGATTAAATAAGTAAATAAATTAAAAATTGCTTTAACTTAGATGTTGTTGAATTTCGAATACCTTAAAGTTTTGTAACTAGCTCCAAAATAACGTCATGTTTCAAAATACTAAATGCCCGATAGCTCTAAACAATTATATCAAAACTAAATTTAAAATTTCACACAAAAAGTCGAGAACTTTTCAAGCTACCAGACACTGAATGCCAATGACTCAAAAAGCTAGTCCATCTCTTAGCCCCAATATACCATATATTGTCATTTCCGACTTCCTAACTTTATACCATTAACATTCGCTGAAATTTGTGACATTTTAATGAAAATAGTGATATTGAAATGTATTAGAGTAGAACTGGTAGACTGTGAGACTATCGTAGTATCGATAATCTAGAATATAAAATGAATCGCAAAATGTGTTGCTAAGCGCATAACTCAACAACGCCTGGACCATTTTGGCCAATTCTTTTTTCAAATGTTCGTTGAAGTTCAAAAACCCTCAAAACATGTTTGTTCGTTAGTAACGCTGAATCTCGAGAACGGCTGAACCAATCTTGATGAAGTTTTTAGAGATTATTCGTTGTGGATATAGGAAGGTGTAATGGGGTTTCGTCCATAGCTGAGGTATGGTCAGCCGCTCCAGGGTCAGCCTTGGGACCCACGAACCCTTAGCAAAGAAAAATGTTTACTGGCTGGACAGCCAGACCAGCTTGTATTTATACGGCGAGTCAGATGGAAGCGAGCGAAATTGGCGTGCCAGGCGTTGGCTCTTGTTGAAGTTGACACGGTGATTTCGCTGAGGTGGTGATGGTCCTTTTGGATTCTGGTGAGGAGTAGTGACTCCAAGAAGCGGTTGACTGTACGATACCGAGCAGTATTTTCCCGGCTCCCCACTGCCTATTGCTGCTGACTGCTGGGCGACCGTCCTCGCTGGCGAGCTGGAAGAAATGATCGCATTCGGTGTGAAGTGCTTGCTTATATAGCAGCATAGCGCAGCTTTCGTCAGTGTAGTGAGTTGTGTGCGTAGCTTTAGTCAATGCGGTGAGGTGAAGTTTAGTACGTGCAGGATCAAGAATGATAGAATACAAGATTACGACAACCGCCATTATGATACGTCATAGTTGCGTGTTGAGAAGAACAAGAGTGAAAAACTGTCAAATGGCCTGCAAATTGTAAACAGAAAAGTGAACACTTTTGTAAATTCGCAAAATATTATTAATTATTTCGATTTTAATGAAAAGTTTTAGTGAAGCGATTGAATATTGTTGAGTGAAAAGATTTGAATCATTTATAAAGAAATATATCGGCCTATAAATAATAAAATTGTCTATTAAATTGTGATTCAAATGTAGAAGACGTTTCTTGTGTTGTATATAAATATATACATATATTATAAGTTGAGATTTATCAGATGTATGAAATTATGATAAAAGAATTGTGAAATTAAATTGAAGATATATTTGTAACATATTTTTAACCTATCGTCAACTAATTCCAAATAAAGTGAATCATTAAATCAATTGTGTTTATGACACCCATTTTTTGGCAACTTTTAAATCGGCCGGAAAACTGAAAAAAATCGTTTTCGATCCTTTAGTTGCATAATAATTATTACAACAAGCCACTGCACATTTCATTTTAAAAAATTAATATATTTTGCTTAGAAATTTAAATAAATACAACCGTACACTTTCACTGGTTTTCTTCATTTGAACAATTTTCACAAATGCTACTCTATTTATTGTGGATGTGCCTAAAACTACTTATGTATATCTTTTCTCGCAACAATATTCTAAACATTCCACTGAAATTTTTCCTGCAAAGACGAATGAATTAATATTATTTTGGGAATTTCCAAAAGTGTTTACTTTTCTGTTTACAATTTGTATGCATTTCTATGCTTGTTCTTCTCTAGGCAGAAGTGTGACGTCACGAAATTGTTGCACAATGTATTTGTTTTTGTAAGAATTGTCAAGAGCTAAACCGAAAAAAACTAACGGTAAACTAGTGTCGTAATCTTGTATTCTATCATTCTTGTGCAGGATAATTCTAGTAAGGCGGAAAGCTCTATGTTGAGGTATGGTGAGGGTAAATGATGTACAGTGTTGAAGTAAATTATTGTAAGGTGGTGAAAGCCACGTTACAAAGGTTTGCAAATAAAAAAACATTATAGTTTTCATTAGGAAATTTAGAAAAGTTGGAAAACTTCAAATTTTGTTTTGTTTTCTTTTCCAATTGAATTATTTGTAAATTATTTGTCATTTTCAGTCGTTTGCTTTCTTTATTTTGGCTATTGAAAAGTTAAATTATTGAAAATTATTCAGTGAAAACTTCCTGTGTGTTTCATACAAAGTGATCAATTACATATAGGTAGGGATTTGTTACGATGCCACGAAGAGGTCGCGTTAACCTTGGCAGCTCAAAGCACACGCACGAGTACTCGCAGAATGCGATGACACACTTGCGGATCGTGGTCAGTTAGCAAGCGATCGCCACGATGTCACAGCACGACTTTTCAAACAGCAGCTACGATGTTTGATAGACTTTATCTTGAAGCATCGATATACGATGTGTGTTCAAAAAGTATCGCGAATCGTAACTGACAGTTTTCTTCGATTGCGGGGCGTGGTGCATCATGAGTTCTTGCCACAGGGAAGAACGGTCAATAAGGAACATTACCTGTAAGTTATGCGCAATTTGCGCGAAGCAATCCGCCAGAAACGCCCGGATTTGTGGAAGAACAAAAATTAGCTTTTGCACCACGATAACGGCCCTGCTCACACACATCGTTGCTTGTGCGCGACAGCCACCGTTTTCCTCCAGATCTGGCCCCCTGTGACTTTTTCTTTTTTCCCTAAACTGAACAGGCCCATGAAAGGACGACGTTACACTTCTCTTGACGAGATAAAGACGGCATCGAAGGAGGAGCTGAAGAAGATAAAAAAATGATTTTTTGAAGTGCTTCGAAGATTGGAAAAATCGTTGGCACAAGTGTATAATATCTCATGGGGATTACTTTGAAGGGGACCAAATAGATATTCATGAATAAACTTTTGAAAAAACACAAAATTCGCGATAGTTTTTGAACACACCTCGTATGGTGCAGTTAGATGATGGATGCACTTTGTTGAGTGACAAAAAAGAGGTTTGCCACACGCACAGATTCTTCTTTGGTTGGTGGATGGTGGTTACACCAGATAAAATTGATGAAATAATTTCTGCGGAAACTCTTGATCCAGAGATATGTAGATCCAAAATTATACGATGTGGTGAAAACCAATATGGTTTATAGACCTTGTGATTTGTATGTCTGACAATAAATGTACGAAATACTATACACGTGCTTTGCCAACTGGAAATAATGGATGTCTACTCTATCGGCGTCGTTCACCTGACGACAATGGCAAAACACTCAGCATTCAATTTAGCGGAGTGAATATCGAAGTTAACAACACATGGATCGTACTCGCCATAATTGTAAAATTCACATTCAAAACTCATATCAATGAAGAGTATTGCAGTTTGGTGAAATCAATCAAATAAGTACGTTTACAAGTACATACAAATGTTACCGAAAAACAGAAACATGGCGATTATTGGCCTTGAACGAGATGAGTTCGAAGCCTGAACTGCAATGAGCGTTTTTGAAGATATTTACTATTGCAATTCATGACCGTTTTTCGACTGTTGTGCATCTCGCAGTTCATTTGGAGAAGACCAAAGTGTGTATTCAAACCCAGAGAATACAGTAAAGCCAACGGAAAAACCGCCAACAACAATATCGACATTGACGAGTTTTTTTCTCAACTTACGTCAGTGATTCGTTTGCAAGAACATTTCTCTATTCGGAAATGCCTTAATAATATACATGGAATGCACTGTCGAAAAATGGTTACGCAGACAGCAAGGCCAAGTAGAAGATGGACATCCAGGTGTGTCCTCCACTAATGCATTAGGGCTAATTTATTCAATCCATCCGAAGAACGCGATTACTTCTGCCTCCGGTAGCTATTGATAAAAGTACGCGGTTCAACTTCATTTGAGTCATTGCGTCTTGTGAATGGTACGGTTTGTGTAACTTTTTGAGAATCATGCCAGCAATTACAATTGCTGGGACATGATAATCACTGGAATCAAAGAATGGACGATGTGATAGCTATTTCGCATGCCAATGAAGTTCGTACCCTTTTCGCGATGGGCATTTCGACATATCAGCCTTCAATTCCGCGTCAATTATGGGATACGAACATAAATGACATTGGCGAAGGCATTTTATATCGTATTCGCTAAGAATTGGGAGTGGGAAAATTTCCGTTAAGACTTCCAGTGGTTTGATATCAATTCCACCTGCCTTTTGTCAATTCACTTCAACGAAAGATAACTACGATTGCTTGAGAGCTTTAGCTTCCAAAAATATCGATGTTAATGACTGAAACTGGAACATTGAAAGTCAAATTTCCGGGAGTTTTGCGCTCGTACAAATCGATCGATCGTCTTGACAATGAAGGCGAAGCCGTGAATTATCAGAGGAATATCTCAATTCTTTGGAGAGGCTTGGTATGCTGCCACGTCATTTGCGTCTCAAAGTTGGATCTGTCATTATTATATTTCGCAATCTTCATGCACCGAAACTGTGTAATGGAATCCGATTGATTGAGACGCAGCTATCGAATACAAGGTGGCTGAATGCTTGATTCTATGAATTCCGATTTGTCATTTCAGTTCACAAGAGAAGTCGCTAGAAATGTGTGGCATAAATCTGGAAATACTATGTTTTTCACACGGCAAGCTATACTTGGGGTGTTCACAAGTTGTAAAACCATCTTCACTGTACATTTACGCACCGGAACTAAAACCGAAAAATGTTTTTTATAAACCTGCGTTACATTGAAAAAATTTGTTGGAAAACCGTAAATAAGTTATTTTCAGCACAATATAAATTCAACTTTCTTTAATTTCAAAACACATAATTTTCCCGCAGGACAAGGTCTGGGGCGCCAGCCAGTTTCAAATAAAATTTTTTTCACTGCTCTTTTAACATATTCTTATGGCCTTGCAACTAGTTGCTACCGAATATTTAGGGTTGTTCACCTAACAGTTGTTTTTATCACCTAAAACTAAGCGAGATAGATATAGAGTATACTATATATGTATAAATGATCAGGATGACGAAAAAAGTTGAAGTACGGTTGACTGTCTGTTCCTCCATCCGTCCGCGCAAGCTGTAAGCTATAAAAATAAAGATATCTTAATGAAACTTGGTATGCAGTTTTTTAGCACAAAAACAATTATGAGTTCGTAGGTAGGTGTAATCGGACTACTGTCACGCCCACAAAATACCATTAACCGAAAATATATAAAGTGCCATAACTAAGCACGAAAATAAGATAGAACATTGTAATTTGGTACAGAGAAACGCAGTCGGAAGAGCCATACATTTTAAAAAAATCCATAAATAATCCATGAGAAACTATTGCATTAACCTAAATGATAGTTTGGTGTGGATTTTGGTCTGTTGGAATCATAATTTCGTACTTTTTTCGAAATAAAGCTGGTGACACCGTTACCATAAATGGAGAGCGGTATAGATCGATGATAACCGAATCGTTGCGAGAAAAGTGTAGAGATTCCATCCAAGAAGTTGTGATTCAACACAATTACACTACTCTTGTGGAGTTATTTGGAGTCGTTGGTTTTTAGTAATTTACCATATTCCCCTCAAGCATTAGAAGTCAATACTGAACGTGCTTTTTATGACACATGATTTGATTAGTTTAAAAAGTACTCGGAAATTGGGTTCATCGAATGCATTCCTGGAAAAGAAGTCCTGAAGGCCTTGTGAATGATGTTATATTCAGAATTTAATTGTGTCGATTGTACTTCATAATAAATAAAAAAACATTTGAATTTCCTTAACCATGATTGTGTTCCTTTAAACAAATCATACCACTCTTAAGCGGCCCACTCACGACAAATTTGTTTGAGTTTGAAGTGGTTTTTGTCGTGAGTAGGCATGTTGTCAAACGGATTGAAGGTTTGCGACAAATTTCAAAAACTAACAACCGATTTGTGGATTCGTTTGTTGTGAGTGGCGTGGTTTGCAAACATTTGGTAAGTTGGTTGAAATTTTTGCAGAGTAAACATCAGCGGATAAAAAAATGGCAAGCGAGAGCAAAAATTTTTTGGAAGAGTTTATTGAAGTATTTAAAAATGAACCGGCCTTATGGCCTCAATGTTGCGGAGAGTCTCTCATTTGCTGTAATCGCTTCACGCATTCCTGTGTCTTCCTTTTTTATTACAGGAGTGACTGCAGTAAGGAGATCCATATACGTTTTGGAATCCATTTTAAGGAAGTTTTTAAAATCGTCAGGAGCAGTCAGCTCCATTGAATTTGACAGTTTTACATGTGAGTGGTTATATCTCTCACATAACCACTCTTTCATCCATTCTTTCTTCAATATTTTTTTTTTTTTTTCATTTGGCTTTTTTCGCTTCATGCACTGGTGTATTACTAGCAGCGCAATTACATCATCCGCGTTATAATCAGACATGTACACTCCGCGAAGCACACAATGGAAATAAAGTTTGTCAAATCGGTTTGTCGTGAGTGCTCAACCTTCTTCAAACAGTCCGCTTTATTGGAAAACACTGTATAACATTGATTTGGATAAGGTGGGTAGAGACAAAGTCTCAGAAGGGTAAAAAGACTGTTTACTTACTCTAAACATAGGAGATGTCGAAATGATTATCTGACATTCAACATTTCGAAAAAACATCCATGCCTAAAACAAGTAAGGAAGGGCTAAGTTCGGGTGTCACCGAACATTTTATACTCTCGCATGATAAAGTGATAATCGAGATTTCATTATCCGTCATTTACATATTTTTTTATTTTGCTGTAAAATTAGTTAGATTAGATAAATTTGTGTACTTTGAGTATTGAATTGTATTTTCATTTATATGTATGTATTTTACCGAGAAGGCATCAGATGGAATTCAAAATAGCGTTATATTGGAAGAAAGCGTGGTTGTAAACCGATTTCACCCATATTTCGTACATGTCATCAAGGTGTTAAGAAAATTTTATATACCGAAATTCATTGAAATCGGTCGAGTAGTTCCTGATATATGATTTTTGGTCCACAAGTGGGCGACGCCACTGATTTTTTTTTTTCAATTAAAAAAAAAAGCTTTGGTGCGGCTTCCTTTGCCATTTCTGCCGTAAAATTTAGTGCCCGTTTTTTGTTAGTCGGTAACGCACTTTTAGTGATTTTCAACGAACCTTTGTATGGGAGGTGGGCGTGGTTATTATCCGATTTCTTCCATTTTTGAACTGTATATGGAAATGCCTGAAGAAAATGACTCTACAGAGTTTGGTTGAAATGGCAGTAGCAGTTTCCGAGATATGTACAAAAAACTTAGCAGGGGGCGGAACCACGCCTACTTTTCCAAAAAAATTTTGTCCAAATATGCCCCTCAATATTTGTGCCATTTCAATATCTTATTTATGGCTTAGTTGATAGGTTTTCGGTTATCGCCATTTTGTGGGCGTGGCAGTGGGCTAATTTTGCCCATCTTCGAACTTAACTCTTTTTATGAAGCCAAAAAATACGTGTACCAAGTTTCATCATGATATCTGAATTTTTACTCAAGTTACAGCTTGCACGGTGACGTGGACGCCAACAGATCGGACAAATACGGACAGACGGACGGACGGACAGACAGATATCCGGATTTCAACTCTACTCGTCGCCTGATCACTTTTCGGTAAATTGTATATAACCCTGTATCTGACTCTTTTAGTTTTAGGACTTACAAACAACCGTTATGTGAACAAAACTATAATACTCTCCTTCGCAATTTTGTTGCGAGAGTATAATAAAGATAAATGAACACTCATAGAACCAGAGGTCGCAAGAAAACTGTATTCAAAAAATTGTGTGGCGCCATTCTAAATTTACACTGATTCATTGCATACATAATCAATTTCAAGCACCAGAAATTTTTGATGTCTAGATCGCTCTTTTTCTCCCCTCATTATTCAATAAATACGTCTCAAACTATCTAAACTAAAACTTAAAGAAACTAAATTTCTAAATCTAAACGTGCAACGCAACTCAGCGCCAGCAATCAATAATTAACATTTCCTGCTCTATCTGTATTGTTATCGTGCCGTGGTCAGAGTTGTCACAGTGTGGCAAAACAGATGAATATACAAACATATATATGGTATACCTTTATATGTGAATACAGCAGAGCGGCAGAGAGGTAATGAAAAAGAATACGCCCAAAATTATTTGTTTGTGTTTTGTAGCGGTTGAAGTGCAAACGACACAATTTAGCGCAATTTGAACAGCAGCACCGCTGACAACAACAAATACTTATGACTTCAGAATAAAACATCTCGGGTTTTTGGCTAGAAATACGAAACATGAATTCGATGACAAGCCCATTGCGGAGAGTGCCACACCCCGCTCGAAAGAGCACCACCAGCTTTACGCTGCTCACGCCGACGCCCTGTGAGGGCGTGTCACAATAATTTTGCGTTCGCGCAGCACTAACTTTTTTATGCGCTTGCCTGCTGGCACCAACCCATCTCGTGCACACTGCCATGTAGGCGCCTACCAACACTAGTTTAACACTACAAATATTTACTCGTTTTCTCCATAAATTGCACTTCATCTCATTTATCCGTCGCACCAACCCCTCGTCCATATTTACGCAAATTTTATGGGCATAAATTATGTCTGCACATATTCCTGTGCGTGTGTCTTTTCACGTTGAGGTAGCTGGCTTAAATGAAGGTTTATGGGGATCGGCATCGGCGAATTATGCTTTCTAAACAATAGTTGTTTATGCTGCGTGCAGCTACATTGTCGTAAACAACATGGGCGCCCAAAAGTAGGTTACGCCGCTGATTACAGTGGTTGCTTACTTGTGGAATTTCTTGCTGCAAGCGGAAAAGCCACGATAGAAAGCGAATTGTGTACGGCTGCATATTTATGCATTTAAATTTAACTACAATAAATAATTATGCCAGATTTTATTGTTGTTGCCAGAGTGTCGTAATTTTCTTGCATTTTCAACATAATGTTTACAATAGTTAAAGTGACTTATGAGTACATTAATTATGTGCTTGCATAAGTTCAGTGCATATTCCTGCAAAATAAAACAAAATAAATGGAACGACAAAGAATGAAAATGTAACAAAATTTGCATTAACATTTCTAAACTGTCCCTGGCTAATACTTTGGTTACTTTTTTAATATTTCTGACTAAGTTAGTCTATGTAGGGGAATTTAAACTCTTTGAACCCAAAACCTATGTTCGCGGCATATATTTTTTAAACCTCTTCTATATTCATACTCATTTAAAGCTCTTGAACAAACTTAGATAGGAAAGAAAATTTAGCTCCATTGAGAATACAATTATTTAATTAAGTTCGAAGGTCTTGTGTATGCAAAATATGACATTTCGATATTAGCCTTGGGCTATTTCATCCATCCATAAATCAGTACAAACCTCAAACGCTGTATATTTTTCAAAAATTTGGAAAAAACTTTTATCACTCTATAATAACATCAGATTAATAACGTATACTAAGCTTGACTAACTCGGCCAACGAAAAATGTAGCGTTAATCCAAGTCTACAATAGCACATGGTCCTTTCTTCTTAGCGACTGCGAAATACCAGATGAAATCTTGTCTTCCTATTTTCAACGCTGTGGAGGAGATACTAGAGATATTAGCGTATTTTATAATTTTAGTGCCGAAGATTTTACCTATTTGAAAAACAAATAAAAGGCAGCACATATACTTGCTATTACTGTAGCTCAATAATTGCTGGTAGAGGCTTAAGTTTTCGAAATTACTTCTCCTCTGTCGTTAACGAGTATACTGCGAATGTCTAGTTTCAATATGCAATTTTGATTAATAAAAATAAAAGAAAACATATTTACTAATAAGAGATTTTTTTTTTTTTTTAATTCAAATTATTTCGAGCTTAAGCCCTTCGTGTTATACCATTTGGTAATCCATGTAAAAGAAAAGCGTGCTTTAATTCCAACATTGTGTAAGCCTTTGTTTTATTTACATTTAAATATTTTTAATCAAATAATCCAGCTTATATTAGAAAACAAAAAAAAAATTATAAATGCTTAATTCCGATTTAGCAATCTTCAATTTGAATCCGAAAATTTGTTAAAACTTCCTTGAGTTGAGCCTTTCTCATCATCTCATTTTAGGGTTTTCCCAATTGTATACGCCTTGGATTTTACTTTAAGATTCTACAAGTTCAACTTTCAAAATTAAGCGATTTCATTTGTGTTTTGAGTTCGTTAACTATGTTTCGGGACTCCTTTTAACGAACAGTAATCTTGAATTTGTTAAGCTGCCAAGAGACCCTATTTTAAATTTATTGCATAGAACCGTATCACCTTTTTCGTGTAGTTTTTTAACTAAAGCAAAAACTTATAGGATTTTCTCAAGAAAAAAAAAAAAATAATATTCCATACAAAGTGTGTTCTAAAGTAAACAGGACTTTTTGAATCTAGCGCCCCCTGGTAGCGCCATCTATATGTTGACTGGTGCGTTAGAATCGCTATCTTTATCGATTGTTCAGTGAGTATTTCATGACATTTCATTGATTGGAAGTGAGGTTATTGCGTATTAAGTGTCAGTATGTTTGTGTTATCGGTGCGAAAATGAGCTTCGTACAAAGAGCCAACATTAAATTTTGTTTTAAAATTGGTAAAACTTTTACCGAGACATTTCAATTGATGAAACAAGTGTATGGCGCTGTCTATCCCGTAGCAGAGTGAACGAGTAGTTTCAACGTTTTCAAAGTGGTCGTGGGGACATAAATGAGGTCAACATGTGGGCCAATCAAACTCCGTGATCATCGGAAATTCCATCGAAACTGTGCGTGAATTTGACCAAAAATCACATTTTAACAATTAACCTGCTTTTTTTTGTAAGTCTTGTTTACCTTGTATTATGGGAAAGAACTAAGCTTTCCCTGTAGAACTGGAGGTAGCGATTCAACGTGCAGTAATTGTCTAGACCTTTGTGTACAAAATTGGTGCATACTATACTGATACTATGGTAAATGAAAATCGAACTGCATGCTAACTGGTTCCATCTGGGTTCTTACTTGAGTAAGCATGAAATCGAAATTGTATTCAATTCAACGTTCATAAATGTACAAGAAAAATTATAATCATACTCTTGCGACCTATTGCTGAAGAATATTATAGTTTTGTTTGCCTAATGGTTGTAGGTATCACTTAAAACTAAGTGAGTTAGAATAAATGATCAGGATGACGAGAAAAGTTGAAATCCGGACGACTGTCCGTATGTTCGTCCGTTCATCCGTGCCAGCTGTAACTTGAGTAAAAATTTAGATATCTTAATGAAACTTTTTTCAATATTTCCTTATTTATTTACTTGGTAAAGCCTAGCAATAAGTATTCAAATCTTAGATTACAATCACGCCTACTTCCTAAGTAACACAAACTTAAATTACACTTGATTCTTTCCCTTTCCATTGTACAAATCAAGAAGTAATTAATATAACGAGACAAAATTTTGCACTAATAATTTAATTTAAGTATACCACTTTGTGGCCAAAAATTGCCAAATGCCACCAAAACTGAATTCGAATCAACAAAAAAACAAATCATGAAACCTCATTAACAAAATTTTCTGTGTATTGTGAACAAATCATCGTAATCTTAAAAAGACGGTGGAGAATTTTGGGATATGGCAAGAGAGTAAGGTATCATCTCACGAAAGCGGCAAGATTTGTTAACATTTATGTGGCATTACATAACATCTATATAAAATTTAAAATTAGTTATGACACTCCAAATTGCCATTCTGATCACACTTAAAAAATAGACACCGGGGTAGCCAACCGCCTCTCCGCAATCGGCCAAAGGATAAGAAACTAAATAAGGTATTCTTTATTAAATTTAATTTGAAAATATATGATATAACTTGTAAATAATATTTTTTATTGTAAACTGAAATACAAAAATATAGTCCATGTAATTTTTTTTTTTTTTATTTTTAGTGAGGTATTCCATTCTTTATTACTACTAAGTTATGAAAAAAATTAAAATTTAAAAAAGTTCACTCACATTTGCATAAATTTGTCTGTGATGATTGGTAGTTTTCATTCGAATGGCATATCGAACGAACGGATACGTTTATATACACGTTCAGAAATGCCATCATGCCAGATTACGACAGAAGCGTTACGATCACGTATGTCAAAATCCGAAATACAGCTATTTAAGTGACAAGTGATACATTTACAGTCATTCGATACCTGTTTAAGCCCGTAAACACCTAATATGTAGACCCCAGTATCTAAAGTTGACTTTTTAACGAAAATATCGGTCAGAATTATTTTGCTTTTATTTTTACCAATATTTAAATTTTGTTTAACTCATGTTCCATTTTATATCGTGTTTCATTCTTTCTCTTGTAAATTTCCAAAAATGTCGTTACGTTATTTTGCTTGACGTTTTACATTTAAGGTATTTCCCTGGCTTTGATTCTTGCAAGCTGCAAGAGTATAAAATGTTCAATCGCGCCCGAACTTAGCCCTTTCTTACTTGTTTTATTTTGTTCTTCGCTTTTTCGCAATTCTCAGGGGCAGGTGTATTTGCCGGTTTGCGAAATTTTTGCCGGCATTGCGGATGAGACAAGAGAAGCGGGCAAGCGCATTTTACTTTATTAAGTAACTGGAATTAATTATGTTCATATTATATATACATATATATAAAGTATATGTAAATATTATTCTTATTTTGAAACAAGCAATTTTTATACAACAAGTAAAGGAAAATATGTCGGACAGCCCAGACGTGAAAAATAAGCGACTGAACTTTTCTAACGCCGGTAAGATAAGAAAAAATTATTTAAAACAGCTAAAATAAATTAAGTATCTCATAATTTTTAAATAAAAATCTAAATTAAAGTGGTCGTCGAAAAATTGGACATTATCGTTGATGAAATTCACTCTTTAAAAGGTATGAGTATGTTTTAATGATATTAATAAATTTATTCTTATATGTAATGCATATATACATATTTGGCTGATCAAAAAGTGACGCAGGCTAAAAACGAGTACTTATATAAGCTTCCCCAGAACAAATAGCAGCAGTGAAAGTTTTAACGAAACCACAAGGACAAAGGTAGAAAGTAGAATGCAGGTTTCTCTTTCAGACAGTGAGCGATACGAAAAATCTAAGTACGAAAACAAACACCTCTAATCGAGAGCTCTACGCATGCATGATTACTGTTAAATTTGTTCTTGAATTTCTTATTAATTTTGTTCACAGATTGACACGATAAAAAACATTATAACCAATACCAGAATTTTAAGCAAATTTCATAAATATATTGTCATATAAATTAAACATATATGTAATATTTAATTTATAATTAATACATTATATATATATATTATTTTAATCGATTTACCAATTGATTCTTTTTCTTTATTGGCGAGACACCGCTTACGCGATTATAGCCGAGTTAACAACAGCGCGCCAGTCGTCTCTTCTTTTCGCTACTTGGCGCCAATTGGATATTCCAAGCGAAGCCAGGCCCTTCTCCACCTGGTCCTTCCAACGGAGTGGAGGTCTTCCTCTTCCTCTGCTTCCCGCGGTGGGTACTGCGTCAAACACTTTCAGAGCTGGAGTGTTTTCATCATTCGGACAACATGACCTAGCCAGCGTAGCTGCTGTCTTTTAATTCGCTGAACTATGTCAATGTCATCGTATATCTCATACAGCTAATCGTTCCATCGAATTCGATATTCACCGTGGCCGACGCGCAAAGGACCATAAATCTCTTAAATATCAGTTTGTACCTGTTCAATTAAGTTCTGCAGCTCCAATTAATTTCCCCCGCAGCAGATTGAAGAAGTCGCACGTTGGGGAGTCGCCTCTGAAACCTCGTTTGGTATTGAATGAAGCGAAGAGGTTCTTCCCGATCCTGACGGAGATTTTGGTGTTGCTCAAAGTCAGTTTACAAAGCCGTATTAGTTTTAAGGGGATACCAAATTCAGAAATCACGGCATAAAGGCAGCTCCTTTCCGTGCTGTCGAAAGCAGCTTAGAAATCGACGAAGAAGTGGTGTGTGTCGATTCTCCTTTCACGGGTCTTTTCCAAAATTTGGCGCATGATGAATATCTGATCAGTTGTTGATTTGCCATGTCTAAAGCCACACTGATGAGATCCACTCAGTTTGTTCACAGTGGCGGTAATATTTCACGCAATATGCTCGATAGACCTTATAAGCGATGTTGAGGAGGCTTATCGTACGGTAGTTGGCGCAGATTGTGGGGTCACCTTTTTATGGATTGGGCATAGCACACTTAAATTACAATCGCTGGGCATGCTTTCGTCCGACCATATTTCACAAAGAAGCTGGTGCATGCCAGTATCAGTTCTTCGCCACCATTTGTGAGAATAGCTCGGCCGGCAATCGTCGGCCAACGCCACTTGTTTGTCTGCTCCATTGTCATCGATTGGGGAATCGGGTTCGCCTTCTCCTGGCGTTGTACCTTCACTGCCATTCAGCAGGCTGGAGAAGTGTTCCCTCCATAATTTAAGTATGCTCTGGGTATCGGTGGCTAGATCACCTTGGGGGGTTCTACAAGAGTATGCTCCGGTCTTGAAACCTTCTGTAAGCCGCCGCATCTTTTCGTAGAATTTTCGAGCATTACCCCTGTCGGCCAGCTTATCAAGCTCTTCGTACTCACGCATTTCGGCCTCTTTCTTTTTCTGTCTACAAATGCGTCTCGCTTCCCTCTTCAACTCTCGGTGTCTATCCCATCCCGCACGTGATGTGGTCGATCGTAACGTTGCGAGGTAGGCAGCCTGTTTTCTCTCCGCTGCGACACGGCACTCCTCGTCGTACCAGCTATTCTTTTGCACTTTCCGAAAACCAATGATTTCGGTTGCAGCTGTACGTAAGGAGTTTGAAATGCCGTCCCTCAGTTCCCTTATACCGAGTTGTTGACGAGTGCTCTCAGAGAGCAGGAGTGTAAGCCGAGTAGAAAAACGTTCGGCTGTCTGTTGTGATTGCAGCTTCTCGACGTCGAACCATCCTTGTGTTTGTTGGCGTGCGTTTTTTGCTGCACAGAGGCGGGTGCGAATTTTGGCTGCAACAATATAGTGGTCCGAGTCGATGTTAGGACCTCGGAGCGCACGCACATCTAAAACACTGGAGACGTGTTTTCCATCTATCATAACATGATCGATCTGGTTTGTGGTCTTTCGATCCGGAGACAGCCAGGTAACTTGATGAATCTTCTTATGCTGGAATCTAGTACTACAAATAACCATATTTCGGGCCCCGGCGAAGTCGATTAGCCTCAACCCATTTGGAGATGTTTCTTCGTGGAGGAAAATGTAATGGGTTGACAAAAGAGTCTTGCGGTATTGTTATTGAATCAATTCGTGTGGCATCGAGCTTCTTAGTGACTCCAAGCCTCTTCAAATAGTTTATAACGGTTTGATGACAACTATGCCGGTCGCTTTCGATCAATTCAGCGATTTATCGCAATTTTCGACGACAGGCCTTCAAGAGCGTGGCGCATCGTCGACCACCTCTACACCAGAACGAAAACGTTGAAACCATCGTTGTGCGGTTGAGATGGAAACTGTATTGGGTCCATAAACTGCGCAAATTTTATTGGCGACTTGAGATGCATTTTTACCTTTATCGTAGTAGTACTGTAAAATATGCAGTATTTTCTCTTTATTTTTCTCCATGTTTGCGACGCTATAACTCACGAACGACTTAAAAGAAACGTCAATTAATCAAACACGTGCTAGCGCGTGAAATGGGCTTTCCAAAAAGGTATAGCATGACTCGATGCGACGAATAAAACTAGAACTACGCGCTTTCAGCGCCAACTAGCGAAAATACCTCAACCTAATATTTAACATTATATATGTGTATATTAAATATGGAAAGAGCTTAAAAATTGCAATTGCGCACAGGAAGGGTCAACTTAAGCAAATTGGCGAAGAAAAACTTTAGTTTGTGTTGCCCTGTTGGCGTACACGTTTTGCTTGTCTTGCGGTCAACAACAACCCAAGCGTAGCGGCAGCTCCTACTGGAACGTTACGCCTGCAATTTCCGCCGCTAACTGTAATAAAAATAAAAATAAAATAAAATGTTTTATATAAAAATTAAAATAGAAATTTACGAAAACAAAAATCCTCCAATTGCATTGTTCAAAAATAATCAAGGGTATGAAAGTGAGCAAGAAAGCAGGAATTGAAAACATAACAGTTAAAACAAGAGTCAGAAACATAAATGCAAAAACAACAGAAAATAATTTTAAAATGAATAGCGTACAAGGAGAGAAGCAGAAAACCGCATGGAAAACAAAGTTTCACTTGACCCGGTTTTCGAGTGCGCTACCTCACCGTGGCCACTAATCCTCCTCACATCACCCGTTTGCAGTTACCAGTTGTTTGCGTATTGTTTCAAAAACGTCTGAACTAATAAACATTTTGCGTGAAATTGTGAGGCTTTTGTGTGATTCAAGCATCGGACGGTTAGCGTTGAAGGTTTGTGGTGAATTGCGCATGTGACGCAACTTTGCAACTACAGTGGGGCTAATTAGTTTTTATTTTAAGGCGAATCTGTTCCAAATAATATTCTCAAATTTCTTTCAATAATATGATTCTTAAGCGACATCTTCGGTCTCTGTCTAGAGGCTCCTTACTAATATGACTATCCTTAATTTTCCAAAATATAATTAATAAAAGTATGTTTAGTTATAGCTTTTCAATTATAAATATATGAACTGAGTCGATTTAGCCATGTCCGTCTGCCTGTTTGTCCGTCTGTCCGTCCGTCGGTATATATACTAACTAGTGCCTCACTTTTTAAAACATCGTTTTGAAATTTTGCAAACGTCATTTTCTCTTCAAGAAGCTGCTCATTTGTTAGAACGACCGATATCGGATCACTATAACATATAGCTGCCATACAAACTGAACGATCGGAATCAAGTCCTTGTATAGAAAACTTTCACATTTGCCAATGTATCTTTACAAAAGTTGGCACAGGTTATTTTCTAAGATAATATATAATACGAAGAAATTATTCAGATCGGCTTACTATAGCGTATAGTTACCATACAAACTATACTTTTACTTTTACATTTGACAAGATATTTTCATGTAATTTGGTAAGCATTATTTTCTAAGGCAACAATGTAATCTCCGAAGAAATTGTTCCGATCGGCTAACTATAGCATATAGCTTCCATACAAACTGGACACATAGTTACTAAAAGAAATGCACCTGTGAAGGGTATATTAGCTTCGGTGCAGCCGAAGTTAACGTTTTTTCTTGTTTTTAAATCAAATTTTATTAACTAAAAAACTCACTACGCTAATCCCAATGAAGCCCACAGGATCACATCGCTGAAATAACAAAAATAAAAATAGCAAAGGGTTATGCTCCTACAAAAAAAAACCTCCAATTATAGTAGAATACCTTTAGACAAATTCTGGGCGCCTAATTTCAATTTCAGGCAAGTCGCTTGGAAGACAATATAAAATATTTCAATATTAATGTAGCGATAACTGGACAGCCCAAAGCCATTTCTTACAAACCATAAACAATTTGTACAGGTTTACTTGAAACAGACCCGGAAATTGTAAATATGTAACATGCAAAATATTTAATTATTCATAAATATTTATTCAAATTAATCCCCACCAGATGTAATAAACTTATGCCAACGATTTTTCCAGTTTTCGAAACAATATTCAGCGTTTTTAATAGAGCTTCAGCAAATTCTTCGAAATCAATTTCATATCTTCAATTGACTGAAAACGAATTCCACGGAGCAGCAATTTTAGTTTGAGGAACAAGAAAAAAACCGCTCGGTCAACACGGTGGTTGATCGATGATATTTATTGCGGTTTTGCGGTTCGTAACTCGATGTGATAGTGAATTATCATCGCGTAAAATCCTTGAATTGTTTTCCCATAAAAATTTCGAAGATTCTCAAAATAACAAAACAATTTCATAAATATTAAAATGCAATCTATAATTTTGTTTATTCAAATGAAACTCAAGAAATTTTATTAAATTTAGAGTGAATAAAAGGACACGAAATTTATGTTTGATAAAAATAAATTATGTTTGTATTTTCACAATTTCATAAACGGAATTATATTTTTAAAATTATAAACGATATATAATTTAATGTTAATAAAAAGAAGTGTCGACAAACGGGGCGGCGAAAATCGTGTTCCGACTTGCTGGAGCTGGCGATTGAGTTCTCGCGGTAGAGTAGCGAGGTGTTGACGCAGCGCTGTGTCTCTGCGAAAGTTGATGTACGGCTTGTGTAGATCGACTTGTAGATAACGAATGTTGTTAGCGAATGTGTGCATGGCGAATGTGTCTGCTGTCCCGTTGTCCATCATTTTTTCAGTAGGTTGGTGTACAGTTGTGGTGAGTTGTGTTGGTGTTGTGTTATGTTATGTTATGGTGTCAGCGGCTGTGGTATATTAGCTGTGTCATGCTTTTGACAAATTCATTAGTGTCGTTACTTGTTTATCGACCAGTATAGCTTTTAGGGCTTGCCAAGTCAAATTGAAATTATCGTCATTGAACTGTTTGGCTATTTCGCCTGCTTGACCTTTTGTTTTGTATCGGAGGTGATACAATTGGATTTGGATGGTTGATGTAAGCGGCTGTAAACATGTCTCGGAAGCACGGCCATTCTTCATAATATGTTTCTGTGTCACATGCGGGTACCTTGAGGTAGGTGCCTGAACTTGCCTTTTGATTATCTATTTCTACTCTCGGATGTGGAGTAGGTGCAATTGTTTTTCATTAGGTTTAATTGATTGGAGATCATAGCTTTCAATTCTTCGTACTGGTCTAAGCAATTTTCGTAAATATCGTAAGCCAATGACTTAAAATTAGTATGTGGCAAATCTGAATCGTCAGATTCTATGTAATTCATGAGCCGCTTGGAGGCGAGTCCAAAAAAAAAAGATTTTGGCTCTTCATTTCTAATAACGATTCAGAGTTTTCTTGAAGCGATGAAGAGGCAAATCTATTGCAGAATCTTGTTAAACTGTCACTTTGAAATGAATTTAACAACCTGTTTTGAGCGTTTAGCTCTTGAAGGTGTATTTTAATTTGTGTCATTATGAGCCATTTTTAATATATTGTATATTAAAACATTATTATTATTTTAGCGATTTTAACATAAAATAAGAAATAAACATTAGAAGATTTATTAGACTTTATAAGTAGAAAAAATTCTACAAACGAATTCGCGATCCATAACCAATTTTTATTCAGTGGCCTGTATGTTTGGATTCATCGGAGCAAGTAACTTTATTCCCATCATAATCGTCCATCGTCAGTCAATTTGTGCGGAACAAACCGTACACACACCTTTCGTAAGCCCAAATGTTCGGTCAACATGCGATAAATCGATGTTTCGGATATGTTCAGTTCCATTTTCATGAATTTCAATTATGATTTCGGCTGATTTTCGATGAATTCGCGCACAATTTCAATGGAACTTCTGGTGATCACGTCATTTTTATCCTTATGTCCACTTTTAAAACGTTTAAACCACTCGTGCACTCGTTTCATCAATTGAAACGTTTCGGTAAAAACTTTACTAATTTTAAAACAAAATTTAATGTTGGCTCTTTGTTCGAAGCTCATTTTCGCACCGACAACAAACATACTGACACTCAAAACGCAATAACCTCACTTCCAATCAATGAAATGTCATGAAATATTCACTGAACAATCGATAAAGATAGCAGATTCTAATGCACCAGTCCACACATAGATGGCGGCACGAGGGGCCGCTTAACGATTTGTATTAACACTCCCTCAAAATTCAGGTTTTTAACTTACTTCTCAAAATTTCCCGACAAATACTTAAATATAACCAAATATTCCGGTAGAAGAAAGGTATAAACCCTAGACACACCAGTATCTCTCTAATCGCTTTCAAAAATAAAATGTTTACATACTCTCAAAAAATACCCCTCCCAAACATAGATTTTTAAGGTTCATGGAGGCTAGGCCCAAGTAATTTAATTATGCAAATTTAGTTTACAAATTTACCGATGTTTTCGGTATAAAATAGTCTACAGGCACTGTGGCACACATCTGGAATCTTGAAGAGATAAAATTCGATTTAAGTATTTTTAGATGACAATTGTCTAATTTAAGTATAAAGGTACTACTATACTTCTGATAAATTAAATGATATCTACATTGATGGTTAAAGGAAATAATCTGGGGTATTTTTAACATGATTCAAATGGGATTGAACTCGTTTAACCTTGTGTCTAACTTAACCATGCTATGGGTAACAAATCCTTCATAACAACATTTCACCATGTGAAGGCTGTTTTATCTCGCTAAATGTCAGAGATCGACTTTCTAATGAAGTAGTGACACTATTTGAACTTTTTTTTTGCTACCCGTTTACCTGGTCTTCACAGCTATTCTCTCCTAGGAATATAACATGTCCCCCTGACAAAAACAAACATTTAATCTTAATTGATTTTTTTGTGGAATAAAGGCTTTCTTACCTAAAGGTAAAGTATCTTTTTTTAACAATCTTCATAGCATTGGATTCGCATATATGGCTGCAATGATTTTCTTTTTGGAAAACTTGTTATGTGTGGGAACCAATTTTACAGTGGGAACCTAACCTACTTCCGACTCCAGACTCGCCCATGGAACCACCTGATTAAGTATTACTTCGTGAGAGTGATAAGACATTTAAGTATCTTCTATGGCGCGGACTGACGGACGAATACTCTGGTCTATATGTCTGAGTTTTGTTATAATTGAGGCTGAAGCTTCGCTAACAGCTCTCCAGTTCTGAGTGGACTGACACATGAGTGTCGTCAAATTTTCCACCGTAAAACTACAACCGAGTGTAGTTTTAAGTTTTTCCTTTTCACTTATAAAGCGCGGGCAATAAAAGAAAACATGGTCAGAGTCTCACAGCACTCTGAACACGACGGACAATTCGGACTAATGTCATGCTGGAATCTGTACAGATTGCTTCTAAAGCATCCATGTCCACTTAATATTTGGGTTAGGTGGAAAATCCAGGTGTCCATGTCGTCTGTCAATCCAGGAATGGATATCCGGTATGAGTCTGTAGGTCCATTGTCCTTTGAGTGAGGTTTGCCACCGCTGCTGCGATATAGTTAAGCTTTTCACTCTCTCTCTTCTTTTGGTTCCTGTAGTTGGCTCTGGTAATTTGTACACTCGCTCGTATTCGTCTCCCTGGATGTCAATGGTCATCATACTGGCTATTCCTTCAGCTGCATCGCTTGAAATTCTTCGGAAAGCACTGATAACTCTTAGTGCCGACAGCCTGTGCACTTTGTTTATTTGTCTGGCATATGCTTTGATGCCTAGCGCCTGAATCCATATTGGAGCCGCATATAATACAACCGATCCCATTACCTTTGCAAGTAAAAAACGCCGGCTGGAAAGCACGCAGCCTTTATTTAGAACTTTGTTCGCTACTATTACTACAAAATATTTAGCTGTGAATGATTCGGGCACTCCCCTATGGTGAGAGATATATTTTCCTCCACTCTTCTAGTACTTATGAGCAAGACTTTAGTCTTTTGCTCCGCCAGTTCTAAACTCATTGAAGAGAACCATTGGCGCAGACCGTTTATGCACTCGTTGTATATGCTCCGGAGGTCACCGAGGTGTTTAGCAACTACTACCACAATGAGGTCATCTGCTTGTGCAACTAATTTAATAGCTTTCGGTTGGTGCCTCCTTGGTACCCAATCATACATTATGTTCCAAAAAAAGGGGCCTAGTACCAAGCCTTGCGGTACTCCACTCGAGATAGAGTAGCTCTTGGTGCGTTTATCTGTATCGAATAAAAGTCGCCTGTTTTCAAAATAACTTATGACAATTTCCATAAGAATTTGAGGAACGCGCATGTCTTACGGAGCCTTGATTATGTTGGCCCACTTTGCTGAGTTAAAGGCATTCTTCACATCCAGGGTGATCAGCGCACAAAATTTTTTTCCCGCTTTTCCATCGCTTGCCACTTACTGCGCTTTTCGCGGTGTCAACGACATCTATAATGCGTCAATGGTGGACCTCTTTTTCATAAAGCCGTATTGTCTTTCTGATAATCCACCGGCTTTCTGGATTGCTAAATCCAAGCGGTTTCTTACTATGCTTTCATATACTTCGCCAATATTGTCAAGCATGCACAGAGGTCGATATGATAAAGGTTCCTCCGGAGGCTTTTTTGGTTTAGAGAGTAGAACCAAACGCTGGACTTTCCATGGGTTGGGAAATATTCCTTCCTTTAAGCACGCATTTTACATGTCTGCGAACAATTTTGGTTTCAAAGTCATGGCTTCCTTTAATGCTCTATTTGGAGTGCTATTTGATCCAGGCGCTTTGCTGTTTTAATTTTCCTGGTTCTGGCCAATATTTCTTCTTCACTAATTAGCAGTGGTGGATCTACGACTTCGGTTCGGGGCTTAGCATAAGCAATAGAGTGGAGTTTTCGGAACAAAGTTTCCACGATATTTCTCATAAAGGATGCGATTTTGGGTTGTTGCGCCTCATTTTTGAATTTAGACATACCGATTTTGTGTACTGTTCGTTTGCTTCCTCACAGAGTCTTTTAAAACACTTCTTTTTACTGCGGCCAATGGCTGATTTTAGAAGCTTCTTCCGAATTTTAAATATTTGTTGGAGACTGCTTTCGTTTTCTTCCCGTTGATTACGTTGTAGGCGGCGGCTGAATGGCAGAGCTTTCTAAGTCCAGCTATTTCTTCATTCCACCAATACGCTGGCTTCCGGACAGTACACCACGCATAGTTGCGTCGCATGCTGTGAACAATTCTTTTTGCACTGAGGATAGCAAGTGCATGGCGTCTTCGTCTTGTATATTTGCTGAACTCGAGACCATCTCAAAAAGTTCGGCATCAAAGTCGTTTTGTTTCCAGGTTCGTTTTTGGCATCTGCTCCTGCTGAGGCGTCCCGTCCCTCCGGCAAAAGAGACTTCAGCAATAATTGTCGTGTGGTCACTATATGTAAATATGTCCGTTACCACCCACTTAATGCGCCTGCTAAGAGCGTCGTTGGCAAACATGAAGTCGATAATAGAGCCATTGCTTCCCTTTTGAAAAGTATTTTGCGTTCCGTTATTCAAGATCGTAAGATTCGTTTGGCCGAGGAATTCAAGTATCAGACGCCCACGATTGTTTGTGCACCTACTACCCCAAGCGGTCGAATACGCATTGAAATCGCCTACGATTGTAATTGACCTCTGGTTTCTAGAGCAAGTTCCAGTAGGACGTCTTCAAAATCTTTAATTGAGGCACTGGGAGGAGCATAGCAGCTAACAAAGTATATGACTGGTGTATTTGCCCATGTGAACAAATTATGACTTCCGGAGCTAGAAATAAATGGTTGTCCTTCACATGACCATATTGCAGCCTTGCCAGATATGTCTGTAGTCCAGGTGCTTTCCGAACGCTGGGAGTATTGCTCGCTTGGTAAGGCGACATCAATGTTTTTTTCAACTACTGTCTGTGCCAGCTCTTGTGCTGCTGCGCAATGGTTGAAATTTAATTGTATTATCCTAATTTCCCTAACGATTTCGCCATCTCTAGATAATTGGGGCACATAGTACTCAGGGCTGAGTGTGCTCCTTTGCAAAGCATGCAGCTTGGATCGTTAGTACATGACTTTGCTTCATGTCCACCAGCTCCACAACGTGTACATAGAGCCGACCTGTCCACAGGGTTGGAACATTTGTGCGCCATGTGCCCCAGATGGAAACACCTAAAGCAACGGGGAATAGGGGAGTATTCCTGGAGGCTACATACAGACCACCCCATCTTTATTTTGCCTACCTTGAGCGCAGTTTTGGCGTCCTGGGCGCGCATGCGCAGGCATAAGACAGCTATTTGAGTACCGCTTCGGGTCTTTCGCATACTCTTGACGTTTATTTTTCCCAGATTTTCTATTCCACACTCTTTGTGCATAGCTTCGCAAATCTCTTCTAGAGAAGTTATTTCATTCAAATCCTTACAGATAATCACGTTGTGGGTTTTGGGCTGTATCACAATCATTTCACCGACCACTCTAAGGCACTTTGGAATGCTTCGGCTCTCTTATCCGCTTGGTTTTTCAGCTCTAATAGTTAGCAGGCTTCTTTTAATGGTTTTCTTATGTACATGACGCGTGAGCCCAATTCCTTTAAGCCACGATCACCTTTTATTTTCCGGAGAATATCTGAGTTTGATGCACCATCCTTTTTCATAAGTATGACGGCGTCTGGCCTTGATCTAATTTTCTTTTCGAGTGGTCTTCGCTTTTTAGCAATGTCCACCCAGGCTTCGCCTGCGCTGGGTATAACCGTTGTATTGGCTTGCACCAATTTCGCTGCCTCGCTGTAGGTGGGCTGCTCCATTTTATTTGTATTTTGCGGCTTTTTAGTGGGAGGTAGAAATCCTATTGTCTCAGGTATCCTTTTCGGGGTATTTACCTCCTTAGCTATTTGGGAAACCTGGGATGCTTTCCCTACCATAATCCTTTTGGGTAGGTTTCCGCCTTTCTCAGCCTTAGCATGTAGCGCCGCTATATTGCTTACTAGGTCACACATGACCTGGTTTATGTGCATTTGGCCAGCCATCATGTTCTCCAGTTCTTTTATTTTACTACCAAACTGGTCAAGGTTTTGGATAGTTTCGCTACTTTGAATTTTTTCCGAGAGTTTGCCACATTCAATTATGTGGTTGGAATTTTTGCATTCTCTTTCTAATCCAGCAGCGGTGGATAATTCACTTTTTCCATTAGGATAATTTCATAATTTTTGTCTTCTCATAAATTTTGTGTTCCCCCTAAAGGGATTGTCAGGAATGCATCCACTACTGTTCTCAGAGGCCATACCTCAACGAGAAAATAGTTGGAAGCTACTGACAATATGTATGTTCAGTCGCTGCCCCTAAATCCTTGCTTATATTTTTTGTAGTTGGTAATGCCAAATCCAAAGGGAATACGAAAAAGGAGAAACAAAAAGGAGAACAGCTGAGTGATCAAAACAAAAATGGCAATGCAAAAATATTAGCACACGTTTTGTTAGGATTGCCGTTTTCAGGGGAAAGATAATATGTTTTCAACAAAATATACGCGGGTAAGTGCAAATGGACCCCTGCCAAAAAAAATTCAAATTGTACTTATCTTTTCTTATAAGAATAGTGTCCGATTGGATCCTTATAGTTTCCGAAAGCCTCAGGAAAGGGATCAACTATAATTGGTGTTAAAACTGGAATTTTCAAAAAAATCCCCAGGACCACTCCAAAAACTCAACCACCTCACTTGAATTTACAACTATTGTGTGTGTGTGTGTTTCCTTGTGTGTAGAGCCTGTGGTATGTATTTACGAACTTGTGGTCCATACACACACACACACTCATATTCCATTCGTGCACGCGTGCATGTTTTCACAACTGTGTCTTTTTGTGGCTAGACATCTACCAACACACACACATTCATCCCTACACGTGACTAAATACAGGGCTATCTTGGGCTACTGTGGGGGTCAACAGGCGGCGGATAGTTGAACGGCCTCCAGATCTGAAGGTTAGCTGCGAATATTCATTAAGCAGTCCCCGACCATAGCAGCAGAAGTTCAGGGTGTAGCCTAAAAAGCTACATCGGCCCGACGAAGTCTCTGTGATGGGGCGAATCGGACCAGCCATAACTAAGAGTCAAACCAACAAAATTTCCGGATGCGTCTGACTCAGATTGAGCGGCTTACTGGACAGCGTCTGTCTCCAGGTTAGGAGCGGCTGAGCAAATCACCCTCCATTAGGTATAAAATGGTACGGGTAGGATCCCGGAATAAATAAAAAAATGTCTACGAGTACTAAAAGTAGTAAAGTTACGGTGCACGGTGTAAAAAGCCCAGTGCCGGCGGTTGTAGGGGGAGAGAAAGCAGGCTCCCGGTTGCAATGATACGGTGGTGGCCCACTTGGCCAGTGTATCAGATAATGCTACAAATGGTTGATAGCGCAATAGTAGACCCCTTTAAGCTAGGGTCAAAGTTAGCTCGAACACCTGAAAAGGTTATTTGCATGGAAAGGCCTGTACGGGCAAGATCGTCGCCGCCCTGATTACGAAAGCTGGGGACATGCCATATAGTGAGATACTACAAGCTGTCAAAAAAGCGGAAACTCTCCAAAATTAAATTAAATAAAAAAAACAGCAAAAGGAGAGATTCTGTTAGAGCTATCGAGAGATCAAAGAGGAAACAGCAATGGATACAAGGAAGACATTCGTAAAGTTCTAGGTAACAAGGTAAATATGAGTTTCAACGCATGAGAAAATAAAAGAAATTCGAGACTTAGACGATGTTACTACAGAGGACGATGTAGTTCAAGCAATTCTATCGCAGCTAAAAGAACTCAATATAGAAAAGAGTTCAATTAGAAACATTAGAAAAGCGTATGCAGGAACAGCCTTCCAGAGAAAGAAGCAAGGCGTCTACTAGACTCACGAAAAATCAATATTGGCTGGGCCGTGTGCAGAATACGGGAAACTGGGAACCTTAAAAAATGTTAGATGCCTCGAATATGGCCACATAGCAAGCAAGTGCACAAACCCAGAAGAGCAGCAAGCAGCAATAGGAAATAAAAATCCTCCAAGTTAATTTAAACCACTGCGAAGCAGCGCAAGAACTGCTATAACAAACAGTGTATGAAAAGAAAATACTTAGATGTTGCAATAATATGCGAGCAATACAAAAGTCTAAATGCAGGAACATGGGTCTCAGATAGCACACGTAAAGTGGCAATATGGGTCTGCTGCGATAAGGTAATGTAAGAAAGAACACTGACTATGGCAGAGCAAAAGTTTGTGGTATCCACATCTAAAGTTTATCGCTAGAATCATACGAAAAAATTCTTGACGAACTTGTTATAGATGCCCAAACAACAACTCCAAATCGAAAAGCCAGTTTTTAGGTGGAATAACAAAATTGCTGTTTTAAGAAGTAACTGCAACAAAATCCGGCGGAAATACCAAAGAAGTAGAGGAACCTTGGAATTTGAGCAACTACGCGAAACTTTTAAAGCAAGACGGAAAGAACTAAGAGCAGCAATCAAGAAAAGCAAAGATGCGTACTTTAAAGAACTCTGCAACAAAGCGGAAGAAAACCAATAGGATGGAGCGTATAAAGCGGTAATGACATAAATTAGAGGTGACAAAGGTCAAATGCCAACATGACCTATACTATTTAAGAAGGTAGTAGAGACTCTGTTTCCGAAGAAACAAACAGTGGGAGTGTCACCCCAAGATAGCTTAGAGGCTCTAGTTTTTCTGCCAGTGGATGACAATGAAGTCATAAAAGCGCCCGAACGTTTTGGTAACGCAAAAGCACCTGGTTTGGATGGCATTCCAAATAGGGCTTTAAAAACTGCCATCAAATTCAAACCCAAAAATTTTACGGACTTCTTCAAGTGCCTGAGGGATGGAGTTTTCCCGAATAAATGGAAAATACAGCGTTTGGTTCTGCTACCCAAACCTAACAAACCGCCAGGAGACCCAAGTTCGTACAAGCCCCTCTGTATGATCGATTCCATGGGTAAAATCCTCGAACGGATAATAAGTGATCGGCTAGAAAAATACTTTGAAGAAGTAAAGGGCTTATCTCACAAGCAGTACGGTTTTCGCAGAAGATACTCGACAATTGACGCTATCAAAAAAATTACCGAAATTGTAGACAAAGCCATCGAGGGAAGGCTTGCGAAAAAGCGGCGCTAGTTAACACGGCTTTAAGTCGAATAATGGCTAATACAGGCAGGCCAAATCAAAGCCAAAGGCTATTATTGGAAAAAGTGACTCAGTTGTCATGTACGCAGCACCAGTGTGGGGTAATGCGCTAAAACAAAAAACGTATCTGAAACCGGTAAGGTCCTTATTTTGGTTAAGTACACTTGGGTTGCCAGCGCCTACGGAACGGTGTCTCACGAATCCTCAGGAGTGATTGCAGGCATCATGCCACCTGAAATATTGCCTGGTGTGTTAGAGAGAGGTACAGTAAAAGCAAAAGTAACGGCAAGCCTCTAACAAGTAGAGAACGCGAGGAAAAAAGGCAGCAGAGTTTGAAAGAATGGCAATCTATGTGGGACTCAGCGCCGGAAGGACGATGGACGGACCGGTTGATTGAAAATGTGGAAACCTGGGTTAGCAAAAGAAAAGCGACGTTGAATTTTAATTGACGTAGCTATTAAGTGGTCATGACTGTTTTAGGGAATACCTCCACAAATATGGCCTTGATGAGGTAGAAATATGCTCATCTTGTGGTTATGGAAAAGAGAATTCCGAACATATCTTTTTCCATTGCCCAAAATATGAGGGGGATAGGAGATTTTTAGAAGCGGAAGCTTCTGAAAGAATAGTGCCAGATAACACAGTGCCACACATGCTGCGGTCAAAGCAGGTGTGGAACCATGTTAAGCACTGGGTCGTTAAAGTTATTCAAGAGCAGCGAAGACTAGAGCGACTGCGATATAGCGAGGCAAACAGCCAAAACCAGTTCGAAAATCCCTGAGACTTTATAGTCAATAGGCAAGCTTGGTCAATATGCTTAGTTTGCAACAATGTCTTTTGATGATATAGATTGTCATAGGCCGCGTAAAGATTCTAACCACTTTTCCCCTGACACGTACGTATACATGTGATCATACATCTCTGTTGCGCTCATTCAGCACTGTCATATCAAAGGGTATATCTTTCCTGCTCTAATATCCCTCATCGACGGCTGATGCACAGTTGCATTTTAAATAACTAATGCAGAGTTGCATTTTTTGATTCCTACTTTGAAAATTTCTTAAAATTTCAAACAAAACTTTTTAATTTTTAAATTATTACTTTTATTATTTTTAATACATATTTACATGAATTTTATTATAATTAAATAAATTAAATCTAACAATGTTATTTACACATCATTATCATCTGAAAAAAGATTGTAAAAGACAAACACCTGAAAGAAGAGTATTATAAAGATAAAATAAAAGATTATTTAAGAAAAACATTAATTATTTCTTATTTTATTTATTTTATTATAATAAGAAACATTAATAACTATACTGCAAGTATAATAATAAAAAAACTTAAAAATAAAATTTAAAAAGATCTAATTCCTAATCTTCTTCTCGTGCATACTTGCAAAGGCAGTATATATAAAATATTAATAATTAAAAAGGAAAAATTAAAAACGAAAAATTAAAAAGGAAATAATTAATATAAATAGATTAATATTACCGAGAGTGATATCCAGTATTTTTAATCTATTGAAGGCCTTTTTCCCACTTTTCCATTGCAGTTGTATAGCTACACCAACTCGCCACTAAGTAAGGACTGCATGGCCTTGGTAGATTTTAAATTTTGGATAATGGCCGCCTATAAATGTATATGTATCTATAAATATTTACATATATGTACATATATGGAAAGAAAGGCAAACTTGCCGTAGCGTCAGAGTAAGCTTGGAGGGTAAGGTGCTCCTCCCCCTTCAGCAATGTTTCCTCTGACGACATAGGGAGCAAGCTTTGCAACAGAATCTGCTCCTCATTCAACCCTTCGCCACTGATGCGGCTTACACTGCAGTGGGTTTTTGCCGAGAGCACCTTACACTCCCACAACAATTGACATTATGCTTGGAACTCCGCACGTTCTGGCATCTGAAATTTAGAATAATAAATAATTAAAAAAATTTTAAAATATAATACTTTTATTTCAATAAATGCCTTCTCAGCAAGAGCGCTTTCTACAGCTTATAGCCGATTTATCATGTCTTCTTGCCGAGATTATAGTCTATCAAGTTGGATGGCTATACGCTGCGAATGGGGCTCCTCTATACGAAATTGGCTCATTTCTTCTCTTATAAAAAAGTTAAAATGATTAAAATGAAAAACATATAAGAAAAAAAGTCATTTTACCATCTTGCTGTCATGCACTAATGTTCTCCGAGGAAGAGGAGTCAATGGGGAAAGAAAAATCCATTTATCTATGTAAATTATAAAATAAATTCTGCAATAGAGGAATTAAAATATATTAATTTCCTTTTGTAATAGAAAAATACTTAAATTCTAAATCTACTTTTTTAATAATTATAATGTCCTCATCTTAATTTCCACCTACTAGAATACCTAAACCTAATGAGGACACCAAAGGCTTTTTAAAAACATCACCAACTTTTGTCAAAATAAGACAACCAAAAGTATCTGGTTGGTTTTGTTGGTTGACAATTTTAAAAGACCCTATTTTATTGCTAAAAAAGAAACTATTTTGTATCCTTTTTGCAATTAATATTTCAGGAATTTTGCTAGAATCTGTAAAATTTCTTTTTTCTTCTATTCATAAATATAATTGCTATAAAATCATATTGGGATTATTAATTGTACGTTTCAAATATAGCATATGATTTTCAAATTTATATGCTGAAAAATTGCATTGATCAACACAAAATTTGACCATAACTTTAAAGCAGTAAGTGTTTTAAGTCTTAATTAGACGAAAAAATATATGCCATGGAAAAGTTTTTTTTTTTATTTAGGAAACCGTTGTTTATAACTCAACAAAGATTTTGTCAACCTTACCGCTGGTGGTGGTAATTCAAACAATCTTTTATATAGTGAGAAATCTTTCATTCTGCCAACGTCATACTGAGTTGTGTTACCATCATTTGATAAATTAATGCCATCCTCTCGGCGTTGATATTTTTTATCAATTCTGGGTAGAATAAATTCAATTGTCCATTCATCTTTAAGAAAGTTTCTTGCACTACTTCTTGCGATTTCTTCATAATGTTCAACGATGAATCAATGAGAGACGTTTGCTTCTGAATCAATTATTTCAAGTTTTTCTCGTTGTCTAATAAATTATTTAGATCTTTCTCTAACTCCTTTCGATCTTCTGCATCCATCGCTCCAAAAAGAACGTGATGACTAGTTCCTATAAACTCAAAGGGTGCTCGACGTGTCCTTTTTGGTTGTAGCAAAAGGTCATTATCCATCTGTAATGCCATGAACCGTTTTTCCAGTGCTGACTTCATCATTTTACATCTTGATTCAAAGTTGGTGAGGAGATGACACTGTTTTTTCAGTCTCCCGATATAATCAGATATTCCTTTTATCTACTTGAAATAAGGTTCCATGTTGTAATACACCACCAAATTCCACGTAGACATCTCTATATCGATCCTACCTACTATTTCGAGATACATTGCTTTTTCTAGATATATTGCGCTTTTGTTTGGTATCTCATTTATTGGAATATCTCCGCTAGTCATCGATGCTATTGCCATTTGCATTAATAAAAGCGTGCAAGTTACTATTGAAATAGTATTTATTTTCCTGCTTCTATAGGATTTTCTTCTTTCTTGTTCGACACTTTTGTCTTCTTCTTCGGAATAGAGTGGACATATTTAATTGATAGGCTTTTTCACTGTGCATTCCTCTTTTGGTAATTGTTTTATGTGTTTGATTGGTAAACTTACCATCCGTTTCTTTTTTTTGGCCTTTGGATTCAGTACTGCATCTTCCACTGTCATACCTCCATCGTCAGCGTCTTAAATTTTCATGCCCTCATTTAGCTCTTCATCAGGCGGGTCTAGATCCATTGTTGCATATGTAACAATATATCCAGCCTCCCTACTTTCTCCGAAGTGAGGACTCTCCCGGGGAATAAAATACCTCTTAAAATCTTCTCTTCCCCCGGTTGATCGCTTGTTTAAAATCATTATCTAAATTTTTAACTGCTTCTACGTTGATTTTATTTTCGTTCATTGAGGAGGTGCATGGTTTTTGATTAGTCGTCGACTTGTTGTTAGCCACTATTAAGTCGTACTCTTCAGTAGTCTCATCAACTTCATCTCTTTCTTCAAGATCTTTTATAATAACTTTTGCATTCTTCTCAATTTCCAAAGGAGACATTTTATTGTTCACACCACTAAATGTGCATTGCTCCTCAAAGATAATTTCCTCTACGCGCAGATTGCCTTATTTTGATGTGTCATCTACGCCAAGTTTTTCGAAAGTTATATCTTTCACGCGCAGCTTACCAAAGGTAATGTCTTCTACGCGTAGCGAATGTCATCAATGTACTGCTTTTCGAGCCGTATATCTTCCAATATGTCCTCAAGAAAATGATCTTGAAAGCGTATATCTTCTACGAGTAGCTCATCTTTTCTATTTTCTAAATTATTTTTTGTTTCTTTAATATTTTCAAAATGTGAGGGACAACAAAAGAAAAATCTTATATTTCAACATTAAAATATGAATTGTTGTAATAGAGTTGCAATTCGTGGATATTTCTTTCCATGTTGATCCAAAAATTCTTGAGATGTTTTCCGAAATATTCGATGTCAGTTACGTCTCTAGTACTTATATTTATTTTTGCCTCTGTAATTGTAGATCGAATTCTGTCTAATCTTTTTTCAATTAAATGCTCTATGAGGTCTATCATTTTATCAGTTGCTAGTTCCTTTTTGAACTCCTGGACTCGCTTCGTAAAACCTTCGGCTCTCCTTTGTGACATGTTCGCAGTGTTCGATTTCAACTATTTTTTTCTTTAAAAAATATCATTGGAGGTAATTGTTTTGGTCGTCTGGTTGACCTTGCTGTGCCTCGATTCACAGCTCCTGAATATTTTTTTAAATAACAGTAACAGTATTTAACACAACATTTAGTTTCGTTCTTTAATGGCTTATATGATTATAATTTCTTCTCAAAGTTTTATATATTTTTTATTTCGAATGTATTTTCATAAATAGCAGGGCTTACTTTACTTTATTTGCCTGTGTTATTAATAATACCAGGACTTTTTTAATTTGGATGACCTCTTTTTTAGACTCGAATTTACAAATCAAACAGTTTGATTTTATAATTCCAATAACCGTTTTAACCATATTTTTTAAAATATGTGGTTTTAATTTTTGATTGAAAAGTAAATCACTTAAAGAAACATTTTTATTACTTTTATTAACTTTTACTATCAAAATAACTTACAAAAAAAGTAAAAAATAATTTAAAAGTGCACACTTTTACTTTTTTTTAATGTTCATAGGTACTATCTCTTAATAAACCCCAAATATAGTATTATTACTATAACTTTAACAAAAGCAAACCTTATACAAAAAAAGGCATTTTTATCCCTTTTGTTCATAACTAATCAGAAAATCATAAAATAAGCTATAGGACAAAGAACAAATTTTTTTGTAGAGTCGTGTTATCTAGATGCGCGAATTTTTTAACGCAATCAGTTAAATGCAAAAGACTATGAATATTGAAACTAACGAAATGTTGTCCATAAAAATTACTAAATAACTTAACAAATTCTTTTAACAATTCATTGGCAACAGTGGATTCTACCTACAAGATTTTTCGCAACGTATAAGGCGAATACTGGAATGTAGCAAAAGAAAATGATAAGACAAATCGTCTGGTATGCAGTCTTTTAACACAATTATAGCCAAATAAAACAAAAATTGACGATATTCTGTGGACTTTCAGTTGCTTATTTCATCCAGATCTCTACTGCGCTTGGAAAATTCAGAGGGAACGTAGTTCTTAATATATAATATTTGTCCATTCATTTTTGTTACGTTCCCTCACTTAATAAGTAACTGTAGAAGTTTCTTAGTAACCCCTAAATCAACTAAATGTATGGGATATAACGGAAATTGAGAAACTATGGTAATATATACAGATTCTAGCAAAATTTCCCACTGCTTAAAATCGTCTAAATGATGACTTATATCTACTCTATTCTTAAACGAACTATCAGTCCTAAGTTCTCCTACGGTTTGTGAGAAACACACCCTCTTCAGCTATTCTTCCCGGCGTGTGACTTTACACCAGTGACACATGCGCGAGCTGGTGCGTCACAAACAAAAAGCCTAACACTAAACCCTTTCAAATTCTGCCTAGATCCTACTTTAACTCTTGCAAGAATTTAATTTCTTCACAAAATTCCCCAATAAAATCATTTACATTCACTGGCTTACTCATTCCTGAGAAGAAAGCGATTGTAAGAGGTCTTGTATTGGAGAAGCCTACTACATGAACTAAAAGTGGCCATAATGTCCTATTGGAATTTTTATACAATTTAAGTCCATTTATTCCTACATCTATAGAAATTTTTTCTCCATCGTCTAGAAAATCAAAGTCTGGAAAATAAAAATTATATTGTATTCCCAAATACAACAACTCACCCTCAGCTACAGATTTAATTCTACTACCTGCCTAGTGGTACCTAAAAGAGTCGTTGCACATAACGGCAGTCCTTTAATACTTGCTCTATCTAAGGTTTTTAAAAGGTCCGTTAAACCATTTTGGGATATGTTATTTTTACTCACTGACATCTTTGTCCTTTGTTTCTACACAAAAGTCAACATCGTCGTCATCAAACAAAAATCTGTAATTTTCCCTATTACTACTTTAGAACTGGAACATGTTCATCATCAATATCTAATTACCTAATGTTTCCCTACAACTATCTGCTACTTCACAGAATCTGTCAGAGACTGCTGCCCTGCTTGCGGATGGTATATCATCCCTTTCTAAAATACTACTATAATAATATTACCCAACGATTACCCTCCTCCCGCCCAACCGACGCGAGAGACGCAATCCGCGAACGAACGGAATTAGCCAAGTCATAAAAGGCAAGAGAGTTTAAGAAATAAAAATTTCAATAGCCAAAATTAAGAATTAAATTAAAGTTTATAATTTTTAAATGTTACTTGTTAAGAGTAGATAAAACCATTTTTTAATGGTAAAGAGTGAGTCTGTTAGATCAAATGTGCTGGAATGAGAATCGAAATCATGACATATACGGCGGAATGGTTCGTTTAACTCAAAATTTGTTCTAGAAATTTGTAAAAGTAAGGGTCTAAACTGCCTGGTAGAGCGAGCGGGAACGTTAAAATTAATATCAGATAAGAGAGATGGGCCACAGACTGACTCATTCATGAGTTTTATAAGAAATATTATACCAAACATCTTCCTACGACTAGCGAATGTCGGGAGATTTATGAGTTTTAAACGGTTACTGTAAGGGGGAAGATTTAAACTGGAATCCCAACGCAAATGATTTAAGGCAAAAAGTAAAAATTGTTTTTGAACGGACTCTAACTTATCCGAATGGACTTGATAAGTAGGGTTTCAAACCACAGAAGCATTCTCAAATATAGGCCTCACCAGAGATTTAAAACGAATTTTTGTGGTAAGCGGACCCCTAAATTCTTTAGACCAACGTTTAACAAAACTAAGAGCGCCTTTAGCTTTAAAAACCGTAGAAAATGCGTGAAGATTAAAATTGAATTTGGGGTCCATAGTTACTTCCAGATCAACGAAACTACTTACTTGCTCCAACCTAAAGTTTTGTATTGCGTATGAAGTATGGTCTACAGATCTACGTGAAAATACATCGTTTTACATTTTTGAAGGTTCAATGGCATGTCATTTCTATCACACCAAAAAATTAGATTGTTTAAGTCTTTTTGCAACTGACATCTTTCTCTGTTTGAAGTATACGTTTTAAAAAGTTTTACATCGTCAGCATGAAATAAAATTTTTGAAAACGTAACAACAGATGATATGTCAGCAACAAATAACAAGAACAGAATTGGACCAAGATGGCTACCTTGTAGAACGCCTGAAGTAACATTGATTATGTCAGAAAAAGTATCGTTAAATATGACTTGTTGAATTCTATTACTAAGATAAGAAGCAGCTAATTTTAGAAATATTGGTTGAAAACCAAGAAGATAAAGTTTATTCAAAGGAATTGAATGGGATACTTTATCAAAAGCTTTACTAAAACCTGTGTATATAACATCAGTATTCTTATTCTCCCTAAAGCCTGTTGATACATGTGATACAAATTCAAGCGATTTGGTTATTGTTGATTTCCCTTTATGAAAGCCATGCTGAGAACAAGAAATTAGTGAAGAGATCCAGAAGGTAATGTCATCTGTTGCAATTGCTTCAAAAGTTTAGGTATTGCAGACAACCTTGCTATTCTCTATAGTTTTCAATAGATAATCTAAATCCACTCATATGTAAAGGAATTATAAATGACTTTTTTTATATGGAAGGAAATAAGCCTTGCATAAGAGAGGAGTTAAATGGTTTTGTTAGGGGTTGATATACATACTTGGCCCATGATTGTATGATTGTTCTAACATATTTAACTGATATAAGACGTCTGCTTCGGAAATGGTAGGTGCTGAAGCTGAAATCTTTTTGGAGATTTTAGAGAGTAATTGGACTTAAAGAATTCAGCGAACATATTAGAAATGGTGTGATTGTCACTAGACATACTTGACTTATATTTCATAGCGGACGGATAATTAGAAATCCTGTGTTTGAACTTGACGAAACCATAGAACAATTTTGGATTACGTATATTATCATTTCTTACTTTATTTATATAATTATTATAACATATTTTGTTAAGTTCAGCAAATTGTCGAAGCAATTTAGAATATTTTGAATAGTCAGCAACTAAACCGAAAACCATAATTAGAACTCATTGTTTGAGTAACAACCCACTTCGGAAAATATTTTTCAAATATGTTTTAAATAGTTTCATTAAAGCGGGAAGCTCTAAATTCAATATTGCCACTGTAACCTGGAAATTCAAGTAAGCAACATAATTTAACACACTAATGACTCGGCGCAATAAATTAAAATTAGCCAACCCAGAATTATAGTTAATTCAATTACTTCAATAGCACAATATGACACTGATACTTATATTAAGAGATCACTTAATCCAGATATTTTCACAATAGAGTGTTAAATACAAATTAAACAAATTCGCCAGAGGACCAAATACACAGCTGAGCACGAGAACGGTTGCCAGAGTACGTGAAAAAAAATCCATCTTCATTCATTTTAGGAAACTTCGCAACTATAGCCCTAAAATTTGCCTTCTCCTTACTCAAAAGGTTCGAAAATGTCCTTTTGTTCATTTTAAATTTTAAAAATATATCTATATATACATATATAATATGATATAATATAAAATATTATAATATTATAAATAATATAATATATACATTATATATAAATACATAAAACTCTTGTCAGTGAGAATGAAACACAAAATTTGAAAAAAAAATTAATTAATTCATTCATTAATCAAAAAGTTCATTCAAATTCCATTAAAAATTAAATATTTGCAGGCCGCTTTAAATACATGTTCTTTTATGTATAAAATTTGTACGGCACAGGCCGAAAGAACATAATACGAATATTTGTCAACCGCCCGCACTTGTTAAATATAATAGTTATTTTTATAAATTAAACTAGCTGACCCCGCAGCCGTTGTCTTGCGTGAAAATATGTGTTTTGGAATGAAAAGAAAGTCAAATTTATCATTTCATTTTTTTTTTCAATGCAACACAGCTTGATAAATAAAATTTTTTGGTTTCTGTTTCGGTGTACAGAAAAGATGGCTTTCCAACTAGTGCGCACGCCACGTATGTATATCTGACCGTGTGAAAAACATAGTATTTCCAAATTTATGCCACACACTATGCGAATATCCTTGTGTCCTGTCATCTCAGATGCAATTTTCACTGAAAACGGAATACGTTTAAACTGAAATGGCAAATCGATAGAACTCAAAGGAATTCGTAGAATCAAGCATTCTTCTTCTTGTATTCGATAGGTGCGTCACAACCAGTCAGGTTCCATTACAAAGTTTCGGCGCATGAAGATTGCGAAACATAATAACGATCCAACTTTGAGACGCAAATAGTGCGGTGACATACCAAGCCTCTCCAAAGAATTTAGAAATTCCACTGGATAATTCATTTATTGTCAAGACGAACCATCGATTTGTATGAGCGCAAGTCTCTCGGAATTTGACTTTGAATCTTCCAGTTTAAGTCAACAATATCGGTATTTTTGGCAGCTAACATTGCGCGTACACTTAAGAAATCGTAGTTACGATAATTTGACCAATGTCCGAACATTGATGAGCTCATATTTCGTGAATTGATAAACGGCAGATGGAATTGATATCAAACCACCGGAAGCATCAAAAGGAATTGATCCATTACGGATTTCATTTTTGTTCGTATGGCATAATAGACGCGGATTTGAAAGCTGATATGTCGAAATGATTATCGCGAAAAGTGTGCGAACTTCGTTTGTATGCAAGTGATTATCATTTTCCAGCAATTGTATTTTCTGGATTGCTTCTCAAAAAGTTGCACACTGGTACGGTGTTCACAGTACGCAATGACTCAAATGAAGTTAAACCGCGAACATTTATCAAAAGCAACCGAAGGTAGAAACAATCGTTGTTTTTCGGGTGGATTGTGTAAATTCGTCCCAATGCATTAGTTGATAACGCACCTGGATGTCCATCTACTGGTTGGCCTTGCTTTTTGCGTAATTATTTCTTCAACGATGCATTCCATGTATAATATCAAGGTATTTCCGAATGTCCTCGCAAACGGATCTCTGTCGAAAGTTGAGCAAAAACTCGTAAATGTTAATTTTGATGCTGGCGGTGTTTCCGCTGGCTGTACTGTATTCTCTGGGTTGAAGTGCACACTTTGGCCTTCTCCAAATTAACTGTGAGACGCACAACAGCCGGAAAACATTCATGGATTGCAAAAGTAAATGTCCTACAAAGCGCTTTATTGCAGTTTATGTATCAACCGTATCGTTCAAGTCCAATAACCCCCATGTTGCTTCCTATGGTGACGTACTTTCACCACACTGATATGAGTTTTGAATATGAATTAGACAATAATGGTGAATATAGTATGATCCATGTGTTGTTAACTTCGATATTTACTCTTCTAAATTGAATGCTGAATGTTCTGCCATTGTCGACTGGTGAGCGATAGAGTGGATATCCCTCATTTCTAGTTAGTGTTTCCGGAAGAAATGTGGACACTGTTTCGTGCATTTACTGTCAGACATACAAACCGAAGTGGGATTGTGGTGTCCCCAAGGTCCATGAACCATATAGGTTTTCATCAGAAATTTCTGCGTAACTAAATGATTTTATCAATTTGATCTGGTGTAACCACCATCCACCATCCACCATCCAAAGAAGAATGTGTGCGTGCGGCAAACCTCTTTTTTGCCACACAACAGAGTACACCTAGCATCTAACAGCGCATATATACATACGTTGATTCAAGATAAAGTCCATCGAAGCTGTTGCTTGAAAAGTCTTGCTGTGACATCGGGACGATTGCTTGCTGTTTCACCGCGATCCATAATATCGCACGTATGTCATCGCATCCTGGGAGTACTCGGTCATGTTCCTTGGGCTGCTAATGTATGTTGATGTCAAAAAGAACGCCGACCATTATTAGCGCGACCTCTTCGTGGCATCGTAACAAATTTCAATCTGTAATTGATCACTTTATGTGCAACACACATGACGTTTTCACTGAATAATTTTGAAAAATTTTTGAAGCAAACGCCAAATTTGAAAGATTTAAATAATTGAAAAACAAAACAAAAAAATTGAATAAAAAAATTTGTATGGAAAAAGTTAACTTTTTGGAATTTTTCAATTTTCCGACTTTTCCTCATGAAAGACATACAGATTTTTTATTTCTAAGCCTTTCCCGATCCACAACGAACAACCTCTTAAAATTTCATCAATATTTGTTTAGCCGTTCTCTTAGCGTTACTTACGAACAAACATTCATTCGTTTGTATGAGAAATAGAAAAGGGCTGGTTTTAGGGGTTTTCCGGCAGTTATTCGAATTTTTTCTCCGCAGAAACCATCCCTGAATTTCAACAAACATTTTAAAAAAAGAATTATCAAATTTGGTTCAGTCGTACGAAAGTTATGAGCGTACATACATTTTAGCGATTAAATTTTCAGCTCAGTTCAGCTTCTGCTGCTGAAAGGTGAATTGATGACTTCTAAAGGGAGAAATAGGAATTAATTAAATATAAATATGTATATAAAATAAATTTATAATATGCAAATTTGTTCACTTATCTTCCTTCTTCCCGCTAGAATTGCAAATGGCTCGCAATTTGCCCTTGTTTTTTATTTTACTTTTTGCGGATATTTATTAGCACTATTGACACATATTTTTCTCTTTCGCACTTATTCAATATGAACAAGAATAACTACATTATCTACATTTTATTCTATTTGGGAAATTCGAAATGAATTGACCCTAATATCACATGACATCACTATTTTGACTACAGTGTAGCATATTTTTAAAGATTTTAGACAATTTTTTTTCCATCTCGTAAAGGATTAAAAAACAAAAGAAGCCACACGTGTGCGTTGGTGCTAGTGCATAGAGAAAAATGTGTAGTTGTATTGGAATATTTGAGAAAAATGGTTACCCGTGGTTGGCAGAGCCGTTATCCATTATATAAATAAATATATAAGTGTTTTTTTATAGTAAGGATAAGCAGCGAAAGCCGAACTGCGGAACTTTAATCCGCTACCTAACCTACTCCCAACTCAGGATTCTCCCACGGAACCACCGGCTAGGTATTACTTCGTGGGAGGGAAAAGACATTTAAGTCTCCTCTGTTGCGCGCCCGACGGACGCCTAGTCTGGTGAAAAGATCTCAGGTTGGTCATTATGAACGCTGACGCTTCGCTGACAGCTTTCCATTTATCAGTCGATTGACACATGAGTGTCGTCAAGTTATCGACCGTAAAACTACCACCGAGTGTGGTTTTTATATTTTTCCTTATATTTGAAAATCGAGCACAACAAAAAAATACATGCTCAGAGTCTTCTACATATATGCTCTGTAGATGTCCGACAGTTCGGACTAATGTCATTGTGGAATCTGAAAAGGTATTTGGGTCAGATGAAAATCTAAGTCCCCATGTCGTCTGTCTATCCACGACTAGATGTCCGGTATAAGTCGATGGGTCCAGCGCCCTTTGGATGAGGAATTCTAACGCTCCTGCCACATTTTAGTACTCTTGTTTCTCTTCTCTGTCTTTGCCGATACTGTTTTAGGCGTTGATAATTGAGAGCTGGAGTTCGTCTCCCTGGGTTTCAATGGGCGGCATGCTGGCTAATACTTCAGCGTCGTCGGTTCTTATAGTCTGGAAAGCACTTATTACCCGAATTGCAGAAAGCCTAAGCATACGCTCTAATATCCATCGCCTGTATCCATACTTGTGCTGCATACAGTATTACGGAACTCATTGCTTTCGCTATTAAGAATCGCCGGCTGCAACGCACACAGCCTCTATTGGTCATCATTCCCGATAAGTCATTATAAATTTTGTTTGCTGAAGGAATCTTGCATCTACCTATGGTGACCTCTATTCGTTCTTCTATCTTCCTGGTAAAACTTCTGTAATTTCCTCCGCCAGTTTCAGACTCACAGAAGAGAACCATTGGCGTAAGCTATTTAAGCACTCATTACATTTATTTCTCAGGTCGCCCAACTGCTACCACCATGAGGTCATCCGCATAAGCTACTAGTTTCACGTCTGTTGATTGCTGTCGTCTACATAACATACGTCATACATAAGGTTCCATAATAGTGGGCCATTTCGCCGAGTTGAACGCATTTTAGACATCCAGGGTAATCAGCGCGCAGTACTTTTTTGTGTCACCTTTCCATCTTTTGCCACTTACTGCACATTTCGCAATATCGAAGACTTCTCGTAGTGCGTCAATAGTGGATCTCTTTTTCTTTCTGATAATCAGTCGGCTTTTTGGATTGCTAGTTCCAAGCGATTTCTTACAATGCTTTCGTACACTTTCCCAATCGTGTCAAGCATGCAAAGAGGTCGATATGACGAAGGTTCTTCTGTTGTCTTTTTTGGCTTTGGGAGTAGAACCAGGTTCCCAGACAGAGCTTCCTCAGCTTGGCAATTTCGTGGCTCCACCAGGATACCGGCTTTTTATTGTTATTTTATCTCGTCCTGCGCATAGTTGCATCGCATGCTGCGACTAGTTCCTTCCGCACATCGGGTACTAAGTGGGTGGCTTCTTCGCCTGGTGCCTTTGCCGCTCTCCAGACGCTCTCAAAGACGTCAGTATCAAATTCTTTTTCACGCCAACTACGTTTTCGAGAGGTATTTCTCCGAAACCGTTCCCTTTCTTGGGAGAACGAAATTTCAGCGATTATAGCCATATGGTCGCTATTTGTGTAAATATCTGATACCTTCCTTAGGTCTATTATAGAACCTTTATTACCCTTTTGAAACGTATTTTTTGCGCCATTGTTAGAATCTTGAGATTTGTTTGACTCAAAAATTCTAGAATAAGGTGACCACGGCGATTTGTAGTTCTGCCACCCCAAGCAGTAGACCATGCGTTAAAATCACCCGCTATTGGCAATTTGTTTTTGGCCTCTAAAGACAGCTCCAGGAGAAAATCTTCAAAATCTCTAATTGTTGCGCTAGGACGAGCATAGCAGCTAACAAAATATATACCTTATATCTTAGACAATGTAAAGCCGTTATGGACTCCTATGGAGTGGGATGAGAAAGCTTGTACTTTGCAGACCCATATTGCTGCCTTGCCACTCCTGTTTTTATCCAAGTGCTTTCTGACCGCTGTCTATATGGCACGCTTATTAAGGCGACATTTATGTTCTTTTTTTGAACTGTTTGTTTTAGCAGATCTTGTGCTGCAGCGCAGTGATTAAGGTTTAGCTGTAATAACCTCATTTTTTCATTGCCTTCATCATTTGTACGTGCTTCGGACAGGTCATACTTAAGACGAAGTGCTCTCCTTTGTAAAGTCTACAGCTCGGGCATTTTTGCACACCTTTGCTACGTGCCCTGCAGCTCCGCAGCGTGTGCAGAAGGCAGACAGGTCAATTTAACTGACACATTTGGAGCTATATGACCCAGTTGGAAACACCTAAAACATCGAGTAATGGGTGAGTATTCTCGGAGACGACAGATAGACCACCTTATCCTCACCTTGCCAAATTTTAGTGCAACTTTAGCGTCCTGAGCCCGCAGACAAATAAGAGCTATTTTTGTGAAACTTCGGGTTTTTCTCATACTTTTAACGCTTGATTCCTCCAGATTCCCCACATTCATTTTTAAGTGCCTCGCAGATTTCTTCCGGTATTGTAATTTCGTCTAAGTCCTTACGCACTATTGTAACGTTATGGGTTTTTGGCTGTATCAGCGCCATTTCAACCACAGCTACATCTAAGACGGTTTGAAATGATTCGGTTCTCTTGTCTGCCCGATTTTTCAACAGTATGGTTAGGTCTCCTTTCATCGTCTTCCATATGTAGGTCACTTTTGATCCCAACTCTTCAAGATCGCTGTCACTTTTTATCTTCCGGAGAATATCAGCATAAGACGCCCCCCCTTTTTGGTTATTATGATGGCGTCCGGTTTCGTTCAAATCTGAATCGGTTTCTTCTTTTTTACAACATCCACCCATTTTTCACCTGCGCTTGTTGACCCGTAATATTTTCCTGTATTACTTTCGTGGGCTCACTGATCATTTGTTGCACCTTCTCAGAAGCTTTTTCGGTTTTTTCGTAGGGGGTAGGTCTCCCGATGCTTCACGCAGCCGCTTTGGAGCATTCATCTCTTTAAAAATATGAGATAGCTGGGTTGCTTTCTCAACCATATGTTTTTGTCCGGTTTCTCTGCTTTTTTACATAGGCTCTTATGCTACTCAGTAAATCGCGCATAGCTTGATTTACGTGTCTTTGACCAGCCATCATATTTTCCAACTCTTTCATTTTACAACCCAGCTTTTTAAAATGATCGGAAATTTCATTATTTAGTATTCTCTTCACTTCTGCTTATTCGGACAGCAGTTTCATCACTAACTGTTGATCACGCAGCAATGGATTCCTCATTTCTGCCGTTAGTAGGCGCTCTCAAAATTTTAGAATTCCTCCGGAAAGGATTCTCGGGTGTACGCCGAGAATCCTTTCTCAGAGGCCTTATCTATCTGAGAAAATAGTCTGGGTACACTTGTCAATCAGTATGTTCAATTCCTACCGCTAAAACCTTACATATACTTTTAATGGTTGGCAACGCCTAACCCAAAAGCAAAGCGAAAAGGGAGAAAACAAAAACGGAGAACAGCTGATTAATCAAAACAAAACGGCAGATTAAAAAAAAAAAAAAATATGTGCACGTTTTGATGTGATTTGCTGTTAGTAAGTTTGTCACCATAAAGAACAGGTATGTACAAATGAATTTTTGTTTAAAACAAATTGTACTTAGCTATTTCTCTAGGCGTATTATCCACTTGAATCCTCCGGATTTCCGGTAAGTACCAAGACGAAATCTAGTGTGCTGTCACTGTGAAAACTAGGATTATTCCGCGAATAATCCAAGAGCGTATAAGAACACTTCCACTTCACTCAACACTATCTTTAAACACACGTTTTTTTATGTATAAAATTTGTACTGCACAGGCCGCTTTAAACATACGTTCTCGTATATACATAGGTTGCTATACAACATATTTCTGGACTAGGCAACACTAAGTGCTGCCAGGTGCAATCTGACATTTTCATTGGAAAGTTTGACAGTTTCTAGCATAACATCACTCAGAACGTTTTGCCATTTAATCGTGAATTGTTTTATTTACAGGGAATTAAAAAATTAATCTCGGCCAAAAAATGGAATTAACTCGTGAACATTATCGTGCGATCATTTTTCACAACTTTCGACGTTAATTATCACGACAAGAGTGCATCGATGAACTAAAATCTTTATATGGCTATGAAGCACCATCCTATAGCACTGTGAAAAACTGTTACAACGAATTCAATCATGGCCGACGCTCGCTATTGCATCAACACCTGGCCGTAAAAAAGGTTTGTTCTCGTTGGATTCCGCAAAATTTGACAATCGCTCAAAAAGAGGCTCGTGTGGATTGGTGTTTAGAAATGCTGAAAAAGTTCCATCGCGGTGCTTCAAAAGACGTTTATAAGATCGTCACAGGTGACGAATCATGGCTCTATGCGTATGAGCCCGAAAAAAAAACAGCAATCAACCGAAAAAAAAACATTTTCGTTGATAAATATGCCTATTTTCATTATTAGGCCAGAAATATATATAGCAGCCCTCGTATAATTTTGCACTGCAGGGCGAAAGAACATAATGCGAATATTAGGACCAACCGCACAGGTCATTCAATTAATTAGCTACTATATGTACAATAATATATAAAATTTAACAAAAAACTCACAACTCTGCTGCTGAAAGATGAATTGATGATTTCTAAAGGGAGAAATAGGAATTAATTAAATATATTTATAATTATTTCAAAATGTTTCTTATGCAATGCAATGGCATAAAGTTATTAATTTAAAATATATTAATAATATGCAAATTTGTTCACTTACCTTTCTTCTTCCTGCTAGAATTGCAAATGGCTCACAAGTTTTCCTCGTTTTTTATTTTTCTTTTTGGGGATATTTATTGGCACTGTTGACCGTTATGTTTCCTCTTTCCCACTCATTCAAAATGAACAAGAAGTGAGATAACTATATCATCTATATTTTGTTCCATTTGGGAAATCCAAAATGAATTAACCCTAATATCACATGACATGACTATCAGTGGCATAGCGTGCCTTGTCGGGCCCCGTATAAAAATTTTTTTGGAGGCCCTTATATGGAGGTTAAGATTTGTCAAAAAAAAATATTGTGAAAAGAAATATATATTTATTACATAATTTACCGTGAGTTGTTTTTACTGTATTTAGCAGACAGTTTTCCGGAAGTGTTTAATATCTCTTCGCTTGAAGAAGATATTAGTTTCTCCGGTTGTAATATTTCGAATATACTACTCAGGTTGCAAAGGATCTGAAATCTTTCTTTAGTTTGAGAAATTAATATATCTAAATAGCAATAGTATACATTGGCTTTGAAATAGGATTCCGGGTCGGAAATTCTCTCATCTTGTGATAACTTATCAAAAAACGCTTCGTTATCTTTCGCCTACTGTTTTTAAAAACAGTTGTTACCTCCCACTTATTTGCTTAATCTTTAGATTCATTTAGCAAACTAAATTGAATGAATTCTGATTTCTTAATTGGCACAGTCTATTTAAAAGAGTACTTAATAAAATACTAGATTTCTGTAAGTCATTATTTTCATTCTGTAGAGCTTTAGAAACAGGTGTATTAATAACAAATAGTGAAGAACAAAATGTAATTAGCACTAAGAAATCAAAACTCACTAAAATATTAATTATACTTTTACATTCTTCACGTTCATCTTTTTTGTTTGAAATTAAATTTAGTTGGTACAAAATTTTCAATTTTTCAATTTTTTTTTACAAGTCTTGTGTTGTATCCAGAATTATTGTCAGAAATGGAGCTTTTTTAATTTCTGAGATAATATTGTTCCTAACGATGGTACCAAGCAAACTAATAATTTCGTTTTGAATTGTAGGGCTTAAATAATTTATTTCACCTTTCGGTTTTAGAAGAAGTCCTTTTAAAGTTGCATCATAGTTAGACGTAAAATTGCCATAAAATTGCCAGAATCAGAATCATGCCCTCTCAAAGGTAGATTACAAGCTACTAAAGTAATTATAGCATTAATTATACGATGCAGTACATCTCTCCAGAATGTAATTTTACTATCGATTTCACTTTTCAATAAGGTAACGATGGTATTTCCTTGCAACCAATTATTATAAGAGAGTGAAGCACTAATATGCAGCTGTGACTTTTCATGGTCAAGAATAGTTTTTGTGAAATTGCTTCTAACCGAAATACCCTTAACCCAAGCAGAGGAGTACGATTTGTTTTGAAGATCTGCTAATAACCAACAAAAGTGACAGTACGGTTTGTTTAAAACGTTAGAAAAACATAACCATTGTCTTATAATTTTGATGTCTACCTGATTGAAATATGAATAATAATAAGCCGAAAAAGGTCGGTTATTATCTGAAACTTTTGGAAATGGTCCTTGTGGTTTAAATGGACCCAACTTAAAAATTATTTTTCGTTCGCATTCAGGGAAATTGTCACCAAAATTTCCTCTATCTGATAAAATTATATTACAATCTGCAGATATATCGGAATTGTTGACTTGGGGTTCCTCGATTTTTGGATGGACATCCGATAAAGTATGTGATGGGCTTTCTTCTATTTCCGGGTGGATAAGTGACGAAGGATCTGAAAATAAACGAGTAATTGTTAAAAAATAAATACGAATGCTTTGATACTAAAGTTAAATGAGTTATATATAAATAAATAACGTTACTAAAGGTCACAGTTAGAGAATGTTCAGTTCAGACGCACACAAACTCTACGCGGATTGTGCTCGTACCAATTCATAGATACAAAAACACCTGCAGGCCGTCCGTGCATTACTATACACTTGCGTGCTATTTAAACGCAGCACGTGGTGTAGTGGTCATGGCCATACAAAACTAGAACCCGAAAGCGAGTCTGCAAATCTGGAGTTCTCAATACGCAATTAACCATACGATACTGACTGATAGACAAACAATAAAACAAATCGATCCTTTAGATAAGTTAGAATTTTGTTTTTTTTTTTAATCAAGGCACGGAACCCTTAAAACAGTATAATTGTGAAAATGGAGGGGGGAGACAACTTTTGGTGACGGACAGATGGACAGACCGAAATTAAAAGATTTCCTTGTTTATCACTACGGTCCCCTAATAAATGGGTTGGGTAATACTTACCTTTCCAATATAAATCATTCAAAAAATAAAGAAATTTTGGGCACTTTTTTTAAAGCCTCGTCCCTTTTCTGTTTAATTTTTCTTTTCTCAGCGCCGCTGGGATAATCTCTTTTGCTTTCACTAATTTTTTTTACAAATCGCTACTAATACTGCTAAACCAGAAGAACAATATTGTTTGTACTGAATTACAATGTAATGCACATTTATGTAAAGCGCGTAAATAAACAGTGCACTGCACTCCGTGGTTTAACACCCAATGCAAAGTACAACAACGTACACGTACGAGTACATCGCGATATCGATGAATTCCCGGGGATTCACCGCTGAGTGAAGTAAGTAAAACGGGGAAATACCGCAGTCCGTCATAACGATGTAGAGTGTTGCCAACTTTTGAACGCACACTTAAGGCGGGAAAAAAAGGATTACTTTATAAAATTTTGTCATTTGTAAAATAAAACAAGAAAAAACGTTAACTTCGGTTGCACCGAAGCTAAATACCCTTCACAGGGCTATTTCTGTTAGTAACTATGTGTTCAGTTTGGAAGCTATATGCTATAGTAATCCGTTCTGAACAATTTTTTTTGAGAATATGTTGATGGCTTAAAAAATAAACCATACCAAATTTCGTGAATATATCTTGTCAAATGTGAAAGTTGTTCATACAACAACTTGATTCCGATCGTTCAGTTTGTATGTCAGCTATATGCTATAGTTAACCGATCTGAAAAATTTCTTCGGAGATTACATTGTTGCTTTAGAAAATAATATAAGTGGGGGTGATCGTCCCCTTTCTCTGTCCACAATAGTCAAACACGCTTCTTTTAGTTCAAAATATTTATTAGTTCACTTTTAGCTATCGAAAGTATTTATTATTTCTATTTTAATTACAGAAAACGTTTATTAAATTAGTTTTAGTTAAAATGCACAATTCGCTATTTAAGTACAACAACACGATTATTTCCGCTTCTTCCTCCACAATTATAACAACTTGATTATTTTCGTTTTAGTTCAGATATACACGATTTACTTTCTATTTTATCTTTGCTGCGCGCGACCGTTCAGTTTAACGACTGACTTCTAACTCCTCTTCTGTTTGCTCATCGCGAACGGAGCAACCCACGCTACGCCATTCCTGTGTTGTCCCTTTTCTTATTTTCCCTTTCTGCCCAGGGATGCCATCCCACATTCGGCCCTCCTGACTCTACATTCGCCCTCGAATGACGGTTGCCATCTTTTCATATTTTCAGCTACAGTCGTCGTGTGCCCGGGGCCCTCGTGATCACCTATATTTTCTACTTCGTATCTGCCGTGTCCTAAAGTCTGTTTTATCTTGTACGGACCGAAAAACTTGGCTCTCAATTTTAAAGCAGTACCATATTGGGTACGCTTAATCGCAACTAGCTCGTTAATTTTATACTGTACACTTTCTTTCTTGTTTTTGTTAAAATGTCTCTTATTTTCTTCCTGAATTTTTGCAATATTTCCCTGCGCTTCCTTTCGTTGTTACTCTCTTTCTTTATCTAAATCTTCAATAGTTATCTCGTCTAGCATCTCGGCCAGTGCTGGTATAGCATTTACGCGCATTTCAACACCTGTGAGAAGGTGAAAGGGTGAAAATCTTGTACTTCTTGGCGGTGTATTGTTAATGGTTTGCTCAACTCGATCTAAATGCTTATACCATGACTTCGGATTTTCAATACACATCTTCGGTAGCATCGGAATTACGATCTTATGCATGCGTTCTAGCTGGCCATTTCCCCTCGGAACACCGGTGGCGATTAGTAAATGTTGTATTCCCTCGCTTACACAGTAATCCTTAAACATATTTGACGTAAACGCCGTTCCCCTATCTGATATAATACGTTTGGGGTTACCGAACAGGGCTGATTGTTTTTTAAGGTTTGCCACTACGCTATCGGTACCTGTATTTCGCGTGGGGTACAGCCACACGAACTTTGAAAATGCATCGACTACTACGAGAATATAATTATAGGACTTGTGGTTTCCATAGGGCCGACGTGATCTATGTGGTAGGTCCCAAGAGGTCTATCTTCCTTATGAATTGGTGACAAAAAGCCTTCCTACCTACCGGTCTTACTTTCGGATATTATGCATTCGATGCAACTCTTCACAACCTTTTCGACTTTTGCCGCCAGACTTGGGATATAAAATGTTTTTTCAACTGTATCTATTGTTCTCTTGACTGAGAAATGCCCTTGTTTATGAGCAATTCTAATAACTTCGTTTTCCATCAAAGTTGGTACTACTATAAGTTCCTTGATGGGATCTTTATAGAGCACACCCTGCTTCACGTAAAAATCTTCATACTCCTCATGTTCTAATACCTTAATAACTGCTCGGACCCAGTCGTCCACTTGCTGTGCTTGCTGAAGTCGATGGTGCAACGTATCTTCAAGCAACAGACAAGACACCCTGCTCAGCGCATCTACATGACGCATTTTGCTGCCTGATCTATGTTCTATTTCGTAATTGTAATCCTGTAATAAAAGTGCCCACCGCGCGACACGTAAAGGAATATCTTTTTTCTGCATGGTCATAGTGAACGCATTGCAGTCTGTAACAATCTTGAACTTAATACCCAAGAGATACACCCGCCACTTTTTCAAGGCTTCCACTATCGCCAATACTTCCAACTCATAGGCGTGGTATTTCTCATCAGCCGGTTTGGTTTTCCTGCTCATATATTGTATAGGGTGATACGACTGATCGTCTACGTCTTTTTGGAGCAAAACCCCGCCATACCCATGCATGGAGGCATCGGTATGTACCTCTGTTGTCGCCTTCGGGTTATAAAGCCGAAGAACCGGTGCACTTATAAGAGCGGCTTTTAACTGCTGAAAAGCTGCGACTTGTTCGTCGTTTATGGTAAACTTCGTACCCTGCCGTAGTGTATCTGATAGAGGTTTAGCTAATCTTGCATATCCCTCAATGAAACGCCTAAAATATGACGTTAACCCTAAATATCGCTGCACAGATTTACGATCATGTGGCAGAGGAAAGTTTTTTACTGCCCGAACTTTAGCCTCTGATGGCCTAATCGTACCCTTCTCTATTACGTATCCCAAAAATTCCACGGTCTCCATCAGAAACTGAAACTGACTGAAACACGTCGTAACTTATGGATTCCTTCCTTTTCATCCTTAGAGGGAATGATCAGGTCGTCCATGTAAGCCACGCATGTGCCATCTTGTATGTACTCTCTGAAAATTGCAAAAATAAATCTCGAGAAAACCGCTGGAGAGTTTGATATCCCAAATGGAACAAAACAAAACTCGTACTGACCACTATGAGAACAAAAGATGTATACTTTCTCGAATTCCTCTCAACTGGTAGATGGAAGAAGCCGTTTTCCAAATCTAATGTAGTGAACACCCTAGCACTTTGCAATCGCTCGAGTACGTCATCAATGATAGGCATTGGAAAGTTATCCCTCATTATCTTCAAGTTAAGGCGCCGATAGTCGCAACAGAGCCTCTTGCTTCCATCCTTTTTTTGAACTAATACTACGGGTGACGCATAATTGTAGGAACTAGGTTGTATAATCCCCTCATCTAACCACTTTCCTATTTGCTGTTCTACGATACACTTATCTACATAAGGCATCCTACGTGGACCCTGATAAGTTGGTATGTCATCCGTTAACGTAATCTTCATTTCAATTGGTGATTTATACTGTGGCTTTGGGCAATATTCTCCAATCAAACTCGCTATTTCATCCGCATGATCCTTTCCTAAATAGTGCAAATCTAACTCTTCCGTTTTGCTTTGTTCTGCAGCTACCAACCCAAGCTCGCTGAGTTCGTGCATCCATCCGCGTATTAAATCTTCTTCCTCAGTCCTCTCTTTCTCTTCCTCTTTATCTATCCTATCACTCCTAGCATCGGATCTATCACCCTTTTTCTGTAAAAACTTTATTCCATTTTCTGACACTTCCAGATCGACAAACTTTAAGATATTATTGCCTATGATTGCCGAATAGCAAATATCTCGTTCACCTACTACATGAAAAACTACCGGTATGTCTATCCCGTCGACATGAAGCTGGCATGAAAATGAGCCTATTGTTGTAAGTTCACTTTTGCCTATTCCCATCAATCGCCTTTTGTCACTATCCAATTCGACACCTCCTAAGCTTATTAAAACATCATAACGGAGTAAACAGAGATCACACCCAGTATCGAGTAATGCAGACAATTTTATGTTGTTCAGTACTACTTCCTTGAAAATTACGCATTTATTTGACACTCCTAACTGTTCATTAGATAACGTATTTGCTCTTTCGACTTTCGCGCCTAACGACTTTCCACACTTTGTTGCGATGTGTCCACTCTGACCGCACTTAAAACACTTGATTGTTTTTTGAGGACAGTTAATCGCTAAATGCCCTACAGTGCCACACCTAACACAGCGTCTCTTTTCAGTTGTCTTCCTCTCCTCGATGGCTTCGTTTTTTACCTCTTCACCGCGTCGATTGGGTCTGCCTGCTGTCGACTTGACCGAATCTTTTCGTAAACTATTATTTCATCCTTAAGCTGTTCGATGTTTCTAGCTTGATACAAATTACTTTTCCCTACCCTGGTATCCGGTATACCCTCAATAAAATATTCTATTACACTGGGTTCATCGAGGTCAATTGGGGAACCGAGTTCCATTAACTTATACAAATATTCGCGGTAACCCTCATTACTTCGTTTGCGCCGAGTACGTAACTGCCTATGCAACTCCGCTGATGAAACCCTTTCTCCGAATTCTTTAAACAGTAGATCCTTTAAGGAAGACCAACTGCTGATACCCCTCTGACTTCTTACAAAAACTTTTGCCGCTCCTTTTAAAAGTTGTTTGGCATATAAAAACTTCTGAATATCTGACCATTTAACCGCGAGTGCATTTTCCTCAAATTCGGTAACCCAATCTTTTACTGTCGGCTGACCTACTCCACTGAAATGACTCAACGATTCCTCAATGTCACGTAACGTGAAAGACGTATGATTCACTAGTGTCTGTCTTGCTCCACTGTCCACTACAGAGGATGCATCCTCAAAATCTGAAACGTCATCTACTCCCAATCCAAAATGTTCGCACAATCTGTCCTGTAAAGCGGCCTTGCGCCCTCTTGTAGGAAGCCCCAGCTCTACAAGCTTCTCCCTTAGTTCGTTCATTGTCCAACTAAAAATTTGTTCACGGTCCATGTTAGTCCGTTACGCGCGCAGCAATTACAAATTCAAAATATTTTATAAATGTATAAATACAAAATATATACTTATGTGACTACTTTACAAAAAACTTTAAATTTAATTATTTAATGAAAATTATTTTACAGTATTTCATAAAGTTAGAACTAACTGTCTGTACAACGAACTCCAACGCTTAACGCCACCTCTGCTTTGTCTAAGTCCAACGATGTCCCTCGTAGTTACCACGTTGTCTGGATTTATTTGGCCGCCACTGTACACACTTGTTGCCTTCACATATGCAGCCACCCCTGTTGTATACTCTGCTTCGCGCAGATTTTGCAGCCACCACTGCTTAACACTTCTGAGTCGCACTCAGATTACTCAAACTGAAATTCTCTGTCACCACTGCTTTGCGCTGTTCGGATCGCAAGCAGACTTTGCAGCCACCACTGCTTAACACTTCTGAGTCGCACTCAGATTACTCAAACTGAAGTTCTGTTACCTATGCTTTGCGCTGTTCGGATCGCAAGCAGACTTTGCAGCCACCACTGCTTAACACTTCTGAGTCGCACTCAGATCACTCAAACTGAAGTTCTCTGTCACCACTGCATTGCGCTGTTCGGATCGCAAGCAGACTTTGCAGCCACCACTGCTTAACGCTTCTGAGTCGCACTCAGATTACTCAAAATGAAACTCTCTGTCACCACTGCTCGCAAGCAGATTTTGCAGCCACCACTGCTTAACACTTCTGAGTCGCACTCAGGTCACTCAAACTGAAGTTCTCTGTCACCACTGCATTGCGCTGTTCGGATCGCAAGCAGACTTTGCAGCCACCACTGCTTAACACTTCTGAGTCGCACTCAGATTACTCAAAATGAAACTCTCTGTCACCACTGCTCGCAAGCAGATTTTGCAGCCACCACTGCTTAACACTTCTGAGTCGCACTCAGATTATTCAAACTGAAGTTCTCTGTTTTGCTGCTTCGCACTATTCGAGTCGCGCGCAGATTTTATAAAACGAATTTTCTATCACCACTGCTTTGTGCTGTTCGGGTCGCGAGCAGATTTTGCAGCCACCGCTGCTTTACACTTCTGAGTCGCACTCAGATTTTTTAAAACGAATTCGCAACCACCACTGCTTAGCACTTCTGAGTCGCACTCAGATTACTTAAACTGAAATTCTCTGCGTCTGCGTTATATTATAGCGGTACTTAAACAACGGATCCAACGGTCCACTGCGCGGCTATACAGTTTTCCAGAAATTTCGGAACTTCTATGGACTGTACTTTGCACCACGTGCCCGCACAACCGTTAGTCTTTTACGCACTTTAACACAAGTTTTGGCAATTATCGTTTTACCTCAAAAGGAAAACCCGGTACTTTCCACTTCTGACACCAATTTGTGGGGGTGATCGTCCCCTTTCTCTGTCCACAATAGTCAAACACGCTTCTTTTAGTTCAAAATATTTATTAGTTCACTTTTAGCTATCGAAAGTATTTATTATTTCTATTTTAATTACAGAAAACGTTTATTAAATTAGTTTTAGTTAAAATGCACAATTCGCTATTTAAGTACAACAACACGATTATTTCCGCTTCTTCCTCCACAATTATAGCAACTTGATTATTTTCGTTTTAGTTCAGATATACACGATTCACTTTCTATTTTATCTTTGCTGCGCGCGACCGTTCAGTTTAACGACTGACTTCTAACTCCTCTTCTGTTTGCTCATCGCGAACGGAGCAATCCACGCTACGCCATTCCTGTGTTGTCCCTTTTCTTATTTTCCCTTTCTGCCCAGGGATGCCAACCCACATATATACCAAATTTCGTGAATATATCCTGTCAAATTTGAAAGTTGTCCATACGAGAACTTGATTCCGATCGTTCAGTTTGTATGGCAGCTATAGCTAACCGATCTGAACAATTTCCTCGGAGATTACATAGTTACGTTAGAAAATAATAAATACCAAATTTCGTGAATATATCCTGTCAAATGTGAATGTTGTCCATACAAGAACTTGATTCCGATCGTTCAGTATGTATGACAGCTATATGTTATAATGATCCGATATCGGTCGTTCCGACAAATGAGCAGCTTCTTGAAGAGAAAATGACGTTTGCAAAATTTCAAAACGATATCTTAAAAACTGAGGGACTAGTTCGTATATATACAGACTGACGGACAGACGGACATGGCTAAATCGACTCAGCTCGACATCCTGATCATTTATATATATACTTAATAGGGTCTCCGACGCTTCCTTCTGGGTGTTACAAATTTCGTGACAAACTTAATATACCCTGTTCAGGCTACAATAAATTAGAAAGTTTTTATTATTTTTCCTTACACACTTTGGGGGCCCCCGGGCCCCGTATAATTGATACGGCAAATACGGCGGTAGCTACGCCCGTGATGACTATTTTAACTATGATGTAGCACATTTTTAAGGATTTTAGATGAGTTTTTTCCGATCGCGTAAAGAGTTAAAAAACAAAAGAACCCACACGTGTGCGTTGGTGTTAGTGCATAGAAAAAAATTTTGTAGTTGTATTGGAATATTTGAGAGAAATGTTTAGCCATGGTTGGCAGGGCCGATGTCGATTATATAAATAAATATATAAGTGTGTGTGTGGGTTTGGGCGTATTGAGCTCTCTCAATCAATGCAACACATAATATTTATTTTATTAATAAACTTCAATAATCGGTTTTGCAACAAAAACAACAATGGTGGCATTAACACAATTGCTCGGCAGCTCTCCTCTCCTCTTTTCCGCATGCGAAAAGTTTTCATTGCTACCACATTTATTGTTGATGTTAAAGATGTTGTTACTCACAGCAGCGCCTGCCACACATAATTGTTTTTCGCTTATTCGGAGCACGTGAGGGTGTTATTGGCGATTGCGAATCATTTGAACTAAGTACAAGAGAGGTGATAGAGGCTAATACTGAGCAAGACAGTCTAATTATTTTTCTAAATTTTTTACACCAAAATACTCAGTCAGACTAAATGTGGCTTTTGTAGCTCGTCACAGAAAGCGAAAAGTCAGTTCAAGCTTCCATGCAAGATAGGAAAGATACTTTTTTTCCCTTATGATAATAGATTCAACGAGATCTAACAGGTTTGAATAAAAATTTAAGTGAAAATTTGGAGGTTTAAAACTAACTTCCGATAAAAGACAGTCGTTAGGTCAACCCAAATAACTGTAAAGTATGAACGCTTCTGAGTATCTAAAATAAAACGAAATGAAAAGCGAAGAGTAATACACCCATCTATTTTTTTACACGGTTTCTGTTACACGGTTTTGAAGTTACGCGGTTGAAAAAAAAAATTTTTTTTTTTGGTAAAAAAAATTTTAATTTAGTACGGTTTCAAAATCACTGTGTTTGTTTTTTACCACCCATAGCACCTTTGCTGAAATGAACATATGTACATAGTAGTAACCTTATTTCGATAACTCTTACCACACATTTTGTTCGCATGATATTTATATTGCTGAAATGGATATCTACAGCGATGATACAGACTTTAGTCCAGTTCGTCGCAAACTATAAGTAGCGACTCAAAATTATGTAGCTATGTATAGTAAATATTAATTCCTTATTTCTATTCCAATTTTTCTGTTCTTAATTCTGGATTAACGGATTTATTTTGTTTTTTGCTTATTCTACCAATTTTTCACCTGTATGAATTACGTATTTTAGGTTTTAATGCTCATTAAAATGCCATATGAATTTACTATTTGTATGCATATCTGAAATTTTATTGTTTTCAAAACTTTTTACACGGTTTTTCGAAGTAAATATAGTTCTTTATTTCATTTTACACGGTTTGCAGATTACATGGAACGAATCCCCCATTTTACTATAGAAAATGACTCTTTTTTACCCTTTTTTTTTACACGGATTTCTGAGGAACGTATCTACCGTGTAAAAAAAGAGTTGGGTGTATTATATAACTAAATTTGTATATAATACTCTTTTTTATCATTTCCACTTACCGCTACCAATGTTTCATGGTTAACAATGGAGAAATTAAGACCAGTTTATCGAAAAGGATTACTTTTTAAATGTATCGCCAAGGCTATAAGTTTTAACAGTTTCTTGTTCTCCTCCGCGTTAGTTGAATGAAGTATAACATATTCTCAATCAGGAAATATAGTTTTGAAGTAGTTATATTACTCAAGAGATCATAAAACAGTATAGCGAAAAAGCGTTCAGTGTTTGTAAATAGTATATGAGAGAATACTTACTGTTGCCGAAAGCTTTGTCCCCAAGCGTCCAAAGCTGAGCAATTCAATCACCTTTCCATTATCAAACTTTTATTCTCCTACTACTATACTATAAAAATCCCTATATTCCTTATTCGAGACTATTACGCTCTTCACTATTAGAATCTCAAATTATAAGTAGGTGTAGCAATAATCAGATTTACCGTCTTAAAATTACTACATAATATCAATATCATAAATATCTCTCTAATATCTCTTTCGACTTACTGTTGCTGTTAAAAATCTCAAAACACACAACAAAGTCCCACTCAATGTCAACATAACGAACACACGAAGCGAATAATGATTTTGCTTCACACGACGAATAATGAAATCCAGAGTTGTACAATTGTAAGTTCATATCATAAATGCTTTTCGTTTTTCTAACAAATCTATATATTAAATATAGTGTACGTATATATAAAATTGATTGGATTTCGATCCAACATCTTACAGTATTTCCCGGGCTTTGATGCTTACAAGAGTATAAAATGTTCGGTTGCACCTCCTTAATTGTTTTACTCTATACCCAATATAAGAATTTAAAAAGATCATTCAATAACACTGGATATAACAGTTTCATGTCGAAAATGAAATGTTTTCCATTTATTTTGACTTTCCATATGACTTTAAGGCGTTATGTTGTTCAATATGTGTGATGTTTAAAATAATTTAATGGGAATGTATATGAAATTGGTCCAGGCTTTAGTTTAACACTTAAAATCCCTAATATATGAGTAAAATCGATCTACGAATTAACACAGCTATTATAGTCAACTCGACTATATGCCCAATATGTCGGTTAGAGTGAGAATTATCAACACAAAATTGTGTGAAAGCTTGTTACGGAATATATGTACATATGTATTTCAGCAAAGTCAAATGTTAATGAGTTAGTGTTTTCCATTTATTTTGACTTTCCATATGACTTTAAGGCGTTATGTTGTTCAATATGTGTGATGTTTAAAATAATTTAATGGGAATGTATATGAAATTGGTCCAGGCTTTAGTTTAAACCTCATATCCCTAATATAAAGGTCCCGGATCCCTTAGTTAATTTTTACCTTTTATGGTCCATATACTTAGTTTATCCCCTTTGATTGAGTTTACATCCGTCCACTTTGTGAGAGAATTTCGAGAGTATAAAATGTTTGGTTACACCCGAACTCAGTCCCTTATTTCTTATTAATAGTTTTTTCTTGAATGCAAAACTATTATTTAAAAATTTCCAGGCGGTTGGAGAAAAGTTGAAAACGTTATGAGTGTTTTCCAAACTGTGTTATGGACGTTTTACATGCGATTTGGCCGCCACTGTACACACTTGTTGCCTTCACATATGCAGCCACCCCTGTTGTATACTCTGCTTCGCGCAGATTTTGCAGCCACCACTGCTTAACACTTCTGAGTCGCACTCAGATTACTCAAACTGAAATTCTCTGTCACCACTGCTTTGCGCTGTTCGGATCGCAAGCAGACTTTGCAGCCACCACTGCTTAACACTTCTGAGTCGCACTCAGATTACTCAAACTGAAGTTCTGTTACCTATGCTTTGCGCTGTTCGGATCGCTAGCAGACTTTGCAGCCACCACTGCTTAACACTTCTGAGTCGCACTCAGATTACTCAAACTGAAGTTCTCTGTCACCACTGCATTGCGCTGTTCGGATCGCAAGCAGACTTTGCAGCCACCACTGCTTAACGCTTCTGAGTCGCACTCAGATTACTCAAAATGAAACTCTTTGTCACCACTGCTCGCAAGCAGATTTTGCAGCCACCACTGCTTAACACTTCTGAGTCGCACTCAGGTCACTCAAACTGAAGTTCTCTGTCACCACTGCATTGCGCTGTTCGGATCGCAAGCAGACTTTGCAGCCACCACTGCTTAACACTTCTGAGTCGCACTCAGATTACTCAAAATGAAACTCTCTGTCACCACTGCTCGCAAGCAGATTTTGCAGCCACCACTGCTTAACACTTCTGAGTCGCACTCAGATTATTCAAACTGAAGTTCTCTGTTTTGCTGCTTCGCACTATTCGAGTCGCGCGCAGATTTTATAAAACGAATTTTCTATCACCACTGCTTTGTGCTGTTCGGGTCGCGAGCAGATTTTGCAGCCACCGCTGCTTTACACTTCTGAGTCGCACTCAGATTTTTTAAAACGAATTCGCAACCACCACTGCTTAGCACTTCTGAGTCGCACTCAGATTACTTAAACTGAAATTCTCTGCGTCTGCGTTATATTATAGCGGTACTTAAACAACGGATCCAACGGTCCACTGCGCGGCTATACAGTTTTCCAGAAATTTCGGAACTTCTATGGACTGTACTTTGCACCACGTGCCCGCACAACCGTTAGTCTTTTACGCACTTTAACACAAGTTTTGGCAATTATCGTTTTACCTCAAAAGGAAAACCCGGTACTTTCCACTTCTGACACCAATTTGTGGGGGTGATCGTCCCCTTTCTCTGTCCACAATAGTCAAACACGCTTCTTTTAGTTCAAAATATTTATTAGTTCACTTTTAGCTATCGAAAGTATTTATTATTTCTATTTTAATTACAGAAAACGTTTATTAAATTAGTTTTAGTTAAAATGCACAATTCGCTATTTAAGTACAACAACACGATTATTTCCGCTTCTTCCTCCACAATTATAGCAACTTGATTATTTTCGTTTTAGTTCAGATATACACGATTCACTTTCTATTTTATCTTTGCTGCGCGCGACCGTTCAGTTTAACGACTGACTTCTAACTCCTCTTCTGTTTGCTCATCGCGAACGGAGCAATCCACGCTACGCCATTCCTGTGTTGTCCCTTTTCTTATTTTCCCTTTCTGCCCAGGGATGCCATCCCACATATATACCAAATTTCGTGAATATATCCTGTCAAATTTGAAAGTTGTCCATACGAGAACTTGATTCCGATCGTTCAGTTTGTATGGCAGCTATAGCTAACCGATCTGAACAATTTCCTCGGAGATTACATAGTTACGTTAGAAAATAATAAATACCAAATTTCGTGAATATATCCTGTCAAATGTGAATGTTGTCCATACAAGAACTTGATTCCGATCGTTCAGTATGTATGACAGCTATATGTTATAGTGATCCGATATCGGTCGTTCCGACAAATGAGCAGCTTCTTGAAGAGAAAATGACGTTTGCAAAATTTCAAAACGATATCTTAAAAACTGAGGGACTAGTTCGTATATATACAGACTGACGGACAGACGGACATGGCTAAATCGACTCAGCTCGACATCCTGATCATTTATATATATACTTAATAGGGTCTCCGACGCTTCCTTCTGGGTGTTACAAATTTCGTGACAAACTTAATATACCCTGTTCAGGCTACAATAAATTAGAAAGTTTTTATTATTTTTCCTTACACACTTTGGGGGCCCCCGGGCCCCGTATAATTGATACGGCAAATACGGCGGTAGCTACGCCCGTGATGACTATTTTAACTATGATGTAGCACATTTTTAAGGATTTTAGATGAGTTTTTTCCGATCGCGTAAAGAGTTAAAAAACAAAAGAACCCACACGTGTGCGTTGGTGTTAGTGCATAGAAAAAAATTTTGTAGTTGTATTGGAATATTTGAGAGAAATGTTTAGCCATGGTTGGCAGGGCCGATGTCGATTATATAAATAAATATATAAGTGTGTGTGTGGGTTTGGGCGTATTGAGCTCTCTCAATCAATGCAACACATAATATTTATTTTATTAATAAACTTCAATAATCGGTTTTGCAACAAAAACAACAATGGTGGCATTAACACAATTGCTCGGCAGCTCTCCTCTCCTCTTTTCCGCATGCGAAAAGTTTTCATTGCTACCACATTTATTGTTGATGTTAAAGATGTTGTTACTCACAGCAGCGCCTGCCACACATAATTGTTTTTCGCTTATTCGGAGCACGTGAGGGTGTTATTGGCGATTGCGAATCATTTGAACTAAGTACAAGAGAGGTGATAGAGGCTAATACTGAGCAAGACAGTCTAATTATTTTTCTAAATTTTTTACACCAAAATACTCAGTCAGACTAAATGTGGCTTTTGTAGCTCGTCACAGAAAGCGAAAAGTCAGTTCAAGCTTCCATGCAAGATAGGAAAGATACTTTTTTTCCCTTATGATAATAGATTCAACGAGATCTAACAGGTTTGAATAAAAATTTAAGTGAAAATTTGGAGGTTTAAAACTAACTTCCGATAAAAGACAGTCGTTAGGTCAACCCAAATAACTGTAAAGTATGAACGCTTCTGAGTATCTAAAATAAAACGAAATGAAAAGCGAAGAGTAATACACCCATCTATTTTTTTACACGGTTTCTGTTACACGGTTTTGAAGTTACGCGGTTGAAAAAAAAAATTTTTTTTTTTGGTAAAAAAAATTTTAATTTAGTACGGTTTCAAAATCACTGTGTTTGTTTTTTACCACCCATAGCACCTTTGCTGAAATGAACATATGTACATAGTAGTAACCTTATTCGATAACTCTTACCACACATTTTGTTCGCATGATATTTATATTGCTGAAATGGATATCTACAGCGATGATACAGACTTTAGTCCAGTTCGTCGCAAACTATAAGTAGCGACTCAAAATTATGTAGCTATGTATAGTAAATATTAATTCCTTATTTCTATTCCAATTTTTCTGTTCTTAATTCTGGATTAACGGATTTATTTTGTTTTTTGCTTATTCTACCAATTTTTCACCTGTATGAATTACGTATTTTAGGTTTTAATGCTCATTAAAATGCCATATGAATTTACTATTTGTATGCATATCTGAAATTTTATTGTTTTCAAAACTTTTTACACGGTTTTTCGAAGTAAATATAGTTCTTTATTTCATTTTACACGGTTTGCAGATTACATGGAACGAATCCCCCATTTTACTATAGAAAATGACTCTTTTTTACCCTTTTTTTTTACACGGATTTCTGAGGAACGTATCTACCGTGTAAAAAAAGAGTTGGGTGTATTATATAACTAAATTTGTATATAATACTCTTTTTTATCATTTCCACTTACCGCTACCAATGTTTCATGGTTAACAATGGAGAAATTAAGACCAGTTTATCGAAAAGGATTACTTTTTAAATGTATCGCCAAGGCTATAAGTTTTAACAGTTTCTTGTTCTCCTCCGCGTTAGTTGAATGAAGTATAACATATTCTCAATCAGGAAATATAGTTTTGAAGTAGTTATATTACTCAAGAGATCATAAAACAGTATAGCGAAAAAGCGTTCAGTGTTTGTAAATAGTATATGAGAGAATACTTACTGTTGCCGAAAGCTTTGTCCCCAAGCGTCCAAAGCTGAGCTATTCAATCACCTTTCCATTATCAAACTTTTATTCTCCTACTACTATACTATAAAATCCCTATATTCCTTATTCGAGACTATTACGCTCTTCACTATTAGAATCTCAAATTATAAGTAGGTGTAGCAATAATCAGATTTACCGTCTTAAAATTACTACATAATATCAATATCATAAATATCTCTCTAATATCTCTTTCGACTTACTGTTGCTGTTAAAAATCTCAAAACACACAACAAAGTCCCACTCAATGTCAACATAACGAACACACGAAGCGAATAATGATTTTGCTTCACACGACGAATAATGAAATCCAGAGTTGTACAATTGTAAGTTCATATCATAAATGCTTTTCGTTTTTCTAACAAATCTATATATTAAATATAGTGTACGTATATATAAAATTGATTGGATTTCGATCCAACATCTTACAGTATTTCCCGGGCTTTGATGCTTACAAGAGTATAAAATGTTCGGTTGCACCTCCTTAATTGTTTTACTCTATACCCAATATAAGAATTTAAAAAGATCATTCAATAACACTGGATATAACAGTTTCATGTCGAAAATGAAATGTTTTCCATTTATTTTGACTTTCCATATGACTTTAAGGCGTTATGTTGTTCAATATGTGTGATGTTTAAAATAATTTAATGGGAATGTATATGAAATTGGTCCAGGCTTTAGTTTAACACTTAAAATCCCTAATATATGAGTAAAATCGATCTACGAATTAACACAGCTATTATAGTCAACTCGACTATATGCCCAATATGTCGGTTAGAGTGAGAATTATCAACACAAAATTGTGTGAAAGCTTGTTACGGAATATATGTACATATGTATTTCAGCAAAGTCAAATGTTAATGAGTTAGTGTTTTCCATTTATTTTGACTTTCCATATGACTTTAAGGCGTTATGTTGTTCAATATGTGTGATGTTTAAAATAATTTAATGGGAATGTATATGAAATTGGTCCAGGCTTTAGTTTAAACCTCATATCCCTAATATAAAGGTCCCGGATCCCTTAGTTAATTTTTACCTTTTATGGTCCATATACTTAGTTTATCCCCTTTGACTGAGTTTACATCCGTCCACTTTGTGAGAGAATTTCGAGAGTATAAAATGTTTGGTTACACCCGAACTCAGTCCCTTCTTTCTTATTAATAGTTTTTTCTTGAATGCAAAACTATTATTTAAAAATTTCCAGGCGGTTGGAGAAAAGTTGAAAACGTTATGAGTGTTTTCCAAACTGTGTTATGGACGTTTTACATGCGATTATTAATACTTAGAACATTTTCAAAGCTACTACCCTTTATAATTTTGAAACCAATGCACTGATTCTTTTAAAAATTTTAACATTTTCTGTAGGAAGTTATGAGGAGCACCGCAATTCAACGGTTTCTGGATGCATCCCAATAATTGCTGTCACTTTCATTTTGATACCGTAAATTGGATATATCAACTTTGCTACGAAGTTTGTAATACTTTTCTTTCCAAAAGGCTGATGATTTGTGGAACTCAATAATGTCGGACAACTATAACAAATAGCTGCCAAACAAAATGAAGGTCTGAAAACATGGCCTTATATAGAAAAGTTTTTTGTTTGCCAAAATAGTTTCACGAAATTTTAAAAGAAATTGTTCAGATTAGGCCACTATAGTATAATTATAGCTTCTTAACTGAATGATCGAAATCAATATAAATCTGTTTTTACTCTGCCAATGTATATATACTATAGGTTCGGTTTTTCACAAAAAATTCATAAAACAGGGGTGCCTTACAACTGATCTCGGTTAGAACAATTAGTTATAAAGCTAAGTTAGATTAGTCTAAATTTATTTATTTTCATTTCATTACTCTGCACGAAATCATGTTTCAGGTCTAATTCTAGATTATCTGTCCCCATCGGACCATTGCCACGCCCACAAAACGTCATTAACCTAAAACCCATAAATCGCCATAATTAAGCATCGAATTAAGATATAAAACTGTTATTTGGTATAGGAGATCGCAGTAGCAATGTGCATCCGCAGCAAAAAAAAAATGGAAAAATTGGGAGTGACCGCGCCTCTAATAATTTAATGCACACACCTCCAAAACTTCTAAAGCTATAGCAACCAAATTTCTTTAGCCAAATACTATAAAAACTCCTACCGACATTGTGAAAATGGATGAAATGGGCTAATAACCCCGCTCACTCTCCACATAACGATACTTTTCAAAACTACCAAAAGCGCATTAAATCAATAACTAATTACGCCGGAGACATGAGATTTTACCTCCGAGATGGAATTATGGGAGCCGGAATGAAAGTGAAATCGGACTACAATCGCGCCTACTTCCCATATAACAATATTTTGAATTCCATTTAATTCTTTCACTTCTCAGTATTCAAATTAAGAAGTAAACGGATATAACAGTCTAAAACAGTAATAATTCCTTTAAAGAATGTCACAAACTGTTCAAGTTTCTACGTACCGAATATGAAAAGCTCAGTATCTATAGCTAACTTTTGATCGAAAATATCGGTCAATTTGTGAGATACACAATTGAAATTCAGAGAGTATTCTTTTTTGTAATTCTTTGTATCAAAAATGGGTTGAATCGGATCAATAAATCCCTTAGCCCCCATATACCTAATACAAAAATGTTCGAACTTCATGGTGAATTTATTCCGCATATAGTATATCAGCCAATAGTTGAGTTATCTCAATGAAAATAACAGAGCATGTTTTATTCATAACAGCGTATCTTTGTGCCTAAAATAGATATATAAAATAGATTTAAGGTACCTTAATGAAACCTAGGGAACATTTTGTTAGAATGTGGCATTATAATAGTTAATAGATAAAATCGGGTCGATACTACTCCAACTACCTAATACGCAGTATTAATGATTCTCGTTGTTCTAACAAACCTTATGCCGAATTTGCCGATCAGCGTAGGAGTTATTTATATAGAATATATAAAATTGCTAGTTTCCGATCCTCTGGTTGACGGTTTACATATTAAGTATTTCTCTGACTTCGATTTTTGCAAATTTCAATAGTAAAAGTTAATGAGCGGCAACATCAAATCGTTTGTATACGCAGGTAAGCCAAAGACGATTGTGGTCTTGAAAATTCCAGCAACCGGCGGCGGTTTAGCAATGTGTTGGGCTTTACGCTCTAAAATCAAACTGTTTGATATTGCCTACCTTTTAATACTCGACTTTGAAAAATGTATATCGTTTTACTTAGCATGGTAAGTTGTCACTTGTGATTATTCACCATTCCTAAACAGCCCTTCCAAGAAATAGTTTTCATATATTCTTTTTATGTAAAAATAAAATAAGCGGAAAGAACAACGGCCGAGGGCAGATGTATTAAGTTACACGAAGAATACCATAATCCATAATTAACTACTACTTCGCATAACAAGATCTCTTAGAGCCTAAAATATATTCGCACACCACACCATCCCCACAAAAAATACGCATACGCAACCAAGGTCACAAAATAAGCACCGCAATTTAATATTCGTTGCATATGACTATTCACTATAGAGCAATTTATGGCCACATTTAGACGCAAGTTGGTCGATGCACACATGCACATATGTTAATGTGATGTGCACCCAATTGTAGTCTCAAATACATATTTTTATGACTGAATTTTGCGCATGAATTAGCTGTGCTAATATTTTGCTATAATTTTGGTTGAGAATATCCGATTTTAATTATGCCGCCAAATTAATGGTCGCTGTCAATATTGAATTACGACCAATGAATGTGGAATGCCAATATGACTTATGAATAGACTCGTACATATGCAGATTCAATATACATATATCCATACATGTACATCACATAACTAAATGCTTTTATGAAAATATACATAAGCGCAAAATTTGGTTTTTACAGAGGAACAGAGAGATAAAGTGAACGAGTTTGGGTATTCTAAACCTCATAAACCAAAATTATTACCAGAATCGTTTTCAGAATTCTTGATTGTCTCGGCCTTAGACTGTAAGTTTTAGGCTTATATTTTATTCCGATTTTATTGTGTTTCATCTCTTTAACAAATGTTCCGTTATCTAGTTAAGATCCTGAGCTGAGGTGTACCAAAAATATATGCTCCCTTTAAGGATCTTGTTTTTCTTTGAAGTCACCGTAATGATATGCCACTTTTACTTAGAGGACATTGAGATATAAAGTTTGTCCACTAGATGGTAATACTTTTATTGTATGAATACATGATTTATTATATCTTTAGTTTTCTTTGATATACCTCACACAGTAACCCTAATTTCGCTACCTGTTGGCAGATTTCACGAACTCCTCTTTCGAAGGGTATCCGCATTCTCAGACTAGCTTTACCAGAAGTTAGTTCCCTGAGTCTTCCCAAGTAATGACCGCCCGATTCGTCGTCTATTTTCAAGGTGGTCGATTCCGACAAACTTTTCCTGCATGACCTTTGTGCGTTCGTATTTTATATGTTTCATAGGGAGTTCTTAACGTGGTAGGTCTCAAACCAAGCGCACAACCCTGGGCAGGGATGTTTTGCCTTCTTACATTAGGTCGCTTCAAATGGATTTTTTTTTTTGCTACTCAGAGGATACTTAGTCTAAGACCGGAAGCCGTGATCTGCTTGAGCGATATGTAAAGGATTCGTTTCTGGCCACTCGCTCTGAAAACTGTCCTTATTTTACTACTTTATTCACATGGCTCCATCCTTCCAGCAATACCCGGCGATGTCAACGCCAATAACGAAGAAGAATTTTACATGTTCGAAGAGTCCTCACTCAGAACCGCTATCTACCTCCCTGAAAGCCTTTCATAATCCCAAGATGATTGATTAGTTATGAATTTAATGATGATGGAGAATGTACTTAGGTCTGCCAAGGTTTTAACGTGTCGGTTTGCGGTCAATGGCCCGTAGGAGTTCTACAAGACCGTGAAGAATTTTCGTATTTGCGAATTTGCCTTCCATCCCTTATTTGGATGGCTGAACTAAACCAGCCAAATGGCTTGTGTCAAAGGAAACAAATTTAACGGAAAATGGTTTAATTGCGTGGTATATTTGGAATAACTAGTTGATGTCGATCCAGACATTCAACTATTACAGATTTTATATTATAGCGTTCCAGTCGTACCTTTGTACCACAGGACAAAGGTAGCAATTCGACACAAGCGAGTCCTTGAAAATTTCATAAAAATATTTATTCAAGAAATGGTATATACCGTTACCTGAAATGCAAAATAACTTAACAACATTTTCGGAAATTTACAGCGCCATGAATGAACAACGAAATAAAATGGAACATGAGTGAAACAAAATTTTAATATTGGTTAAAATTGGTTTATATTTGAGTGCAGAACCTGAAAATGTTGAACATTTGTAATATTATGTATGTAATTTGAAGTAATGAAGCGTAATCAATAAGACACTCAATTTTGAATTTTTTGATGATACGTTATTTTGCATTTCAGGTGACGATACGTAAGTTTCAAATTAAGTGAAAATTCTTTGGCGGGTCTTATCGCAATTTGTTGAAACCTTAACAAGGTTTTACATATTTTGTTGACTATGCATACAATTTGCGTAGTTTGCAAGTACAGTAGCCCACGTTTGTACACATCGGTTGGTTGAGGTTAAGTGGTCATCCCTTGATAATGCCTTGTTAAATTTGCTCATGCCTAGGGCAGAACCATTTCAAGAGTCGAATATGCTTGATTACAACACTCGAATTACAAACTTTTCGAAGGCCTGTGCTGTTGTAAACTTTTGCTGTTGTTGTTATTGGATCATGAGGTGAGTAAGATAAGATACTTTTGTGCACATTTATAACATTGGTACATTAACGGGCTTATAGCTGCACATACGCTTGCATTTACGTGTGTTCAGCTTGCAGGGCATCGGTGTAAATAACACCATTAATGCATTGCGTAAATCATATCTACAAATAAATAGTTATTGGAAAATAAGCACAATAAGCACCGGCACGCAAGGTTATTCATTAATTAATTCAGCACCTGAACATTCGCTGCTATTGGATTTTAGGCACATGTACAGAGGTATGTTATTTGCGAAGTATTGTACATTTTAATTATGAGCACAAAAGGATTATAAGCTTTACATCAAATTTGGAAGTGGATCTGTTTCGGCGCCATGTTGTGATTTTAATTTTGATGATTTTGTGCTTATTTGTAAACAGATTTTAGTCACGGAATTTTGCACTTTCGTATTTAGAAATGTTTTTCTATATTTCTCAATTTCGATTCGAGCGGATGTTAGTATGAGCTTAACAGATAGCTGTATCCCCTAGCTTTCGTAAACTAGAAAAATAATGAGATTTTGAATAACTTTTTTATAATTTTTTACTTTCTCTCACTAATGGCTTGCTCAATATTTGCCGAAAAACTGTTTGAATGGCATCGGTTCTTCAATATGACATTCAAAAACATAAATATCAGAAGATTTATCAATTTCTAATGCTGAATGTCTAATTTTCCGACTCAGAGCTTGAAGAGTAGTGAATCGAACAAGCAACTTACATTTATAAATGCAATAAATTGTCATAATCTTTAAAAAAATAACAAATACTCTTAACTGATATGCACATACTATTTTGTATTGAAATTGACTCTATGCCACAGGGTTCCAGGGATCAAGTTTAGCCAGCAAAGTGGCTTCTAAGATACGTAAGGCTAATACATACAGCCCTACCTTCTTTATACCTCTTTTTGTCGTGCATCAATCTCGCCATATTAACAACAGATTTCGTCGGGAATAGATGAAAGTGTTTGAAATATTTCTTCTACCACCTGGTTATTTAATAGAAATTCATAAGCCGTCTACATAAGAATATTGTCCTCCTCCCTTACTAAACTTATCCTCACCTGAAAGATATTATTGAAATCCAACTTTGGGGGGATATAGTATGTTTTATTTAACTTTGCTCTAAACCATCAACATTATGCCGCTAATTCTTGGCGATTTGAAACGTCTGCTCCGGGGCAACCGGGAGAAGACATTAAACGTGAATCGCTACGAGCACTGAAGGCTATTCCGGAATCTAACTTAAATAACAAACGTTGGTATAAGTGTATTTGAGTCAAGGAGAATTGCTTTGAGGGGACGACACAGATTTTGAACAATAAATTAAGAATTTTCAAATTATGACCAATGTCTTACTATTTCTACCCGTAGTACTATACCATACAAGCTTTTTTAAATTTGTTTTTCAATGTTCATTCCCAAGTTTGGTATAGATTACAACCCTTACATATTTTGCTGTGGAGGGCAAAAGAAAGATGAAATTGGTAATACTCTTTCCAGAATTTCACGAATTCTTTAAGTAAGCGTCCGAGATACTATCAACAATATATCGCCTACATATTATACTGCTTACACTCTTCCTCCGTTGAGTTGAAGTAGTATTTATTTTTGCGCTACCACCTATAAAAGCAAGGAGTCCCTCTTCTTACGTACCATGTTTTTGTCACTGAGCAGTTGGATACTGTAACCTTTCTGTTCATATGCATATGGATACATCATTTGGAAACCATGTCGTGTACGCCGCTATGAATCAATGACCGTGATAATCTTTTAGGTTTCCGATATTGGATGAGAGTACCAGATTTCTTGCACATACTGAAAAGTATCCGGGACTGATTCGTATAAGAGCGCTCCTCTCGAACAAACTGGAGTCATCGACGACAAGCTGTGATAACTTGAGGTCCAAAACTTACTTAAGAATACGAGCGCTTGGTCTATTATCAATTCTTTTAAAGAAATTATTTTAATTATTTCTTCTAAGCCCTTAATTTTGCCTTCTTTAACCCACGGCTTCTTTATGAGACTGATGTCGACGCCCATCGCATTTATGAGGATTGTCATACTGTATTTATATATCCCTAACTTGGGCACCATTTCATTGGGGGTGTTTTTTTACGTGGCGGGTCCCAAACCCAGCGCACAACCCTATGCAGGGGATGTTTCGCCTTCTCACTTTAGCTCGCCTTCAAACGGATGTTTTTAGGCTACCCAGAGGATACTTGGTCAAAGACCGGAAGTCGTGAGCTGCTTGAGTCATATGTAAAAGAATCGTTTCTGGCCACTCCCAAGTGAATGGCGATCAGAGAACTCTCCTCACTTGCGTGAACTTCTACACATGACTCCATCCTCCGAGGGCAAGACGAAATATATCCTGTCATCAAACAAACAGTCGTCGCACTCGCGACTTGGCTCCCACGTCACTGTTGACAGTCATAACTTTGAAGTTGTAGATAATTTCGTCTATTTAGGAACCAGCATTAACACCACCAACAATGTCAGCCTGGAAATCCAACGCAGGATTACTCTTGCCAACAGGTGCTACTTAGGACTGAGTAGGCAGTTGAAAAGTCCTCTCTCGACAAACAAAAACCAAACTCTATAAGTCGCTCATTATTCCCGTCCTGCTATATGGCGCAGAGGCTTGGACGATGACAACAACCGATGAGTCGACGTTGCGAGTTTTCGAGAGAAAAGTTCTGCGAAAGATTTATGGTCCTTTGCGCGTTGGCCACGGCGAATATCGCATTCGATGGAACGATGAGCTGTACGAGATATACGACGACATTGACATAGTGCAGCGAATTAAAAGACAACGGCTACGCTGGCTAGGTCATGTTGTCCGGATGGATGAAAACGCTCCAGCTCTGAAAGTATTCGACGCAGTACCCGCCGCGGGAAGCAGAGGAAGAGGAAGACCTCCACTCCGTTGGAAGGACCAAGTGGAGAGGGACCTGGCTTCGCTTGGAATATCCAATTGGCGCCACGTAGCGAAGAGAAGAAACGACTGGCGCGCTGTTGTTGACTCGGCTATAATCCCATAAGCGGTGTCTACGCCAGTAAAGAAGAAGAAGAACTTGGGCACCAACTTTTTACTACGATTTCGGGCACTATTTATATTTGTAAATACGTACATTTTTATATGTTATTTTAGAGAGAAGTTGATATTCCGCAAAAATCTAATAAGAGAGTAACTTTTAAGAATAATATTTGTCTTGCTGGACACATGCTGTTTTATTCAAAACAAAAGTGTCTCTTTTAGAGTAAATTTTGTGTGTTTTTTGCATTCTATATTTGGAATAGCGGTAATAGTTTTTTTTGCAAATACATATGCACTACTGAATTCGGTTGTTAAACTTTTGAAGCGGGTCATTTTGAAATTGTGTATGCATTGAGCAACAAGTGTTTAGTGAAAATGGCAACTAACAATAATAGTAAATTTAAAGTGTTGAGTGCTTCATCAATGTCCCAGTAAGTATTTTATGCTATAACTAAATGCTAGTATCGACGTATGTTTAAAATATCCCAGGCTTCCGTATGATATGCAAACAAAGTATTTTGAAAATCTGGTTAATGAAATGGAGTCCGAGGATGAGGAAATGATAACGGACAATGCTCTGAGTGCTGTACCTGATGAAGATGATATGCAATTAGAAGTTAACGAATTAAATGACAATGCTTCTGATACAGAAATGGTGGCACATCCAGCGGAACTGGGTCACGGAGGTGACTCGGAAAATGATTTGGAGTCTGATGATGAAATGGAAGCAGTAGATATGCCAACCATTGATGAAGAAAGCTATTTTCTTGGTAAAGACGGGACCAAATGGAAAAGAAGCCCGCCTGGAATTCAGCGCTTTCGGCAACAAAACATATTCCGTGATAGTCGTTTTATAGGTCCCAATCAAAACACTAAAAATATGAGCATATTTGACACATTTCACGCTATAATGCATCCGACAATACAGACAATTGTTTGCCGAAATGCGAACAAAAGAGGCAAGGCTGAGTACGAAAACCTAGAAGCGAGTGAAAGCGCTAGCAGTGCAAGGTAAGTTAACATTATAATTATTATGGCCTTTCTATCCGCATGCAGAAATATATTTGACATCATCATTAGAAAATATATTTGGGAAGATGTATCAGAAGAGGAGCTTAACACATTCTATGGTATACTAATAGCTATTGGTAGTCATAATGCCAGCAATGAGAAACTTGAAGCACTTTGGCAAAAAAATGCATTTCCTTTGTATCGGGCAGCTATGTCAGCGAAACGTTTCAAACTAATTTTAAGATTTATTCGGTTTGATCAACAAAATACTAGAGAGCAGCGATCTTTAACAGACAAAGCTGCACCAATTTCCGAAATTTTCGAAATGCTTAACGCCAGTTTGCGCCAAAACTACAGACCACGCGAAAATATAACTGTAGATGAACAGCTCTTTCCTTTTAGAGGCCGAACCAAGCTTACGCAGTATATTCCATCCAAGCCAGCCAAATAAAGCTATGGTGAGTATGTGATGCGAAATCATACTACCCTCTGACTGGTCAAATTTATACTGGTTAATCGGGCAGTGACAGAGAAAAAAACCAAGGAGAAAGAGTGGTTAAAGATTTGGTTAAACAGTACAAAAATACTGGAAGAAATGTCACATGCGACAAATTCTTTACAAGTCTTCCACTTGCGGATGCACTTGCAAGCTGGAAATTGTCTTTGGTTGGAACCATGAAAAAAAGCAAAGCATGCTTGCCCTCGGAGTTCAAGCCCTCCCCGCAAATGTTGGAATATTCGAGCATATTTGGATATGGAGAAAAAAAACAATTTGCTCCTATGATCCCAAAAAGAACACAGCCGTTGTTTTACTTTCAACAATGCCATGTGACGACACCATCTCGGGTATAAAGCAAAAACCCAATGTTATTTTATTTTACAACGAGACGAAAGGAGGTGTTGACGTAATGGATCATATGCTACGGCAGTATTCCACAAAACTCAAAACACATCGTTGGCCACTTGCTCTATTTTATAATATTCTGGACATTTCAGCACTTGCGACCTATATAATATATACAGAAAATTTTCCATCACAATTTGTATCCCGAAATCGTAATTATTTTTCATAACATTTGTAGTAAATAGAAACGTTTTATATTTGTACTATTCATCAAAACAGGTGGACTTCGTTTGTTTTGGCAGCAATTAGCAGAACAAGTTTGTATGCCAACAATTTTGAAAAGATCCCAGATTCCTCGTGTCATTTCATATTTTCCAACAAAGAGTGCAATTGAGTGCATTGTTGGTGTACCACCTATTCATGCACTGCATAGCGAAAGGAATTATGATTTTGTCCCAGACGAAGATGATCGTGGGCATTCGAAAATAAAAGGTGCTTGCTATATGTGCTATCAAGAAGAAGGCAAAAGGAAGCGTTCAACACGCAAAGTTTGTGGCCAGTGCAAAAAACCGGTTTGCATCGAACACAGCAAAGTGCTAACAAAACGCAATCTATGTATAAAAAACTAAATTTGCAATTTCTTATGTATTCCCTATTTTTCTTATTTATAAGCACATAATTTAATAAATAAATAAATTGTATTGTTTTAAAAACGCAAAAACAAAAAATATTTACATATGTAAATAGTGCCCGATTATGAAGAAATAATGGGAAAATTGAAAAAAGTTACGGGAAATTAACTTTATTTTTTTATTTTTTTCTATTCACAGGAAAAACATCAAAAAATAGTCACTGAGTCCGAATCGTAATGCTATAGGACCGAAAATGTTAAAATAAGAGCTATTTTAAACATAGAATATTTACATATGTAAGTAGTGACCAAGTTAGGGATATACAAATTGCAGCTACTTAGTTATTATGTACATGTTCTTTTTGATGACCACATCTACCCTGTTGTCTCCATCAGCCGCTGCGTCATCTAGAAGTATTTTCAACCTTGCTTTGTGTAGGTCGAATTAGCTTTTGTTGTCAACTTTCGATAGAGTTTCAAAGAACTCCTGCTGGATGCAAATACACTTCAGGAGTTTTTCGTCTTGCTCATCTTGAAGAAGCATCCAATTTCATCTTGAGATATCTTTGACGAATACATATAAGTTTGCATTTGAGGTCTACAAGAGGCCTAGTCCATGTACTTTATGACCCTATAATTTCTAAGGGTAAAGTAAATATGGAGGATGGAGTCATGTGTAGAAGTTCACGCAAGTGAGGAAAGTTCTCTGATCGCCATTCACTTGGGAGTGGCCAGAAACGATTCTTTTACATATGACTCAAGCAGCTCACGACTTCCGGTCTTTGACCAAGTATCCTCTGGGTAGCCTAAGAACATCCGTTTGAAGGCGAGCTAAAGTGAGAAGGCGAAACACTCCCTGCATAGGGTTGTGCGCTGGGTTTGGGACCCGCCACGTAAAAAAACACCCCCAATGAAAACCAACAATCAGCCTCGGATGAGAGCCCCCCTTTTGATGACGACCATGGCAAACGAAACAAGGACTATGATTTGAGGGCATGCACCTGGAATGTCCGGTCCCTTAATTGGGAAGGTGCCGCTGCCCAGCTGATAGATGTCCTCGTAAAGATAAAGGTTGACATCACCGCCGTCCAAGAAATGCGATGGACGGGACAAGGACAGAGACAAGTAGGTCCTTGTGACATTTACTACAGTGGCCATATAAAGGAGCGCAAGTTTGGTGTTGGATTCGTGGTGGGAGAGAGACTCCGTCGCCGAGTACTATCATTCACTCCGGAGAATGAACGTCTAGCCACAATCCGCATCAAAGCGAGGTTCTTCAACATATCGCTGATTTGCGTCCACGCCCCGACGGAAGAGAAGGACGATGTGACCAAAGATGCCTTTAATGAGTGCTTGGAGCGCACCTATGAGAGATGCCCCCGCCACGATGTAAAAATCGTGCTTGGCGACTTCTATGCCAGGGTGGGCAAAGAAGGTATCTTTGGCACTACGGTCGGTAAATTCAGCCTCCACGAGGAAACATCCCCAAATGGGCTGAGGCTGATCGACTTCGCCGGGGCCCGAAATATGGTTATCTGTAGTACTAGATTCCAGCATAAGAAGATACATCAAGCTACCTGGCTGTAGACGGAAGACACGTCTCCAGTGTTTTAAATGTGCGTGCGCTCCGAGGTCCTAACATCGACTCGGACCACTATATTGTTGCAGCCAAAATTCGCACCCGCCTCTGTGCAGCAAAAAACGCACGCCAACAAACACAAGGATGGTTCGACGTCGAGAAGCTGCAATCACAACAGACAGCCGAACGTTTTTCTACTCGGCTTGCACTCCTGCTCTCTGAGAGCACTCGTCAACAACTCGGTAAAAGGGAACTGTGGGACGGCATTTCAAACTCCTTACGTATAGCTGCAACCGAAACCATTGGTTTTCGGAAAGTGCAAAAGAACAGCTGGTACGACGAGTAGTGCCGTGTTGCAGCGGAGAGAAAACAGGCTGCCTACCTCGCAACGTTACGATCGACCACAACACGTGCGGGATGGGATAGATACCGAGAGTTGAAGAAGGAAGCGAGACGCATTTGTAGACAGAAAAAGAAAAAGGCCGAAATTATGGAGGGAACACTTCTCCAGCCTGCTGAATGGCAGTGAAAGCACTACACCAGGAGAAAGCGAACCCGATACCCCAATCGATGACGATGGAGCAGACGTTCCATTGCCCGACCATGAAGAAGTTCGAATAGCAATTGCCCGCCTGAAAAACAACAAAGCGGCAGGGGCCGATGGATTGCCGGCCGAGCTATTCAAACACGGCGGCGAAGAGCTGATAAGGCGCATGCATCAGCTTCTTTGCAAAATATGGTCGGACGAAAGTATGCCCAACGATTGGAATTTAAGTGTACTATGCCCAATCCACAAAAAAGGAGACCCCACAATCTGCGCCAACTACCGTGGGATTAGCCTCCTCAACATCGCATATAAGGTTATGTCGAGCGTATTGTGTGAAAGATTAAAGCCCACTGTCAACAAACTGATTGGACCTTATCAGTGTGGCTTTAGACCTGGTAAATCAACAACCGACCAGATATTCACGATGCGCCAAATCTTGGAAAAGACCCGTGAAAGGAGAATCGACACACACCACCTCTTCGTCGATTTCAAAGCTGCTTTCGACAGCACGAAAAGGAGCTGCCTTTATGCCGCGATGTCTGAATTTGGTATCCCCGCAAAACTAATACGGCTGTGTAAGCTAACGTTGAGCAACACGAAAAGCTCCATCAGAATCGGGAAGGACCTCTCCGAGCCGTTCGATACCAAACGAGGTTTCAGACAAGGCGATTCCCTATCGTGCGACTTTTTCAACCTGCTTCTGGAGAAAATAGTTCGAGCTGCAGAACTCAACAGAGAAGGTACCATCTTCTATAAGAGTGTACAACTGCTGGCGTATGCTGATGATATTGATATCATCGGCCTCAACACCCGCGCCGTTAGTTCTGCTTTCTCCAGACTGGACAAGGAAGCAAAAGAAATGGGTCTGGTAGTGAACGAGGGCAAGACGAAATATCTCCTGTCATCAAACAAACAGTCATCGCACTCGCGACTTGGCACTCACGTCACTGTTGACAGTCATAACTTGGAAGTTGTAGATAATTTCGTCTATGTTGGAACCAGCGTAAACACCACCAACAATGTCAGCCTGGAAATCCAACGCAGTATAACTCTTGCCAACAGGTGCTACTTCGGACTAAGTAGGCAATTGAGAAGCAAAGTCCTCTCTCGACAAACAAAAACCAAACTCTATAAGTCACTCATAATTCCCGTCCTGCTATATGGTGCAGAGGCTTGGACGATGTCAACAACGGATGAGTCGACGTTGCGAGTTTTCGAGAGAAAGGTTCTGCGAAAGATTTATGGTCCTTTGCGCGTTGGCCACGGCGAATATCGCATTCGATAGAACGATGAGCTGTACGAGATATACGACGACATTGACATAGTTCAGCGAATTAAAAGACAGCGGCTACGCTGGCTAGGTCATGTTGTCCGGATGGATGAAAACACTCCAGCTCTGAAATTATTCGACGCAGTACCCGCCGCGGGAAGCAGAGGAAGAGGAAGACCTCCACACCGTTGGAAGGACCAAGTGGAGAAGGACCTGGCCTCACTTGGAATATCCAATTGGCGCCAAGTAGCGAAGAGAAGAAACGACTGGCGCGCTGTTGTCGACTCGGCTATAATCGCGTAAGCGGTGTCTACGCCAGTAAAGAAGAAGAAGAAGAAAGTAAATATCTTAAAGCTAAAAAGGTAAAGGTAAAGGTAACTGTAGGCTGTCTATGGCAAATAATAAAAGTATCCGTTTTTCTTTTTTGCTTTCTGGGAGCTCTTTGGTGGTATCGACGGGAGGTTCTGATTGCTTTTTTCAGATAACTATAATCATATTCATCCATTATTCTTGTTTTGACACTCGATCTTCATTTTATTAACTGAGATGCCATCAAGTTACACTTTAGCTGTCTTTCCTAGTCCAAAGACTTGAGAGATTTTTTCTTTTTATTACGCTGCTCTCTCCTTTGACCATAAGTGTACTTTATTTAATACAACTGCCGCCTTTGCAGGTCAATATTTACGTTTCAGATGCTTTAGTTGGTTCCAATTTCTGTGCTTACATCACTACCGGAGTGCTAAACTAGATCATTCGGTAGTATTATTCTTCATCTGAGGACTGGAGACCAGAGCGTGTCGTTGTGCTTGAGAACAGACTATTTTCTTATTAGGTAAAAAGACTTTATCTAACCTTTACCAATACAGCATAAAAGGCGACTAGTGGATACGTAAATATATGTAAAGATAATGAGTATTCTACTAAATGTCAAAAAGGATATATCTGCTGGTCTTCGACAATTATAGAACTTTTCGTAAAAACTTCTGTTTGATTTACGGGCCTTACTACAGAGATAAGTTGGAAAAAATCATTACAACGATTTTTGGAGAGAAAAGTTTCAACAAATTATTAAGAGTCGTAATTTGCGAGTCCAGTGGTTACTGTCACGAACTTTCTGTCACATCGGAATAAAAATAAGCCAAACCTTAAACTAAGCCCGAGAAACGACAGTCGATCTCGGTAAACTCTAAAATATTCACATTCTGTAGTAAAGTGAGAGAAGTACTTCTTCTTTAATGGCGTAGACAACGCTTACGCTGTTATAGTCGAGTTAACGACAACAGCGTCAGTCGTTTCTTCTTTTCGCTACGTATCAGGTCCTACTCTTCCTGGTCTTTCCAACGGAGTTGAGGTCTTCCTCTTCCTCTCCTTTCCTCGGCGGGTACTGTTTCGAATACTTTCAGAGCTGGAGTGTTCTCGTCCATACGTACGACATGACCTAGCCAGCGCAGTCGCTGTCTCTTAATTCGCTGAGCTATGTCAATAGCGTCGTATAACTCGTGCAGTTCATCGTTCCATTGAAAAGCAAAAACATTCAAGAGTTTTGGAAATGGCGGTACGTATCAAAGCCTCATGTTCGCATGGGTAAATAAAAGAAAATCCAAAAGATAAGCAAAAACTATAGCAATTTAATATTGAATGAAACTATACAAACCATATATTTATATATATAATAATAAAAGTCAAATTTTACGGTTTTAAAGACAAATATTATAATATGTACAAAAGCAATTAAAAAATGAGCTGATGGGGAAAACGTAAAACACGTGCACATCGAAAGCTTAAAAGTAATGTTGAAACGAGAAAAAGACAATTTTCAAGATGTGCGCAAACTATGTACGAAAGGAAGTGAAGCGATAACCGTAGAAGCGGACAACACTTAAAATGAATTGAAGGTCATTTGAGAATCAGCATTTAATTGGATTGAAGTTGAGATAGCCGAGCTTTGTCGCTGTGGACGTGAATACCGAAGCTCTTGGAGACACAGACAGCCGCACCTAAATTTACATACATATACTAATGCATATAAAACAAATGCGGTTGGTTAGTCAAAATGCCGCAAAGGTAGCGGCGAGAATTGAGGGTAGTAAAGGAGGAAGCAAAAAGGCTACATTTACTACTAAATACAATTCGGCAAATTTCGGCCATTAACGCCAATAGTAGAGGTGGCAAGTACCCCTTAGTCTGCCTTCACGCACATCCACTATCCGTTTAAAACAGGGTAATGCAATGAATTCACCAAAAAGCTACTCCCAAGAACTGTGGACGATGCAGACGCGATTGCGGAAAAAGACGGCAACTATGTAAGTATGTGTGCTATATAGACTGTGAGGTAGCTGGCGTGTGTTGCAGGTCAACAACTTCGCAAAGATATCACACAGAGTTCAGTTTAATTAAACGAGAATGATTTATGGCCCCTAAAATGCACAGGACATTTTCGAATTCCTATGCGCATATGGTTGGCCAGGTGTCTATGTGTGTATGAATGCTTCATGTCGCAAGCCACTTTGCGTAAATTCATTCAACAGTCTCAATGGCATTCATTTATATATGTCACTCTATGCAACTATTTATATACACATTTATATCTGCACGTATTTACCTGTATTTGATCAGCCTAGAAGTATACATCGAAATTGGTAAATGTTTTATCTAATAGTTGCCACATAGTTATTTTTACTAAATATTGGCTCATGAAAAACGCCCGAACGCCTCCACCTGGAGGTGGCAAAACATCTGAAAACCCAGAAACTACGGCAAATAAATTAAATCATTATGAAACAATTATAAACCAACAATCCAGGCAGTTGGAAACAATAGAGCAATTATGCGCCGAATTAAAGAAAGAGATAGCGTTTCTCAAAGCCGAAAATCAAAACCTAAAAACAAAGAATTTAAGTCCAGCACATAACGAAATAAATGCTGAATTGTATGCAACAGATGAGGAAGAGCTTGCCCGCGAAACAGATTGGATTTTGAAAAAAAGGCCCAGTAAAAAAAGGAAAGCTGAACTATCTCCTTGGCTCGTGGTTCCAGCGACATCAAATATCATAAGAGAAGTCGGAAGAAACCAAACAGAAACGAAAATCTCACGACCTCCTCCAATAATGATATCGGGTGACTGTGAATACCAAAAAATATATAAAATTACGAATGATGAGGCAAAAAAAGCATTTACTATTAAGCTTCTAATTAACAATACATACAAAATCAATACATCAGACTCTGATGATTATAGGAAGTTAACAAAAACTCTGTCTACACAGAATTTACGGTGGTTTTCTTATGAAAATAAGCAATTTCGTCCAAATAAGGTAATGGTTAAAAATTTGCATCATTCAAACGAACCACAGGTAATCATATCAGACCTTCATAAGAGGGATTCAAAGCCGTAAGCGCAGTCAACAAACTGAAATGGAAAACGAAAGAGCCGTTAGATATGTTTCTTCTTACTTTCGTTGCAATAGAAAATATAAATAACATATATGCAATAAAAACCATATTGCATTCAGTTGTTGTCATTGAGGCCGTAAAGCAGACAAAGCTCATACCACAATGCAAATTGTGTCAATCATATGGACATACCCAAAACTATTGTAGTAAGCAAGCAAGATGCGTGAAGTGTGCGGGAAAGCATAAGATCATAGAGTGCCAAAAACCTAATCACAATCAACCAAAATGTTGTAACTGTGGTGAGGCTCATCCTGACTACAGAGGATGCGTAGTTGCGAAAGAACTGCAAAAGATTCGTCACCAAAGAACTGGTTCAAAGAAAAACGACTCACGTCTTAAAAGCTCGGTTGTAAAAGAAACTAAAAGCCTAACAAAAAACGCAATACGCCAATCAATGGCTGAAAATAAAGTTTCAACAACAAATGAGCTGACTTATTCGCAAGTTGTAAAAGAGAATACTTGTTCAAATGATGCTAGCATTCTTCAACAAATCTTAGAAAAGATTACAAAACAAAATGAGTTTACCATTGCACTTGAGAAGAAGTTTCAGAAGCTCGAAAAAACTGTACAAAAAAATAAATAAATATGACAAAATTCTTAAAAATTATGCTATGGAACGCAAACGGCTTACTAAACACCAAAATGAGCTAGAAACAATACTCAATACTGAAAAAATTGACATATGCTTAATTTCTGAGACCCATTTAAGCAAGCAAATTTACATTAAATTCAAAAACTTCGAAATGTATCATGCAATACATCCGAACATTTGTGCACGCGGAGGAGCTGCTATTATAATATGAAGCAACATAAAACACCACGAAGAAAACAGCATATCTACAGATGAATTTCAAGCAATAACGGTCACGATAGATAGTGACAACAACTTGTCCCTTACAGCAGTTTACAGTCCCCCAAGACATCAAATAAAATGCTATCTAGAACTCATCAAGAGCCATAAAAACCGATTTATAATGGGTGGTGATTATAAGAGATGGAGGATGGAGTCATGTGTAGAAGTTCACGCAAGTGAGGAAAGTTTTCTGATCGCCATTCACTTGGGAGTGGCCAGAAGCGATTCTTTTACATATGACTCAAGCAGCTCACGACTTCCGGTCTTTGACCAAGTATCCTCTGGGTAGCCTAAGAACATCCGTTTGAAGGCGAGCTAAAGTGAGAAGGCTAAACACCCCTGCATAGGGTTGTCCGCTGGGTTTGGGACCCGCCACGTAAAAAAACACCCCCCAATGAAAAAGCATAAACAGCCTCGGATGAGAGCCCCCCCTTTTGATGACGACCATGGCAAACGAAACAAGGACTATGATTTGAAGGCATGCACCTGGAATGTCCGGTCTCCTAATTGGGAAGGTGCCGCTGCCCAGCTGGTAGATGTCCTCGTAAAGATAAAGGCTGACATCACCGCCGTCCAAGAAATGCGATGGACGGGACAAGGACAGAGACGAGTAGGTCCTTGTGACATTTACTACAGTGGCCATATAAAGGAGCGCAAGTTTGGTGTTGGATTTGTGGTGGGAGAGAGACTCCGTCGCCGAGTACTATCATTCACTCCGGAGAATGAACGTCTAGCCACAATCCGCATCAAAGCGAGGTTCTTCAACATATCGCTGATTTGCGCCCACGCCCCGACGGAAGAGAAGGATGATGTGACCAAAGATGCCTTTTATGAGTGCTTGGAGCGCACCTATGAGAGATGCCCCCGCCATGATGTCAAAATCGTGCTTGGCGACTTCTATGCCAGGGTGGGCAAAGAAGGTATCTTTGGCACTACGGTCGGTAAATTCAGCCTCCACGAGGAAACATCCCCAAATGGGCTGAGGCTGATCGACTTCGCCGGGGCACGAAATATGGTTATCTGCAGTACTAGATTCCAGCATAAGAAGATACATCAAGCTATCTGGCTGTCTCCGGATCGAAAAACCACCAACCAGATCGATCATGTTGTGATAGACGGAAGACACGACTCCAGTGTTTTAAATGTGCGTGCGCTCCGAGGTCCTAACATCGACTCGGACCACTATATTGTTGCAGCCAAGATTCGCACCCGCCTCTGTGCAGCAAAAAACGCACGCCAACAAATACAAGGATGGTTCGACGTCGAGAAGCTGCAATCACAACAGACAGCCGAACGTTTTTCTACTCGGCTTGCACTCCTGCTCTCTGAGAGCACTCGTCAACAACTCGGTATAAGGGAACTGTGGGACGGCATTTCAAACTCCTTACGTACAGCTGCAACCGAAACCATTGGTTTTCGGAAAGTGCAAAAGAACAGCTGGTACGACGAGGAGTGCCGTGTCGCAGCGGAGAGAAAACAGGCTGCCTACCTCGCAACGTTACGATCGACCACAACACGTGCGGGATGGGATAGATACCGAGAGTTGAAGAGGGAAGCGAGACGCATTTGTAGACAGAAAAAGAAAAAGGCCGAAATTATGGAGGGAACACTTCTCCAGCCTGCTGAATGGCAGTGAAAGCACAACACCAGGAGAAAGCGAACCCGATACCCCAATCGATGACGATGGAGCAGACGTTCCATTGCCCGACCATGAAGAAGTTCGAATAGCAATTGCCCGCCTGAAAAACAACAAAGCGGCAGGGGCCGATGGATTGCCGGCCGAGCTATTCAAACACGGCGGCGAAGAGCTGATAAGGTGCATGCATCAGCTTCTTTGCAAAATATGGTCGGACGAAAGTATGCCCAACGATTGGAATTTAAGTGTACTATGCCCAATCCACAAAAAAGGAGACCCCACAATCTGCGCCAACTACCGTGGGATTAGCCTCCTCAACATCGCATATAAGGTTCTGTCGAGCGTATTGTGTGAAAGATTAAAGCCCACTGTCAACAAACTGATTGGACCTTATCAGTGTGGCTTTAGACCTGGTAAATCAACAACCGACCAGATATTCACGATGCGCCAAATCTTGGAAAAGACCCGTGAAAGGAGAATCGACACACACCACCTCTTCGTCGATTTCAAAGCTGTTTTCGACAGCACGAAAAGGAGCTGCCTTTATGCCGCGATGTCTGAATTTGGTATCCCCGCAAAACTAATACGGCTGTGTAAGCTAACGTTGAGCAACACGAAAAGCTCCATCAGAATCGGGAAGGACCTCTCCGAGCCGTTCGATACCAAACGAGGTTTCAGACAAGGCGATTCCCTATCGTGCGACTTTTTCAACCTGCTTCTGGAGAAAATAGTTCGAGCTGCAGAACTCAACAGAGAAGGTACCATCTTCTATAAGAGTGTACAACTGCTGGCGTATGCCGATGATATTGATATCATCGGTCTCAACACCCGCGCCGTTAGTTCTGCTTTCTCCAGACTTATAACCACAAAGGGCAGAGAGTTATTGAAAGTTCTTCAATAGTCTAGTTGCAGTATCGTTTCTACTGGAACACCAACTTATTGGCCAACAGATCCACTTAAAACACCAGATCTTATTGATTGTATCATTACAAAGCATATGTCTTCAAATTATATGTACATAGAAAGCGGTTTAGATATGACATCTGATCATTCACCAATGTATTTAACGCTACACGAAAGTGTTGTTATTAAGGAACCTCCACTTTTGCTAACAAATAAAAATACCGACTGGGAATACTTTAAGCAAATGCTATCCAATGTTGATAGTCACGTAAAACTAAGTTGTAATTCCGAGCTAGATAATGAAATCATGAATTTGACAAATGCAATTCAATATGCAGCCTGGAGCATACTAAAAGAAACGTCACAGCAGGTCATAAGTATACCAAAGAAATTAAAGAAATGGTAGCAGAAAAACGTCGATTACGCCGAAAGTGGCAACAAACAAGATCTCCATCTGACAAAAGTTGTCTTAACAAATTGTGGAAAAAACTTACCAATAAGATAAAGGTATATAAAAATATAACTCTAAGCTATTACCTGAAAAATTTATCCAACGACCATAGGAATGATTATTCACTTTGGAAGTGTACAAAAAATTTTTCACGACCCGTAACTCAGCATTGTCCAATCAGAAAAGCAGACCAGTCATGGGCCAAGAGCGATATCGAGAAAGCAAATGTTTTTTCGGCATACCTTGAAGGTGTCTTCAAACCATATGATACATCCAATGCAGCAGAAATGGAAACTCATACTTACGAGAATTATACCGAAATTTCTCCAATAACTAATGATGAAGTATGTGCAGAAATAAAAAAACTGAAGTCTAAAAAATCGCCTGGGTTTGATCTCATTACTAGTGAAATACTAAAACAGCTTCCTCACAACGTTATATGTAAAATTACTGCCATAATGAATGCAACTATAAATCTTCAACACGTATCCATTTATTGGAAAACTGCAGAGGTGATTATGTTCAATAAACCTGGTAAGCCAGCGCATGAAATTACTTCGTATCGGCCCATATCTCTCCTGCCAATACTCTCAAAACTATTGGAAAAACTGCTTGCTGTGCGTATTAACCACATAATTGAAGAGAGGAAGCTGATACCAGCGCATCAGTTTGGCTTTCGAAAAAATCACTCCACTATTGACCAAGTACATAGAATAACTCCAGTCATTGAAAATGCCTTCGAAGACAAAAAGGTTTGCTCAGCCGTTTTTCTCGATGTGTCTAAAGCCTTTGATAAAGTTTGTCATGGCGGGCTCCTAAACAAAATTAAAATGCTTTTACCAAAAAAAATTTACAATATTTTAAAATCATACCTTTCGGACCGCTTTTTTCGAATTAAGCTTGGAGATATATACTCTGGTTTAAAGGAAATAAAGGCTGGTATTCCTCAGGGTAGTGTGTTAGGACCCATCCTTTACCTACTCTTTACGTGCGATCTACCACATGACGACAATTGTATTACAGCAACATTTGCAGATGACACTACGGTTATGTCTGTTGGCAAAACACAAACTGCATCAATTGCAAAATTGCAGGAACATTTAAACAAAATATTTGAATGGACAGCTAAATGGCGAATAAAACTAAACGAGACTAAATCAGTACACATTGATTTCGCATACAACAGTACTAGATATGAGCCTCTGTACTTAAACGGTGTGCAAATACCATATCATAAAACCGTGAAATACCTAGGCATGACCCTGGACACAAAACTTAGATGGAGTGCACATGTCAAAATGAAAAAAGAAGAATTAGAAATAAAATTCAGAAACTTGTATTGGATATTGGGTAGAAACTCTGCATTATCCACATATAACAAAATTCTAGTCTACAAGCAGGTGTTCAGACCAGTTTGGACTTATGGGATACAACTTTGGGGCTGCTCAAGCCCTAGCATTGTTGCACAAATCCAGCGATTTCAAAACAAAGTTTTAAGATGCGCCGTCAATGCGCCTTGGTATGTTCGCAGTCACGATCTTGAACGCGATCTCGGAATTGACTCAATTGCTGCATCAATTAAAAAATGTGCAAAGTCTCATATGGAACTTTCTTTCTGACCATGTGAACACTGAAGCCAGGGCTCTTGTCACTCGAAGTGAATGGAAAGAAAGGCTTAAGCGCAAAAAACCGCATCACCTTATACAGTAACCAGATTCTCTGCAATTTATACGCAGAGCACCATTAATTATTTTGTATTATACAATAAGCAAAACAAATTGTTCGTTAGTTTATTTTATGTTAACTAGTTACAATGGCATTGAAATAAAAATAAAAATTTAACAATACTTTACCAATATTGTATAGGATTTTATACACCTATGTATTCAATCTGAATATACATATAACAGTACATTTATAAGCTACTTATTTGCTACACATTCATTTGTGTGCTAAATCAAAGCCATACATATGTATGTAATCCGTATATATATAAGCGAATTTGTATATAGGTGTGATTGAACTACTGATGCGCCATAAAACATATGTAACTGTAATTTAGAAAAGGGATTTGCAGAATCTCGGGGCACCTGTGGGCTAAAATTGCTCAAAATCTGAACGCGGCCGCGGTTCCTATTTGGCTTTATATCTCCCAAACCGAGGAAGTTAAAATAATTAAATTCGTTCAGAACAAATCCTTTAAGCGCCTCTGCGGATACAACAAAAATCGATGAAATCGGATGATAACTACACCCACAGCACACAGAGGGCTTTATAAGAACCGGCACCAAAATTAGACGATGAGCGTGGCACCGCCCACCGACCGATATCTCAGAGCTAGAGTTAAAATAGCTGTTATTCGATTACTAAGCCTCATAGTTTTTTAAAACTATACAAATGATTCAGTTTAATTATTCTCTTGAGTCCTTTTTTCAAATGACTTTTCAAGTTCAAGACTCAAGTCTCGCACTTTATCTGAGTCTGTTCCCAATTTAATGATATATTTTAAGCTTCTGACAACACATGTAAGGACTGATCAAAACAATGAAGCAGTGAGTTTCACCAACGTATTATTATCATATATTAAAGTTATTTTAGATATGTTCTGAAGGTCTGTTTTTCAGGTCTTATGGGATCGCTACGACAAAGTTGATTTTATCAGCACGGGAAATTCAGATGTTATTTCAGAACTTCCGGTACAGGGCTCAATCAATAATTAGAAGACGCGCCTCGAAAAATTTTTGGGAGATTGAGTCGTAGTGACAAAAACTTTCTTTAAATTAAATAATTGGTACTAGTAGAATTTATCCAATCTCTACTGCTAGTCCGCTTATCTACAACAGAACCTGCGAATATTCTCGAACTAACGCTTAACTAAAAGTAGTTAGTAAAGGTTGTAACACCATTATGCCGTCATTTTCCTTGCGCATTTCACTATTTCCCTTTCCGTTGAGGGTTATCTGTTGTTGAGGCGTTCATGCTTGTCCGCCCATCACCGCATGGGAAAGAGACTTGTAGCCGACAAGCAGTTGTGGTTTCGTGCGTTAAGTAGCAGCGTAACACGCGACCGCAGAGCCATTAATGCGGCTCAGTAGCCACACTCTTGTGATCGGCCAACGCCTTTTGATGGCTCAAAGGTTGAAATTCAAATATGAAGAAGCTGGTGAGCCCGTACTTATGTTAGTCGGCTGAATTTAAACGAATTTTAAACGCACATATTCGTCAGAGTGAGTATGTGCGTCTCGGTGTTGAAACCCCATTCTTACTGCCTCAGAGTTTGTAATCACTCGCTGTTGTAGGTTGATTAGTCTTGTCGGACTACATACTTATATACACAAGTATATGTAGTATATGTAATACTTATCCCTACACGCATTTACGCTCTCGAGCGTAACATTTCAGTCGGACAATTCTGCTGATTTTACGGTGATGCGATTAAAAGCATATAGCCGCGCAGTCATCCACAAAGCGAGGCGGGTCACGAATGCAATCAGGCGAAACGCTTTGTGGAAATGTGGAAAGTGAAAATAACACAGAAAGTGTAAAGGAAGAAATTGTAAGCAGCGATAAACTAACTAAGCAGCCGATAAGCGCTGAACGGGAAGCTTATTGAGCACTAAAGTTGCAAAACGAGCTAACAGTTGTGGCGTAAGAGGAAAGGACTTTCATTTTCGTGTACAGTGCTGAAACGCTTAGGTACAGTAAGCGATTGAAGGGTGAAGAGCAGATGTGGGGTTAACAGAGTCAAAGGTCTATTTGAAAAAGTAGTGAAGTATTTAAAGGCAATTGTAATGCTGATAAATGTGCTGTAGAATTCTATGGGGTATATAGATGTATACAAATAAAGTTTATAACATTTATATAGCGTAAGGCATGGAAAGATTTTGAGTTTAAGTCTTTAAACTTTTTCTTTACATTAAATTTACTTTTAACTACATCACTGAGCGTTTGAACTTATTACCGGTCAATGACGAGCTAACTATGTAGGACTTAT